>CM060924.1:935473625-936673625 GCA_030737875.1 Allium sativum | reverse complement strand
TCATAACTACGCATCACTTTGCCCCTCGAGTCGTAATGACTCTACTGCACTGATAACGTAGTCTTGCTACCATCACCTTGCCCCTCGAGTCGCAATGACTCTACTGCACTGATAAGTAGCCCATCATCCATTTTCAGTGGTGAATCGAAGTTATGAACGTCGACAACTCCTTAGCACACGTCCCGCAGCAAAGCCCAACCATGAAGTGAACTCATTGGTTCCCAACTGGATCCTGAGCTCTAACTTCCATTTGGACTACCTTTGCATCTCGGGTTATTGGTCATCACCGGTTCGGTTCGGGTCTCCTCTTAGCCATCAGTTCGGTTCGGATCGGAGTGCTCCTCCTTCGCTGGATCGGGTCGGGTCATCATCGCCTCAGCGGATCGGGTCGGGTCTCCATGTCCAATCGCTGTCATCGATTCGGGTCGGAGTCCTCCAATGTGCCACGGTTCGGACCGTGTCCTTCTCATCACCCCGGGTCTGTTCGTAGCCTCCTAGCCTCGTCGTAGTTCATTGGTTCGGGTCGGAGTACCATGGCGGATCGGGTCGGACGATGCATGCCACGAGAAGAGCGAATAGATCGAAGAATGAAGTGTGGGAGCGGATCGGGTCCTCCCTCCGTTCCGATCCGAATCGGTCTGTTTTCTGCACTTCTTCCAACAAGCAATTTACGCCACTCGACGGCGTTTTCGACCATTCTACCTATTCTAATCAATCACAAAGCATACCATACAGTCATAGCAACATAGGGAATCAACCACAAACACCAAAACAACAAAATGATAGGTTAAAATGGATCAAACATAGCCAAAACCCCATATTTTCCCTTAAGCATGTTTAGCTGAAACTAATGATGTTATTAGCAAAACTTAACCAAATTATTCCAAATTCATATGAGAGGTCTAAAACATCATTTCAAATTTTATAGATATTTTTCCAAAATTTTATCATGTTTAAATTCGCTAATTAATACTAATTACCCTTAATTAGCCACAATTAGGGAGGAACTATGCAAATCACTCACCTTAGCCACAAATAAACTAAGATCTGAAATAAATCTCAGATTTGGTGCGAATTCCAATGCTAAACATCAGCTCCAATGTTGATTTGGTGTAGATCTCCCTTGATTTGATGTTGCTAAGCTTAATCCTTGATTAGAAGATGATTTGGAGGTGATTTAGAGGTTGGAGGCCATTTTTAGGGTTTCTTAGAGATAAGTGGAGGCTAGAAAACTGAAACAGAATGATTCTCTAACTCCTTTCAGCCTCCCCATAACCCTAATCCCGAAATGGGTTATGGGCCCATTCACTAATCACACTATTTGGCCCGGTTAAGCAGTTTTTCACCTTCCAAACATTATTTCAGCCATATCTCCCAAACGGTAAGCCCGTTTGGCTATTATGACCACTCTACGGAAAGGTAAACCATCAAACGAATCTAATGGAAGTAGTTTCAGGTCAAAATTCCTTTCCAGTCAAAAGTTACGGCTGGAACAAGATCAGCTAGGGGCAAAACAGTCATTTAAAAATCGACAAAAATCATGAACATGGGAAATGAATCTAATGGTTGTTTCCCAAAGTTACATGACCATACGACTTCATATACGAAAGAAATAAATATTCTACGATCCTTCGATGCGTAGAATGCGGGTTGTTACATCTGAGATTGTTTGAAAAATGGCCATTTTCTGGTCGATCGAAATTGACTAAAACTGTTAAAACACGTTTTACTTTTCCACGCTCATGTATTGATTCGAAAAATCATGAATTTTGCAATCTAGCAATAATTCGACATCCCGGATCCAACAAAAGTGGTTTCGTCGAAAATAGAGGTCGTTTGCAAATTTTCCATTTTAAAGGGCCAGAATTCCACTACGACTATTCCCAATTTTCAACTGGGCATAACTTTTTATTCCCGCTAGTGGAGATTTAGATGTTTTCTTTTGTGGTATTTTATTCAAAATATGATTTGTCGAAAGAATAGCTGCTCCCCAAAAGTTATCTGGTAAGCCGGAGCTAATTAATAAGGCATTCATTATTTCTTTAAGAGTTCTATTTTTCCGTTCGGCTATACCGTTGGATTGAGGTGAATACGGGGCTATAGTGTGATGTATAATTCCATGCTTAGCACAGAATTCCTCAAAGGGAGACTCGTATTCTCCTCCTCTATCACTTCTTAAAGATTTTATTTTCTTATTGAGTTGATTCTCAAATTCTTCCTTATACTGTTTAAACATGTCGATTGCTTCGTCCATGCTTCTAAAGATATATACATAACAATATCTGGTACAATCATAAATGAATATGATAATGTACCTCTTTCCACCTCTAGTTTTACAAATTTTCAAATCGCATACATCAGTATGTATTAATTCTAGAAGTTCGATCTCTCATTCAGCTTGATGAAATGAGGTTCTTGTCAATTTTACTTCTAACAAACTTGACATTTATAGTTGGAATCTATATTGCATTTTGGAATAAATCCTCGATTAATCAATTTTCGCAGTATATCAAAATTTACATGCCCTAATCTAGAATGCCATATGTTAGAAGAGTCAACAATATAACCAGAAGATTCACTTTTATTTATATCGTTTTTGGTTCAATAGTGGTTACATTTTCTTTAAATAAACCATCACTTACATATCCTCTTCAAACATATACTCCATTCTTTGATATTACAAATTTATCAGCAACAAATTTCAGTTTGAAACCATGCTTGCTAAGCAACGGTCCTAAAATCAGGTTCTTGCGGATTTTAGGAACGTGGAGGACTTCATACAATTTTAGTTCCTTTCTAGAAGTTAACTTCAGTACAATCTTTCCCTTGCCTTCCACCTTTGATGCGGGTGTGTTGCCTATGAATAGTTGCTCGTGATCAGGGGCAGGTTTGTAGGTTATAAACACCCACTTGTTGGCACATATATGACGAGTGTCTCCTGTGTCTAGAAACCACCCCTTGTTGTTTCCAACAAGGTTGCATTCAGAAACAAACGCACACATATCCACATCTGCAGAATCATCTGAATTTTCTGCCATGTTTGCCTCCGGTTTCTTTTTTTTGGGGGCATGACATACGATTGATTTGTGGCCTTTCTTTCCACATTTGTGGCAAGATCCCTGTAACTTCTTTTGTTTCTTTGCCTTAGAATTCTGCTCGCGCTTTCTTTTGTTTGTCTTTTCATCCTCAACCACATTAGCCTCTGCCTGTAATGAACTGGTAGCCTTTTTCTCTGATTTTCTGTTGTCTTCTTCGATTCGTTGACAAACAACCAGATCCTCCGTGGTCATTTCCTTACGCTTATGCTTCAAATATTTTTTGAAATCCTTTCATAACGGAGGCAACTTTTCGATAGCGGCAGCCACTTGGAATGACTCACTTAACTCCATCTTTTCGTCATGAATTTCATGAATTATTACTTGGAGTTCTTGAATCTGATTGACGACTATAGTGAAATCGACCACTTTGTAGTCAAAAAAAATTCGACAATGAATTTCTTCGTTCCAACATATTTAATGTTGTACTTCTTTTCAAGAGATAACCAGAGAACCTTTTCAGTCTCAATGGTACAATATACATTATATAGACTATTTTCCATACCATTGAGAATGTAATACTCACAGATGAAATCAGAATTCATGCAGTAAGAGCCTCGACTTTGGTGGCGTTAGTTTCCAGTTCTTCAACCAATGGGTGATCCCCTTAAAGGAATTTGGCCAGCCCCAAGGTTGTTAGGTAGAAAAGCGTCTTTTGTTGCCAGCGTTTGAAATCCTGGCCATTAAACTTTACTGGTCTCTCGATATGCGAATATGGGACAGTTGGTGGAACTAGAGGCGGAGCCGGTGGCACAGTCTGTGTCGACATAGATTTGTTGTTGCTACTTTGCTACATCGTCGTCTGCAAACCGAAGCAACAATTAGAATTTTGTTTCAATGTTGTTAGAAACCAATCAACAAAAACAGCTGAAAGCTGTTTCTATGAACAGTAACGCTTATAAGTGTTAGCAATATTGATTCAATGATATTGCAATTTGCAACAACAATTATCAATCACAGTTTTATAAGGGAATTAAAAGAAACAGTACTGATTAAGTAAGAAATCAAGAAGAGAAGAGTAACATTACTGATTAATGACCGTGTCCAGCGAATGCTGTTTTCTTAAAACGAAATTGCTCCCTCTACAACACGGTTAAGTTGTTTGAGCAATCGTTTCCCTCTACGGCCGAATTCGAAGGCCCAAATGACAACGAGACCAAAGAGCACTATGGCCCAAGGCCCTATCTTTTGATTTTAGATATTAACATGAATGCTTTATCATGCCATAGTTAATCCCATTGCCTCTTCTCTCGCATCTCTTGTTTTCATTTGATATAGTATATCATGAGTTAGTATAAGTAGTGAAATAAGACACAAATTTCCCTGATGTGGGACATAGTTTGCCTCATACACTTATTCGTTTTTCAAACAATCCCTCACATGAATGAGTGGTTGTCTAATTTTTTCTGAAATTTTGTGTAACATTTATCATGTCGGTAAAAGTAGCACAGAGGCCTTGAACTTTTCCTAGTGTTTTATTGTTATAACTAATAGGCGAATCAGTGGACTAGACTATCTTTGAACTGTAAGCCGTTTGTGTGAGTCTATAAAGATAATTCATGATAAATATTCTTTTACTCCTTTGTTCTCTGTTCATGTTCATTTTGGCCATGAACACCGCCTTGGTTTCATGAGTGCTTGAAGAGTTCACCTTTCAATTCTTCTTGAAGCGGCGCCTTCGTACTTAAATAGGTGATTCTACAAAGAGTATCCCGTAATACCCCACTTGGTTCTTTATAACACCACAGTATATACATCGTTAAAAGCCAATCTTATCCTATTCTCCAACGGGTTGTGCACTGACTTATCATATGAATTGTTTGTATATAACAGTGCCTTTAAGTTTATCTTAAACTTAGTTGTCCTTTTGAACCTAGATCTTGGGATCTCCAGTCAATTAGGTGGGGTTTCCATTTTAGAAAACTTTTTAATTCATAGGTCTCAAGCCCGTTCCCATCGATAAGGTTTGAACTTTCTCTCTAGGCAAGCCTTTGGTTAGTGGATCCGCTATGTTATCCTTTGACCTTACATAGTCTATAGTGATAACTCTATTAGAGATAAGTTGTCTTATGTTTTTATGTCTATGACGAATATGTCGAGACTTACCATTATAAAATGTCCTATTTTTGTTTCCTATAGCAGATTGACTATCATAATGTATACATATTAGAGGTACAAGTTTTTCCCAATTTGGAATGTCTTCCAAAAACCTCCTAATCCAATCTGCTTTTTTCGTGGCTTTATCTAGAGCAATGAACTCCGATTCCATTTTCGACCTTGCTATGCAAGTTTGTTTAGATGATTTCCATGAGATTGGTACATTTCCTAATGTAAACACATATCCACTTGTGGATTTTGTGTCATTTGAGCCAGTTATCCAATTGCCAGCACTATATCCTTCTACCACTAAAGGATACTTTTCATATTGCAACACATAGTTTTGTGTGTACTTAAGATATCCTAAGACCCTGATTATTGCTTTCCAGTTATGTTTACCAGTATTACTCGTATATCTACTCAACTTGCTTATAGCGTATGCAATATCAGGCCTAGTGCAATTCATGACATACATAATACTTCCTAGTATACGAGAGTATTCAAGATGATATATTCCATCACGATGTACTTTACTAAATTTTGATTCATATCCACTGGTGATTTTGCAATGGTTATATTACACTGCTTGAACCTTTCAAGTAATTTGGCAATGTAATGTAACTGAGATAACGCATATCCTTGTGATGTTTATATATTTTTTACACCCAAGATTACACCAGCCACTCCTAAGTCTTTCATGTCGAATCTAGAGGATAACATATCCTTTGTAGATTTTATTATGGCCTTATTATTCCCTAGGATCAACAAATCATCAACATAAAGGCAAATAATGACATATCCAATATTCATATATTATATATATATGCATTTATAATATTCATTTATTTTGAATCCATTTGATAACATAGTTTCATCAAATTTCTCTGGCCATTGTTTTGGTGCTTGTTTAAGGCCATAAAGTGATTTTACTAACTTGCACACCTTATTTTCATTTCCCGGGCTTAGAAAACCTTCCGGTTGCTGCACACACACACACACACACACACACACACATATATATATATATATATTCTTCTAGTTCACCATCCAAAAACGCAGTTTTCACATCCATTTGTTGTATTTCTAAATTTAATATGGATGCGATGGCAATAAGCATCTTAATCGATGTTATTCTAGTTACTGGTGAATATGTATCAAAGTAATCTAGATCTTTCTTTTGTCTAAATCCTATTGTTACAAGTCTTGCTTTATACTCGTCTATTGAGCCGTCAGCTTTTTGTTTTTTCTTGAATATCCATTTATATCCTTGTGGTTTTCATCCTTTGGGTAGATCCACTAGTTCCCATATATGGTTTGGTAAAATGGATTCAATTTCACTATTGACAACCTCCTTCTTGTGTGGAGCCTCAGGAGATGACCGCTTGTTGGTAAGTAAGAGGTTCATTTTCTATCATAGATGCATAGAAATCGGGCCCAAAGGTTTTAGAAGTCCTTTGACATTTTCTCCTTCTGGGTTCCTCTACCTCTGTTTCAACATTTCTCTCATTCGAGATTTTATTAATATTATCCTCTAGAGTATCTGTATCTCTTGATCTCTTTTGAACAATAGTTTCGATAATGGATCTTAGAGGATAAATGTGTTCAAAGAATCTAGCACTTCATGACTCGATAATGGTGTTTTCATGAATTCCATTAATTTCAAATTTGTACGCCAAAAATTGATATGCGCTACTATTATGAGCATATCCAATGAATATGCAATCTATAGTCTTTGGTCTAATTTTGACCATTTCGGTTTTGGTATTTTTACTTTGGCAAGACACCCCCACACTTTCAAGTATTTGTAGGATGGTCATCTGTTTTTTCAAAGTTCATGTGGAGATTTAGACGTTTTCTTTCGTGATATTTTATTCAAAATATGATTTGTCGAAAGAATAGCTTCTCCCCAAAAGTTATCTAGTAAACCGGAGCAAATTAATAAGGCATTCATTATTACTTTAAGGGTTCTATTTTTCCATTCGGCTATACCGTTGGATTGAGGTGAATACGGGGATATAGTGTGATGTATAATTCCATGCTTAGCACAGAATTCCTCAAACGGAGACTCATATTCTCCTCCTCTATCACTTATTAAAGATTTTATTTTCTTATTGAGTTGATTGTCAACTTCTTCCTTATACTGTTTAAACATGTCGATTGCTTCGTCCTTGCTTCTAAAGATATATACATAACAATATCCGGTACAATCATCAATAAATATGATAATGTACCTCTTTCCACCTCTAGTTTTACAAATTTTCAAATCGCATACATCAGTATGTATTAATTCTAAAAGTTCGATCTCTCATTCAGCGTGATGAAATGAGGATCTTGTCAATTTTACTTCTAACAAACTTGACATTTATAGTTGGAATCTATATTGCATTTTGGTATAAATCCTATATTAATCAATTTTCGCAGTATATCAAAATTTAAAGGCCTTAATCTAGAATGCCATATGTTAGAAGAGTCAACAATATAATCAGAAGATTCACTTTTATTTATATCATTTTTGGTTCAATAGTGGTTACGTTTTCTTTAAATAAACCATCACTTACATATCCTCTTCAAATATATACTCCATTCTTTGATATTACAAATTTATCAGCAACAAATTTCAGTTTGAAACCATGCTTGCTAAGCAACGGTCCTAAAATCAGGTTCTTGCGGATTTCAGGAACGTGGAGGACTTCATTCAATTTTAGTTCCTTTCTAGAAGTTAACTTTAGTACAATCTTTCCCTTGCCTTCCACATTTGATGCGGATGTGTTGCCCATGAACAGTTGCTCGTGATCAGTGGCAGGTTTGTAGGTTGTAAACACCCACTTGTTGGCACATATATGACGAGTGTCTCCTGTGTATAGAAACCACTCCTTGTTGTTTCCAACAAGGTTGCATTCAGAAACAACCGCACACATATCCTTATCTGTAGAATCATCTGAATTTTCTGCCATATTTGCCTCCAGTTTCTTTTTTTGGGGGCACGACATACAATTGATTTGTGGCCTTTCTTTCCACATTTGTGGCAAGATTCCTGAAACTTCTTTTGTTTCTTTGCCTTAGAATTCTGCTCGCGCTTTCTTTTGTTTGTCTTTTCATCCTTAACCACATTAGCCTTTGCCTATAATGAACTTGTAGCCTTTTTCTCTGATTTTCTGTTGTCTTCTACGATTCGTTGACAAACAACCAGATCCTCTGTGATCATTTCCTTGCACTGTCAAATATTTTTTGAAATCCTTTCATAATGAAGGCACCTTTTCGATAGCGGCAGCCACTTGGAATGACTCACTTAACTCCATCTTTTCGTCGTGAATTTCGAGAATTATTACTTGGAGTTCTTGAATCTGATTGACGACTGTTGTGGAATCGACCACTTTGTAGTCAAGAAATTTTTCGACAACGAATTTCTTCGTTCCCACATCTTTAGGCTTGTACTTCTGTAATAACCCGAAAATCTGAGCCAATTTAAAAATTTTATTTTGGCAATTTTAGTGAATTTTTAATATTTAAAATGAATTATTTTAAATAATAATGACGAGAAATTTATTTTGAATAGAATTAGAACGTATATATTTATATAGATCGTCGTTAGAATATAATTATTTATTTTAAATTATAAAAGGAATTGAAAATCGCGCGGTAGTTTGAAAATTTGATTTCAAATTTCAAATAAATGTACGGGATTCAAAATAAACCGGATTTTAGCGAAACCAAAAATATTAGAATCTATTTGAGAATATCTTTCCAACGAATCCGAAAAATTTAAATTTCAAAGCGGGAATCAAAAGTTATGCCCAGTTGAAAATTCAGAATAGTCGCTATGGAATTCTGGCCCTTAAAAATGGAAATTTTGCAAATGACCTCTGTTTTTTATGAAACCACTTTTGTTGGATCCGGGATGTCTTGTTATTGCTAGGTTTCAAAATTCGTAATTTTCTGATTCAATATGTGAGCGTGGCAAAGGAAAACGCTTTTGACTAGTTTTAGTTGATTTTAATCGACTGGAAAATAGTCATTTTTCAAACGGTCTCAGAATTTGATGAAATTAGTTTTGTTAGAACCGTATCGTCAATATGAAGCTAGAAAATATTTTTCGGGAATTTTTAGAGTCCGTATGTGGCCTCGGTAAATTGAAATGTGCGTTCAAAATCAATATATAAATTTATATTTTGATTTTGACGAAAACTGGTCGAAATAGTTAAATCAGCTTACGATACATAGCCCATTGTGTTCTGAATGGGGGTAATTGGCTGGGGGCGACAGTCGGTGGGTTCGATTTTGAGTTCGTTGTAAAAAGTTACTTTATGAGGATTTTAAAATAAAATTAAATAAATTAAAATATATAATTCTCCCTCTTACCCTTACCCCCACTTTATCTCTCCCCTCGTTGACCTTATCCTTTCAAAATCGAAGTTAGAAATAAAAAAAAGGGCGCTCCTCCCCAAATCGATGTCGCACGTCCTCCCAGCCTCCATCGTCGACGCTCCGCCACCACCCCCTCGCTAGACCCGCCGTCGCACCCCCTTCCAAGGACGCCGCTACCCAGACGCACCCCCTCCCCCAAATCGACGTTGTCCCCTCCGTTCAGCCCACCGCCGTGCGCCGCCAGTCTCCCACTGCCTCCACTACCTCCGGCGACCCTCTCCTCTATTCTCTCTCCTCCTTACTATCTCTCTCCTTACTATTCAAACCTCCCCGCGCCAAGACAACCACCAGGGTGCTGACGCCGCCTTCCCCCTTGACCATCCGACTCCTGTATCGCCATACCCACCTCCATTTCAGCCCGGTGAGTTTTTATTCTGTTTTTATTTATTTATTTAAATTAAAAGCATGATTTTTAATCATATAACATCAAATTAAAAATGTAATTATAATATGAAAAGATAGATTTTTAATGTGATAAAGGTAAGATTGTTATATGAAGAATGGTGAGATCTTTAGATATATATAAAAGATTAGATTTTTGTTAGTATAAAGGATTAGATTTTTACTTTGTAAAATATTAGATTTATAATTTGTAGAAGATTAGATTTTTAATAGAAAAGGATATGATTTTTAAAAATACAAAGGTATGATTTCTAGAGATAGAAAAGATAAGATTTTTATCATCTTGAAGGCGAGATAAAAATACAATTTTTATATATTTTGTAGTGAAGATAAAAATTCGATTTTTATTCATATGAAGTAGCGATAAAAATATAATTTTTATTGTTTTAGTAGCAATGTAAAAATATGATCTTTTATATGTATGTAGCGAATTAAAGATTTGATTTTTAGAATAATAAAAATATAATTTTTATATAAGTACGAAGTTAAAAATAGAATTTTTATCCATATAGCGTAGTTATAAAAATGTGATTTTTATATACATAGCAACAATATAAAGATGCGATTTTTATATATGTAGTGGATACAGACAACGAAAGTGACAAAAGGCGAGCACGGCGAAGATTTCCTACAAATGAAGAGTCGTGGCGTTTGGTTTAGCTAATTGGTGAGAACTTCTCACTTTTAATTTGTTTTCTAGTTGAAATATATACTAGGATGTAGACGGTGCTTAGCAGCACCCGACACCCGTCGTCCACAGACCATGGATGACTTGTTTGTTTGTTGTTTGTGTTGTGAAAATTGACTGTTGGTTGTGAAATAAAATATATATTCATGTGTTGAAATCAAATATATATTCATGTGTTGAAAATATATATTCATGTATTGAAATCAAATATATATTCATGTGTTGAAACAAAATATATATTCATGTCTTGAAATCAAATATATATTCATGTGTTGAAACAAAATACATATTCATTTGTTGAAACAAAATATATATTCATGTGTTGAAATAAAATATATATTCATGTGTTGAAATCAAATATATATTCATGTGTTGAAATAAAATAAATATCCATTTACAAATCGAACGATTTTTTTATGTACACCGATTTGACTGATATGGATTGGGACGATAAATTTTACACATCGCCCAACTGCACAAATAAAATCTGTGTTTGATTGTTTGAAACCCCACACGGATGTTGGGATGAAATTGGACATACACTAATCCCAATAATTAGCTGTATTTCGATCGATTGATTGACATGCTGTTATAAGCGTTGAATATTTATATTTGATGCTTATACAGTGTAGAATGCACTCTGGATGATGGTTGATTATTTATCGTTGCTATTATATACATGTGTTGTATGGAATCCATATAATTAACATTATACGGTTATTTATTGGGCCTCATTCCAATTTGGAAAATAAAGAATATTATAAAATGGAAATTCATGTGTTGAATGAAAGAAAATTCATGTGTTGAATAGAATAAATAGTCATGTGTTGACGATACTCATGTGTTGAGAATGTTCATGTGTTGAAACTTATCATGTGTTGAGTAAAATATTTTAACAATAAAATTCTCATCTTTATCGAATATGAAATTAGAAACTAACTGGAAATCAGTTAAGATGAATGGTTTCCTGGGTATTGATCTGATGTTGGTTTCGGCCTTCGGGGTTAATATTTAGGGAATCGTTCTTTTACTAATTTACGTTTAGAGTCTGATTAAGAACAATATAAAATCATAATTCTATAAAATATATTAAATAACAAAATAGTCATGTGTTGACGATACTCATGTGTTGAGAATATTAACGTGTTGAAAGAAATATAGATTCATGTGTTGTATAGAAAAAATATTCATTTGTTGAATAAAATAATGAAGTTATTGAAATATATAAACCCGTGTTGACGCGAACGATATATATATCGATTTTATTCATTTTTGTAATGAATATAAAAAAGGAAGTGATTTCAAAATATTACGTTTTGAAAATATTATCATTTATATATCGATGATATGAAATATTCAATCTTGATTAGAAATTGAATATGAAGTTGAAATCGTTTTGAAAACGAATTTAAAACTATTTATAAAATATGTTTTAAATGGAAATCGACGAAATATATAATATATATGTTATATATATAATGGCCTTAATAGAACGCGTCGCGCTGCGGCAGTTCGTGAATTTCGACCATTGACTTCGAGCGGACATTACGGGAGATCCGACCGTTGGATTTTCCTAAAACCGGAACTGTTGGGTTCGTATCGAAAAGAGCTTTCTAACGAATATTAGAGATTTAAAATCTAACAGTTGGATTCGGAATTATGTCCAAATCAAATTTGGAAAAGGTCGTTGTAAGTGCAGTTCGATGGCCGTTTATGGAAATCGACTGTATGGGCCTTGATAAAATTATTAAAAATATCAATAATTAGTGAAAATCATAAGAAATGATTTGGGAAGAATTTGGATGAAAAATTCCATATTTGAAATGATAAAAATAGATTTTTATCGAAATGAACTAGTTTGTACTAGAATTATAATCCATTTATTTTTGAAATATATAAATTGGATTTGAAAGGGTTTTAAAAGTAACTAGAATTTCCGATAATTAAATTGGAGTGGAATGGAATTCGATTTGGTAATAATCGAAGTGAATTTCTTTGGAGGAAGACAACTAATATATCTGGAATTTAAAAGGCTTTGCCGTTATTCCATTTATATTATTAGTCGGGTATGGAAGTTCATATCGATTATATATATCGATTTGTTTTCCATGAAGATTTCATTGTTAATGGAATGTGATTTTGGGTTGTCGTGAATGGTATCTTTAATAATACTGTTCTTAGCCCAACGAAGTTAAGAAAATCAGAAACTAACTGGAGATTAGTTAAGTTGAATGGTTTCCTGGGTATTGATCTGATGTTGGTTTCGGCCTTCGGGGTTATTACTTAGGGAATGGTTCACTTGCTAATTTACAGTTAGGGGCTGATGGAATAGAATGTGATTTTGGGTTTATCGTGAACCATGTTTTAAATGACATTGGTTCTTTAACCCAGTTAAAGATAGGATTTCCCAAGTTAAACAATCATTAATATTGAATTTTGGGAAGATTAAAACTAAGTGGAGTTTTAATGAATCTTTAATTAGATTAAAATGATCAAAAATGGAGTGTCACCAGTTTTGCTCTAGGCGATAGTTAAATCTTTAATCGGATTTGAACGTGAAATGGTAATTGAATTTACCGATAACACCATGGTGTTAGATATGAAGTATGACCAGTTTTACTTCATGGGATGAATAGGTTGGGATGGGGAAATAAAGTAAATGATTACTTCGGTGTGGTTCGCTAATCCCGACTAGTTTGAATTGATATTCAAAAGAAGATTAAAGAATAAATTTAAAGAATTTATCTTTGATAAAATTAATGGGAACCTTTCCCAAAGTATAAGAATATTTGAATACAAGAATATTCTAAATTGGAATGAGGCGTATGTTGTGTTTGTGTAACACTTGTTTATTATATACACGAGTTATTCAGAAAGACCGGGTTTATCCCATCCTGAATAACTGATTCGACGTGGTGTCGAGGATGAAGACGGTGGTCGAAGACCGGAGGTCTTCACATTGTTTGGGTGATTACGGATGATCTTGATTAGGCTGTACACCCAAGACGCGGGAATCAGTTGGTGATCGTCCAGACGTACTTGGAGATCGATGAATATGCAAGGAATAAGGTTCCTCCGGTTTCGTTCAGACCCAGAACGGACTTGTACGGACTGTGTGTCTGACATTGGATTTTGCTCTGTGTTGATTGATCTCTATTAAATATACATCTGCCTTGTGAAGGGGAATTTATTCCCGTACTCCACCCTTCTCTGAGACGTACGAGATCAGAGGGTGTATATCGATAGACATCTGTTACATGGTGTGAATTGCCTGTGTGGCATGCCTAAGTGGCAAATGATCAAGGCTTTTGTTGAAAAGCAAAGTCTTGTGGTTGATGATCAAAGCACCGCCTATGTGGCATAGCTTTGTGTAATGTTAATTCGCGAGCCTCACACCCCGGTTGTGAACCAGAAACGGGAGAGGACATCAGGGAGGGCATGCGTTTCTTTCTAGCTAGGGTGGTGTTAGTGACCTACTAGCCATGACATTTATATTATTTTCACCTATGTGGTTGTTGCTATTGCGAGGCGCCTCGAATATATCGGTGACTATATGGAGCCGATGGAGTCATATGACTCATTTACGCCCCAAAGGGGGGGGGAACGCGGTGTTCTGACGATCCAAGGGCCCAGCTGAGTCTGGGTCCTGAGGGGCGGGCTAGAGGCTCTCGAATCTGTGAGGACTATCTTTTGCCTCGGTTCACAGATGGAAATCCAATTTCCAATACGTGACTTTGCAGTTTTGATTATAGAACCTATATATGGCGACATAGTGGTATGGGGCAATTATGCCGTCTATGATTGAAACTTATGATTTGAAGTTGTTTTGACATTATACACTTATAGTAATAATAAAAGATGAAATTTAGCGTATCAAGCATGTTTGGCTATTATAAGGGAAAACCCTATCCCCCGGCTTGCGTTGCATTGTGTGATAGGACCTGGGTCTTATAATAGCTTCATTTTTCCAAAAAGCATTGCACTATTTTGTTATATGCATTGGTATTCTTAGGAGGAAACTCATTCCGTGTCATACGGTGTGGTCCCTTGATATATCTGATTTAAAGTAAAGTTTCAAATAACTGTTTTAGTTCTCACACCAGTCACATGACTGACCTGGAGTTTATTGTTTTAACCTAACTCTGGGTGCCCTTATTTTCCACACGGGCAGCTAGTAGTTTTGGTTTTGCAGATATATATTCACAGGATCCTGATTTACAGCTGGAACGATATCCGGAAAGCTCTGTATCCGTTTATCTCTTTCAGTTCTGTTTTGTATTATTTTCCGCTGCTATGTAATGTATTGTAATCTCTGATATTTATCAAATGTATTTTATTCATTCATACTCTGTATATTCTTGTAATCTGATGAAATAGTTGTACTATACAATGAAATGTTCTTCTGTTTGCATTCTGATTCGTCTTGTCCTCATTACGATTCGGGTTTTGAATGGTCTTGGTCGGTTTAGCGATTGATTAGGTCCGGGCGAAATTCCTTATCGTTACATTTGGTATCAGAGCTTTGGTTTACAAAGCTCGAGAACAAGACACATTAGAATCAAATGAAAGAATTCATCAGATATTGGACTAGTAATATCCAACGAGAATGACTCGTTAGAGATGGGTTCAGTAGTATCCTAGAATGAGTGTGAAGAATATATTTTTAAAATGAAAACGAATTTTGTTTTGAAAATTTAAACTTTATTCAACGTATTTGAATATTTATTTGTATTGAATTTGGACAATCCAATATATAAAGATTTCTCATATACGTCTGATCCACGGGTATTCAAAGTTTTAATATACTGGATAGATATAGAATGTAACACCCCACGTCCATTAATGTCACTCACAAAGGGAATGCATTAACTTCCATGGAGGTTATAAGTGAATATAGAACAGAAAAATAACAACAAGACAGATAATAATTAGTACTTGGAAATCTAAAACTTCATTTTATTGCAGCGGAAATTAAACATGTTTGTTACGTTATAAAACCATAGATCATAACCAAGTACAATATCCATCTTCATAAAAACAAAATACATAATCCCATTACATAAATAGCCATTAAAAAGATAACAAGCTGGACTTTACTTCAACGGTCCAAGCTTTCCAAAGAGAGATGAAGCAATTCAATCAAACTCCACTAGAGCTGGGCCCAACCTGAGGACCTGGAGGGGGAAAAAGGATAGAAATAGAGGGGGTCAGACATAAAGTCTGGCGAGTATGATAATTCTAACAATACTATTATCAAAATAACTAGACTAAGGCATAAGCTGGAAGACAAGTAAATATCTATGAACTCTTAGGAAGATAAAGATAGCGTTTAAGATAACGTTAAAGATAACGGTAAAGGCACACCTAATTACTAATGAATGATTACTACACTGCACCGCACATTACTACACTGCACCACACCAGTCACCCTATTGTTTGATCCCACTTGCTTCACACAGAAACTTTATAAATAGCCTTACGTACCCCTAGCTGACTACATAGGTGCCGTCTGCCCCTATCTCCACTAGGTGTACCCCACTACCCACTTTCGATCGGCTCCCTACTCGTAGATACCCGTGCTGGCCCCACAGTAGGGTGTATCACTCCGCTAAAGTGGCAACCCGATACAACTTGAGAATGCACGGCTTATACCTACACGATGCAACAACGTCTTACCTACCAGCCCGGGTCAACACACGCATACGAAACCCGTTGGACTTGCGTTGCCACCGCTCCCCGTTTTGGCCTCTTACAGTCGAACCCAGCATGCGCGTCCCATCCTCGACTTAGGTCGAGCCCACAAAGATACGTTTGGGATACTGGTCGAAATGGGCCCCCACAAGCTACCCACCTAAGCTTGTCACCAGTATATCCCACTTAACCCTCTTAGTCATGTTCATTTTCATGTGTGTTTGGTTAAGTCTTACTAATCGTATTTCACATGCCACTAAGGGCACCCCATAGATTCCTCATGCCACCCAAGGCACCTACTTAACCCCCATGTCCCACCTTACATGTTTACCTAGTTTAGTATTTCTTAATTCATTCAGGCCATAACCTCATAAAGATCTCTCACATTAGACTGGCATTTATGGCAGCTGGATTTGCCGGGCGGGTCCGGGCAGTCTTACACCATAAAAGAGTCTAACCTCGCGTCTTTACAACTGTTATGCTTTAGTTTAGGCCTAGGACCTCTCACATTGGGCTGACATTTGTGACCACTGGATTTGCCGGGCGGGTCCGTGCAGGTTTACGTCATAAACGAGTCCAACCTCGTGTCCTAAGCATTGATTAACACTTAAAATCTTTTACCCAAGTTTTAATAATTCCCTATTCAAATTATTAATTAAGTCAACTTTTAATGATGTCCATAATTGACTCAATTATTGTCATCCACTTATGGCATGCAAAATCATATCAATTGCACCCCAACTTTTTAATATTAAACCCTTAATATTAACCCTACCCCACGTTTATACGTTCGCTTATTCAACGCATAATATAGGCTAGACTTGTATAGTCTAACACCTAGCACAAAGATAAATTATCACAACATATAGACAATTAAAATAAATCTAATCATAATAGGGGTGAAACTTGCATAAACTACACATGTTAAGGATCAAAAAGGTGTCAACTTGTTAAATGTCTCAATTTATATGATATGATCATAGCCCAAATCTATACATAAACTTGCATATGGGGTTTTTAGGCAACATAATGATGGTGTGAACTAGCATAGGATATCACATATGTCATAGCATAATTCTAGATGTCATAATAGATGTCTTTGCAAATGTTCATAACTTTTTTAATCAATCTAACTTGCATATGTGACTTGTCATATAGGTCAACATAACCCAAACATGATGATTTAATTAATATGAACTAACTAGCAGAGATGGTAACATCATGGCCTTTTTAACATGTATGATTCATCACAACTTAGCATAGAAACTTTCAACATACATAACATCATCATAGCATGATCTACAACATGTAAGATATCATCATCACATAACATTGGATTTACAATATACATGATAGAAAAAGGGGTTTACAACAACATATATGATAATTCACATCATCTACTCATAATCCATTCATAACTCAACCTAATTAAAATGATAATAATCTTGTTAAGATCATCATACTCACAATTTAGAGAAGAAAAGAGAGAGTTTTGCTTTGCTTTAGGGTTGAGAGAATTAGAATTGAATTTGCTTTTCTTCTTTCTTAGTTGGCGGCGGCTCCATTGATTTCCATGGCGACGGTAACTATTCTATTTTAATTAGGTTTAGGGTTAGCATTAGGATGTATTTATAGGTGTAGGAAGTTATTTAGGACCATTAGATTAACCCTGAACCATGAGAACCAATCAAATGCAAAATCTTCATTTGAGCGAATCGGCCCACGGGTTGACAGCCAAACACCCTGGATTAACCCCTTATCGACCCAGCAGGGCTCGGGTCGACCTCAAAAATGGGTCGGTTCGGTTATTTCCCCTCCCAATTCGCTGTTTTGAACTTTTTCGCATATTTATTTAATTTTTAATTTTTTTCATCAGTATAAACGGTAAACGGCTTACTCCCGTCTGGCAATACTAAGACTGGGGCTGAAGTCAAAGCATCAGTATTAACGTTATCTCTAATCAAGATAATTATTAAATTAAGTAAGATTAGATATAAGCTTGGTAAATAAGGAAATGACTGTGAATTATTGGCAAGACCAAGCAACCAAAAATAATGGATGAGCAAAGATAACGTTAAAGGCGCTTCCTAATCAATATAGGGTATTTACTATACTCTACCGTACTGTACTAACACTAACTGCACCCATACTAGTCACTCTAGAAACTTGATCCCTCTTGACTAAATAGAATGATGATAGCTTGGTGTACTACTAGATGTACCCACTATCCCCACTAGATGTACCCCTTCAATGGTAATTCCATGTACTCCTAGCTGACGTCATAGGTGCCGCCTGCTCCTATCTCCACTAGGTGTACCCCTTTAATGATTAATTAATAATGGTAGCTTCGTGCACCCCTAGCTGACTACATAGGTGTCAATACCTATTTTATCCAATAATTTGAATTACATGTCATAATTGTTTATATTCAAATTACTCCATTTTTCTAATCGTATTTCTCATGACATCCACATGTCAATATATATATTTCTCTGCGCAACCCATTTCACTTAATTCTTTTCTAAAAATTAAGTATACTTTAATTTGTGAATTTTAATGTTATAAAATTACGGGGTGTTACATTCTCCCCTCCTTAAAGGATTTCGTCCCCGAAATCTCCAAGTCAAGAAGAATGTATATCCTACCATCTAATCGTCCATCTACTCAACCATCAAACACCAGTATCCA
Source organism: Allium sativum (assembly GCA_030737875.1). NCBI lineage: Eukaryota > Viridiplantae > Streptophyta > Magnoliopsida > Asparagales > Amaryllidaceae > Allium > Allium sativum. The sequence continues at coordinate 936,654,539 of CM060924.1, read as the reverse complement.
TTGTCCTTAAAAGACTTCTAATGCTTTATTGTTTATATGCACAGTGTGTGTATATGTCCATATCTAATGCAAAATTAGGCGGTCTACTGATTCAGTCGACCTCCTTAGTGCAATTCATGATAGTGCCATGCGTCCAATATGTATGCAAAAGATTCCTAATGATACATATTAATTCTATATGCGTGCACAACCATCCACCCGAATACAGCAACTATATGATAATACAACCATTATACATCCATTTTACTAAATACATCCATATATATGCAATATGCAGTATGAAATGACTGAGCCGATCTGGTGCCTAATAGTGTGTGTATATGCATCCACGAGCAACTACTAGCAAACACTTGCATCCACTTTGCATCCGCCATACATGACATGTCTCAAACACATGTTTCAACCATAGGATTATCCTAACTAAAGGTCAAAGATACTAGCGAGAGGATATACTAAAGATAAGATAAGTACAAGCTAAGCGATAAAGGAGAAATTAAAAGACATACCCTCAAAAAGAAAAGGGTATCGTGAACGCATCTTCTCTTCTGTCTCCCAAGTAGCGTTGCTCTCATCATCTCCCCATTGCACTTTGACTAGTCTGACCTCTTGATTCTTCAACCTCTTGATCTCCGACCCAAGAATGCGCGTAGGAGCTCGTCGAATTGTCGCATCACGCTCTATCTCCACCTCTCTAAGAAAGCTCGGCTCTACCACTTCCGCGGTCTCGTGCAAGCACTTCCTAAAATGTGACACATGGAATACGTCGTGTACACCACTAAGTCTCTCGGGCAACTCCACTCTATATGCCATCTGTCCAATTTTCTCCTTAATAGGAAACGACCCTACAAACCTTGGTGCTAATTTCCCAACGGACCCAAAGCGAAAAACGTTCCGTAATGGAGACACTTTGACAAAGACCATGTCCCCAACTTCAAACTCGAGATCTGTCCTCCTCTTATTCGCATACGATTTCTGCCTATCCTGTGCTGCTTTCATCCTCCTTCGAATCAAGTCGATCTTCTCCGAAGTCTCCCTAATCATATCGGGCCTAAGTAAGATCTTGTCTGTAGATTCCCACCAACATGTAGGTGAACGACAAGGTCGTCCATAAAGAGCTTCGAATGGTGCCATACCAATGCTGGACTGAAAGCTGTTATTATATGCGAACTCCACCAATGGAAGATGCTCTTCCCATGTACCCCCAAAGTCTAGGATACATAGCCTCAACAGATCCTCTAGAATGCGATTCACCCTCTTGGTCTGGCTGTCCGTCTGAGGATGATATGCGGTGCTCAAACATAACTGAGTCCCTACCGCCTCTTGTAAGTTTCTCCAAAATTCGCTAGTGAAAATAGGATCGCGGTCGCTCACTATGCTAGAAGGAACACCGTGAAAACGAACTATTTCTCGAACGTATACGGAGGCTAACCATGGAGCAGTCCTCTTACTCTTTACGGGAATGAAATGGGCGCTTTTAGTAAGTCTATCTACTATTACCCAAATTCCTGTATTACCCTTCCTTGATCGCAGTAACCCATCCACAAAATCCATCGAGACACTTTCCCACTTCCATAGTGGAACCTCCAATGGGTGAAGAAACCCACCGGGTTTCTTTTGCTCCGCTTTTACTTGTTGGCACATCAAGCATCTAGCGACATACTCGGCCACATCTTTCTTCATGCCGGCCCAAAAGTAAACTCTCTTCATGTCTTTGTACATCTTGTCCCCGCCGGGATGAATGGTCATCTTCGAATGATGTGCTTCGTCAAGAATAGTCTTCCTTAGGCCATCGTCTTTTGGTACACAAAGTCTACCGTCCCTACGTAACCAACCCTTATCGTCTAGGGTATACCTACGGAGATGGCTTGATGACTCCCCTCCTTTGAGTTTTTCTACTAACTCAACCAACTGCGGGTCGTCTCGCTGTGCCTCGCCAATCCGTCCCAAAAGCATAGGTCTGACCTCCAAGGATGCTAGCAAATCGGGTACGAAGTCAACGGAAGGTCTAAAGTCAAACATCGAGATGAATTCTAAACTTCGCCGCTCAACAAACAAAGGACTTAAGGATAATCTTTTTCTACTTAAGGCGTCTGCCACCACGTTACCCTTGCCAGGGGTATAGGCTATTTCGAAGTCGTAGGACGCTAAGAACTCCATCCACCTTTGCTGCCTTAAGTTCAAGTCCTTTTGAGAGAATAGGTATTTTAAAGACTTGTGGTCAGTGAATAATTCGAATTTCTCGCCAAGAAGAAAATGACGCCAAGACTTAAGCGCGAAAACAATAGCGGCTAATTCTAGGTCATGTGTAAGATAATTTTTCTCATGCGCTCTCAACTGCCTTCCACCATAGGCTATTACCCTACCCTCTTGCATTAAGACTGCGCCTAGTCCTGTCCCACAAGCTTCAGTATAAACGGTAAGCGGCTTACTCCCATCTGGCAATACTAAGACTGGGGCTGAAGTCAAAGCTTTCTTCAAACGTTGGAACGCATCATCACAATCTACGTCCCATGTGAAAACTAGGTTCCTCTTCGTCAAGCGTGTCAATGGAGCTGATATCTTTGCGAAGTCTTTGATAAACTTCCTGTAGTTGCCAGCCAACCCCAAGAAACTTCACACTTCGGTAGCATTTTTAGGGACCTTCCAATCTTGGATGGCCACCACCTTCGCGGGATCCACGGCTATCCCTTCTTTGGAAACCACGTGCCCCAAAAACCGTACTTCCTTCCTCTAGAAGTGACACTTAGAAAATTTAGCCTTAAGGCTATGCGCTCGTAGGGTCTCCAACACTTCCCTAAGATGTAGGGCATGCTCTTCTTCATCCTCAGAAAAGATCAAGATGTCATCTACAAAGACTACCACGAATTTGATAAGGTACTCCCTAAACACCCTACTCATCAATTCAACAAAATATGCTGGGGCGTTTGTCAAACCGAAGGGCATCACTATCCATTCATAGAAACCATCCGTAGTCTTAAAGGCAGTCTTGTCTATGCTATCCTCAGCCACTCTCAACAGATGGAACCCAGTGACTAAGTCCAACTGCGAAAACACTGATGCGCCAACTAACTGATCGAAGAGATCGTCAATCCTTGGCAGTGGGAGTCTGTTCTTCTTAGTAAGTTTATTAAGTTCTCTATAGTCCACACACAGTCTAAGGGACCCATCCGCCTTCGTGGCAAATACTACTGGAGCACCCCACTCCGATATGCTTCGTCTTATGAACCCCTTCTCAAGCAACTCCTTCACTTGCTTATCGAGTTCCCTCCTTTCACGTAGAGCCATGTGGCGTACTGGCAAAGATACTGGTTTCGCATTATCCACAAGATATATTCGAAAATCTATCTCCCGCTTCGGAGGCAAGCCCTTCACCTCCTCAAACACATCCGAATATTCTCGAACCACTCTAACAGATCGTAGATTTTCCTCAGACGCGTCAAGCGATTCTAGATAACTTAGCATAACCGAATTTATGGGATTACAGAAGATTTCGAGAGTGTTGCCAAGGCGAGTCACGAGCCTAACTACTCTCCTTTCACAGTCAAGAACGACCCCATTTGTGGATAACCAATCCATTCCTAAAATTAGCCCATAGCCCGTGAAGCCCAACACATAAGCATCACATCTAAATTCAACGCTAAGTATGGAAATTTTCAAATCCAAACACATCATGGACAAATAAGCTGAGCCCCCAATTGGATTCGAAACAACTAAGGGATCCTCTACTAAACTGGTGTTTAAGTGCAGTGATTCAACTAATGATGTAGAGATAAACAAATGTGATGCGCCCGAATCGAATAAGGTACGGACAAGATGATCAAACAGAAAAACTAAGCTTTCAACAGAAATGGTTCTACCTCGTTCTTGCAGCGGAGGGACCGTGAGAGCCTGAACTTGTCCCCTAGCCTGCCCTGTTGCCATAAGAGCCTGCACCTGTCCTCCCGAGGTAGCTCCTGCCCTCTGCCCCTTCTTTGGGCAGTCCTTCACTAAATGTCCTGCATCGCCAAATTGAAAACAGCCTGTCTTCTTTTTCTTTCGGCAATCCTTGCTGAGATGGCCTGGGGTTCCACAGTTAAAGCACTTCTTCTTTCCCTTGCCATTATTGTCTTTTCCACCCTTCTTGTTTTGCTGTTGTGGTTTCTTCTGATCCCCCTTCTTCTCGGGTGCCTTATCAGCTTTAGCGCTTTTCTCCTCATGCATGAGCGCCATTTCTACTAACTTCTCAAAGGTGGCCCCCATCGGGATGTGGGTCATAGCCAACCCATGCAATGGTTCATTCAAGCCATTCACGAACCTTAGAGCCTTCTTCTCCGGCGTGTTTACTAAGTCCAAGCCAAACCTTGCTAACTAATTAAATTTATTGACATATTCTTTCACTAATGAGCTTCCTTGCTTCAATGTCAAGAACCTTTCCATATATAGATTTTCTTCCGCCCTTGAGAGAAACTTCGCCTCGAACCTACGCCTGAAATCCGCCCAAGAGTCAACAGGACGCACCCCATTAGTGACCTTCCACCAAAACGAGGCCTCTCCCTTCATCAACCAAGCTGCTAAACGAACTCTCCTCCCTTCTTCTACTTCAAAGATTTCTAGTAATTCTTCCACCTCCTTAAGCTAATCTCTAGCTTCCACAAACGTTTCTGACCCTTGAAATGGTTTTCCACCTATAGCCTTGAATTTCTTGCACGTCTTTGCAAAAGTATCTACGCTAGGAGGAGGAGGAGGAACGGGTGCAACTGGTGGTGGAGTAACATTGGCTGGACCTGCAGCGGCCCTAGCCTCCAATATCCTCCTATACCATCCTGGTATCGTTACACCATCAGGTAGATTAAGATCTTCAGCCATGCTGATACGAAAAAGAAAAGATTCAAAATGGAGAATTCGAAAGATAAAGATATGTGGCTATTGGGGATTATGTTTTTCTTAAAAACTTTTCTCTTTAAATTTCTCATTAAAACATGTTTTTGAAAACACTTCTTCTAAAAATAACTATTTTTCTAAAGTATTTTTATCTGTTCTGATAACCTTAAGCTCTGATACCACGTGTAACACCCCACGTCCATTAACGTCACTCGCAAAGGGAATGCCTTAACTTCCATGGAGTTTATAAGTGAATATAGAACAGAAAAATTACAACAAGATAGATAATAATTAGTACTTGGAAATCTAAAACTTCATTTTATTGCAGCGGAAATTAAACATGTTTGTTACATCATAAAACCATAGATCATAACCAAGTACAATATCCATCTTCATAAAAACAAAATACATAATCCCATTACATAAATAGCCATTAAAAAGATAACAAGCTGGACTTTACTTCAACGGTTCAAGCTTTCCAAAGAGAGATGAAGCAATTCAATCAAACTCCACTAGAGCTGGGCCCAACCTGAGGACCTGGAGGGGGAAAAAGATAGAAATAGAGGGGGTCAGACATAAAGCCTAGCGAGTATGATAATTCTAACAATACTATTATCAAAATAACTAGACTAAGGCATAAGTTGGAAGACAAGTAAATGTCTATGAACTTTTAGGAAGATAAAGATAGCGCTAAAGATAACGTTAAAGATAACGGTAAAGGCACACCTAATTACTAACGAATGATTACTACACTGCACCGCACATTACTACACTGCACCACACCAATCACCCTATTGTTTGATCCCACTTGCTTCACACAGAAACTTTATAAATAGCCTTACGTACCCCTAGCTGACTACATAGGTGCCGTCTGCCCCTATCTCCACTAGGTGTACACCACTACCCACTTTCGATCGGCTCACTACTCGTAGATACCCGTGCTGGCCCCACAGTGGGGTGTATCACTCCCCTAAAGTGGCAACCCGATACAACTTGAGAATGCACGGCTTATACCTACACGATGCAACAACGTCTTACCTACCATCCCGGGTCCACACACGCATACGAAACCCGTTGGACTTGCGTTGCCACCGCTCCCCGTTTTGGCCTCTTAAAGTCGAACCTAGCATGCGTGTCCCGTCCTCGACTTGGGTCGTGCCCACAAAGATACGTTTGGGATACTGGTCGAAATGGGCCCCCACAAGCTACCCACCTAAGCTTGTCACTAGTATATCCCACTTAACCCTCTTAGTCATGTTCATTTACATGTGTGTTTGGTTAAGTCTTACTAATCGTATTTCACATGCCACTAAGGGCACCCCCTAGATTCCTCATGCCACCCAAGGCACCTACTTAACCCCCATGTCCCACCTTACATGTTTACCTGGTTAAGTATTTCCTAATTCATTCAGGCCATAACCTCATAAAGACCTCTCACGTTAGACTGGCATTTATGGCAGCTGGATTTGCCGGGCGGGTCCGGGCAGTCTTACACCATAAAAGAGTCTTACCTCGTGTCTTTACAACCGTTATGCTTTAGTTTAGGCCTAGGACCTCTCACATTGGGCTGACATTTGTGACCACTGGATTTGCCAGGCGGGTCCGGGCAGGTTTACGTCACAAACGAGTCCAACCTCGTGTCCTAAGCATTGATTAACACTTAAAATCTTTTACCCCAGTTTAAATAATTCCCTATTCAAATCATTAATTAAGTCAACTTTTAATGATGTCCATAATTGACTCAATTATGGCCATCTTCTTATGGCATGCCAAATCATATCAATTGCACCCCAACTTTTTAATATTAAATCCTTAATATTACCCCTACCCCACGTTTATACGTTCGCTTATTCAGCCCATAATATAGGGTAGACTTGTATAGTCAAACACCTAGCACAAAGATAAATTATCACAACATATAGACAATTAAAATAAATCTAATCATAATAGGGGTGAAACTTGCATAAACTACACATGTTAAGGATCAAAAGGTGTCAACTTGTTAAATGTCTCAATTTATATGATATGATCATAGCCCAAATCTATACATAAACTTGCATATGGGGTTTTTAGGCAACATAATGATGGTGTGAACTAGCATAGGATATCACATATGTCATAGCATAATTCTAGATGTCATAATAGATGTCTTGGCATATGTTCATAACTCTTTTAATCAATCTAACTTGCATATGTGACTTGTCATATAGGTCAACATAACCCAAACATGATGATTTAATTAATATTAACTAACTAGCATAGATGGTAACATCATGGTCTTTTTAACATGTATGATTCATCACAACTTAGCATAGAAACTTTCAACATACATAACATCATCATAGCATGATTTACAACATGTAAGATATCATCATCACATAACATTGGATTTACAATATACATGATAGCAAAAGGGGTTTACAACAACATATATGATAATTCACATCATCTACTCATAATCCATTCATAACTCAACCTAATTAAAATGATAATAATCTTGTTAAGATCATCATACTCACAATTTAGAGAAGAAAAGAGAGAGTTTTGCTTCTCTTTAGGGTTGAGAGAATTAGAATTGAATTTGATTTTCTTCTTTCTTAGTTGGCGGCGGCTCCAATGATTTCCATGGCGACGGTAACTATTCTATTTTAATTAGGTTTAGGGTTAGCATTAGGATGTATTTATAGGTGTAGGAAGTTATTTAGGACCATTAGATTAACCCTGAACCATGAGAACCAATCAAATGCAAAATCTGCATTTGAGCGAATCGGCCCACGGGTTGACAGCCAAACACCCTGGATTAACCCCTATTCGACCCAGCAAGGCTTGGGTCGACCTCAAAAATGGGTCGGTTCGGTTATTTCCCCTCCCAATTCGTTGTTTTGAACTTTTTCGCATATTTATTTATTTAATTTTTAATTTATATATATATATATATATCAATATATATATTTCTCTATGCAACCCATTTCACTTAATTCTTTTCTAAAAACTAAGTATACTTTAATTTGTGAATTTTAATGTTATAAAATTACGGAGTGTTACATAGAATCATGCTCTAGTCGCTCGGGGATAATTCTGGTGATGTCACGACATCATCAGTATTTATGTTCGAGTTTCGAAGGTGTGATATTTATATATTTACAATTGACTGGTGTGAGAACCAAAACTAGATAGGGCTTATTGTTGTGATTTGGCATCAAAAATCTGATTTTTGGACTATGTATCAAAGTTATGAATTTGATGAGCTAATCAACTAATTGTTGCTGATTGTGTTGTTTGATTATTGGTCGATTAATTAAAATTTGAACCATTTAGCCAAATTGTATCAAATATTGGACTGTATTGAATTTTTTTTGAAATTGCATGCATATACATGTGTATCCATTGAACAGGTCATTGCAAAGAGGCTAGAGCAGAAGAATGAAATTGTTTGCCCAACAAATAGGTACATGTTTAGAAATTTATTAGGTTTGGATGATTTTATGAGCTGATTGGCTAGCCACTTGACTGTTTCTTTTTCTTTTTGGATTGATGAGGGCCATGGGAGGCTATTCGAAATATCCAGAAGCTTCCGGTGCAGGGGAGGTTATGGCGAAATTTTTTGAAAATTTAGGGTGTTAGCCAAATTTTTTAAAAAGTTGAAGAACTTAAGCAGTAAAGAAAACAATGGAAGTTGAGTTGGTTTGTTAAACAACTTTCAGCTTCGTTCCTTTTCGGGGACGAAAAGTTTTAAGTGGGGGAGATTGTAATAACCCGGAATTCTGAGCCAATTTAAAACTTTTATTTTGGCAATTTTAGTGAATTTTGAATATTTAAAATGAATTATTTTAAATAATAATGACGAGAAATTTATTTTTAATAGAATTAGAACGTATATATTTATATAGATCGTCGTTAGAATATAATTATTTATTTTAAATTATAAAAAGAATTGAAAATGGCGCGGTAGTTTGAAAATTCGATTTCAAATTTCAAATAAATGTACAGGATTCAAAATAAACCGGATTTTAGCGAAAACAAAAATATTAGAATCTATTTGAGAATATCTTTCCAACGAATCCGAAAAATTGAAATTTCATAGCGGGAATCAAAAGTTATGCCCAGTTGAAAATTCAGAATAGTCGTTATGGAATTCTGGCCCTTAAAAATGTAAATTTTGCAAACGACCTCTGTTTTCGACGAAACCACTTTTGTTGGATCCGGGATGTCTAGTTATTGCTAGGTTTCAAAATTCGTAATTTTCTGATTCAATATGTGAGCGTGGCAAAGGAAAACGCGTTTGACCAGTTTTAGTTGATTTTAATCGACTGGAAAAATGGCCATTTTTCAAACGGTCTTAGAATTTGACGAAATTAGTTTTGTTAGAACCGTATCGTCAATACGAAGCTAGAAAAATATTTTTTGGGAATTTTTAGAGTCCGTATGTGGCCTCGGTAAATTGAAATGTGCGTTCAAAATCAATATATAGATTTAGATTTAGATTTTGATGGAAACCGGTCGAAACAGTCGAATCAGCTTACGATACATATCCCATTGTGTTCGGAATTGGGGTAATTAGCTAGGGGCAAAAGTCGGTGGGTTCGATTTTGAGTTCGTTGTAAAAAGTTACTTTATGAGGATTTTAAAATAAAATTAAATTAATTAAAATATATAATTCTCCCTCTTGCCCTTACCCCCACTTTATCTCTCCCCTCGTTGACCGTATCCTTTCAAAATCGAAGTTAGTAATAAAAAAAAAGGGGCGCTCCTCCCCAAATCGACGTCGCATGCCGTCCCAGCCTCCATCGTCGACGCTCCGCCACCACCCCCTTGCCAGACCCGTCGTCACACCCCCTCCGAAGGCCGCCGCTACCCTGATGCACCCCCTCCCCCAAATCGATGTTGTCCCCTCCATTCAGCCCACCGCCGTGCGCCGCCAGCCTCCCACCGCCTCCACTACCTCCGATGACCCTCTCCTCTGTTCTCTTTCCTCCTTACTCTCTATCTCCTTCCAGTTCAAACCTCCTCGCGCCAAGACAACCACCAGGGTGCTGACGCCGCCTTCCCCCTTGACCATCCGACTCCTGTATGGCCATACCTACCTCCGTTTCAGCCCGGTGAGTTTTTATTCAGTTTTTATTTATTTATTTAAATTAAAAGCAGGATTTTTAATCATATAACATCGAATTAAAAATGTAATTATAATATGAAAAGATAGATTTTTAATGTGATAAAGGTAAGATTGTTATATGAAGAATGGTGAGATCTTTAGATATATATAAAAGATTAGATTTTTGTTAGTATAAAGGATTAGATTTTTACTTTGTAAAATATTGGATTTTTAATTTGTAGAAGATTGGATTTTTAATAGAAAAGGATATGATTTTTAAAAACACAAAGGTATGATTTCTAGAGATAGAAAAGATAAGATTTTTATCATCTTGAAGGCGAGATAAAAATACAATTTTTATATATGTTGTAGCGAAGATAAAAACTCGATTTTTATTCATATGAAGTAGCGATAAAAATATAATTTTTATTGTTGAAGTAGCAATGTAAAAATATGTTCTTTTATATGTATGTAGCGAATTAAAGATTTGATTTTTAGAATAATAAAAATATAATTTTTATATAAGTACGAAGTTAAAAATAGAATTTTTATCCATATAGCGTAGTTATAAAAAAGTGATTTTTATATACATAGCAACAATACAAAGATGCGATTTTTATATATGTAGTGGATACGGACAACGAAAGTGACAAAAGTCGAGCACGGCTAAGATTTCCAACATATGAAGAGTCATGGCATTTGGTTTAGCTAATCAGTGAGAACTTCTCACTTTTAGTTTGGTTTCTAGTTGAAATATATACTAGGATGCAGATGGTGCTTAGCAGCACCCGACACCCGTTGTCCACAGACCATGGATGACTTGTTTGGTTATTGTTTGTGTTGTGAAAATTGACTTTTGGTTGTGAAATAAAATATATATTCATGTGTTGAAATCAAATATATATTCATGTGTTGATATAGAATATATATTCACGTGTTGAAATCAAATATATATTCATGTGTTGAAACAAAATATATATTCATGTGTTGAAATCAAATATATATTCGTGTGTTGAAACAAAATATATATTTATGTGGTGAAATAAAATATATATTCATGTGTTGAAATGAAATATATTTTCATGTTTTGAAATAAAATAAATATCCATTTACAAATCGAACGATTTGTTTATGTACACCGATTTGACTAATATGGATTGGGACGATAAATTTTACACATCGCCCAACTGCACAAATAAAATATGTGTTTGATTGTTTGAAACCCCACACAGTTGTTGGGATGAAATTGGACATACACTAATCCCAATAATTAGCTATATGTCGATCGATTGATTGACAGGCTGTTATAAGCGTTGAATATTTATATTTGATGCTTATACAGTGTAGAATGCACTCTGGATGATGGTTGATTATTTATCGTTGCTATTATATACATGTGTTGTATGGAATCCATATAATTAACATTATATGGTAATTGTTTGGGCCGCATTCCAATTTGGAAAATAAAGAATATTATAAAATGAAAATTCATGTGTTGAATGAAAGAAAATTCATGTGTTGAATAGAATAAATAGTCATGTGTTGACGATACTCATGTGTTGAGAATATTCATGTGTTGAAACTTATCATGTGTTGAGTAAAATATTTTAACAATAAAATTCTAATCTTCATCAAATATGAAATTAGAAACTAATTGGAAATCAGTTAAGATGAATGGTTTCCTAGGTATTGATCTGATGTTGGTTTCGGCCTTCGGGGTTAATATTTAGGGAATCGTTCTCTTACTAATTTACGGTTAGAGTCTGATTAAGAAATCAACGATATAAAATCATAATTTTATAAAATATATTAAATAACAAAATAGTCATGTGTTGACGATACTCATGTGTTGAGAATATTCATGAGTTGAAAGAAATATAGATTCATGTGTCGAATAGAGAAAATATTCATTTATTGAATAAAATAACGAAGTTATTGAAATATATAAAGCCGTGTTGATTAGATTTACGCCCTTTTGACCGAACAATATATATATATATATATCGATCTTATTCATTTTTGTAATGAATATAAAAAAAGGAAGTGATTTCAAAATATAACATTTTGAAAATATTATCATTTATATATCGATGATATGGAATATTCCATCTTGATTAGAAATTGAATATGAAGTTGAAATCGTTTTGAAAACGAATTTAAAACGATTTATAAAATACGTGTTAAATAGAAATCGACGAAATATACATAATATATATTATATATATATATATAATGGCCTGAATAGAACGCGCCGCGCTGCGGTAGTTCGTGAATTTCGACCATTGACTTCGAGTGGACATTACGGGAGATCCGACCGTCGGATTCACCTAAAACCGGAACCGTTGGGTTCGTATCAAAAAGAGATTTCTAACGGTTGGATTTGGAATTTTGTCCAAATCAAATTTGGAAAAGGTCGTTGTAAGTGCAGTTCGATGGCCGTTATTGGAAATCGACTGTACGGGCCTTGATAAAATTATTAAAAATATCAATAATTAGTGTAAAATCATAAGAAATGATTTGGGAAGAATTTGGATGAAAAATTCCATATTTGAAAAGATAAAAATAGATTTTTATCGAAATCAACTAGTTTGAACTAGATTATAATCCATTTATTTTTGAAATAAATAAATTGGATTTGAAAGGGTTTTAAAAGTAACCAGAATTTCCGATAATTAAATTGGAGTGGAATGAAATTCGATTTGGTAATAATCAAAGTGAAATTCTGTGGAGGAAGACAACTAATATATCTGGAATTTAAAAGGCTTTTCCATTATTCCATTTATATTACTAGTCGGATATGGAAGTTCATATCGATTATATATATCGATTTGTTTTCCATGAAGATTCCATTGTTAATGGAATGTGATTTTGGGTTGTCGTGAATGCTATCTTTAATAATACTGTTCTTAGACCCAACGGAGTTAAGAAAATCAGAAACTAACTGGAGATTAGTTAAGTTGAATGGCTTCCTGGGTATTGATCTGATGTTGGTTTCGGCCTTTGGGGTTATTACTTAGGGAATGGTTCACTTGCTAATTTACGGTTAGGGGCTGATGGAATAGAATGTGATTTTGGGTTTATTGTGAACCGTGTTTTAAATGACATTGGTTCTTTAACCCAGTTAAAGACAGGATATGATTTCCCAAGTTAAACAATCATTAATATTGACTTTTGGGAAGATTAAAACTAAGTGGAGTTTTAATGAATCTTTAATTAGATTGAAATGATCGAAAATGGAGTGTCACCAGTTTTGCTCCAGATGATAGTTAAATCTTTAATTAGATTTGAACGTGAAATGGTAATTGAATTTACCGATAACACCATGGTGTTAGATATGAAGTATGACCAGTTTTACTTCATGGGATGAATAGGTTGGGATTGGGAAATAAAATAAATGATTACTTCGGTGTGGTTCGCTAATCCCAACTAGTTTGAATTGATATTCAAAATAAGATTAAAGAATAAATTTAAAGAATTTATCTTTGATAAAATTAATGGGAACCTTTCCCAAAGTATAAGAATATTTGAATAAAAGAATATTCTGAATTGGAATGAGGCGTATGTTGTGTTTGTGTAACACTTGTTTATTATTTACGTGAGTTATTCAAAAAGACCGGGTTTATCCCATTCTGAATAACTAATTCGATGTGGTGTCGAGGATAAAGACGGTGGTCGAAGACCGGAGGTCTTCACATCGTTTGGGTGATTACTGATGATCTTGATTGGGCTGCACACCCATGCGGAGGGAATCAGTTGGTGATCATCCAGACATACTTGGAGATCGATGGATATGCGAGGAATAAGGTTCCTCCGGTTTAATTCAGACACAGAACAGACTAGTATGGACTGTGTGTCTGACATTCGATTTTGCCCCTGTGTTGATTGATCTCTATTAAATATACATCTGCCTGGTGAAGGGGAATTTATTCCCTTACTTCACCCTTCTCTGAGACGTACAGGATCAGAGGGTGTATATCGATAGACATCAGTTACATGGTGTGAATTGCCTGTGTGGCATGCCTAAGTGGCAAATGATCAAGGCTTTTGTTGAAAAGCAAAGTCATGTGGTTGATGATCAAAGCACCGCCTGTGTGGCATAGTTTTGTGTAACGTTAATTCGCGAGCCTCACGCCCCGGTTGTCAACCAGAAACGGGAGAGGACATCAGGGAGGGCATGTGTTTCTTTCTAGCTATGGTGGTGTCAGTGACCTACCAGCCTTGACATTTATATTATTTTCACCTGTGTGGTTGTTGCTATTGCGAGGCGCCTCGGATATATCGGTGACTATATGGAGCCGATGGAGTCATAGGACTCATTTACGCCCCAAAGGGCGGGGAAACGTAGTATTCAGGCATTTTAATCCACATCGGTGGAACGGCCCTGACGATCCAAGGGCCCACCTGAGTCCAGGTCCTGAGGAGCAGGCTAGAGGCTCTCGAATCAGTGAGGACTATCTTTTGCCTTGGTTCATGGATGGAAATCCAACTTCCAATACGTGACTTTGCGGTTTTGATTGTAGAACCTATATATGGCGACATAGTGGTATGGGGCACTTATGTCGTCTATGATTGATACTTATGATTTGAAGTTGTTTTGACACTATACACTTATAGTAATAATAAAAGATGAAATATAGCGTATCAGGCATGTTTGGCTGTTATAAGGGAAAACCCTATTCCCCGGCTTGCGTTGCATTGTGTGATAGGACCTGGGTCTTATAATAGCTTCATTTTTTCCAAAAAGCATTGCGTTGTTTTGTTATATGCACTGGTATTCTTGGGAGGAAACCCGTTCCGTGTCATACGGTGTGGTCCTTTGATATATCTGATTTAAAGTAAAGCTTCAAATAACTGCTTTATTTCTCACACCAGTCAGATGACTGACCTGGAGTTCATTGTTTTAACCTAAACTCTGGGTGCCCTTATTTTCCACTCGGGCAGCTAGTAGTTTTGGTTTTGCAGATTTATATTCACAGGATCCTGATTTACAATTGGAATGATATCCAGAAAGCTCTGTATCCGTTTATCTTTTTCAGTTGTGTTTTGTATTATTTTCCGTTGCTATGTAATGTATTGTAATCTCTGATATTTATCGAATGTATTTTATTTATTCATACTCTGTATATTCTTGTAATCTGATGAAATTGTTGTAATATACAATGAAATGTTCTTTTGTTTGCGTTCTGATTCGTCTTGTCCTCATTACGATTCGGGTTTTGAACGGTCTTGGTTGGTTTAGCGATCGATTAGGTCCGGGTGAAATTCCTTATCGTTACAACTTTTTTTCAAGAGATAACTAGAGAACCTTTTCGGTCTCAACGGTGCAATATACATTATATAGACTATTTTCCAAACCATTGAGAATGTAATTCTCACAGATGAAATCAGAATTCTTCCATGTAGTAAGAGCCTCGAGTTTGGTGGCGTTAGTTTCCAGTTCTTCAACCAATGGGTGATCCTCTTAAAGGAATTTGGCCAGCCCCAAGGTTGTTAGGTAGAAAAGCGTCTTTTGTTGCTAGCGTTTGAAATCCTGGCCATTAAACTTTTCTGGTCCCTCGCCATGCGAATATGGGACAGTTGGTGGAACTAGAGGCGGAGCCGGTGGCACAGTCTGTGTCGGCATAGATTTGTTTTTGCTACTTTGCTACATCATCGTCTGCAAACCGAAGCAACAATCAGAATTTCATTTCAACGTTGTTAGAAACCAATCAACAAAAAAGGTTGAAAACTGTTTCTATGAACAGTAACGCTTATAAGCGTTAGCAATATTGGTTCAATGATATTGCAATTTGCAACACCAATTATCAATCACAATTTTGTAAGAGAATTAAAAGAAACAGTACTGATTAAGTAAGAAATCAAGTAGAGAAGAGTAACATTACTGATTAATGACCGTGTCTAGCGAATGCTGTTTTCTTAAAATGAAATTGCTCCCTCTACAACACGGTTAGGTTGTTTGAGCAATCGTTTCCCTCTACGGCCGAATTCGGAGGCCCAAATGATCACGAGACCCAAGAGCACCATGGCCCAAGGCCCTATCTTTTGATTTTAAATATTAACATGAATGCTTTATCATGCCATAGTTAATCCCATTGCCTCTTCTCTCGCATCTCTTCTTTTCATTTGATATAATATATCATGAGTTAGTATAAGTAGTGAAATAAGACACAAATTTCCGCGTTGTGGGACATAGTTTGCCTCATACACTTATTCGTTTTTCCAACAATCCCTCACATGAATGAGTGGTTGTCTAATTTGTTCTGAAATTTTGTGTAACATTTATCATGTCGGTAAAAGTAGCACAGAGGCCTTGAACTTTTCCTAGTGTTTTATTGTTATAACTAGCAGGCGAATCAGTGGACTAGATTGTCTTTGAACTGTAAGCCGTTTGTGTGAGTCTATAAAGATAATTCATGATAAATATTCTTTTACTCTTTTGTTCTCTATTTGTGTTCATTTTTTCCATGAACACCGCCTTGGTTTCATGAGTGCTTGAAGAGTTCACCTTACAATTCTTCTTGAAGCGGCGCCTTTGCACTCACATAGGTGATTCTATAAAGAGTATCCCGTAATACCCCACTTGGTTCTTTATAACACCACAGTATAGACATCATTAAAAGCCAAGCTTATCCTATTCTCCGACGGGTAGTGCACTGACTTATCATATGAATTGTTTGTATGTAGCAGTGCCTTTAAGTTTATCTTAAACTTAGTTATCCCTTTGAACCTAGATCTTGGGATCTCCAGTCAACTAGGTGGGGTTTCCATTTTAGAAAACTTTTTAATTCATAGATCTCAAGCCCGTTCCCATCGATAAGGTTTGAACTTTCTCTCTTGGCAAGCCTTTGGTTAGTGGATCCGCTATGTTATCCTTTGACCTTACATAGTCTATAGTGATAACTCTATTAGAGAGAAGTTGTCTTACGGTTTTATGTCTACGACGAATATGTCGAGACTTACCATTATACAATAAACTATTTTAGTTTCCTGTGGCAGATTGACTATCATAATGTATACATATTAGAGGTACAAGTTTTTCCCAATTTGGAATGTCTTCCAAAACCCTCCAAATCCAATCTGCTTTTTTCATGGCTTTATCTAGAGCAATGAACTCCGATTCCATTGTTGACCTTCCTATGCAAGTCTGTTTGGATGATTTCCATGAGATTTCTCCATTTCCTAATGTAAACACATATCCACTTGTGGATTTTGTGTCATTTGAGCTAGTTATCCAACTGGCATCGCTGTATCCTTCTACCATGGAAGGATACTTTTCATATTGCAACAAATAGTTTTGTGTGTACTTTAGATATCCTAAGACCCTGATTATTGCTTTCCAGTAATGTTTACGAGGATTACTGGTATATCTACTCAACTTGCTTATAGCGTATGCAATATTAGGCTTAGTGCAATTCATGACATACACAATACTTCCTAGTATACCAGAGTATTCAAGCTGATATATTCCAACATCAGTGTTCTTTACCCAATTTTGGTTCATATCCACGGGTGATTTTGCAATGGTTATATTATACTACTTGAACCTTTCATGTAATTTGGCAATGTAACGTGACTGAGATAACGCATATCCTTGTGATGTTTTTACAGTTTTTACACCCAAGATTACATCAGCCACTCCTTCTTTCATGTCGAATCCAGAGGATAACATAGCCTTTGTAGATATTATTATGGCCTTATTATTCCTTAGGATCAACAAATCATCAACATAAAGGCAAATAATGACATATCCAATATCCGTATATTTTATATATACGCATTTATCAGATTCATTTATTTTGAATCCATTTGATAACATAGTTTCAGCAAATTTCTCATGCCACTGTTTTGGTGCTTTTTTAAGGCCATAAAGTTATTTTACTAACTTGCACACCTTATTTTCATTTCCCAGGGTTAGGAAACCTTCAGGTTGCTACATATATATTTCTTCTTCTAGTTCACCATCAAAAATGCAGTTTTCACATCCATTTGGTGTATTTCTGAATTTAATATGGATGCGACGGCAATAAGCATCCTAATCGATGTTATTCTAGTTACTGGTCAATAAGTATCAAAGTAATCTAGATCTTCCTTTTGCCTAAATCCTTTTATTACAAGTCTTGCTTTACACTTGTCCATTGAGCCGTCAGCTTTTAGTTTTTTCTTAAATATCCAATTATAACTTAGTTGCTTTGGTCCTTCTGGTAGATCGACTAGTTCCCACGTATGGTTTTGTAAAATGGATTCTATTTCACTATTGACAGCCTCCTTCCAGTATGGAGCCTCAGGTGATGACATTGCTTGTTGGTAAGTAAGAGGTTCATTTTCTATCATATATGCATAGAAATCGGGTCCAAAGGTTTTAGAAGTCCTTTGACGTTTGCTCCTTCTGGGTTCCTCTACCTATGTTTCAACATTTCTCTCATTCGTGTTTTGATTAATATTATCCTCTAGAGTATCTATATCGCTTGGTCTCTTTTGAACAATAGTTTCAATAGAGGATCTTGGAGGGTAAATTTGTTCAAAGAATCTAGCACTTCATGACTCGATAATGGTGTTTTCATGAATGTCATCAATTTTAGATTTGTACACCAAAAATCGATATGCAATACTATTATGAGCATATCCAATGAATATGCAATCTACAGTCTTTGGTCCAATTTTAACCTTTTCTGATTTTGGTATTTCTACTTTGGTAAGCCACCCCACACTTTCAAGCATTCGTAGGATGGTGGTTAGTTTTTCCAAAATTCATGTGGAGATTTAGATGTTTTCTTTCGTGATAATTTATTCAAAATATGATTTGCCGAAAGAATAGCTTCTCCCCAAAATTTATCTACTAAGCCGGAGCTAATTAGTAAGGCATTAATCATTTCTTTAAGAGTTCTATTTTTCCGTTCGGCTGTACCATTTGATTGTGGTGAATACATGGTTGTAGTTTGATCTATAATTCCATGCTCATCACAAAATTTGTGACACCCCACGTCCGTTAATGTCACTCACAAAGGGAATGCATTAAGTTTCATGAAGCGATATAGGTAAATAGACACAGGATATTACAAGACAGATATATAGAATAACAACAAAATAAAAACTTTATTTATCATAAGATACCGTGGTCCAAAAACATCACATGTCTGAAACATAAAAGCCCATTACAACATAAAAGTTATTGTCTTGTATCAAAAATATCAGAGTACATAAAAGAAGTAAAATTCCCCAAGAACAAAATATAGCCATAGCAACAAAGGATAGGATCTTGAGCCATACATATCAGCAGCTCGAGCAAAATAAGGAGAATCACGGTCAAGCCTGAGTGTTTCCTCCCTGAGAACCTAGGGGGAGGGGGAAACAGAAGAAAGAAGGAGAAACAAAAAAGGTCAGATATAAAGTCTGGCGAGTCTAGTTACTTTTAGCAAATAAATAAATAAAAGTAGCATGACAGGCATATAAAGTGGATAAGAGAGATCACTACGTAAATGGAAGGCATAACAAGGTAGACAGGATAAGGTGTATGTGCTTCCCTAATGATTACTCGGCACTATTACTAGTATAACCAGAATGAGATGATCCCTTACACTTCACGGTGGTAGACTTGGGCATACGTCAAAATATGCCCTAGCTACTACCCTAATCGATCGGCTCCCTACTCCGTAGATACTCCATGCCGGCACCACAGTAGGATGTATCATGTCCTAAAGAGGCAACCCCTTACTGATATGTCCAGCCCCATATCTACAAGAGTCACGGTCGTCTTATCCCCCTCTACCCGGCTCATACACGCACATGGCCCGGTCGGTTTGTGCCGTCCAAACGCACCGTTCCACGTTTGGATATCTTACAATCAGTCAGTAAGCGTTCCCCCTTCTCCACCTAGTACAGAGTACTTTGTTTGATACCTACTCCGGGTTACTAACTGAAATGGGTCCCACACAATGTGATACAAGCTCTCCCCTTTGTCTTGTATCCTCCACTAGATTTTCATTGACTATATATACCACTAGGTATCTTTAATTACATAGCCCTATTACTAGTTATACTTACCCTAAAAGGTGTCTTTAATTACATAACTTTTATATTTTCCACCGGTTATGTATACCACTAGGTGTCTTTAATTACATAACCTTATTTGGGTTAAGTTTGTGGGCCTATATGTAAATATTTCCCACCCCCTCAGATTTACTTAACCCACCCACTGTCCAACCAATTTTACTTAACCCTAGCTTAAGTTCATAATCATATAATCCCTATGGATTAAATTAGGTTAAGTAGTCCAATTCATTAACATGTCCATTTATGGTTCATAATGGGCTAGACCTCTCACAATAGGCCTACAACTTGTGGATGCTTGATATGTCGGTCGGGTCCGGCCAGACTTCTTCCACAAGTTGGGCCTAACATCGTATCATAGCCCGATTCATATTTGCGCACTTAGACCTCCCACATTAGGTTCAACACTAGTGGCTGCTGGATATGCCGGTCAGGTCCAGGCAGACTTCCACCACTAATGCGAGCTAACCTCGTGTCATAAGTGCAATTACAATTCCTAATTGTAATTACTAGACATTTCATTATTAATTAATCAATTAATTAAACCTATGCCTTTATAGGTTTTAATGCCCATTTACCCAATTATTGAATTACATGCCCAATTCATGTTTATATTCAAATTATGCCAATAATAACCTTTTTCCTCTGTTTCCTAACTAGCGCGTTCACATAATTCGCGACATGTCTAGGATAGATAATAGTCTAGTCATAAACGATAAGATAAAGGGAAAGTTAATGGGAATATGAGAAAAGTGATTGTTTAACATAACTTGGCATAGGCATATACTAACATGGTGATAAGGTGAACATACATTGGACGTGTAATTAACATCATAACACGGTGGACATAAAACTGATGAACTTGTGGCAGTCAATTGATTCTAACATAACTATGGTGTCACAATAAGCATAGTAAGATCTAAATTAGCAATTTGGATGTCCAACTGGTTTAGATCTAACATGATAAACACAAGGTGATAAATTAGATCACATAATTCAGATCCAAAGGTTATAAATAGATCTAGCACAAATCATAGAATACTACATAGGTTACAATAGATCCAACAAAATAGAGATTTAGATCCATATCCTAACCAATTCAAAATGTCATATGTTCATGATTTACAATGAAACTGATATAATCTAGGCATATAAACAAATACAAGTCATAGTCGTGTCATATTTACTTTTAAATATTCAATTCTAAAAGCAACTAGAAACTCACAGCGTTAGGATTAGAAAATAGAGAAAGAATGGATCTTGAATCTCTAGATTTGATTTGCTTTATTTGAAGAAGATAACAGATTCAGTTCAGACACTAGTAGAGTTTGGCCACCATGAATTCTCAATGAAGAAAACAAGGGAAATGACCACGTATATATAGCTGCCAAACCCTCTGAAACCGGCTGCCACCTCAGCCCTAGGGGTGTCGACACCCCTATGGGTGGGTCGACCCTGGTATCGACAACCCTTAAGGGGTGTCAACCCCGGTGTTGACGTCCCTCTAGGGGGGTCGACCCCTTAGAGCGGGAAATCTGCCGCCACTTTTTCTTTTTCAAATTTGAACTATTTTGGATAAGGTGCTAACTCATATATGACTCATATGTATATATACATATATATATTCTTTCTATGCGTATACAAACTTAATACCCTCATAAATTCTTCATACGGTGTCCGTTTTACGCGAACCAAATGCCTATCTTGACCAGAATTTCAAGATGGGCGTGATGGCACAGTCCATTTTCCTTAATTCCGAATATTAAATTAATTATTATTTAATTTATCCTCTTTTAGTGTCGTTAAAAATTCGGGGTGTTACATTCTCCCCTACTCAAAGGATTTCGTCCTCAAAATCTCTAAGTTGAATAGATTGTATCCTACCATCCATCATCCATCTAATCATCCACCAATCACCGGTATCCATTGTCCTTAAAGATTTCTAATGCTTATATGAATATATGCAAAGGTGTGTGTGTATGTCCTAATACTAATGCGACAAACAGGCGGTTTACTGATTCAGTTGACCTCCTTAATGCAATGTATGTTAGTTCCATGAATCCAATATGTATGCAATTAATCCTATTATAACATGTAAGTTCAATATGTGTGCACACCCATTCATCCAAATGCAACATCCACATGCTAATTCATCAATTTCCATCCATAAAAGAAAAGAAAATGCACACACACATCCATATGCAGTATGAGAGTGATTGAGCCGATCTAGTGCCTAATATGTGTGCCTATGCGTCCACAGACAACCACTAGCATCCACCTGAATCCACTTGCATCCATCAAACACAACATCTTTCGAACACATGTTTACAACCATAGGATTCCTATCTAAAGGTCGAAAAATACTATGGATAAGATTTATTCAAATGAGAGAAACAGGCACTGATAAGACTTTGAGAAAAGGAGTTAAGAAAATACCCTCGAAAAGTAAAGAGTACGAAGCATGAATCTTGTCTTCGGTCTCCCAAGTCGCATCCTCTGGGTTATCTCCCTATTGAACCTTTAGCAACTTGATCTCTTTATTGCGTAGCTTCCGAACTTCTGATCCAAGAATACCGGAAGGAACTCGTCTGACTATCGCCTCCCATTCCACTTCTACTTCTTCCAACACACTCGGCTCAATGACTTCCGCGGTGTCATGCAAACATTTCCGCAGATGAGAAGCGTGGAAAACATCATGAACACCGGATAGACTTTCTGGAAGCTTTATTTTGTAGGCCATTTGGCCAATCCTCTCGGTTATGGGAAGTGGTCCCACAAACCTAGGTGCCAACTTCCCTATGAATCTGAAGCGAACCACATTCCTCAGAGGTGACAGTTTGATAAAAACTAAGTCTCCAACTTCAAATTCGATGTCCTTCTCTTGTCTGCATAGGATTTCTGCATATCTTGGGTCGTCTTCATCCGCCGTCGAATAAGGTCAATCTTTTCGGACGTTTCTCTAACCATATCTGGTCCAAGTAATAATCTTTCTGTAGATTCCCACCAATAAGTTGGTGATCTACAGGGTCATCCGTACAACGCTTTGAAGGGTGCCATGCCCATGCTGGATTGATAGCTGTTGTTATAGGCAAACTCCACTAAAGGAAGATGCTCTTCCCAAGTCCCTCTGAAGTCTAGAATACACAGCCTTAAAAGATCCTCCAGAATTCTGTTCACCCTCTCCGTCTGCCCATCGATCTGAAGATGATAAGCGGTGCTCAAACACAACTGTGTAACTAATGCTTATTGCAAGCTCCTCTAAAATTCGCTGGTAAAGATGGGGTCAAGATCGCTTACGATGCCGGAAGGTACTCCATGAAGGCGAACTATCTCACGAACATAAATTGCTGCCAGCCATCACCCGTCCTCTTACTCTTAACTAGAATAAAGTGAGCGCTCTTAGTGAGTCTATCTGTAACGACCCAACTTTCCAGTGCCTCGGAAGTTGTATCATTATATAAGAAAAGAAATAGATAGAAGAATAGAACTAAGAAAAGACATCATAGTCTCACAGCGGAACTTGGGACAATATATAATAACCCAAAATATTACATAACATAAGTCAAGTACATTGGAATACTTCATACATAGGGATACATATCATCACAGTTACATAATTAACATTGTGATACTAACTTGCAGCATATAGTTATACATAACATATGATAGATAAGCCAACACTTCAGATCCTGCCATCCAGCTACTCCAAAGTTACTTTAGAACCTGGATCACTTGTCTACTCATAATAAATATTATGAGTACCCAAGAATTTAAGGAAAACACAGAAAAATAAACTCTGGGTGAGTCATGGACTGGTATGAGTAAACGATTTATAAACAAGTTTCAATAAATCACAATGATTCATAAGACCACGTCGTGAATACGGAACGGGTTTTTACCTTATGAGATCAAAACAGTTTGCATATTTAAACAGATATTATGATAATGTCTAGGGTGTCCACAAATAATTCATAATCTAGTAGAATGTTTGCATCTCACATTCTACTTAATAATATACAAACAAAAAACCGCTTGTGCTTATGGATATTGGGTTTCCAATTATGACAAGGTATGGGATCACCTTCCGGAGGTGTATCTCTAGATACGAATACACGGGTTCAACAAGAACATCTTGTAACCCGGCCACACATTACTGACCACTCATTTCTCTTGAGCGTATCGAATGTATGTCACCAACGGTGGTAGCAAGCCAACCGTTCCCCGAAATGGGTCAGAATCGATAGAATAAGAAACAAGGAAATATCTCTATATAGGTGATGATGCATCATAATGGGAGCTACCCACATAGCCATGCTGCCTGCCCGATTTTTTTCATTTCCGGTTGTGAAGCTTGAGGCTAAACCTACCTTGACACTCTTTTGATTTACTTTGAATGCCACATTATCAAATCCGCTAATTTACTAATTGACTTCTTCAAAAATATATTACAAGTATAAAGCAAGAGAAACGAATTCCTTTGTCACTTATAACCACATTTGAAATGATCAATGTACATGATTAGTTAGGAATATTCTGTCAGACATTCGTCCATACAAGTTGTCCTGGGACTGGACAAACCGAAGGTACTATTCAGTACATCCATCCTAGGCAATCTTTACCTAGGATTTATACAACAGCCCTTGTACTTTACTCCGTCTTAAATATATTCAGCATACTTGTTTCGCAACGCTTATGCCAATACAGAATGGTTCTTTGGATAATAATCCAACCGGTCTCTCCATATTGACAACGTTAAAATGGTCA
Organism: Allium sativum; assembly: GCA_030737875.1. Classification (NCBI taxonomy): domain Eukaryota; kingdom Viridiplantae; phylum Streptophyta; class Magnoliopsida; order Asparagales; family Amaryllidaceae; genus Allium; species Allium sativum. The sequence goes on along the minus strand of CM060924.1, from coordinate 936,629,776 downwards.
AAACTTTGATAGTCGGTGATTTAACTATCATTCGGCAAACTAATAGTTGATTAACTTTATTTAATTAACTAACCTTCGATTAACTTATAATCGATTAACTCGACTAACTGGGTTCATTTCTATATGATACTTAAATGGGTCAGATTTTACATTTGAATATTCACTTTTTATTTGTCGTTCACTTTGATCACTTCATGATGTTTGAAAAGATTTTATTGTCTTAAGTTGATAAAAATTCTAGTTCGATGTTATTTCAAACATTTGAATTAATGTCGACAGTAGATCATTGAGTTTAAGTTATCAACTTTTTATTTACCACATCGTTTTATGTTGATTTGATAATAATTCCTCTTTTATTGAATTAAATTATCCTTATGAAAAATTAGTATTAACTAATACACTTTGATTTCATATATATATATATATATATATATATATATATATATCTAAAAGTGTATACACAATCTACATTACATTCGTTATATTAGTTCTTCATCTCGTTTAATTCATTTAAATAGATTTAGCAAGTTTATAAATCATAAATTATTAAACAAAACCCTTGTTAAGTTATTAGAATTTTATTTAAAACCCTTGTCAAAAATATAATTTAAAAACCAAACTTTACTTTAATTTAAATACTGTTTCATTTGTAAGTTTGGGCCGTTAAACTTCAGCCCATTCCTTCTCCCACTTCCTTTCTTTCTTTTCTATTTTCTATATAAAAACTTTAGCCCATTTTCACAGCAGCCCAACCATGGCCCATTCATTTTTAGTTCAAATCTAACTCCCTTTAAAACTTGCGGTGGCCCAATACTTTAAATCCCATGTCACTCCATACCGCCCACGTGGCCAACCATACTTTGGACAAGAAAACAAAAGAACCTGCTCTATTTATTTATACCCTGCCGTGACCTGTATATATAATTTACTCTCAAAATTTTGTTCCCAATTTCTATTATTTCTACTACCACCTGCTTCTTTGTATTTGCGGTTTCCACCTACTGTTGCTCCCATCACCTCTCTACCGCGAATCCTTACTCCTCCGCCATGACCCCCATCATCTCCAGTGAATCAGTTCAACTCTCCGTCCATCCACTTCAAACTCCGGTGAACCTCTCCGCCCATCCAACATTTGACAGACCTACCCACAGCTTCGCTCTCCCTCTCTCTTTGACAACATTTGCTGTTTAATCCATCACTTCTTTGAACCCAGAGCAACTCCACTGTGCACTGATTTTGTGTGCACATGCACACATGCAACAACCATCGTCGCGGCCTCATTGTTGATCCAACATACGCACCTTAATGTACTGAGTCATCCCACTTAATCGATCAACCACCATCAGCCTAATCAAAGAAAAGTGTTTCGATTGAACCATCAAACCCAGCACTCAACCTCACGATCGAACGAAAGCATACAACCGCCATTACTGACCCTAGATCGACTCCAGCCTTCACCCATGTGATATCGACACCCAGACCGATCTCCTCGCCAAGCATCTCGCCACTCAATCAACCCCCTGTCCCCGTAGTTCATTTTTGAAATACACAGCAAAAGCACAACCCCAGAATCCGACGATGCGTCTAACTCCATTTCTTTACATTTGAAATTATATTCAATATTTTTCTTGCCGTATATTTTATTCTAGGACTTATATGTCTAGTTCATACTGATGTAGCTCACTGTTAATATAAATGGTGTTCAAATGAACCGGTTTCCATGCAGAGATCAAGCTTTATAGGTACTAGAAATAGAAATGTGAGGGTCACTAGGCAAAAACAGAGTGTATGTTAACAGTATATACATTTGTTAAGTCTAGGCAAATGTCATAGGGTATCTACTTAAGCAATATAGACAGAAGAACTTATCACTAAAACAGAGCACTGTTTTTAGATGGAGTATACATAGTTTTAACCGGGTAGTGATCAAATAAGCATGGCTTAAGAGATAAGGTTTTGTAATTCCATTAGTAAGTGTAGCACATATGAGTGTAAACCAACTTGTGTGGCATAAAAGAAAATATAGTGAGGTTTACTCACTATTTAAACAGCAGGTGAATGGTGTAAAATAATGGTGCTTAAATTTCTAGTTTTTCTCCTCTTTATCTCGGGTTTACAGTCCGCAAGAATGTGGCAAAGAACCACATATTTATAGGCTTGTATATAAAGTATTATATTAGTTTCTTATTAACATTAATCATCTAAAATCTTTAATATCTTCTATCAAATGTTTTTCGTAGGATTTTAGCAGAGGAGTGAAAGCAACACATGGGTTTGGCATATATGAGCAAGGCATGCTGGAAGAAGGGTAGCCACACACTTGTATTTTACTTAATGACAAAGCTTTTATTTTCCTTAACTAAATATGTTTTTCGCAGGAAATTGGTACAGCAAGCATGTTCATGAAAGAGACACTATGGCTTTGTCTTATTTGCTTATGACTTCCTGGAGAAATGAAGGCCATACATATGTATTCATGCCATGACAAAACTAGCAACTACTTTTCCTTTGTTCTAGAAGATGTATTTAAAATATACTTATGTTTCTATGGTTGGATCTTGCACATGGATGGTTGATTGGCTGAAAGGATTATACATATTTACTTTGCATTGAACTTAAATCTAAAAATAGGTTAACTAGCTCTAGTTGCATCGAAGGATTTGCCTGCGCACAAATCCTGGAAATATCACTTAATTTATTTAAGTGTTTGTTCTTTAGTTCATATGTCCCTTTCACTTTGTACTACACTACTTAGCTATGAAGTCTTTCCACTTAAATGGGCTTGGTTCTAGATAGGTATGGATGCATTGGTATGAGCTTGAGTTTGGTTTTGATCCTCGGTTGGACCATCTTTTATTTATGCGCAAGAATGGTTTTGGGCTAAGCCCTTTTAGTTTGCATGAACTATGGCTTGTGCTAGCACATGTTGTAGGTGTTTTGGTCCATTAGTTTCTCTAATATTTGCTGCTAAGTCATGCTAAAAGTTGGTTGCATTAAGGTCTACAAATGGCTAAGTTATCATCCATATAATTTCTAATTTAATTGCTACTTAAATTGTTTCTCAAAACAATTTATTTCTCTAGCTAAGGTTTTGCTACGCTTTAGCTGCGATTCCTTTAGTAACGCTTTGTCACAGCATTTTAGTCATGCTGTCTTTTTCTATGTTTAGTTATACTTACGTTGTTATGTTTTAGCTACGCTTATGTTATTTAGTTTAGCCACGCTTTTGGTTTATAAAGATTTACTTTTTACAACGTTTCCCTTCGGTTATAATATTTCCTTTTTATAACGTTCAGTGTTTTGAGCTATGCTTTCGCTACATTTTTGTTACTTTTAAATAAAATATCCTTCATTTAATTTTTTTATATGTTTCAGTTTTTAGTTCCAAATCCCGGGTCATTACAATCTTTCCCCCTTATAAAAATTTCGTCCTCGAAATTTGTAATTAAGTCGTAAATTCAAGTTATAATTAAAGTTACAAACTTATATCTATAAATAACCAACACAGATCAGCCAATTGTTATTTATCACAGTTATTTCCATAACTAAAACATCTGTTACTACCGTTAGAAAACATTTCTATTAGTGTATTACTATTTCTCAACATTCATTAGCTTCTAACCGCAGATTGGTAAGCGAATAACCCTCTAAGTATCAATCCCGAAGACCGAGATCAACATCAGATAAATACTTAGAAAATTATTCAACTAAACCAATTTCCCGTTAGGTTCAAATTTCTTAACTCCACATCTTAATTCCTCATTACCCATATTACTTAAAATATCATCGATTATATTCGGAAAATAAATCCCAAATTTTTATTAACTTCCTTCATTTGAATTGACTTATTCAAATATATTTATCTACTCAGAATTCTCTTTTTACTTGAATCCATATTCAACGATCTCTAGTCCACTTCACTTAACTCCGTTAAGTATTTTATTAACATAAGTCTAAACTTAATTTAGAAAAAATCTAAATTTTAATTCGATTAATTATCCTAACTTCATTATTAAAAGAATAAGGTACCTTCCATTACTTCTTCCATTTTCACATCCGTAGAGGTTGATGGCTTATCCATTAAAGCAAAGACTATTGGTTGCGTTCCTTTCTTCATAAGTGGGCAATCTTTGATCAAATGTCCAGGTTGATGACACTTATAGCATAAATACTGTCGGACAGAAGCGTTATCCGATTCCTGTGGTTCCTGCTGAGGTTGCTGTGGCTTTTCTGCTGCTGGCTTCTTACAGAGCCTAGCAATGTTACCCTTCTCTTTACATTTGTGGCATATGGTGTTCTTGAAACGCTCCTTAGCTTTCTCATCCATCTCTCCTTTGCCCTTCCAGTTCGGATTAAATTTCCTCTTCAGAGGATTCTCCCTACTGGCTTCTCCGATTTGTGCCTTTGCTACTGGCTTCTTCGTGCTTAGTGCCTCATAACGGATTGCCATGTTGACTATGTCAATGAATGGACTTTTCAGATGTCCAATCACCTTATCCTGCAGATTCTCACTTAACCCAGCAATGAACATCTCGTTCTTCTTGAGCGAGGTATTGATCAGGTCTGGGCCAAAGCAAGATAGTGCATTGAACTTATTCTCATACTCAACGATAGACATGTTACCTTGTTTCAGATCGATGAAGTCTCGATACATTCGGGTCTTTCCAGCTGCAGGTAAAAATTATGCCTCAAACTCTTCTTTGAACCTTCCCCAGGAAAAATCATTCTCAGAAATGTTCGCAGTCTGTGCGTCCCACCTGATTGCTGCAGCTTCTTGTAGTTGCCACGAAGCCAAAAGTCATTTCTGTTCATCATTCAAATTCTGTCCTTTGAAAATTCTTTCACAAGATCTTAGCCACGCTTGAAGTTCGATGAAAGATTTTGTTCCTTTGAAAACTTTCCCTCCCAGTTTTTGATATTCCTTACAGATCGTTGCAAAGTTCGACCTAGGTTGAACTGGTGTAACTGGCATAACTGGTGCAACTGGTATAACTGGTGCAACTTCTTCTGCAGTTTCTACTTGGTTCTGAGCAGTGTTACGACCATTGGTAGTGGTGGTTTCACTAGCACGACCTCTTCGTGCACGGGTAATCATACTTACTAACCTGAATGTAACAGGTTAACATCAAAACTCGATCGGATATTAGAATACTTGATCTATATAAAACTTAAGTCGATCTATCCTAATATGTATATATATAATAAAACGTCCAACTTTTAAAATACGCTCTCTCACACTCACCCAAAGCCTAGGTATATAGTAACCTAAGCTCTGATACCAACTGTAACGACCCAACTTTCTAGTGCCTCGGAAGTTGTATCATTATATAAGAAAAGAAATAGATAGAAGAATAGAACTAAGAAAAGACATCAGAATCTCACAGCGGAACTTGGGATAATAACCTAAAATATTACATAACATAAGTCAAGTACATTGGAATACTTCATACATAGGGATACATATCATCACAATTACATACTTAACATTGTGATACTAACTTGCAGCATATAGTTATACATAACATATGATAGATAAGCCAACACTTCAGATCCTGCCATCCAGCTACTCCAAAGTTACTTTAGAACCTGGATCACTTGTCTACTCATAATAAATATTATGAGTACCCAAGAATTTAAGGAAAACACAGAAAAATAAACTCTGGGTCTGTAATGGACTGGTATGAGTAAACGATTTATAAACAAGTTTCAATAAATCACAATGATTCATAAGACCACGCCGTGAATACGGAACCGGTTTTTACCTTATGAGATCAAAACAGTTTGCATATTTAAACAAATATTATGATAATGTCTAGGGTGTCCACAAATAATTCATAATCTAGTAGAATGTTTGCATCTCACATTCTACTTAATAATATACAAACAAAAAACCGCTTGTGCTTATGGATATTGGGTTTCCAATTATGACAAGGTATGGGATCACCTTCCGGAGGGGTATCTCTAGATACGAATACATGGGTTCAACAAGAACATCTTGTAACCCGGCCACACATTACTGACCACTCATTTCTCTTGAGCGTATCGAATGTATGTCACCAACGGTGGTAGCAAGCCAACCGTTCCCCGAAATGGGTCAGAATCGATAGAATAAGAAACAAGGAAATATCTCTATATAGGTGATGATGCATCATAATGGGAGCTACCCACATAGCCCTGCTGCCTGCCCGATTTTTTTCATTTCCGGTTGTGAAGCTTGAGGCTAAACCTACGTTGACACTCTTTTGATTTACTTTGAATGCCACATTATCAAATCCGCTAATTTACTAATTGACTTCTTCAAAAATATATTACAAGTATAAAGCAAGAGAAACGAATTCCTTTGTCACTTATAACCACATTTGAAATGATCAATGTACGTGATTAGTTAGGAATATTCTGTCAGACATTCGTTCATACAAGTTGTCCTGGGACTGGACAAACCGAAGGTACTATTCAGTACATCCATCCTAGGCAATCTTTACCTAGGATTTATACAACAGCCCTTGTACTTTACTCCGTCTTAAATATATTCAGCATACTTGTTTCGCAACGCTTATGCCAATACAGAGTGGTTCTTTGGATAACAATCCAACCGGTCTCTCCATATTGACAACGTTAAAATGGTCAAAACTTTGATAGTCGGTGATTTAACTATCATTCGGCTAACTAATAGTTGATTAACTTTATTTAATTAACTAACCTTCGATTAACTTATAATCGATTAACTCGACTAACTGGGTTCATTTCTATATGATACTTAAATGGGTCAGATTTTACATTTGAATATTCACTTTTTATTTGTCGTTCACTTTGATCACTTCATGATGTTTGAAAAGATTTTATTGTCTTAAGTTGATAAAAATTCTAGTTCGATGTTATTTCAAACATTTGAATTAATGTCGACAGTAGATCATTGAGTTTAAGTTATCAACTTTTTATTTACAACATCGTTTTATGTTGATTTGATAATAATTCCTCTTTTTTTGAATTAAATTATCCTTATGAAAAATTAGTATTAACTAATACACTTTGATTTCATATATATATATATATATATATATATATATATCTAAAAGTGTATACACAATCTACATTACATTCGTTATATTAGTTCTTCATCTCGTTTAATTCATTTAAATAGATTTAGCAAGTTTATAAATCATAAATTATTAAACAAAACCCTTGTTACGTTATTAGAATTTTATTTAAAACCCTTGTCAAAAATATAATTTAAAAACCAAACTTTACTTTAATTTAAATACTGTTTCATTTGTAAGTTTGGGCCGTTAAACTTCAGCCCATTCCTTCTCCCACTTCCCTTCTTTCTTTTCTATTTTCTATATAAAAACTTTAGCCCATTTTCACAGCAGCCCAACCATGGCCCATTCATTTTTAGTTCAAATCTAACTCCCTTTAAAACTTGCGGTGGCCCAATACTTTAAATCCCATGTCACTCCATACCGCCCACGTGGCCAACCATACTTTGGACAAGAAAACAAAAGAACCTGCTCTATTTATTTATACCCTGCCGTGACCTGTATATATAATTTACTCTCAAAATTTTGTTCTCAATTTCTATTATTTCTACTACCACCTGCTTCTTTGTATTTGCGGTTTCCACCTACTGTTGCTCCCATCACCTCTCTACCGCGAATCCTTACTCCTCCGCCATGACCCCCGTCATCTCCAGCGAATCAGTTCAACTCTCCGTCCATCCACTTCAAACTCCGGTGAACCTCTCCGCCCATCCAACATTTGATAGACCTACCCGCAGCTTCGCTCTCCCTCTCTCTTTGACAACATTTGCTGTTTAATCCATCACTTCTTTGAACCCAGAGCAACTCCACTGTGCACTGATTTTGTGTGCACATGCACACACGCAACAACCATCGTCGCGGCCGCATTGTTGATCCAACATACGCACCTTAATGTACTGAGTCATCCCACTTAATCGATCAACCACCATCAGCCTAATCAAAGAAAAGTGTTTCGATTGAACCATCAAACCCAGCACTCAACCTCACGATCGAACGAAAGCATACAACCACCATTACTGACCCTAGATCGACTCCAGCCTTCACCCATGTGATATCGACACCCATACCGATCTCCTCGCCAAGCATCTCGCCACTCAATCAACCCCCTGTCCCCGTAGTTCATTTTTGAAATACACAGTAAAAGCGCAACCCCAGAATCCGATGATGCGTCTAACTCCATTTCTTTACATTTGAAATTATATTCAATATTTTTCTTGCCGTATATTTTATTCTAGGACTTATATGTCTAGTTCATACTGATGTGGCTCACTGTTAATATAACTGGTGTTCAAATGAACCGGTTTCCATGCAGAGATCAAGCTTTATAGGTACTAGAAATAGAAATGTGAGGGTCACTAGGCAAAAACAGAGTGTATGTTAACAGTATATACATTTGTTAAGTCTAAGAAAATGTCATATGGTATCTACTTAAGCAATATAGATAGAAGAACTTATCACTAAAACAGAGCACTGTTTTTAGATGGAGTATACATAGTTTTAACCGGGTAGTGATCAAACAAGCCTGGCTTAAGAGATAAGGTTTTGTAATTCCATTAGTAAGTGTAGCACATATGAGTGTAAACCAACTTGTGTGGCATAAAAGAAAATATAGTGAGGTTTACTCACTATTTAAACAGCAGGTGAATGGTGTAAAATAATGGTGCTTAAATTTCTAGTTTTTCTCCTCTTTATCTCGGGTTTACAGTCCGCAAGAATGTGGAAAAGAACCACATATTTATAGGCTTGTATATAAAGTATTATATTAGTTTCTTATTAACATTAATCAACTAAAATCTTCAATATCTTCTACCAAATGTTTTTCGTAGGATTTTAGTAGAGGAGTGAAAGCAACACATGGGTTTGGCATATATGAGCAAGGCATGCTGGAAGAAGGGTAGCCACACGCTTGTATTTTACTTAATGGCAAAGCTTTTATTTTCCTTAACTAAATATGTTTTTCGCAGGAAATTGGTACAGCAAGCATGTTCATGAAAGGGACACTATGGCTTTGTCTTATTTGCTTATGACTTCCTGGAGAAATGAAGGCCATACATAGGTATTCATGCCATGACAAAACTAGCAACTACTTTTCCTTTGTTCTAGAAGATGTATTTAAAATATACTTATGTTTCTATGGTTGGATCTTGCACATGGATGGTTGATTGGCTGAAAGGATTATACATATTTACTTTGCATTGAACTTAAATCTAAAAATAGGTTAACTAGCTCTAGTTGCATCAAAGGATTTGCCTGTGCACAAATCCTGGAAATATCACTTAATTTATTTAAGTGTTTGTTCTTTAGTTCATATGTCCCTTTCACTTTGTACTACACTACTTAGCTATGAAGTCTTTCCACTTAAATGGGCTTGGTTCTAGATAGGTATGGATGCATTGGTATGAGCTTGAGTTTGGTTTTGATCCTCGGCTGGACCATCTTTTATTTATGCGCAAGAATGGTTTTGGGCTAAGCCCTTTTAGTTTGCATGAACTATGGCTTGTGCTAGCACATGTTGTAGGTGTTTTGGTCCATTAGTTTCTGTAATATTTGCTGCTAAGTCATGCTAAAAGTTGGTTGCATTAAGGTCTACAAATGGCTAAGTTATCATCCATATAATTTCTAATTTAATTGCTACTTAAATTGTTTCTCAAATCAATTTATTTCTCTAGCTAAGGTTTTGCTACGCTTTAGCTGCGATTCCTTTAGTAACGCTTTGTCACAGCATTTTAGTCATGCTGTCTTTTTCTATGTTTAGTTATACTTACGTTGTTATGTTTTAGCTACGCTTATGTTATTTAGTTTAGCCACGCTTTTGGTTTATAAAGATTTACTTTTTACAACGTTTCCCTTCGGTTATAATATTTCCTTTTTATAACGTTCAGTGTTTTGAGCTATGCTTTCGCTACATTTTTGTTACTTTTAAATAAAATATCCTTCATTTAAATTTTTTATATGTTTCAGTTTTTAGTTCCAAATCCCGGGTCATTACAATCTTTCCCCCTTATAAAAATTTCGTCCTCGAAATTTGTAATTAAGTCGTAAATTCAAGTTATAATTAAAGTTACAAACTTATATCTATAAATAACCAACACACATCAGCCAATTGTTATTTATCACAGTTATTTCCATAACTAAAACATCTGTTACTACCGTTAGAAAACATTTCTATTAGTGTATTACTATTTCTCAACATTCATTAGCTTCTAACCGCAGATTGGTAAGCGAATAACCTTCTAAGTATCAATCCCGAAGACCGAGATCAACATCAGATAAATACTTAGAAAATTATTCAACTAAACCAATTTCCCGTTAGGTTCAAATTTCTTAACTCCACATCTTAATTCCTCATTACCCATATTACTTAAAATATCATCGATTATATTCGGAAAATAAATCCCAAATTTTTATTAACTTCCTTCATTTGAATTGACTTATTCAAATATATTTATCTACTCAGAATTCTCTTTTTACTTGAATCCATATTCAACGATCTCTAGTCCACTTCACTTAACTCCGTTAAGTATTTTATTAACATAAGTCTAAACTTGATTTAGCAAAAATCTAAATTTTAATTCGATTAATTATCCTAACTTCATTATTAAAAGAATAAGGTACCTTCCATTACTTCTTCCATTTTCACATCCGTAGAGGTTGATGGCTTATCCATTAAAGCAAAGACTATTGGTTGCGTTCCTTTCTTCATAAGTGGGCAATCTTTGATCAAATGTCCAGGTTGATGACACTTATAGCATAAATACTGTCGGACAGAAGCGTTATCCGATTCCTGTGGTTCCTGCTGAGGTTGTTGTGGCTTTTCTGCTGCTGGCTTCTTACAGAACCTAGCAATGTTACCCTTCTCTTTACAGTTGTGGCATATGGTGTTCTTGAAACGCTCCTTAGCTTTCTCATCCATCTCTCCTTTGCCCTTCCAGTTCGGATTAAATTTCCTCTTCAGAGGATTCTCCCTACTGGCTTCTCCGATTTGTGCCTTTGCTACTGGCTTCTTCGTGCTTAGTGCCTCATAACGGATTGCCATGTTGACTATGTCAATGAATGGACTTTTCAGATGTCCAATCACCTTATCCTGCAGATTCTCACTTAACCCAGCAATGAACATCTCGTTCTTCTTGAGCGAGGTATTGATCAGGTCTGGGCCAAAGCAAGATAGTGCGTTGAACTTATTCTCATACTCAACGATAGACATGTTACCTTGTTTCAGATCGATGAAGTCTCGATACATTCGGGTCTTTCCAGCTGCAGGTAAAAATTATGCCTCAAACTCTTCTTTGAACCTTCCCCAGGAAAAATCATTCTCAGAAATGTTCGCAGTCTATGCGTCCCACCAGATTGCTGCAGCTTCTTGTAGTTGCCACGAAGCCAAAAGTCGTTTCTGTTCATCATTCAAATTCTGTCCTTTGAAAATTCTTTCACAAGATCTTAGCGACGCTTGAACTTCGATGAAAGATTTTGTTCCTTTGAAAACTTTCCCTCCCAGTTTTTGATATTCCTTACAGATCGTTGCAAAGTTCGACCTAGGTTGAACTGGTGTAATTGGCATAACTAGTGCAACTGGTATAACTGGTGCAACTTCTTCTGCAGTTTCTACTTGGTTCTGAGCAGTGTTACGACCATTGGTAGTGGTGGTTTCACTAGCACGACCTCTTCGTGCACGGGTAATCATACTTACTAACCTGAATGTAACAGGTTAACATCAAAACTCGATCGGATATTAGAATACTTGATCTATATAAAACTTAAGTCGATCTATCCTAATATGTATATATATAATAAAACATCTGTAACAACCCGTATTTTTGAATAACATGTTATAACATAAATGGAGGCAGAATTAAACTGTAAAATCTGAATCAAGGGAAACGGGCTATGCCATTGCGTTCGTCTCGGAAAAATACGCGAAATAGAGTCCGAGTTTTCGAAAATCGGAGTCCGTATGACCAAGATATGGCCTCACGAAGTTTCACGAAAAATTCCCAAATTAAAGTATACTTAATTAAGTGAAATGGGTTGCGCAGAGAAATATATATGTATTGATATATATATATATATATATATATAATTGAAAATTAAATAAATAAATATGCAAAAATGTTAAAAACAGCGAATTGGGAGAGGGGAATAACCGAACCGGCCGATTTTTGAGGTCGACCCAAGCCCGCTGGGTCGACTAGGGGTTAATCCAGGGTGTTTGGCTGTCAACCCGTGGGCCGATTCGCTCAAATGCAGATTTTGCATTTGAATGGTTCTCATGGTTCATCTTTAATCTAAAGGCCCTAGATGGTTCCTACACTTGACTTCTTCCCCAAGACATGCTTTGATGGCTTGGATTGAATCTAGGTTTAATCCTATGGCCTAAAACACTTGCCTAATCTATAAATAAGACCCTAACCTACCCTAAATCATCATTATTCATTCATACAACTAAACTATGGCAAAATCAATCCTCTCATGGCCTCCACTCTCTTCATAAAATTCCTAAATAAATTCCTAAGTGATTTTCCATGCATACAAGTGTTTTCAAACTTTTATGAGCATCATTAGCTTGCATTCAAGTCAAGTTTATATATTTGCATCATAAAGAAAGAGTCTTGATCATTTTGGCTCAAGGGTTTTGCTTGCATTTTGGGTTTAATTGATTTCATAAGGGCTTTGTCATATTTTTGTGACTTCTTAAGCATTGTAAGCCCTATTCTACTTTCATACTTAAACTCTAAAGTTAAATGTATGATATGCAAGTTTATATGCAAGTTTATCATGTTGTGATATGCAAGTTTATATGCAAGTTTATCATGTTGTGATATGCAAGTTTATATGCAAGTTTATCATGTTGTGATATGCAAGTTTATATGCAAGTATGCCAAGTTATGTTATGCAAGTTTGGGTTGAACATTTTGTTCATGCTATCATGTTATGCAAGCTTATTTTGGGTTTATGAACATAAAGCTTTAAGCTTTATGCCAAAGGTTGCATTTTAGCAACATGTAAGTTATCATATCTCTTGTGATAACTTGCATGTGAGGCTAAATGCGAACTTATGGCCATCTCTACATGTCATTTAGCACCATGTATCACCAATATGCTAAGTTTGGTTTTATGCATGCTTTTGAGGCCTAAAAATGTAATATGCAAGTGTATGAACATATGAACATTTCATATGCCACCATGTTAAGCTTGTGGCTTCAATACCTTTATGTCATGATTATGCCAAGTTCCCTCTTTCTATCCTTTATGCGCTATTGCGATATGTAAGCGATGGGATTGCGTTTGGGGTTGGGTAAACTTAAAAGACATAAAACATAAGCTTGGGAATTTACCTATTAAGTTAGGTCTACCCATTGGGAATTTACCTATTAAGTTAGGTCTACCCAATTGCTTGAAAACTTGTAACATGTTTTGGAGATATGATGGACATGACACTTAGAAAAGATAAGTGTGGCCAACTCGAGGTTGGGTTGAGTTTGTAGCGTAAACCTACCCGGAACCGACCGGCTTAACTAGTTGCTACAAACAATAGGAGCCAATGTGAGAAGTTGGTCATGTTGTTCCTTGAACCCGAGGTTAGACCAAGTTGTGGTGTAAAGCTACCCGGACCCGCCCGGCTTAACTAGTAACCACAACAAGGTCTAATGTGAGAGGTTAAGGCGCATTAAATTAATTAATGCCTCGTGATTAGGGTTAAGTCATGGTCCACTTAATACTTAACCAATTTGGGCTTGGTAGATTAATCGGGGTTAAGTCGTGAACTCATCGTTACACTTAACCAAGTTAATCCAGGATTAGCAAGAGGGTTAAACCGTACTTAACCCACTAGAAAAATCCTAGCAATGGGGACCCACTCCAGCAGTAATCCCAAGTTAGTATCATCATGACCCTAGGGACTAGGCTAGGGTGGGGGCACGATTACTGGACTGGAGGTAAGTGACCAAAAGCGACGGCAGAGGGTACGCCGGTGTAGTTCCGGGCGGACTCTGGTCGTGCACATAGTCCGTAGCCGGAGAAAACATGCACGTGTACCAGTAGATCGGGACTGTGCACTCATGTTCATGGTGTCCAGGGGTTGACACCCTAGGGCTTGATACACCCGAAGGGTGGACCCGGCACAGTTCGACTACAATTATGATTGGGCCGTATTGACACCAACACGTGACGAGTTAGGCTTAGGGAGCCGATCGACTAGACCGTTTGGTTGGACCTTGTATTAGGGTCATTTCATGTTATTGGGCCAAAGCTTGGGCCAAGGGATCAATACTTGTTTATTCAAGTCATGTTAGTTTGCTAGTACACCTGTGGTGCAAAACCTTAATCCTGATTATGCGATGACACCTTTATCTACCTTGTTAGTTAATCATCATGCTAGTATATTATTATCCTTATGTTCATCCCTGCTGCTCATGCCAGTTAACTTTATCAGTTTACATTGATTGTAGTAGGGCTTACTCAGTCTTTTTGGCTGACCTGTTTTCTTTCGCCTCTTTTCTTCCGTTTCCCCCCAGGTTCTCAGGGAGGGAATACTGGAGCTTAGCTTGGATTTCGGATTGCTTGCTTGTGGGATTTCAGCTCATGTACGGTTTCGACATGAAGCTAGCTATGGTTACCACTTAATTGGGGATAGCACTTATTTATTTTAGTTTTTCAGTTGATGTTGTTTTATCTAGACTTGTTTATTTGGAAAGCTATGTTGTACCAGACTTGTTTTGAAATGTTTTGAAATCTTCCGCTGTTTTATCTATGTTATTTACTCTGTTTACATATATACATATGTTCTTGTTCTGCCTTGATATATCATTATGCATGTTTACCTGATTCAAACGCCCCTCCAAAGTCAGAGTGCTTGCAAGAGCCACCCTGGTGGAGGTGGGGTGTTACATTTGGTATCAGAGCATATGGTACGAGAAGGAACAAAAAGGCTTTTAGAAAACTTTTGGAAAACTATTTTCAAAACCAAGTATAAAGTATTTTCCAAAGAAAAGTCTAGTTTATTTTAAAGGCTATTCCCCAAAAAGCCATTAGCAAAATTCCTTCGTTTTTCTCCATTCTGAATCTGTCTTTTTCTTCGTTTTCAGTATGGCCGATAACTTTGCTATTCCGGAGGGAGTACGCATACCTGTTTGGTATAGGAGACTTTTGGAGGCTAGGGCGACCGAAGCCGGCCCCGCAGATGTTCCTCCTCCTCCTCCTCCGATAGTTAATGTTCCTCCTCCTCCTCCTCCGGTGGTTAATGTTCCTCCTCCTCCTGTCGCTGAGGTTCCTCTTCCTCCTCCCCCTCAGCATCCTCAAGTGGACTTTGCAAAGACTTGCAAAGATTTCAAAGCAATGGGTGGCAAGAACTTTCAAGGCACTTAGACTTTTGTAGAGGCCAGAAATTGGTTGAAAGAGACCGAGGATTTGTTTGCTATCTTTGGGTTAGACGATCAGAGGAAGCTCTTGTTGGCGGTTTGGCTTATGAAGGATGAAGCCGCTTATTGGTGGGAAGTCACCAATGGTACTAGGCCTGTTGAGACTTGGGCCGATTTCAGGGCAAGGTTCATGCTTAAGTTTCTATCTTCTGCTGAGGAGAATCTGCAAATGGAGAGGTTCATAACTTTGAAACAAGGAGATATGTCTGTCAAAGAATATGTGAACAAGTTCAATCAGTTAGCTCGTTTTGGCTTGGATATGGTGAATACTCCTCAGAAGAAGGCTCTTCGTTTTGCTAGAGGATTGAATGAGCCGTTGCAGGGATTGGCTATGTCACATATTCCCCACAGGGCCACGTTTGAGAGTTTGGTTGATATGGCGTTACTTCAGGGAGATGTCAAGAAAGAAACCAAGATGAATGATACTCAAGCCAAGAAGACTGATTCCCAGGGAAAAGGAAATCAGGGTAATCCAAGTGGTCAGAGCAGTCAAGGCAATCGGAACAAGAACAAGAGTCAAGGCAACAAGGGGAACAACAACAAGGGCAATAACAACAAGGGCAAGAACAACAAGGGGAAGTGCCATTATTGCGGTTCAGTTGGGCATCTTATTAAGGATTGTAAGAAGAGGAAAAGGAAGAATGGTGAATGCTTTTTCTGCGGTGAGACTGGACATTTCAGTAAGGATTGCCCGAGGAAGCAAGGGCAAGGCCAGGGTCAGACTCAGCGTGCTGGACCTTCAGGAGGGCAAGTTCATGCTCTCAATGTCGCTCCAGTTCCCGATCGAGGTAGTATTTCTGTTGAGAGCCTTGTATATATTTCTGATTTTCCAGTTCGTACCATGTTTGATTCTGGTGCATCGCATAGCTTTATCTCATCTGATCTTGTTGATAGTTTGCACCTTAGTACTAGCTTGGTAGATGATCTCGTTTGTGTCTCAAATCCTATTGGGGGTTCCGCCCATTTGTCTATGATATGTGGGGATTTGAGGATCTCTATACTGAGTGTAGAGTTCTTGTGCAGTGCTTATGTTCTTGGTTTTAGGGGATACGGATTGATATTGGGCATGGATTGGCTGTCCAGATATGGAGCCATTCTTGATTGTGAGCATAGGGTTGTGAGGCTCGTGACTCGCCTCGGAAACACCCTAGAGATTTCATGTGATCCGAGAGGTCCCGTCATGTTGTGCTATCTGGAATCACTCGACTCGTCAATGGAAACTCTTCAGTCTGTGAGAGTGGTTCGAGAGTATCCGGATGTTTTCGATGAAGTTAGGGGGTTGCCCCCTAAGCGAGAGATTGATTTCCGCATTTATCTGGTGGATAATGCAAAGCCTGTTTCTTTGCCCGTTCGGCACATGGCTCCGCGTGAAAGGCGGGAGCTAAGTAAGCAAGTGAAAGAGTTGCTTGAGAAGAACTTCATTAGACGAAGTATATCTGAATGGGGAGCGCCTGTGGTATATGCTACCAAGGCGGATGGTTCTCTCCGACTTTGCATTGACTATCGAGAGTTGAATAAGCTGACTAAGAAGAACAGACACCCGTTACCGAGGATTGATGATCTCTTTGACCAGCTTGTCGGTGCTTCTGTTTTCTCTCAGCTTGATCTTGCTACGGGGTTCCATCAGCTCAGGGTAGCTGAAGATAGTATAGACAAGACTGCGTTCAGAACTCCAGATGGATTCTTCGAATGGCTTGTCATGCCGTTCGGCTTGACTAATGCACCCGCATATTTCGTGGACTTGATGAGTAGGGTGTTCAGGGAGTTCTTGAACAAGTTTGTCGTGGTCTTCGTAGATGATATTCTGATCTTCTCTAAGGATGAGGAAGAGCACGCAAGGCATCTCATGGAGGTGATGGATACGCTTAGAGCGCATCAGTTGAAGGCCAAGTTCTCCAAGTGTCACTTTTGGAGAAGGGAAGTTAGATTCCTTGGGCATATAGTATCTAAGCAAGGCTTAGCGGTGGATCCCGCTAAGGTAGTGGCAGTTCAGGATTGGAAGACTCCAAGGAATGCAACCGAAGTGAGAAGTTTTCTAGGTCTTGCGGGTTTCTACCGGAAGTTCATCAAGGACTTCGCAAAGATATCCGCTCCTCTCACTAAATTGACGAAGAAGAATTTAGTTTTTGCTTGGAGCATAGAATGCGAGCTTGCTTTTCAGAAGCTCAAGAGAGCCCTCACATCAGCACCTGTTCTAGCTTTGCCCGATGGAGGGAAGTTATTTACCGTATACACCGATGCATGTGGCACGGGGTTAGGAGCTGTTCTTATGCAAGAAGGAAGAGTGATATGCTTTGGCGGTAGACAACTCAAAGTGCATGAGAAGAATTATCCCACTCATGACTTAGAGTTGGCAGCAATAGTATATGCACTCAAGGCTTGTCGCCATTATCTTCTGGGAGAAAGATTTGAGCTTTATACCGATCACAAGTCATTGAAGTATCTCTTTTCTCAGAAGGATCTAAATCTGAGGCAACAAAGATGGATGGAATTCTTGGTGTCCTACGATTTTGAGATAGCTTATACCCCTGGCAAGGGGAATGTGGTAGCAGATGCATTGAGTAGAAGAAGGTTGACCCTAAGTCCTCTATTCGTTGAGATGAAGAATTTAGAGTATGTGGCAACCTTTGATTTCTCTTTGGCGATTGAGTCGATGACCGGTTCTTTAGCATCTCTGGAACTCAGACCTACCCTTCTTGATCAAGTTGGGGCTTCGCAGAGAGAAGACCCTCAGATAGTTGAGATTATGGATAAGCTAATTCGAGGAGAGACGTCTAGTCATCTCGCTCGATATTCTATTGATGACAAGGGTTGGCTGAGGAGAGACGGAAGGTTATGTGTTCCAATGGTAGAAGATCTAGTAAGAAGAGTTCTTGAGGAAGCGCATCGCTCTAAGTTGACTATACATCCGGTCGGAGATAAGATGTATAAAGATATGAAGCGCATTTTCTTTTGGCCTGGGATAAAGAAGGATGTGGCAGAATTTGTCTATAGATGTATCATTTGCCAGCAAGTTAAGGCCGAGTCGAAGAAGCCCGGTGGGCTATTGCATCCTCTAGACGTTCCACTATGGAAGTGGGAGAGTATTTCCATGGATTTTATCGATGGGCTACCAAGGTCAAGGAAAGGGAATACGAGCATTTGGGTTATTGTGGATAGACTTACGAAGAGTGCTCATTTCATTCCGGTGAAGAGCAAGAGGACCGCATCTTGGCTAGCGTCTGTATATCTTCGTGAGATTGTGAGACTACATGGAGTCCCTTCTAGTATAGTCAGTGACCGTGACCCAATCTTTACAAGTCAATTCTGGAATAGCTTGCAAGAAGCTGTGGGCACAAGGTTGAATCTAAGTACGGCTTATCACCCACAGACGGACGGTCAAACCGAAAGGGTGAATAGGGTACTCGAGGATCTGTTGAGGCTTTGTATTCTGGATTTTGGTGGTACTTGGGAAGACCATCTTCCTCTTGTTGAGTTTGCACATAATAACAGTTATCAGGCAAGCATAGGGATGGCACCATTTGAAGCTTTATATGGGAGGCCGTGCAAGTCGCCTACATGTTGGTGGGAGACTACAGATGAGCTTATACTTGGGCCTGATATGATCAGAGATACATCCGAGAAGATCGAGTTGATTCGGAGACGGATGAAAGCGGCCCAAGACCGACAGAAATCCTATGCTGATAAGCGAAGAACGGATTTGGAGTTTGATGTTGGGGATATGGTTTTCGTGAAGGTTTCTCCTTTGCGGAATGTGGTCCGATTTGGAGCTGTTGGGAAGTTGGCACCGAGGTTTGTTGGACCATTCCCTATTATAGAGAGGATCGGGCAGATGGCTTATAGAGTGAAGTTGCCCGAGAAGCTTGCTGGAGTACACGATGTTTTTCATGTCTCGCATCTCCGGAAGTGTTTACATGAATCAGCAGAGGTTGTTGAGCCAAGTGTTCTAAAAGATGTAGAAGTGGAGAAAGAGGCTACCTTGAGGAGAGCTCCGATTCGTATCTTGGGGACGGAGACCAAGAAGCTAAGGAATCGAGAGGTCAAATTGGTGAAGGTTCAATGGGGTGAAGCCGAAGAAGACGCAACTTGGGAAACCGAGGAGAAGATGCGTGGGCTTTATCCATTCCTTTTTGAGGGTACACTCTCAATCTCTTTTCTTTGTTAGCATATCTTTCTCTTTGCTATCCATGTTTATCTAGTTTATCGTGTTAATCTTGTCATGAGAACCTTAGGTAGAAACCCTTTGGATGAAACATGTGTTTGAAACATGTTATGCTTGATGGTTGCAAGTGGTTGCAAGTGTTTGCAAGTGGATACTCGTGGATGCATAATACACGTTAGGCACTAAGATCGGCTCACACACTTTCATACCGCATATGCATGAGTGTTTATGCTTATTCATGGATGAAAACTTGTTATGCTATCACGTGGATGTTGCATATGGATGAATGTTATGTGCACTCATGTAGAGATTATAAATTATGTTAAGAATTTGCATACATATGGACTCATTTCACTAACATATTTTGCATTAAGGGGGTTTACTGAATCAGTAACCTCCTGATTTTCGCATTAGATAAGTACATATACACACACCTTTGCATATGATCATACAGCATTTAGAACCTTTTAAGGACAATGATTGCTCGTGGATGATGTTTTGAGTAGATGGATGATGGATGGTAGGATACGTTCTTCCTAACTTGGAGATTTCGGGGACGAAATCCTTTAAGGAGGGAAGAATGTAACAACCCGTATTTTTGAATAACATGTTATAACATAAATGGAGGCAGAATTAAACTGTAAAATCTGAATCAAGGGAAACGGGCTATGCCATTGCGTTCGTCTCAGAAAAATACGCGAAATAGAGTCCGAGTTTTCGAAAATCGGAGTCCGTATGACCAAGATATGGCCTCGCGAAGTTTCACGAAAAATTCCCAAATTAAAGTATACTTAATTAAGTGAAATGGGTTGCGTAGAGAAATATATATATATTGATATATATATATATATATATATATATAATTGAAAATTAAATAAATAAATATGCAAAAATGTTAAAAACAGCGAATTGGGAGAGGGGAATAACCGAACCGGCCGATTTTTGAGGTCGACCCGAGCTCGCTGGGTCGACTAGGGGTTAATCCAGGGTGTTTGGCTGTCAACCCGTGGGCCGATTCACTCAAATGCAGATTTTGCATTTGAATGGTTCTGATGGTTCATCTTTAATCTAAAGGCCCTAGATGGTTCCTACACTTGACTTCTTCCCCAAGACATGCTTTGATGGCTTGGATTGAATCTAGGTTTATTCCTATGGCCTAAAACACTTGCCTAATCTATAAATAAGACCCTAACCTATCCTAAATCATCATTATTTATTCATACAACTAAACTATGGCAAAATCAATCCTCTCATGGCCTCCACTCTCTTCATAAAATTCCTAAATAAATTCCTAAGTGATTTTCCATGCATACAAGTGTTTTCAAACTTGTATGAGCATCATTAGCTTGCATTCAAGTCAAGTTTATATATTTGCATCATAAAGAAAGAGTCTTGATCATTTTGGCTCAAGGGTTTTGCTTGCATTTTGGGTTTAATTGATTTCATAAGGGCTTTGTCATATTTTTGTGACTTCTTAAGCATTGTAAGCCCTATTCTACTTTCATACTTAAACTCTAAAGTTAAATGTATGATATGCAAGTTTATATGCAAGTTTATCATGTTGTGATATGCAAGTTTATATGCAAGTTTATCATGTTGTGATATGCAAGTTTATATGCAAGTTTATCATGTTGTGATATGCAAGTTTATATGCAAGTATGCCAAGTTATGTTATGCAAGTTTGGGTTGAACATTTTGTTCATGCTATCATGTTATGCAAGCTTATTTTGGGTTTATGAACATAAAGCTTTAAGCTTTATGCCAAAGGTTGCATTTTAGCAACATGTAAGTTATCATATCTCTTGTGATAACTTGCATGTGAGGCTAAATGCGAACTTATGGCCATCTCTACATGTCATTTAGCACCATGTATCACCAATATGCTAAGTTTGGTTTTATGCATGCTTTTGAGGCCTAAAAATGTAATATGCAAGTGTATGAACATATGAACATTTCATATGCCACCATGTTAAGTTTGTGGCTTCAATACCTTTATGTCATGATTATGCCAAGTTCCCTCTTTCTATCCTTTATGCGCTATTGCGATATGTAAGCGATGGGATTGCGTTTGGGGTTGGGTAAACTTAAAAGACATAAAACATAAGCTTGGGAATTTACCTATTAAGTTAGGTCTACCCATTGGGAATTTACCTATTAAGTTAGGTCTACCCAATTGCTTGAAAACTTGTAACATGTTTTGGAGATATGATGGACATGACACTTAGAAAAGATAAGTGTGGCCAACTCGAGGTTGGGTTGAGTTTGTAGCGTAAACCTACCCGGAACCGACCGGCTTAACTAGTTGCTACAAACAATAGGACCCAATGTGAGAAGTTGGTCATGTTGTACCTTGAACCCGAGGTTAGACCAAGTTGTGGTGTAAAGCTACCCGGACCCGCCCGGCTTAACTAGTAACCACAACAAGGTCTAATGTGAGAGGTTAAGGCACATTAAATTAATTAATGCCTCGTGATTTGGGTTAAGTCATGGTCCACTTAATACTTAACCAATTTGGGCTTGGTAGATTAATCGGGGTTAAGTCGTGAACTCATCGTTACACTTAACCAAGTTAATCCAGGATTAGCAAGAGGGTTAAACCGTACTTAACCCAGTAGAAAAATCCTAGCAATGGGGGCCCACTCCAGCAGTAATCCCAAGTTAGTATCATCATGACCCTAGGGACTAGGCTAGGGTGGGGGCACGATTACTGGACTGGAGGTAAGTGACCAAAAGCGACGGCAGAGGGTACGCCGGTGTAGTTCCGGGCGGACTCTGGTCGTGCACATAGTCCGTAGCCGGAGAAAACATGCACGGGTACCAGTAGATCGGGACTGTGCACTCATGTTCATGGTGTCCAGGGGTTGACACCCTAGGGCTTGATACACCCGAAGGGTGGACCCGGCACAGTTCGACTACAATTATGATTGGGCCGTATTGACACCAACACGTGACGAGTTAGGCTTAGGGAGCCGATCGACTAGACCGTTTGGTTGGACCTTGTATTAGGGTCATTTCATGTTATTGGGCCAAAGCTTGGGCCAAGGGATCAATACTTGTTTATTCAAGTCATGTTAGTTTGCTAGTACACCTGTGGTGCAAAACCTTAATCCTGATTATGCGATGACACCTTTATCTACCTTGTTAGTTAATCATCATGCTAGTATATTATTATCCTTATGTTCATCCCTGCTGCTCATGCCAGTTAACTTTATCAGTTTACATTGATTGTAGTAGGGCTTACTCAGTCTTTTTGACTGACCTGTTTTCTTTCGCCTCTTTTCTTCCGTTTCCCCCACCCCCCCCCCCCCCAGGTTCTCAGGGAGGGAATACTGGAGCTTAGCTTGGATTTCGGATTGCTTGCTTGTGGGATTTCAGCTCATGTACGGTTTCGACATGAAGCTAGCTA
This sequence comes from Allium sativum, assembly GCA_030737875.1. Lineage (NCBI taxonomy): Eukaryota > Viridiplantae > Streptophyta > Magnoliopsida > Asparagales > Amaryllidaceae > Allium > Allium sativum. Next base: position 936,606,757 of record CM060924.1, on the reverse strand, counting down.
TGGTTACCACTTAATTGGGGATAGCACTTATTTATTTCAGTTTTTCAGTTGATGTTGTTTTATCTAGACTTGTTTATTTGGAAAGCTATGTTGTACCAGACTTGTTTTGAAATGTTTTGAAATCTTCCGCTGTTTTATCTATGTTATTTACTCTGTTTACATATATACATATGTTCTTGTTCTGCCTTGATATATCATTATGCATGTTTACCTGATTCAAACGCCCCTCCAAAGTCAGAGTGCTTGCAAGAGCCACCCTGGTGGAGGTGGGGTGTTACAACATCCAACTTTTAAAATACGCTCTCTCACACTCACCCAAAGCCTAGGTATATAGTAACCTAAGCTCTGATACCAACTGTAACGACCCAACTTTCCAGTGCCTCGGAAGTTGTATCATTATATAAGAAAAGAAATAGATAGAAGAATAGAACTAAGAAAAGACATCAGAATCTCACAGCGGAACTTGGGATAATAACCTAAAATATTACATAACATAAGTCAAGTACATTGGAATACTTCATACATAGGGATACATATCATCACAATTACATACTTAACATTGTGATACTAACTTGCAGCATATAGTTATACATAACATATGATAGATAAGCCAACACATCAGATCCTGCCATCCAGCTACTACAAAGTTACTTTAGAACCTGGATCACTTGTCTACTCATAATAAATATTATGAGTACCCAAGAATTTAAGGAAAACACAGAAAAATAAACTCTGGGTCAGTAATGGACTGGTATGAGTAAACGATTTATAAACAAGTTTCAATAAATCACAATGATTCATAAGACCACGCCGTGAATACGGAACCGGTTTTTACGTTATGAGATCAAAACAGTTTGCATATTTAAACAAATATTATGATAATGTCTAGGGTGTCCACAAATAATTCATAATCTAGTAGAATGTTTGCATCTCACATTCTACTTAATAATATACAAACAAAAAACCGCTTGTGCTTATGGATATTGGGTTTCCAATTATGACAAGGTATGGGATCACCTTCCGGAGGTGTATCTCTAGATACGAATACACGGGTTCAACAAGAACATCTTGTAACCCGGCTACACATTACTGACCACTCATTTCTCTTGAGCGTATCGAATGTATGTCACCAACGGTGGTAGCAAGCCAACTGTTCCCCGAAATGGGTCAGAATCGATAGAATAAGAAACAAGGAAATATCTCTATATAGGTGATGATGCATCATAATGGGAGCTACCCACATAACCATGCTGCCTGCCCGATTTTTTTCATTTCCGGTTGTGAAGCTTGAGGCTAAATCTACCTTGACACTCTTTTGATTTACTTTGAATGCCACATTATCAAATCCGCTAGTTTACTAATTGACTTCTTCAAAAATATATTACAAGTATAAAGCAAGAGAAACGAATTCCTTTGTCACTTATAACCACATTTGAAATGATCAATGTACGTGATTAGTTAGGAATATTCTGTCAGACATTCGTCCATACAAGTTGTCCTGGGACTGGACAAACCGAAGGTACTATTCAGTACATCCATCCTAGGCAATCTTTACCTAGGATTTATACAACAGCCCTTGTACTTTACTTCGTCTTAAATATATTCAGCATACTTGTTTCGCAACGCTTATGCCAATACAGAGTGGTTCTTTGGATAATAATCCAACCGGTCTCTCCATATTGACAACGTTAAAATGGTCAAAACTTTGATAGTCGGTGATTTAACTATCATTCGGCTAACTAATAGTTGATTAACTTTATTTAATTAACTAACCTTCGATTAACTTATAATCGATTAACTCGACTAACTGGGTTCATTTCTATATGATACTTAAATGGGTCATATTTTACATTTGAATATTCACTTTTTATTTGTCGTTCACTTTGATCACTTCATGATGTTTGAAAAGATTTTATTGTCTTAAGTTGATAAAAATTCTAGTTCGATGTTATTTCAAACATTTGAATTAATGTCGACAGTGGATCATCGAATTTAACTTATCAACTTTTTATTTGCCACATCGTTTTATATTGATTTGATAACAATTTCTCTTTTATTCAACTAAATTATCCTTATGAAAAATTAGTATTAACTAATACACTTTGATTTCATAAATATATATATATCTAAAAGTGTATACATAATCTACTTTACATTCGTTATATTATTTCTTCATCTCGTTTAATTCATTTAAATAGATTTAGCAAGTTTATAAATCATAAATTATTAAACAAACCCCTTGTTAGGTTATTAGAATTTTATTTAAAACCCTTGTCAAAAATATAATTTAAAAACCAAACTTTACTTTAATTTAAATACTATTTCATTTGTAAGTTTGGGCCGTTAAACTTCAGCCCATTCCTTCTCCCACTTCCCATCTTTCTTTTCTATTTTCTATATAAAAACTTTAGCCCATTTTCGCAGCAGCCCAACCATGGCCCAATCATTTTTAGTTCAAATCTAACTCCCTTTAAAACTTGCGGTGGCCCAATACTTTAAATCCCGCGTCACTCCATACCGCCCACGTGGCCTACCATACTTTGGACAAGAAAACAAAAGAACCTGCTCTATTTATTTATACCCTGCCGTGACCTGTATATATAATTTACTCTCAAAATTTTGTTCCCAATTTCTATTATTTCTACTACCACCTGCTTCTTTGTATTTGCGGTTTCCACCAACTGTTGCTCCCATCACATCTCTACCGCGAATCCTTACTCCTCCGCCATGACCCACCTCATCTCCAGTGAATCAGTTCAACTCTCCGTCCATCCACTTCAAACTCCGGTGATCCTCTCCGCCCATCCAACGTTTGACAGACCTACCCCCAGCTTCGCTCTCCCTCTCTCTTTGACAACATTTGCTGTTTAATCCATCACTTCTCTAAACCCAGAGCAACTCCACTGTGCACTGATTTTGTGTGCACATGCACACACGCAACAACCATCATCGCGGCCTCATTGTTGATCCCACATACGCACCTTAATGTACTGAGTCATCACACTTAATCGATCAACCACCATCAGCCTAATCAAAGAAAAGTGTTTCGATTGAACCATCAAACCCAGCACTCAACCTCACGATCGAACGAAAGCATAAAACCGCCATTACTGACCCTAGATCGACTCTAGCCTTCACCCATGTGATATCGACACTGTAATGACCCGCATCGTTAGCGGTATAATAATTAATTAATTTAATTATTTAAATTGGTGATATAGTGAATTTAATGGTCATGGAATTAAATAATGGTGAATATTTTATTAAAATAATAAATTAAATAATATATTTAATTCTGAAATAATCAGAATTGGATGAAATGGCGATATGGTGTGAACTGGATCATCTATGATATTTAATTCAGTTTAGAATTGAATTAGAATAACAAATATATTATTTGAACGACAGTTTGAGCATATAATTATAATATAATTAAAATCAAGCTCGAAATGGATCTGCAGTTCGTAAATTGGCGATTCAAACTTCAACTGAATGTACAGGATTCGTTTTAAGACGGATTTCTATGAAACAAGAAACGTGTGGAGCTGGTGGAGTATATCTTTCTAGTAGAAGAGAAAAATCGGGATTTCGTCGTGTAGATTTTGATGTACGTCCAAATCAAATTTTAGAATAGTCGCTGTGGAATTCCTTTATAATTTATAAAGGAATTTTTTTTTTTTGAAAAGGAATTTCAATATAAATCGAATATCGGGTTGACCCAGATTGGAAATATCAAGTTATAAATCCCAGTAGAGCTGTATGGTATTCCTCTGTGAATATAGACGATAATATTTATTTTTAAATATTTAATTTATATATATTTAAATATATTTATATATATAAATGGGTCATTCAGAGCTTTAAAAATAGCCGGTTTTGCAAACAAAGTCGGAACTCGACGAAACTAATTTTGTTGGATCCGCAACATCAAATTATTGTTAGATTCCAAGTTCCGTGATTTTTGGGGTCAGTGTGAGGCCGTACGGATTTTTAGAGTGGAAAATAGTCAGTATTTTGACAGTTAAAAATACACTGTGTGAGCATACGAAGTCGGAATTTGACGAAACCAGTTTTATTGGGACTGTAATGTAGAGCTGTAGCTGCATGTCTAGTTTCGTGATTTTCGGGTATTGTATATGACTGTGTGAATTTTTAGAAGACATATACAAACAGCGATCGTTTAAAATAAAATAAATAATCAATATAAAAATTATTTAAAATCTTCCTATAAGTACCACTAACATCCTACCCTAAACCCTAAAGTCATTCTTCAGTCAAAAGAAAATCACGCCCACAGTTCATCGTCTAAAAACGAAGTCGCCACTTTTAGAAATTTTAACAATTCCAGGAAATTCTCTAAATTCTTCAAATAAACTTCATTTGCTTCCTCTTGTGTTCCTCTTCATTTCGATACCGCATCTGAAGGGTTCGGTTACCCTTAAGTTCGAAATGGTGGATCTAGGGTTCGCTATAGTTAGAGGTAGGGAGCACCGAGTGATGTTCGGGTTTCATATTTGGGTTTAGTAGCGGAAACCGCACGTGTATGATTTTTCTTGGGTGATTACAGTTTGAAGGATGTCGATACTGTTGCCGAGGTTGGCTGTTGATGTCGCGAGTTAGGGATGGAGTTTACCGAATGGAAGTTTGTGCGAGGGAAGTGGAAGGATGAGTTCGGTTAGTGAAATAGTCGATGGGTAGGAGGAACCGTCAATGGAAGAGGAGCGGTTTTGGATTGGAGAAAACAGCTTGGCAAGGAGGAATTGGTTCTATGTGTTCAGTGAGGAAGAAAGTGGAATTGAGGCCGTGGAAATCCTGAAGGGACATTGGGCCGAATTTAATTTATAAGGCCCGGTAAAAATTTAGTTAAAGTTTATTTTAATTCATAATAGTGTATAAACTTGTAAATGTAATAACTTCTCCATACGTAATCAGAATGTGACGAAACAAGATCCGACAGGATCGTATGGATGAGAACAGCACAATGAGGCTTACTTGGAGTGGAGTGGAGCTCGTTTGAATTTATGGCAAAATAAATTGTTTGATTCAAATCAAACAAACAGTTTATCATTCTTTAATGATGAACTGCCAATGTGAGTAAATCTCACTAACTCTGAACAGATCAAAATTTCATGTTGTATTTTTAGAACTGTTAAATATTGGCTGATTGTTGACTGTTTTGATTGAACTGCTAGTCAGTTAGTTGAATTTCTATATTGATTCTATTTAACAGAATAATATATCATATGGAACTGAAAGTGATGTTATCTATATTGTTTAACATCTGTGATGCAGGGAAACAGGTTGGAGGAATCCAACTGGATTCCTCAACATTTATTTTACTGTGATTTATATATAGTGATATATAATGTGATATATAATCTGACGTTGATTATGTGTGTTTGGACGATAATTATCGTTGTTATATGGTGTGTTAAATACTATAAGAAATACCAGAATGTGGAAAAAGAATTTTCAAAGTATATTTTGAAAATAATTTATTTACATAAAATCAATGGGTTTTATATTATAAAAGAAAAAGGGTTTTGAATAAAAGAATTATATTTGTAAATCAATATAAAGGAATTATATTTGTAAATCAAATATAAGGGGATTATATTTGTAAAACAAATATAAAAGGAAAATATTTGTCAAACGGATAGAAAGAGAAATATTTGTAAACCATTTACAAATAGGTTAAAAAGGATTTAATTATTTAGGGAATAAATAAAGGTATAAAGGATTTATTTATGTAAGGAATAAATAAATGGGTAAAGGAGATATTTATTTGTTAAACAAATAGAATTAAATCAAAGGAGTATTTATTTGACAAATAAATAGAATAGAATCAAAGGGGAGTTATCAAATCTAATAAAGTAAAGGAGTTAATTGAATATAGTTTATTCGAATATAATTAGAGGAATTAATCGAATATAGTTTATTCGAATATAATTAGAGGAGATAATCGAATATAGTTTATTCGAATATAATTAGAGGAGTTATCGAATATAGTTTATTCGAATATAATTAGAGGAGTTATCGAATATAGTTCATTCGAATATAATTAGAGGAGTTATCGAATATAGTTTATTCGACAGGAGTTAATCAAATAGAGTTAATTGAAAAGAGTTAATCGAATATAGTTATTCAAAAGTAGGGTTAAGTAATGAAGTTAGTTAAAGAAATGTAAAGTGAACTTTACCTATTTCAAGGTTAGAAATGTTGCTCAGTTAAGGTCTGAGTACCCCAACTTGATTGGCTTCATTTTTAATTAAGGAATGGTTAAGGTTCGGCAGTAAAGAATGGTAAAGTGAATTTAGTAATTAAAGGAAATGGAAATGTTTCTAGTGTTAATAAAATATATTTTCTAAATTTAGAAAACAAGAAATATTGAATACAGGGAAACATGAGATGTGAAATGAACTTAAGAGATAAATGTTAAGTGATGTTTGATCGATGTAATTTCCATTTGGAAATAATATCGTTGTTTGCACACGTATTTTTCTTTGATGGTTAAATAACAGACTATCGAAGTTTTGACCATTTTAACGTTGGTAATATGGAGAGACCGGTTGGATTATTATCCAAAGAACCACTCTGTATTGGCATAAGCGTTGCGAATCATATATGCCAATGATAATTGAAGATGGATTAAAGTGCAAGGGCTATTGTATAAGTCTTAGATAACAGTGCCTAAGATGGATATACTGAATAGTACCTTCGGTTCATCCTGTTCCTGGATGACTTGTATGGACGGATGTCTAACAGAGTACTTCCAGACGATCACGTATATTGATTTCTTCAACCGTACCAAGAGTGGAAGCGGAGAAGGAAACTTCTTTTAGCTAACACATAATGTATTGTTGAGGATGTCAATCGGTGATTTGATGGATTTGATGATGTGGCATTCAAATTGAATCTGGTATGATGTTAAAGCGTAGCTTCTAGCCTCACATCTGGTAAATGACAAAAATCGGGCAGGCAGCATGGCTAAGTCGGTCGCTTCGAAGTCGGGTGTATAATCACCTGATCTAGAGTTTCATTTATTTCTAAAAATCTATTGTCGATACTGTCCCATTCGGGAAACGGTTGCTGATCCCAATCGTTGGTGATATACATTCGATACACTCAAGCGAAATGAGTGGTCGGTCATGTGTGGCCGGGTTGCAAGATGTTCTTGTTGAACCTAGTGTATTCCTCTCTAGAGGTACACTAGCGAAAGGTGGATCCATACCTTGTCATAGTTGGAAAATCCATTACCCAATACGTGCTTGCGGTTTTGATTGTATACTATATATGTAGAACGTGAGATGAAAGCGTTTCTGCTAGATGATTATTATATTGTGGTTGATAGACATTATTATAATATCAAAAGGTTTTGATATAAAGATATTTTGGATTCTCATAAGGGAAAAACCCGTTCCGTTATACGGCGTGGTCTTATGAGATATCATTTACCTGCTTGAACTGTTTTAATCTGTTTTACTCATACCAGTCCCATGACTGACCCGGAGTTTATTTTGTTTTGATTTGTTTCCCTAAACTCTTGGGTGCCCAATTTTGTACGGCAGTCAAGTAGTCGGGATTTACAGATACTTGTAGAGCTGGAGCAGGAGGCTTCAGGATCATATAGCTATAGTTATTTCCGCTGTGTTGTAAGTGTTGTACTTTGATAATGATGTATATTCAAGTACAGATGTATATTTCAAAGTTATGTTACATATATTATATGTTATTCGTTCCGCTGTGAGGTTCGTGTTACTCTGATGTTGTGTTCTTCTTCTATTCTATGTTTCTATCTTATCTATTCTCACCCTCTAATTTCTTTCATTAATGGCCGGTATTTTCGACCCTTGAATGTTCGATATGTTTTGTATATCGTATAACCAAGATCGACAAAATCACAGGTCATTACAGTTTGTATCAGAGCTTAAGTTAAGTTATTACCTTGGCTTTGTGGCGTGACTCGGTAAAGATAGGGTTAGTAATACCCTAGATTGAGTTTGAGTGCATATATACGAGTGAACGTATTTGTTATTTGATATAAAAATTTGATTTATATTGTGGAGATTCATTGGTTGAGTTGTTTATGGGTTCTGGTCGATCAGTTTGATCCACTGTATCGGTAGGAGTTTATAAACACTCGAATACGATGGGTCGGCACGATATGTTTTGAAAAGAGGGTAAATAAAAATAATTTTACCCGAAGTATATTTTGATATATATTGGATATATCGGTTTTTATTATAATCGAGTAAGATTATAAATTAAATGGTTATGTAAATAACCAATCAGAATTCATATAAGTGAAATACGTGAAATTGGATGAGTTAAATCTGAAATTTAAACAAGAAATTGAATTAGAATTCTGGAAAATTGGATAAGTGTTTGTAAATGGATTTGGATTAAAAATATGGAAAATTTAAGATCCTGGGAGATTTTAAATTGTTTTACAAGCAGTGTGAATTATATTTTGAAATGAATTTCAAAGTGGAAATGTTTAGAAATGGTTTTATAGTATTGAACTCACTTCGATCGCTAGAAAATAGATTCCGATGATGGCAGCTGCATCATCAGTATTCATTTTCGAGTTGTAAGTGACGAATTACTACCAGAGATACTATTTTGAATTTGTTTTGGGAAAGACAAGTTGTGTTGAATTACAAATGGGATTTATAATATAGAATTTGAATAGAATTTGATATATAGAATTCGAATATAGGAATTCAAATGGGATTTATAATATAGAATTTGAATAATAGAATTTGATATATAGAATTTGAATAATAGAATTTGATATATAGATTTGAATAATAGAAGTGATATAAAATTTGAACAGAAATTGAATAGAATTTACTAAGTCGAAGAGGAATTAGTTAATCGAGTTTTGAATTTGAAGTTGAACTTTGAAAGGTGAATTGGATTTGTAAATGGATATTCGAAATCGAATACAGTACTTAAATTTGAAATTTGGATTCAAATTAGTTAATAAGCAAGTTAAAATATATTTGAACATGTCATGTTCAAATATAAAAGTGAAATAGACTAAAGAGTTAATTAACAAATTAATTAACGAATTGTGCTAAAACGATCAGGTATAGTTAAAATAGATTGGGCAGGTATAAATATATATGAGACAGGTTTGGAATATAGTATAGAAGTGAAATAGATAGAATGCTCGACGAAAAGGTATGTATTAAATTCATATATGAGATTTTATGCGCCGTATCGGCTAGCCGCTTGGCTTTTCTTTTTCTTTTTGGATTGGTAAGGGCCATGGGAGGCTATTTGAAATATCCCGAAGCTCACGGTACAAAGGAGGTTATGGCGAATTTTTCCGGGAATTTAAGGAGTTAGAATTTTTTTAAGATAATTTGATAGTTAGAAATCAACGTATCGATATATATAGAAGTCGATAAGGAAACGAACTTAGAAATAGAATAGTATAATCAAAAAGGAAGTACAAGAATAAAATCTAGTAAGGATAGAAAGAGAAAGTGTATATGTGTTTAAAAGTGAAGAAGTAGTTGTATGGTATTGGTTATTCGAGTAAGTATTCATATCTGTTTTGACGTTATAAATGTTATTCAGTCAAGGTCTGAGAGGTAGTTATACCCCAACTTGATAGATTTCATTATTAACAGATAAACAGTAAGATTTCAAGCTCGAAGATCAATGTTGAATAAGAGTTAGTGGAATATAGTATTTGGGTTGTCGTAACGATGTTTTACACAACATCCGTTTTAACCCAAATAAGTTTAACTTGGAAATAGAATAATAAATATTTCCTAAGTATAGAAATAAACAAGATCGGAAAAGAGATAAGTAATTGGAATATTTTCCAATTATAAATAGCATATATTTTCTAAAGTTTAGAAAAAAGGCGATATTCGGAAATATTTTCCAAATAACATAAAAGGTCAATATGGTTATTGAAAATATTTGGTTAACAAATATTGATAAAGAAATAGAGAAGTGATTTAACTAATGGAATATTAATTATGGGCTCAGTTGAATTTCAAAAAGGAAAATTTGATTTTTGAAAAGAGTAAACTGTTAAAAACTCCCAGGGAAAGACTGTTTGAATTAAAAACAAATTTAATAGAAATTTGTGAAAGCAAATTTGAATTAAAGTAAAGCCAGTAAAGTGGTAACTGAGATTGGATTTGAATGATATCAAGACAAATTGGATTGTGAGATTCAAAATTGAAGAGTAATGTGATAATCAAGTTAAGAGTTGGGAATCGAGAAGAAACTCGAGTTGAAATGATATTTGGCTCGGAAATAAGCGAATGGTTGTGTTGTGGATAAAAGCAGATTGGAATTTGTTTGGGACGACCCTTGTATCCGCTGAATTGATAACAGGTGGAAAAGATATAACGATATGCCTACAAAAGGTACAAATTTATATTTCTATTGGATATAAGATTTATGAGCTGAATTGGCAAGCCGCTTGGCCGTTTTGATTTTCTTTTGGGTTGGAGATGGCCCAGAGAGGCGAGTTAGAGTTTGATCTATCGAAGTTTTTCTTTGATGGTTAAATCACAGACTATCGAAGTTTTGACCATTTTAACGTTGTTAATATGGAGAGACCGGTTAGATTATTATCCAAAGAACCACTCTGTATTGGCATAAGCGTTGCGAATCATATATGCAAAAGATAATTGAAGACGGAGTAAAATGCAAGGGCTATTGTATAAGTCTTAGATAACAGTGCCTAAGATGGATATACTGCATAGTACCTTCGGTTCATCCTGTTCCTGGATGACTTGTATGGACGGATGTCTGACAGAGTATTTCCAGACGATCACGTATATTGATTTCTTCAACCGTACCAAGAGCGGAAGCGGAGAAGGAAACTTCTTTTAGCTAACACATAATGTATTGTTGAGGATGTCAATCGGTGATTTGATGGATTTGATGATGTGGCATTCAAAGTGAATCTGGTGTGATGTTAAAGCGTAGCTTCTAGCCTCACATCCGGTAAATGACAGAAATCGGGCAGACAGCATGGCTAAGTCGGTCGCTCCGAAGTAGGGTGTATAATCACCTGATCTAGAGTTTCATTTATTTCTAAAAATCTATTGTCGATACTGTCCCATTTGGGAAATGGTTGCTGATCCCAACCGTTGGTGATATACATTCGATACACTCAAGCGAAATGAGTGGTCGGTCATATGTGGCCGGTTTGCATGATGTTCTTGTTGAACCCAGTGTATTCCTCTCTAGAGGTACACTAGCGAAAGGTGGTTCCATACCTTGTCATAGTTGGAAAATCCATTACCCAATACGTGCTTGCGGTTTTGATTGTATACTATATATGTAGAACGTGAGATGAAAGCGTTTCTGCTAGATGATTATTATATTGTGGTTGATAGACATTATTATAATATCAAAAGGTTTTGATACAAAGATATTTTGGATTCTCATAAGGGAAAAGCCCGTTCCGTTATACGGCGTGGTCTTATGAGATATCGTTTACCTGCTTGAACTGTTTTAAACTGTTTTACTCATACCAGTCCCATGACTGACCCGGAGTTTATTTTGTTTTGTTTCCCTAAACTCTTGGGTGCCCAATTTTTTACGGCAGTCAAGTAGTCGGGATTTATAGATACTTGAAGAGCCGGAGCAGGAGGCTTCAGGATCATATAGCTATAGTTATTTCCGCTGTGTTGTAAGTGTTGTACTTTGATAATGATGTATATTCAAGTACAGATGTATAATTCAAAGTTATGTTACATATATTATATGTTATTCGTTCCGCTGTGAGGTTCGTGTTACTCTGATGTTGTGTTCTTCTTCTTCTTCTATTCTAAGATTCTACCTTATCTATTCTCACCCTCTAATTTCTTTCATTAATGACCGGTATTTTCGACCCTTTGATGTTCGATATGTGTTGTATATCGGATAACCAAGATCGACTAAATCCCGGGTCATTACAGACACGCTGACCGATCTCCTCGCCAATCATCTCGCCACTCAATCAACCCCCTGTCCCCTTAGTTCATTTTTGAAATACACAGTAAAAGCGCAACCCTAGAATCCAACGACGCGTCTAACTCCATTTCTTTACGTTTGAAATTATATTCAATATTTTTCTTGCCGTATATTTTATTCTAGGACTTATATGTCTAGTTCATACTGATGTAGCTCACTGTTAATATAACTGGAGTTCAAATGAACCGGTTTCCATGCAGAGATCAAGATTTATAGGTACTAGAAATAGAAATGTGAGGGTCACTAGGCAAAAACAGAGTGTATGTTAACAGTATATATATTTGTTAAGTCTAGGCAAATGTCACAGGGTATCTACTTAAGCAACATAGATAGTAGAACTTATCACTAAAAAAGAGCACTGTTTTTAGATGGAGTATACATAGTTTTAACCAGGTAGTGATCAAACAAGCATGGCTTAAGAGATAAGGTTTTGTAATTCCATTAGTAAGTGTAGCACATACGAGTGTAAACCAACTTGCATGGCATAAAAGAAAATATAGTGAGGTTTACTCACTGTTTAAACAGCAGGTGAATGGTGTAAAATAATGGTGCTTAAATTTCCAGTTTTGCTCCTCTTTCTCTCGGGTTTACAGTCCGCAAGAATGTGGCAAAGAACCACATATTTATAGGCTTTTATATAAAGTATTATATTAGTTTCTTATTAACATTAATCAACTAAAATCTTTAATATCTTCTATCAAATGTTTTTCGCAGGATTTTAGCAGAGGAGTGAAAGCAACATATGGGTTTGGCATATATGGGCAAGGCATGCTGGAAGAAGGGTAGCCACACACTTGTATTTTACTTAATGACAAAGCTTTTATTTTCCTTAACTAAACATGTTTTTCGCAGGAAATTGGTGCAGCAAGCATGTTCATGAAAGCAACACTATGGCTTTGTCTTATTTGCTTATGACTTGCTGGAGAAATGAAGGCAATACATATGTATTCATGCCATGACAAAATTAGCAACTACTTGTCCTTTGTTCTAGAAGATGTATTTAAAATATACTTATGTTTCTATGGTTGGATCTTGTGCATGGACGGTTGATTGGCTGAAAGGATTACACATATTTACTTTGCATTGAACTTAAATCCAAAAATAGGTTAACTAGCTCTAGTTGCATCAAAGGATTTGCCTGCGCACAAAACCTGGAAATATCACTTAATTTATTTAAGTGTTTGTTCTTTAGTTCATATGTCCCTTTCACTTTGTACTACACTACTTAGCTATGAAGTCTTTCCACTTAAATGGGCTTGGTTCTAGATAGGTATGGATGCATTGGCATGAGCTTGAGTTGGGTTTTGATTCTCGGCTGGACCATCTTTTATTTATGCGCAGGAATGGTTTTAGGCTAAGCCCTTTTAGTTTGCATGAACTATAGCTTGTGCTAGCACATGTTGTAGGTGTTTTGGTCCATTAGTTTCTCTAATATTGGATGCTAAGTAATGCTAAAAGTTAGATGCATTAAGGTCTACAAATGGCTAAATTATCATCCATATAATTTCTAATTTAATTGCTACTTAAATTGTGTAACACCCCGTGTATTCTATAACCGTGAAATTCATAAATTAAAGTGTAATTAATTTCAAATCAAAGAATTAAGGGAAAGGGGATAGCCATTGCGTTCGTCACGGAAAAATACGCGAAATAGAGTCCGATTTTTCGAAAATCGGAGTCCGTATGACCAAGATATGGCCTCCGGAAGTTTCAGAATTAGGTTTAAAATTCGAACAGACGAAAACAGCTCAGAAAAACTAATTCAAAATTCAAAATCGGGCCCAATTGGCCAAGGTGGGAAAATTCCCGCCCAAAGCACCCAGGTCGACTTGGCAGTCGACCTGGGGCTAGCCAGGTCGACTGGGCAGTCGACCTGGGTAACCCGTGTCGACTGCCAAGTCGACACGGTGTCGACAGGGGTGTCGACCTGGCCCCTGAGCCAGGTCGAACCCAGCCCACCCTGGCTGGCCAGGTCTGTGTTTGGTCGATTTTCTGAGCCTTGCCTTGTCACTAGGGCTAGGTGTCAGCTCCTGGTTGGTCTCTCCTTCAAACGAACGACTATTATTGAACCAAGCTTCATCGACGGTCTAAATCAACTCACAAACTCTATAAAAAGGACCTAAGGCTAACCCTAATTCACATAAACTAAAATGGAGATGAGACCGTCATGCTGCTGAGGAGAGACTGAAGATAGACGTCAGAAATAGAGAGACAACTAGGAGATAATTCAAAGCTTAAAGCAACATCAAATCAATCAAAGCAACGCCTACAACAAAAAAATAGCGTCTCCAAATTCAGATTCAGATTTCTGAATTGAAGATTCGCCATACGCTGTAAGTAGAGTGCTATTCCGGTATGAATTAAATAATTGTGTTGATTTGTGTAATGTAAGAAATGGAATTGTGGCGATAATAATCTATATTTGCATGTTGCTTTGATGCAAAACGATTTGGGAATATTATGGTATACGATTGGATATTTGCAAGTACGCAATTTGCGTTGGAACACAAGAAAGAACTTGTAAATGGACTGTGTGTCTGACATTGGATTTTATTCTATGTTGATTGATCTCTATTAAATATACATCTGTTTGGCGGTGGAGAATTTATTCTCTTGCTTAGCGCCCTTCTCTGAGACGTACGAGCTCAGAGGTTGTATATCGATAGAAATCAGTCGCATGGAGTGAATTGCCTGTGTGGCATGCCTAAGTGGCAAATGATCAAGGCTTCTGTTGAAAAGCAAAGTCTTGTGGTTGATGATTAAAGCATGGCCTATTTGGCACAGCTTTGTGTATAGCGTTAATTCGCGAGCCTCACACCTCAGTATGAGTAAAAAAGAGGATAAGGACCCAAGGAGTGCACGACGTTTCTTTCTAGCTATGGGTGATGTCAGTGACCTTCCAGCCCTGACATTTATATACTTTTCACCCGTGTGGTTGTTGGAATGCGAGGAGCCTCGAATATATGGTCGATAACTGGCACTATGTGAGCCGACGTACAGACCATTATATAGGTCCTATAATACCGGAAAACGTGTGTTCAGGAATTGCCAATCCTCAAAAGTAAGAGAGGACCGGTCTTGGAGGTTCCAAGGATCGTTGTGTGTGGTCCTGAGACATTTGCTAGAGTGTCTCGAATCGGAGAGGAGCTTGCCCCTTGCCTCGACTCATGACGGAAATCCAATTTCCAATACGTGACTTTGCGGTTTTGATTGTAGAGCCTAGTATGGCGACATAGTGAGATGGGGCACTTATGCCGTCTATGATTGATACTTATGATTGAAATTGTTTTGACACTATACACTTATTGCAATAATAAAAGACGAAATTTCACGTATTAAGCATTTTTGGCTATTATAAGGTAAAACCCTATCCTCCGGCTTGCGTTGCATTTGTGTGATGGGACATGGGTCTTATAATAGCTTCATTGTTCTTTATTTAGCATTGCGCTGTTTGTTTTATGCACTGGTATTCTTGGGAGGAAACCCCTTCCGTGTTATACTGTAACAACCCAAAAATCTGGGCCAGTTTAAAATTTTTATTTTGGCAATTTTATTGAATTTTGAACATTTAAAATGAATTATTTTAAATAATATCGACGAGAAATTTATTTTGAATGGAATTTGAACGTATATATTATATACGTCGTCGTTAGAATATAAATATTTATATATAATTATAAATAGAATTGAAAATGGCGCGGTAGTTCGATAATTCGATTTCAAACTTCAATTGAATGTACGGGTGCAAAACAAACCGGATTTTAGAGAAACCAAAAATAATAGGATCTAATTGGGAATATCTTTCCAACGAACCCGAAAAATCAAATTTTCATAGTGGGAATCGAAATATATGTCCAGTTGAAAATTTTGAATATGCGCTATGGAATTCAGGCCCTTAAAAATGGAAGTTTTGCAAACGACCTCGGATTTCGATGAAACAACTTTTATTGGATCCCGGATGTCTAGTTATTGCTAGGTTTCAAATTTCATAATTTTTCGAATCAATACACGAGCGTTGCAAAGGAAATCGCGTTTGACCAGTTTCAGTTGATTTTAATCGACTGGAAAATGGCCATTTTTCTAACGGTCTCAGAATTCGACGAAACTAGTTTTATTAGGACCGTATCGTTAATACGAAGCTAGAAAGTATTTTTCAGGAATTTTTCTAGTAAGTATGTGACCCCGGTAAAATGAAATGAGCGTTCGAATTTAATATATAGAATTATATTTTGATTTTAACGGAAACTGATTGTAACAACCGAATCAGCCTACGATACATATCCCATTGTGTTCGGAATAGGGGTAATTAGCTATGGACGACAGGCGGTGGCCCTCGTTTAGAGGTCGTATGTAAAAGTCAACTTTTTTAAATTAAAATAAATTAAAAATTAAAAACCTCTCTCCCTTCCCTTTCAAAACCCGTTGGCCCCCTCCCCTCAGATTTTCAATCGAACGATAAAGAAAAAAAAGGAGATCGAGGAGGGCGACGGAGCCTCCATCGCGCCGCCGCGCGAGGCATCCCCCTATCCTCTGCTGCGCCGCCCTCCTTCTTCCTCCTCCTCCCCTGCTCCTTCCTGACGCGAAGACCCACCCCCAATCCGAGCCCAGACCCCACCGCACCCCCATAAGGCCACCGCACCCCCTCTGACCCGCCTCCCCTCTCTCCTCCCTCCCCTTCCCTTTCCTCTTCCGCGACAGTCAACCCCCCCCCCCCCCCTCCGACAGTGAACGCTGCTTTTCTCCCTTCTATTTCTATGTTATTTTTTATTTTATTTTTCTATTTTTTAGTTATCATTTTATTTGATTTTAAAACTGAATTTATTCGATAGGAAAATTAGAGATAGAATTTTTATTCGATCGGAGAGTTAAAGATATGATTTTAATATGATAAGGAAGTTAAAAATATAATTTTTATCGTATGTAAAGGTTGAAAATATAATTTTCACATTATATAAATAATAAAAATATAATCTTTTATAATATAGAAGAAATAAAAATATAAATCTTTATATTTGAAAAGGCGAAATCTTTATATTTGAAAAGGCGAAATCTTTAAAATTGAAAAGGCGAAATCTTTATAATTGAAAAGGCGAAATCTTTAAAATTGAAAAGGCGAAATCTTTATAGTTGAAAAGGCGAGATTTTTATATATTAAATAGCGAAGTAAAAATTCGATTTTTATATATTGAATAGCGAAGTAAAAATTCGATTTTTATATATTGAATAGCGAAGTAAAAATTCGATTTTTATATATGTAGTGGCTACGGGCAACGAAAGTGATAAGAGGCGAGAACGACGAAGATTTCTACTTAAGAAGTGTCGTGGAATTGGGATAGCTATTGGTGAGAATTTCTCACTCTTCAATCTCCTTTTTCTAGTTATATATATATATATATATACAAGGATGCAGACGGTGCTTAGCAGCACCCGACACCCGTCATCCACAGACCATGGATGGCTTGTTTGTTTGATTGATGTGTTGTGAAATTTGTTTGTGTTGTTGAAGTGAAATTGATAATATTAATTAATGTGTTGAAAGGAAATAAAATATTTATATAGTTAAAAATATTTTATCATTAAAAATATAATTTTTAACGTGAAATTGAATAAATAAATATTTATAAACAAATCGGCCGATTTGTTTATATACACTGATTTGACTGATATTGATTGGGTCGATAAATTTTACACATTGCCCAACTGCACAAATAAAATCTGTGTTTGATTGTTTGAAACCCCACACGGGTATTGGGATAAAATACGGCATACACTAATCCCAATAATTAGTTGTATATCGATCGATTGATTGACAGGCTGTTATAAGCGTTAGATATCTATATTTGATGCTTATACAATGTAGTGCACTTTGGATGATGGTTGATTACTTATCGTTGTTATTATATACATTGTATGGAAAGCTTGTTGTACCCAATGTCAATGGATTGAGAGATGAAGTGCTTAGAGAATGTCATCACTCAAAGCTGACTATACACCCCGGTGGTAACAAGATGTATCGAGATATGAAGCAGACTTACTACTGGGAAGGGATGAAAAGAGACGTTGGGAAGTTTATATCCAAGTGCATGAATTGCCAGCTAGTTAAAGCCGAGCAAAAGAAGCCTAGTGGGTTGTTACAGCCCTTAGAAATTCCCGAATGGAAGTGGGAGCAAGTCTCGATGGATTTCATTGATGGTTTACCAAGGACTAGATCGGGACATGATAGCATTTGGGTAGTTGTGGATCGACTGACTAAAAGTGCAAGATTAATACCAGTCAAATCGACCAGAACGACAGCTAAGTTAGCAGAATTGTATATGAAGTGGGTAGTGAGATTTCATGGAATACCTAAAAGCATTGTGAGTGACCGAGACCCGTTGTTCACTAGTGGGTTTTGGAAGAGCTTACAAGAGGCTCTAGGGTCAGAGTTACATCTCAGTACCGCATATCATCCTCAGACCGACGGTCAGACGGAGAGGGTGAATCGTATTTTGGAAGATCTCTTGAGAGCATGTATATTGGATTTTGGTGGATCATGGGATGACCATTTGCATCTAGTAGAGTTTGCATATAATAATAGCTACCAATCCAGTATCGGTATGGCCCCGTTTGAAGCTTTGTACGAAAGACCATGCAACTCACCATCATGTTGGATAGAGACCGACGAGAAGTTTATGCTTGGACCAGATGTGGTGAGGGAAACTTCAGATAAAATCAAGACCATTCAACAACGAATGAAGGCTGCCCAAGATAGGCAGAAGAGTTATGCTGATAAGAGGAGAAGAGACTTAAAATTCTCCGTTGGTGACTTGGTGTTTGTCAAGATTTCTCCGTTGAAGAGAGTAATACGATTTGGCAGGAGAGGCAAGTTGGCACCAAGGTTTGTTGGCCCATTCCCAGTTCTCGAACTAGTTGGAAGTTTGGCATATAAAGTTGAATTACCGGACAAGATGGCGGGAGTTCACAACGTATTTCATGTTTCCCAGTTAAGGAAGTTTGTGCACGACCCTAATGTGGCTATTTCACCTGATCAGTTGGACGATATCGAGGTTGAACCTGAGGCGGTTAGGAACCGTAGGCCTATGCGTATCGTTGGGAACGATACGAAGCAACTTCGAAGGAAGGCGGTGAAACAAGTCAAAGTCCAGTGGGGTGAGGATGAGAAAGACTGTACTTGGGAAACAGAGGAGGACATAAGGAAGAAGTATCCAGAACTCTTTGCCTGGTAAGATTTTATTAGCGATTTAGTTTTCCGCATGCTAGGTTATGTTTGTTTTGCTTGTTTTGCATGTTTGATTGCTGTGAATGATTGTTAGGCATGCGGGATTCATTGTTTGTTTCTTTGTTAAGGATTTTCGGGGGCGAAATTTCTTAAGGGGGGGAGAATGCAACGACCCGCATTCTACGCATCGGAAGATCGTAGAATATTCATTTCTTTTTCTTAGTAAGTCGTATGGTCGTGTACTTTTGGGAAACGACTAGTAGGGTCATTTCCCATGTTCATGATTTTTATCGATTTTTAAATGACCGTTTTGCCCCTATTTGAACTTGTTTTGACCATAACTTTTGACTGGAAAGGAATTTTCACATGAAACCACTTCCATTGGATCCGGATGATGGTTTACAATTCAGTAGAGTGGTCATATTAGCCAAACGGACTCACCGTTTTGGAGATATGGCTAAAACAAGTTTCAGATGGTGAAAAACAGCTTAATTGGGCTTAACCGGGTGATTAACAGCTAGACCCAAAGGGGAATTTCGGGATTAGGAGTTTAAAAGGGCTGTTAAGGTTTGGAGAATACCTTTTTCTCATTTTTCAGCCGTCACTATTCATTCCTCTTAACCTAGCCATGGCCTCCACCCTCTAAATCTCTTCAAAACACCTCTTAATCACTTTCTAATTGAAGATTAGGCTTAGCAAACATCAAATCAAGGAGTATTAGCATAAGAACCGAGGTAGAGTTGCTGTGTAAGATTGGGAACTGCGCCAAATCAGAGAATATTTCAGTTTTGGGGTTTTAGTTGTGGCAAAGGTGAGTGATTAGCTTGCTTTTACACTAATTACGGTTAATTATGGGTAATTAGTGAAGATTAGCGAATTTATACACTAATAAATTCTGGAAAAATTCCTAAAATTCTATAATGATGTTTTATGGCTCTGATAAAAATTTGGGCTAATTTGGATAAGTTTTGCTAATTGTATGCTTAATCATGGTTAAGAAGGATTAAGGGGAAAACATGGGTTTTTGGGTATGTATGATCTAAAGTATTTCATGTAAATGATGTTTTAATGTTTTTGATTGATTCTATATGTTATTACTGCTGTTTGGAATGTTTTGTAATGTCATAGGAAGTTTAGAATGGTTGAAAACGCCGTCGTTCGGCGAAAATAGCTTGCTGGAAAAAGTTGCAGATTTTCAGAACCGGTTAGGAAGAACACCCGATCCGAACCGGATAGGAGGAGGAGATCCGATCCGAACCGGATAGAAGGAGGAGATCCGAACCGAATTGAGTAGAAAGAACATCCGATCCAAACCGGATAGGAGGAGGAGATCCGATCCGAACCGGAAAGAAGGAGGAGATCCGAACCGAACCGGATAGGAGGAGACACCCAAACCGAACAGGATAGGAGGAGGAGATCCGATCCGAACCGGAAAGAAGGAGGAGATCCGAACCGAACCGGATAGGAGGAGACACCCAAACCGAACAGGATAGGAGGAGGAGATCCGATCCGAACCGGATAGAAGGAGGAGATCCGAACCGAATCGAGTAGGAAGAACATCCGATCCGAACCGGATATGAGGAGGAGATCCGATCCGAACTGGATAGGAGGAGGAGATCCGAACCGAACCGGATAGGAGGAGACACCCGAACCGAACCGGATAGGAGGAGGAGATCCGAACCGAACCGGATAGAGGAGGAGAACCGAACTGAACCGGATAAGAGGAGGATGCCCGAACCGAACTGAATAGGAGGAAGAGACCCGAACCGAACCGAAGAAGACCATAACCCGAGATGCAAAGGTAGTCCAAATGGGAAGTTTGTACCAAGGATCCAGATGGGAACCAACGAGTTAACTTCATGATTGGGCTTTGCTGCGGGACGTGTGCTAAGGGGCTGTCGATGTCTGTAACTTTGGATCACTATGTATAGGGGTACGTGAACGGATTCAGGGCCACAGTGGTCTAGGTACGACTAAAAGAGCTATAGACCAATGAAGTAGGGTCATTTGTAAAGGTTTAGTCATGACTCCATGGGGTAAGCTTGGTGGTAGCAATAGTTGTACAAGTCGAACTCCGTCACTACTTCGATGGGTCTAGTGGTTGAAAGTGGTATACATCGTATGCTTTATGCACCGAGTGAGAGATGTGAGGATGGTTGCCATGATTGGATTGTTTGTTATCACTATGACATGCACACCCCCACCCCCGTATTTCTTTACACCATATGTTGATGGCACCTTAGAGTATTGTACAGTATGTAGTGCTAACTCTTTGGTTGCAGGTCCAGGTTCAGGTATGGTTTAGTATACCTGTTATTGTTCTGTTTAGCTGCTTATCGCTCATACCAGACTTTTTGTCTGACCCAGAGTTTTATGTCTCTTCTTATTACTCTGGGTGCTCACACGAGCAGACTAGAGACAGGTTAGGAGGTATGCACGAGTAGCTGATCCGGAGACGAGCAGGAGGCTTCCACGTATGATATAGATATTCTCCCTGTGTTGTTGAAGATCACTGCTTGGGCATTAGCAGTGCATCTTCTACTGTTGCTTTCTTTTGCTTTAGAGACAGTTTTAAAAGTTGTAATAAGCTGTATTTTGGATTTCCGCTACTCTGATGTTGTTTAGTTTTGGTTTCAGTTTATGCACTGTCTCGCCTGTTTTATGTCAAGTATCTTGCTATTATATTTTATTCCATGCGCTATGAGACATTCTACAGGTTATGTGTTAGTTCTTCACCTTCTTTCTTTTCTTATGACGACCGTTCCGTGCCAGTTGGACATGTGTACAGCGCACACTTGGAGGAAGTGTCGGTTGGTGCGGGGCGGGCCGTCACAAGAACACTTGCTTTAATTGTAGAGAGGTCGGACACTTCGCTATAGAGTGCCCGAAGAAACAGGGATCATAGGGATAAGGTCAAAGGACAGGGACTTCTGGAGGGCAGGTGCATGCTCTCGCGACCAGTGCTCCTGACAGAGGTAGAAAAATTTCTATGGAAGGTTTAATTTCTCTTTCAAACCACCCTATTATAACATTTTTTGATTTTGGTGCTTCACATTCATTTATATCTAGTTCTATAGTTGAATCCCTGCACTTAATTACTACTATGGTAATGAATCCCGTAAATGTTTCAAAGCTCATTGGTGGTTCAGCTCATTTATCTATGATTTGTTGGAGTATGAAAATATCTGTGTTAGGCGTCGAATTTGAATGCGACGCGTATGTGCTCAGGTTTATGGGCAATGAGTTGATTCTAGGAATGGATTGGTTTACCACGTATGGTGCCATTCTGGATTGTGAAAAGAGGGTTGTTAGGCTTCTAACTTATCATGGGAGGACCCTCAAGATTTCTTGTGACAACAAGGGTCGGTTATGCTTATTTTCCTAGAGTCTCTTGATGAATCTATCGACGACTTGCAATCTGTTCCAGTAGTCCGAGATTATTCCGATGTTTTTGATGAGGTTCGGGGTTTACCTCCGAGGCGCGAGTTCTACATTCATATATATCTGGTGGACAATGCAAATCCAGTTGCATTGCCAGTGCGCCACATGGCTCCGAGGGAAAGGAGGGAGTTGAGTAGGCAAGTAGAGGAGCTACTTGAGAAAGGATTTATCAGATGAATCATAAATGAGTGGGGTGCTCCAGTAGTATTCGCGACTAAAGAGGATGGTTTGCTTCGTTTGTGCGTCGACTATAGAGAGTTGAATAAACTCACTAAGAAGAATAGGCACCCGCTTCCGAGGATTGATTACTTATTTGATCAGCTTGTTGGTGCCTCGGTATTTTCTCAATTAGACTTGGCCACGGTGTTCCATCAGTTGAGGGTGGCTGAGGACAACATAGATAAGTCTGGTTTTAGAACTTTGGATGGTTTCTTTGAATGGTTAGTTATCCTTTTGGGTTGACGACTGCACCCGCCTATTTTGTTGATTTGATGAGTAGGGTGTTTCAGGAGTTTCTAAACAAATTCGTCATGGTCTTTATTGACCATATTTTGATCTTCTCCAAAAGCGAAGGAGAGCATTCCCAACATTTGAGAGAAGTCTTGAAAACTCTCCGTGCACAAAGTTCTCCAAGTACCATTTTTGGAGAAAGGAGGTGAAATTCTTAGCGTATGTGGTTTCCAAAGAACGGATAGCTGTAGATCCCACGAAGGTGGTTGCAGTGCAAGATTGGAAGATTCCTAAAAATGCAACCGAGGTGAGGAGCTTTCTGGGATTGGCAGGTTATTATTGGAAGTTCATTAAGGACTTTGCAAATATATCAGCCCCACTCACCAGGCCGACGAAGAAGAACTTGGCATTTTCGTGGGATATAGACTATGACGTTGCTTTCCAACGACTAAAGAGGGCTCTGACAATAGCCCCCCAATCTTGACCTTGCCTGATGGAAGTAAAGTGTTTACCGTTTACACTACACTGATGCCTGTGGTACAGGGCTTGGTGCGGTTCTGATGCAAGAAGGGAAAGTAGTGTGTTATGGGGGTAGACAGTTGAGAGTTCATGAGAAGAACTACCCCACCCATGATCTAGAGCTAGCTGCTATGGTATTCGCATTGAAGACATGGCGTCATTATTTACTTAGAGAAAAGTCCGAGTTATATACCGATCATAAATCTCTCAAGTATCTGTTCTCGCAGAAAGACCTCAATTTAAGGCAACAACGGGGGATGGAGTTCCTAGCTTCTTATGAATTTGAGATTGCTTATACCCCTGGCAAGGGTAATGTGGTGGCAGACGCACTAAGTAGGCAGAGGATGGACTTGAGTCCTCTGTTTGTGGAGAGAAAGAACTTGGAGTTCATATCAGCTTTTGATTTTAGACCCTCCATCGATGTCTGATTTGTTTGCATCCTTGGAGATACGACCAACTCTTATCAACCAGATAAGAGCTTTGCAACAAGGTGACCCACAGATTTTAGACATCATGGAAAAGCTTAGAAGAGGGGAGACTTCTAGTCACCTTAGTAGATATGCCATAGATGAAAAGGGGTGGTTGCGACTAGATGGAAGGCTTTGCATTCTTCAAACTGGAAGCTTGATAAAGGCAGTCCTAGAAGAAGCCCACCATTCTAATATGACCATTCATCCAGGCAGTTATAAGATGGACAGAGACATGAAAAGGGTTTTCTTTTGGGCCGGGATGAAGAAAGATGTGGCCGAATTTGTTTCCCAATGTTTAGTCTGCCACCAAGTAAAGCTGAGCAAAAGAAGCCCGGTGGCTTACTTCATCCTTTTGAGGCTCCTCAGTGGAAATGGGAGAGCGTCTCTATGGATTTCGTGGATTGATTGCCTAGATCGAAGAAAGGCAACACCAGTATCTGGGTTGTGGTAGATAGTGTAATGACCCGGGATTTGGAACTAAAAACTGAAACATATAAAAAAATTAAATGAAGGATATTTTATTTCAAAGTAACACAAATGTAGCGAAAGCATAGCTCAAAACACTGAACGTTATAAAAAGGAAATATTATAACCAAAAAGAAATGTTGTAAAAAGTAAATCTTTATAAACCAAAAGCGTGGCTAAACTAAATAACATAAGCGTAGCTAAAACATAACAACGTAAGTAAAACTAAACATAGAAAAAGACAGCACGACTAAAATGCTGTGACAAAGCGTTACTAAAGGAAACGCAGCTAAAGCGTAGCAAAACCTTAGCTAGAGAAATGAATTGTTTTGAGAAACAATTTGAAACACCCCACCTCCGTTAGGGTCACTCTCAACGGGAATGCCCTAATTTTGGTGGAGGTTTATAAGTATAAGTCACAGATATACAAGACAGATATAAGAACACATATTTTTGAACAGCGGAAAAACAACAACTTTTATTTCATTAAAAATACGTGTTACAACAACCATACCATAATTGTCTTAAATACTTCCAAAAACACAACATAAGCCTTAATTGTCTTATATTTGCAAGTACGCAATTTGCGTTGGAACGAAATGGAATTGTGGCGATAATGACTTATATTTGTATGTTATTTTGATTCTAAACGATTTAGTAAGTCTATCTACTATAACCTAAATCCCCGTGTTACCCTTCCTTGATCTTGGTAATCCATCCACAAAATCCATTGAGATGCTTTCCCATTTCCATAGTGGAACTTCTAATGGGTGAAGCAACACACCGGGTTTCTTTTGTTCTGCTTTAACTCGTTGGCACACCAAGCATCTAGCGACGTACTCGGCCACATCCTTTTTCATACCGGCCCAAAAGAAAACCCGCTTCATATCTTTGTACATCTTATCCCCGCCGGGATGAATGGTCATTTTTGAGCGATGAGCATCATCAAGAATGGCCTTCCTTAAGTCTTCGTCTTGTGGTACACAAAGTCTATTATCCCTTCGTAACCAACCCTTATCGTCTAGGGTATACCTACGAAGATGGCTTGACGACTCCCCCCCTTTTAGCTTTTCTACTATCTCAACCAACTGTGGGTCGTCTCGCTGTGCCTCACCAACCCGTCCTAGAAGTGTAGGTCTAACCTCCAAGGATGCTAACAGACCGGGTACAAAGTCAACGGAGGGTCTAAAGTCAAACATAGAGATGAATTCTAAGCTTTGTCGTTCAACAAACAACGGACTCAAGGACAACCTTTTCCTACTTAAGGCGTCTGCCACCACGTTACCCTTGCCCGGGGTATATGCTATTTCAAAATCGTAGGAGGCTAAGAATTCCATCCACCGTTGCTGCCTTAAAATCAAATCCTTCTGAGAGAATAAGTATTTTAATGATTTGTGGTCAGTGAACAGTTTGAATTTCTCACCAAGAAGATAGTGACGCCAAGACTTAAGCGCGAAAACAATTGCGGCTAGCTCTAAGTCATGCGTGGGGTAATTCTTTTCATGAACCCTCAACTGCCTTCCACCATAGGCTATTACTCTTCCCTCTTGCATGAGGACCGCGCCAAGTCCCGTCCCACAAGCATCAGTATAGATGGTAAACGGTTTATTCCCGTCTGGCAGCACTAAGACTGGGGCTGAAGTTAAGGCTCTCTTTAAACGTTGGAACGCATCATCGCAATCTTTGTCCCACGTAAAAACCAGGTTCTTCTTCGTTAACCGTGTTAATGGAGCTGATATTTTTGCGAAGTCTTTGATAAACTTCCTATAATAGCCAGCCAACCCCAAGAAACTTCTTACTTCGGTTGCATTTTTAGGGACCTTCCAATCTTGGATGGCCACCACCTTTGCGGGATCCACTGCTATCCCTTCTTTGGAAACCACGTGCCCTAAGAACCGTACTTCCTTCCTCCAGAAGTGACACTTAGAAAATTTTGCCTGAAGGTTATGCGCTCGAAGGGTTTCCAACACTTCCCTAAGATGTAGGGAGTGCTCTTCTTTATTCTTAGAAAAGACTAAGATGTCATCCACAAAGACTACCACGAATTTGTTAAGGTATTCCCTAAACACCCTACTCATCAAATCAACAAAATATGCAGGGGCGTTTGTCAAACCAAAGGGCATCACTAGCCATTCATAGAATCCGTCAGGAGTCCTAAAAGCAGTCTTATCTATACTATCCTCAGCCACTCTCAGTTGATGAAAGCCAGTGGCTAAGTCCAACTGCGAAAACACTGAGGCACCAACTAACTGATCAAAGAGATCGTCAATCCTCGGCAGTGGGTGTCGGTTCTTTTTAGTAAGCTTGTTTAGTTCTCTATAGTCCATACAAAGTCTAAGAGACCCATCCGCCTTTGTGGCAAAAACTACTGGAGCACCCCACTTCGATATACTACGTCTTATGAACCCCTTCTCAAGCAACTCCTTTACTTGCTTATTGAGTTCCCTCCTTTCACGAGGAGCCATGTGGCGCACTGGCAAAGATACGGGTTTAGCATTATCCACAAGATAAATTCGAAAGTCTATCTCCCGCTTTGGAGGTAAGCCCTTCACCTCCTCAAACACATCCGGATATTCCCGGACCACTTCTACCGATCGCAGGTTCTCTACAGACGCGTCAAGCGATTCAAGATAACTTAGCATAACGGAATTTATGGGATTACAAAAGATGTCGAGAGCATTACCAAGGCGAGTCACAAGCCTAACTACTCTCCTTTCACAATCAAGAATGGCCCTATTTCTAGACAACCAATCCATTCCTAAAATTAGCCCATAGCCCGTGAAGCCCAATACATAAGCATCACATCTAAATTCAACGCTAAGTATAGAGATTTTCAAATCCAAACATATCATGGTCAAATGAGCCGAACCCCCAATTGGATTTGAAACGACCAAGGGATCCTCTACTAAACTGGTGTTCAAGTGCAGTGATTCAACTAATGATGCAGAGATAAACGAATGAGATGCGCCAGAATCGAATAAGGTACGGACAAGATGATCAAACAGAAAAACTAAGCTTTCAACAGAAATTGTTCTACCTCTTTCTTGCAGCGGTGGGGCCGCAATAGCCTGAACTTGCCCCCTTGCCTGCCCTGGTGCCATAAGAGCCTGCACCTGTCCTCCCGAGGTAGACCCTGCCCTCTGCCCCTTCTTTGGACAGTCCTTCACTAAATGTCCCGCATCTCCACAATGAAAACAACCAGTCTTCTTTTTCTTTCTACAATCTTTGCTGAGATGGCCAGGCGTCCCACAATTGAAGCATTTCTTCTTCCCTTTGCCATTATTGTTTTTACCACCCTTCTTATTTTGCTGTTGGGGTTTCTTCTGATCCCCTTTCTTTTCAACTGCCTTATCCTCATGCATAAGTGCCATTTCTACTAGCTTTTCAAAGGTGGCTCCCATAGGGATGTGGGTCATAGCCAACCCTTGCAACGGTTCATTCAAGCCTCTAACGAACCTCAAAGCTTTCTTCTCTGGCGTGTTCACCAACTCCAAGCCAAACCTTGCTAACTGATTAAATTTATTGACATATTCCTTTACTGATGAGCTCCCTTGCTTTAGTGCCAGGAATTTTTCCATATTTAAGTTCTCCTCTGCCCTTGAAAGAAACTTTGCCTCAAACCTTCGTCTGAAATCCGCCCATGAATCAACTGGACGTTCCCCGTTAGTGACCTCCCACCAAAACGAGGCCTCTCCCTTCATTAACCAAGCAGCTAAACGGACTTTCCTCCCATCTTCCACTTCAAAGATATCCAACAATTCCTCAGTCTCCTTAAGCCAATCTCTGGCCTCCACAAACGTCTCAGTCCCTTGAAAAGTTTTTCCTCCCATAGCCTTGAATTCCTTGCACGTCTTTGCAAAAGTGTCAACACGAGGAGGAGGAGGAGGAATGGGTGCAACTAGGGGTGGAGGAGTATCCGCTGGGCCTGCAGTGGTGGCCCTAGCCTCCAAGTATCTCCTAAACCACCCTGGAATCGTCACACCTTCTGGGAGATTAAGATCTTCAGCCATGCTGAAACGAAAAAGGAAAGATTCAAAATGGAGAATTCGAAAGATAAAGATAAGGATGTGGCTATTTGGGATTATGTTTTTCATAAAAACTCTCTTTAAATAACATGTTTTTTTTTTTGAAAGCACTTCTTCCAAAAATACTTTAGAAAAAAAAATTATTTTTCTAAAAAAAAAGAATTTATCTGTTCTGGTAACCTTATGCTCTGATACCACGTGTAACACCCCACGTCCATTAATGTCACTCACAAAGGGAATGCATTAACTTCCATGGAGGTTTTAAGTGAATATAGAACAGTAAAATTACAACAAGACAGATATAAAATAGTACTTGGAAATTCAAAAACTTTATTTTCATTGTAGCAGAAGTCAAAACATGTTTGATTACATCATAACACCATATTCAATGTCAAGTACAATATCTATCTTGATAAAACAAGTACATAATCCCATTACATGAATAGCCATTAAAAAGAAAGATAACAAGCTGGACTTTACTTCAGCAGTCCAAGCTTTCCAGAAGATAAGCGATCCAACTAGACTCCACTAGAACTTGGCCCAACCTGCGGGCCTGAAGGGAGAAAAAGGATGGAAAAGAGGGGGTCAGACATAAAGTCTGGTGAATATGATAATTCTACAATACTATTACCAAAATAACTGGACTAAGGCATAAGCTGGAAAACAAGAAAATGTCTATGAAGAGCAGATTAAGGACATAGACAATCGCTAAAGGCAACGTTATAGGCGCTCCTAAATACTAAAGGATAAACACTATACTGCACCACACCAGTCACCCTAAAGATTCATCCCACTTAGCTTCACTTAGAAACTTTCCCAATGGCTTTACGTACCCCTAGCTGACTACATAGGTGCCGCCTGCCCCTATCTCCACTAGGTGTACCCTACTTCCCATTATTCGATCGGCTCCCTAACTCGTAGATACCCGTGCTGGCCCCACAGTGGGGTGTATCACTCCCCTAAAGTGGCAACCTGATACAACGGACATGCACGGCTTGTACCTACACGATGCAACAACGTCTTACCTACCAGCCCGGGTCCACACACGCATATGAAACCCGTTGGACTTGCGTTGCCACCGCTCCCTGTTTTGGCCTCTTATAGTCAAACCCAGTATGCGTGTCCCGTCCTCGACTTGGGTCGAGCCCACAAAGATACGTTTTGGGATACTGGTTGAAATGGGCCCCCACTATTTACCACAAGCATTCCACCTAAGCTTGTCCCCATTAGTCCATCCCATTTAACCCACTTAGTCATGTTCATTTACATGTGTGTTTGGTTAAGTCTAATCGTATTTCAAATGCCTCTAAAGGCAACCACCAGATTCCTCATGCCACCCAAGGAACCTACTTAACCCCCATGTCCCACCTTACATGATTATCTGGTTAAGTATTTCTTAGTTCATTAAGGCCATAACCTCATAAAGACCTCTCACATTAGACTGGCATTTATGGCAGTTGGATTTGCCGGGCGGGTCCGGGCAGTCTTACACCATAAAAGAGTCTAACCTCGTGTCTTTACAACTGTTATGCTTTAGTTTGGGCCTAGGACCTCTCACATTGGGCCGACATTTGTGACTACTGGATTTGCCGGGCGGGTCCGGGCAGGTTTACATCACAAACGGGTCCAACCTCGTGTCCTAAGCATTGATTATTAATAATAATCCACTTTCCCCCAATTTTAATAATTCCCTACTTGAATTATTAATTACTTCCAATTTTTAACAATGTCCATAATTGACTCAATTATGGACATCCATTCATGGTATGCAAAATCTTACAAAATTGCACCCAATTTATTAATTCCTAATATTACCCCTACCCCACGTTTGAACGTTTATTCGCAAAATATAGGTTAGACTCGAATAGCCTAACTCATAGCATAAAAGAGATTATCATAATAACAACATGTATATGTGACCAAATGAATCATAATAAGGGGTGAAACTTGCATATGTCCAACTTGCATAGATTATACATGTCATGGACCTAAAGGTGTCAACTTGTTCAAAATTCACCTAATATAATCTCAATCAATTTTCATAAACTTACATATGAACATGTGTGAATCAACATCATCTAATTTTTTAACAACATGGTTTTATATGGGTACACCTAACTCAATAAGAAAATTCCCATAATCAAGTTTTATTTAATTATAGTTTCAAGTTTATGGGTACACCTAACCTAATAGGCAAATTCCCATAAACAAGATCCATTTAAATTAAGAAAAAAAAACATAACTTTAAGCATGATCCAACAACATCATGATTTTTCAACATAATATAGCATGATTTATAACATGGCATAGTATGATAGTATAACATAGCTTGACATGATTCTCAACATAGCACGACATAGCATAAGAGAATTTACAACATAGCATGACATAGCATATATAATTTACATCATACGACAACATAATAACATAATAAGAGAATCCACAATATATAGAATTTACAATTACAAATCACATCACTTTCTTGTGATCCATTCATAACTGAGTCAAATTAGTTTGTAATAGTCTTGTGAGAATCATCATACTCACCCGAACCGAACCGGATAATCAGGGTTTGCAAGTATCCATTTACAAGTTTGTAATAGTCCATTTACAAGTTCGTTCTGGCCCCACCGCTGCAAGAAAGAGGTAGAACAATTTCTGTTGAAAGCTTAGTTTTTCTGTTTGATCATCTTGTCCGTACCTTATTCGATTCTGGCGCATCTCATTCGTTTATCTCTGCATCATTAGTTGAATCACTGCACTTGAACACCAGTTTAGTAGAGGATCCCTTGGTCGTTTCAAATCCAATTGGGGGTTCGGCTCATTTGACCATGATATGTTTGGATTTGAAAATCTCTATACTTAGCGTTGAATTTAGATGTGATGCTTATGTATTGGGCTTCACGGGCTATGGGCTAATTTTAGGAATGGATTGGTTGTCTAGAAATAGGGCCATTCTTGATTGTGAAAGGAGAGTAGTTAGGCTTGTGACTCGCCTTGGTAATGCTCTCGACATCTTTTGTAATCCCATAAATTCCGTTATGCTAAGTTATCTTGAATCGCTTGACGCGTCTGTAGAGAACCTGCGATCGGTAGAAGTGGTCCGGGAATATCCGGATGTGTTTGAGGAGGTGAAGGGCTTACCTCCAAAGCGGGAGATAGACTTTCGAATTTATCTTGTGGATAATGCTAAACCCGTATCTTTGCCAGTGCGCCACATGGCTCCTCGTGAAAGGAGGGAACTCAATAAGCAAGTAAAGGAGTTGCTTGAGAAGGGGTTCATAAGACGTAGTATATCGAAGTGGGGTGCTCCAGTAGTTTTTGCCACAAAGGCGGATGGGTCTCTTAGACTTTGTATGGACTATAGAGAACTAAACAAGCTTACTAAAAAGAACCGACACCCACTGCCGAGGATTGACGATCTCTTTGATCAGTTAGTTGGTGCCTCAGTGTTTTCGCAGTTGGACTTAGCCACTGGCTTTCATCAACTGAGAGTGGCTGAGGATAGTATAGATAAGACTGCTTTTAGGACTCCTGACGGATTCTATGAATGGCTAGTGATGCCCTTTGGTTTGACAAACGCCCCTGCATATTTTGTTGATTTGATGAGTAGGGTGTTTAGGGAATACCTTAACAAATTCGTGGTAGTCTTTGTGGATGACATCTTAGTCTTTTCTAAGAATAAAGAAGAGCACTCCCTACATCTTAGGGAAGTGTTGGAAACCCTTCGAGCGCATAACCTTCAGGCAAAATTTTCTAAGTGTCACTTCTGGAGGAAGGAAGTACGGTTCTTAGGGCACGTGGTTTCCAAAGAAGGGATAGCAGTGGATCCCGCAAAGGTGGTGGCCATCCAAGATTGGAAGGTCCCTAAAAATGCAACCGAAGTAAGAAGTTTCTTGGGGTTGGCTGGCTATTATAGGAAGTTTATCAAAGACTTCGCAAAAATATCAGCTCCATTAACACGGTTAACGAAGAAGAACCTGGTTTTTACGTGGGACAAAGATTGCGATGATGCGTTCCAACGTTTAAAGAGAGCCTTAACTTCAGCCCCAGTCTTAGTGCTGCCAGACGGGAATAAACCGTTTACCATCTATACTGATGCTTGTGGGACGGGACTTGGCGCGGTCCTCATGCAAGAGGGAAGAGTAATAGCCTATGGTGGAAGGCAGTTGAGGGTTCATGAAAAGAATTACCCCACGCATGACTTAGAGCTAGCCGCAATTGTTTTCGCGCTTAAGTCTTGGCGTCACTATCTTCTTGGTGAGAAATTCAAACTGTTCACTGACC
Source organism: Allium sativum (assembly GCA_030737875.1). Lineage (NCBI taxonomy): Eukaryota > Viridiplantae > Streptophyta > Magnoliopsida > Asparagales > Amaryllidaceae > Allium > Allium sativum. Next base: position 936,573,887 of record CM060924.1, on the reverse strand, counting down.
ACAAATCATTAAAATACTTATTCTCTCAGAAGGATTTGAATTTAAGGCAGCAACGGTGGATGGAATTCTTAGCCTCCTACGATTTTGAAATAGCATATACCCCGGGCAAGGGTAACGTGGTGGCAGACGCCTTAAGTAGGAAAAGGTTGTCCTTGAGTCCGTTGTTTGTTGAACGACAAAGCTTAGAATTCATCTCTATGTTTGACTTTAGACCCTCCGTTGACTTTGTACCCGGTCTGTTAGCATCCTTGGAGGTTAGACCTACACTTCTAGGACGGGTTGGTGAGGCACAGCGAGACGACCCACAGTTGGTTGAGATAGTAGAAAAGCTAAAAGGGGGGGAGTCGTCAAGCCATCTTCGTAGGTATACCCTAGACGATAAGGGTTGGTTACGAAGGGATAATAGACTTTGTGTACCACAAGACGAAGACTTAAGGAAGGCCATTCTTGATGATGCTCATCGCTCAAAAATGACCATTCATCCCGGCGGGGATAAGATGTACAAAGATATGAAGCGGGTTTTCTTTTGGGCCGGTATGAAAAAGGATGTGGCCGAGTACGTCGCTAGATGCTTGGTGTGCCAACGAGTTAAAGCAGAACAAAAGAAACCCGGTGTGTTGCTTCACCCATTAGAAGTTCCACTATGGAAATGGGAAAGCATCTCAATGGATTTTGTGGATGGATTACCAAGATCAAGGAAGGGTAACACGGGGATTTAGGTTATAGTAGATAGACTTACTAAAAGCGCCCATTTTATTCCCGTGAAAAGTAAGAGGACTGCTCCGTGGTTGGCTTCTGTATACATTAAGGAGATAGTTCGTTTGCACGGTATTCCTTCTAGTATAGTAAGCGACCGTGACCCCATCTTTACTAGCGAATTTTGGAAGAGTTTACAAGAGGCGGTAGGGACTCAGCTATGTTTGAGCACCGCATATCATCCTCAGACAGACGGCCAGACCGAGAGGGTGAATCGCATTCTAGAGGATCTTTTAAGGCTTTGTATCCTAGACTTTGGGGGTACATGGGAAGAGCACCTTCCGTTAGTAGAATTCGCATATAATAATAGCTTTCAGTCTAGTATTGGCATGGCGCCTTTCGAAGCTCTTTATGGAAGGCCTTGCCGTTCGCCTACATGTTGGTGGGAATCTACCGATAAAATCCTACTTGGGCCCGATATGGTTAGGGAAACCTCGGAGAAGATTGAGTTGATTCGAAGGAGGATGAAAGCAGCACAAGATAGGCAAAAATCGTATGCTGATAAGAGGAGGACAGACCTTGAGTTTGACATTGGGGACATGGTTTTTATCAAAGTATCTCCGTTACAGAATGTTGTTCGCTTTGGGTCCGTGGGGAAATTAGCACCAAGGTTTGTAGGGCCGTTTCCTGTAAAAAACAGGATTGGGAAGATGGCATATAGGGTGGAGTTGCCTGAGAAACTTAGTGGAGTACACGACGTATTCCATGTATCACATTTGAGGAAGTGTTTGCACAAGACCGCGGAGGTGGTAGAGCCGAGCTTGCTTAAAGAGGTGGAAATAGAGCGTGATGCAACAATTAGACGAGCTCCTACATGCATTCTTGGGTCGGAGATCAAAAAGTTGAGGAATCGAGAGGTCAGACTGGTTAAAGTGCAATGGGGAGATGATGAGAGCAACGCAACTTGGGAGACAGAAGAGAAGATGCGTTCGTTGTACCCTTTTCTTTTTGAGGGTATGTCTTTTAATTTCTCCTTTATCGCTTAGCTTATCTTATCTTATCTTTAGTATGTCCTCTCATTAGTATCTTTGACCTTTAGTTAGGATAATCCTATGGTTGAAACATGTGTTTGAGACATGTTATGTATGATGGATGCAAAATGGATGCAAGGGTTTGCTAGTGGTTGCTCGTGGATGCATATATACACACACTTTAGGCACTAGATCGGCTCAGTCACTTCATATTGCATATTGCATATATATATGGATGTATTTAGTATAATGGATGTATAATGGTTGTACCATCATATGGATGCTGCATTCGGTTGAATGGGTGTGCACGCATATAGAAGTAGTATGTAAGCAATTAGGATCTTTTGCATACATAATGGATTCATGACACTTACATAATTTGCATTAAGGAGGTCAACTGAATCAGTAGACCGCCTGATTTCGCATTAGGTAAGGACATGTACACACACTTTCATATGATCATAAAGCATTAGAAGTCTTTTAAGGACAATGGATGCCTGTGTATGATGGATGAGTAGATGGACGTTTGGATGGTAGGATATACATTCTTCCAGACTTGAAGATTTCGGGGACGAAATCCTAAAAGGAGGGGAGAATGTAACACCCCGAGTTTTCTATTAACACTAAAGTTGCTAAAATAATAATAAGTGTGTAGAAGAGGGGATGTATCTAATATGAATATAAAGATATTAATAAGTATGTAAGAGAGGGGATGTATCTAATATGAATATAAAAATATTAATAAGTGTGTAAGAGAGGGGATGTATCTAATATGAATATAAAAATATTAATAAGTGTGTGAGAGAGGGGATGTATCTAATATGTATATAAAAACAATAATAAGTAAAGGGGGATGTATCTAATATGTACATTGTAGAAAATATATATATATTTATGACATGAATAGAAGTTTATTAATATGCTGAGTGTTTGCTGAGTCACTTCTGACTCATTGCTGAGTCAACAAGATAAACCCCATCTTGTCTGGACGGCTGCGGTTATTTCTAGGTTAAATCTAATGGCCTAAACGCATTCTAAAATCTATAAATAAGTGGGTAGACCCTAGACCTAAATCACTTGTAAAATTAGAGAAGCTACCGTCATGCTGCTGCCATGGAGTTCAGCATAGCCGTCACAAACTAAGAAGAGGAAGCCTAATCATCTACAACTAAATCTACACAAATCAAATCAAAAGATCTCTCTTTCTCTAATTCTTTTCTTTTGTTGGTGAGTATGATGATTCTCACAAGACTATTACAAACTAATTTGACTCAGTTATGAATGGATCACAAGAAAGTGATGTGATTTGTAATTGTAAATTCTATATATTGTGGATTCTCTTATTATGTTATTATGTTGTCGTATGATGTAAATTATATATGCTATGTCATGCTATGTTGTAAATTCTCTTATGCTATGTCGTGCTATGTTGAGAATCATGTCAAGCTATGTTATACTATCATACTATGCCATGTTATAAATCATGCTATATTATGTTGAAAAATCATGATGTTGTTGGATCATGCTTAAAGTTATGTTTTTTTTTCTTAATTTAAATGGATCTTGTTTATGGGAATTTGCCTATTAGGTTAGGTGTACCCATAAACTTGAAACTATAATTAAATAAAACTTGATTATGGGAATTTGCCTATTGAGTTAGGTGTACCCATATAAAACCATGTTGTTAAAAAATTAGATGATGTTGATTCACACATGTTCATATGTAAGTTTATGAAAATTGATTGAGATTATATTAGGTGAATTTTGAACAAGTTGACACCTTTAGGTCCATGACATGTATAATCTATGCAAGTTGGACATATGCAAGTTTCACCCCTTATTATGATTCATTTGGTCACATATACATGTTGTTATTATGATAATCTCTTTTATGCTATGAGTTAGGCTATTCGAGTCTAACCTATATTTTGCGAATAAACGTTCAAACGTGGGGTAGGGGTAATATTAGGAATTAATAAATTGGGTGCAATTTTGTAAGATTTTGCATACCATGAATGGATGTCCATAATTGAGTCAATAATGGACATTGTTAAAAATTGGAAGTAATTAATAATTCAAGTAGGGAATTATTAAAATTGGGGGAAAGTGGATTATTATTAATAATCAATGCTTAGGACACGAGGTTGGACCCGTTTGTGATGTAAACCTGCCCGGACCCGCCCGGCAAATCCAGTAGTCACAAATGTCGGTCCAATGTGAGAGGTCCTAGGCCCAAACTAAAGCATAACAGTTGTAAAGACACGAGGTTAGACTCTTTTATGGTGTAAGACTGCCCGGACCCGCCCGGCAAATCCAACTGCGATAAATGCCAGTCTAATGTGAGAGGTCTTTATGAGGTTATGGCCTTAATGAACTAAGAAATACTTAACCAGATAATCATGTAAGGTGGGACATGGGGGTTAAGTAGGTGCCTTGGGTGGCATGAGGAATCTGGTGGTTGCCTTTAGAGGCATTTGAAATACGATTAGACTTAACCAAACACACATGTAAATGAACATGACTAAGTGGGTTAAATGGGATGGACTAATGGGGACAAGCTTAGGTGGAATGCTTGTGGTAAATAGTGGGGGCCCATTTCAACCAGTATCCCAAAACGTATCTTTGTGGGCTCGACCCAAGTCGAGGACGGGACACGCATACTGGGTTTGACTATAAGAGGCCAAAACAGGGAGCGGTGGCAACGCAAGTCCAACGGGTTTCATATGCGTGTGTGGACCCGGGCTGGTAGGTAAGACGTTGTTGCATCGTGTAGGTATAAGCCGTGCATGTCCGTTGTATCAGGTTGCCACTTTAGGGGAGTGATACACCCCACTGTGGGGCCAGCACGGGTATCTACGAGTTAGGGAGCCGATCGAATAATGGGAAGTAGGGTACACCTAGTGGAGATAGGGGCAGGCGGCACCTATGTAGTCAGCTAGGGGTACGTAAAGCCATTGGGAAAGTTTCTAAGTGAAGCTAAGTGGGATGAATCTTTAGGGTGACTGGTGTGGTGCAGTATAGTGTTTATCCTTTAGTATTTAGGAGCGCCTATAACGTTGCCTTTAGCGATTGTCTATGTCCTTAATCTGCTCTTCATAGACATTTTCTTGTTTTCCAGCTTATGCCTTAGTCCAGTTATTTTGGTAATAGTATTGTAGAATTATCATATTCACCAGACTTTATGTCTGACCCCCTCTTTTCCATCCTTTTTCTCCCTTCAGGCCCGCAGGTTGGGCCAAGTTCTAGTGGAGTCTAGTTGGATCGCTTATCTTCTGGAAAGCTTGGACTGCTGAAGTAAAGTCCAGCTTGTTATCTTTCTTTTTAATGGCTATTCATGTAATGGGATTATGTACTTGTTTTATCAAGATAGATATTGTACTTGACATTGAATATGGTGTTATGATGTAATCAAACATGTTTTGACTTCTGCTACAATGAAAATAAAGTTTTTGAATTTCCAAGTACTATTTTATATCTGTCTTGTTGTAATTTTACTGTTCTATATTCACTTAAAACCTCCATGGAAGTTAATGCATTCCCTTTGTGAGTGACATTAATGGACGTGGGGTGTTACAAGGTCACTAGATATGAAAGAACTGGAAGCTCCGGTATCAAATAAAACTCTAACAGGAACATCATAAACAGAAAGCATACCTTGAATGACGACATTCTTTCCCTTCTCCGCCGCAGTTGGGGCATTCGACGAAGAAGGAATAGCATTGAGAGCATATGCTTTCACCATTTGCTTTTCTTTAGGGGGCAGTGGACACTTGTCCTTGTGGTGTCCCATTTGGCCACAGTTGAAGCACTTCCTATCCGCTGGCTTGGCCCGACAATTACTAGCATAATGGCCCTTCTTACCACAGCTGAAGCACTCAACATCTTGCTTATTCTTTTTCTTCTGGCCATCCTTAGTCTGACTCTGCTTTCTTTTATTCTGGGAACCACCCTTGCCTCCACCACTTGCTTGTGGCTTTGGCTCATCTGCGGATGCAACCTCAGTCTTCGGCTTAGGGTAGAGACTTTCTGATCTTAATGCTTTCCCCACAATCGATTCAAACGTCTCATCGATGTGGTTAATAAGTCTTTCCCCCAAGTACTGATCCAAACCAGTTATGAATTTCTCATTCTTTTTCTCGGCAGTATCAATAAGAGATAACCCATATTTTGACAAAGTGTCAAATTCAGCAATGTACTCTGAGACAGCTCTGCCATTCTGCTTGAGCTCCAAGAATTTCTTAAACAGCACTGACTTCTGAGCAGCTGGAATGAACTTCTCGCTAAAGCGAGCCTTAAACTGCTCCCAAGTAATCTGATCTTCGGGAGTAGCTGCCTTTATAGCATTCCACCAATTCATTGCCCGCCCTTGCAGCTGACGGGACGCTAGCTTTCTCTTCATCGCATCCTCGATACCCAAATCCTCGAAGATACATTCGCAACCATCCAACCAATCTTGAACATCCGTGGCCGACTCCGTTCCGTGAAATGGCTTCCCACCAAGGCTAGTATAATCCTTATTCAGCTTGGCGAAGTCGACCCTCGGCGCCTGCACTATTGGACCACCACCATTTCCACCATTGGGAGCTGCCCTCTGTACATCTCTAAGCATCTCTCCCATGAGGTCAGTAAACATTGTCCTCATGTCAGCAGCATTCCCATTATTGGCCCCTCTACCGGTACCTCTAACATATCGGCTCATCGTCAATCTGAAAAAGGAAACGATTAACGACCCCATAGTGGTGCTAGTGCAGCACGACTTCATTCTTATACTACTAATAGTATATATATATAGCCTTTGAAAACCAAATTAATCACAAATACGCTCTCTCGTATACGTATACTATCTCTCCATGATAACGTCCCTAGGTTAACTACGCAACCTAGAGCTCTGATACCAAGTGTGACGGCCCGCCCCGCACCAACCGACACTTCCTCCAAGTGTGCGTGTACACATGTCCAACTGGCATGGAACGGTCGTCATAAGAAAAGAAAGAAGGTGAAGAACTAACACATAACCTGTAGAATGTCTCACAGCGCATGGAATAAAATATAATAGCAAGATACTTGACATAAAACAGGCGAGACAGTGCATAAACTGAAACCAAAACTAAACAACATCAGAGTAGCGGAAATCCAAAATACAGCTTATTACAACTTTTAAAACTGTCTCTAAAGCAAAAGAAAGCAACAGTAGAAGATGCACTGCTAATGCCCAAGCAGTGATCTTCAACAACACATGGAGAATATCTATATCATACGTGGAAGCCTCCTGCTCGTCTCCGGATCAGCTACTCGTGCATACCTCCTAACCTGTCTCTAGTCTGCTCGTGTGAGCACCCAAAGTAATAAGAAGAGACATAAAACTCTGGGTCAGACAAAAAGTCTGGTATGAGCGATAAGCAGCTAAACAGAACAATAACAGGTATACTAAACCATACCTGAACCTGGACCTGCAACCAAAGAGTTAGCACTACATACTGTACAATACTCTAAGGTGCCATCAACATATGGTGTAAAGAAATACGGGGGTGGGGGTGTGCATGTCATAGTGATAGCAAACAATCCAATCATGGCAACCATCCTCACATCTCTCACTCAGTGCATAAAGCATACGATGTATACCGCTTTCAACCACTAGACCCATCGAAGTAGTGAAGGAGTTCGACTTGTACAACTACTGCTACCACCAAGCTTACCCCATGGAGTCATGACTAAACCTTTACAAATGACCCCACTTCATTGGTCTATAGCTCTTTTAGTCGTACCTAGACCACTGTGGCCCTGAATCCGTTCACGTACCCCCTATACATAGTGATCCAAAGTTACAGACATCGACAGCCCCTTAGCACACGTCCCGCAGCAAAGCCTAATCATGAAGTTAACTCGTTGGTTCCCATCTGGATCCTTGGTACAAACTTCCCATTTGGACTACCTTTGCATCTCGGGTTATGGTCTTCTTCGGTTCGGTTCGGGTCTCTTCCTCCTATTCGGTTCGGTTCGGGCATCCTCCTCCTATCCGGTTCAGTTCGGTTCTCCTCCTCTATCCGGTTCGGTTCGGATCTCCTCCTCCTATCCGGTTCGGTTCGGGTGTCTCCTCCTATCCGGTTCGGTTCGGATCTCCTGCTTCTATCCGGTTCGGATCGGATCTCCTCCTCCTATCCGGTTCGGATCGGATGTTCTTCCTACTCGATTCGGTTCGGATCTCCTCCTTCTATCCGGTTCGGATCGGATCTCCTCCTCCTATCCGGTTCGGTTCGGGTGTCTCCTCCTATCCGGTTCGGTTCGGATCTCCTCCTTCTATCCGGTTTGGATCGGATCTCCTCCTCCTACACGGTTCGGATCGGATGTTCTTCTTACTCGATTCGGTTCGGATCTCCTCCTTCTATCCGGTTCGGATCGGATCTCCTCCTCCTATCCGGTTCGGATCGGGTGTTCTTCCTAACCGGTTCTGAAAATCTGCAACTTTTTCCAGCAAGCTATTTTCGCCGAACGACGGCGTTTTCAACCATTCTAAACTTCCTATGACATTACAAAACATTCCAAACAGCAGTAACAACATATAGAATCAATCAAAAACATTAAAACATCATTTACATGAAATACTTTAGATCAAACATACCCAAAAACCCATGTTTTCCCCTTAATCCTTCTTAACCATGATTAAGCATACAATTAGCAAAACTTATCCAAATTAGCCCAAATTTTTATCAAAGCCATAAAACATCATTATAGAATTTTAGGAATTTTTCCAGAATTTATTAATGTATAAATTCGCTAATCTTCACTAATTACCCATAATTAACCGTAATTAGTGTAAAAGCAAGCTAATCACTCACCTTTGCCACAACTAAAACCCTAAAACTGAAATATTCTCTGATTTGGCGCAGTTCCCAATCTTACACAGCAACTCAACCTCGGTTCTCGTGCTAATACTCCTTGATTTGATGTTTGCTAAGCCTAATCTTCAATTAGAAAGTGATTAAGAGGTGTTTTGAAGAGATTTAGAGGGTGGAGGCCATGGCTAGGTTAAGAGGAATGAATAGTGACGGCTGAAAAATGAGAAAAAGGTATTCTCCAAACCTTAACAGCCCTTTTAAACTCCTAATCCCAAAATCCCCCTTTGGGCCTAGCTGTTAATCACCCGGTTAAGCCCAATTAAGCTGTTTTTCACCATCTGAAACTTGTTTCAGCCATATCTCCCAAACGGTGAGTCCGTTTGGCTAATATGACCACTCTACTGAATTGTAAACCATCATCCGGATCCAATGGAAGTGGTTTCATGTCAAAATTCCTTTCCAGTCAAAAGTTATGGTCAAAACAAGTTCAAATAGGGGCAAAACGGTCATTTAAAAATCGATAAAAATCATGAACATGGGAAGTGACCCTACTAGTCGTTTCCCAAAAGTACACGACCATACGACTTACTAAGAAAAAGAAATAAATATTCTACGATCTTCCGATGCTTAGAATGCGGGTCGTTACAGTTCTTCCTTCTCTTACAGTCTTTGATCAAGTGACCTTCCCTCCCACAACTATGACATTTTCTCTTATCCTTGCCTTTGTCATTCTTCCCTCCTTTCTTCTGTTGTTGTTGTTGTTGCTGCTGCTGCCGCCCCTTCTTGGGCCACACCTTTCTATTTTGCGATGTCTCCGCAGCCTTCTTTTCTCCCTTGTCTTCCTCATGCATTACGGCCATATCGACAAGCTTTTCGAAAGTGGCCCCCATTGGAATATGGGACATGGCTAACCCATGCAGGGGTTCATTCAGCCCTTTAGCAAACCGCAAAGCCCTTTTGTGCGGCATATCCACCAACTCTAACCCAAACCTTGCTAGCTGGTTGAATTTGTTCACATACTCTTTCACCGTCTCCTTGTTTGAGTGCTAAGAACCTCTCAATCTGCATGCTCCTCTAAGCTTGGGAAAGAAATTTCATTTCGAACCTCTGTCTAAAATCTTCCCAAGTTTCCACCGGACGTCCAGCTTGTGTGACTTCCCACCAAAATGAGGCTTTGTCTTTTAGTAGCCAGGCGGCTAACTGAACCTTCCTTCTATCCTCTACTTCAAAGATTACAGACAAGTCCTCGGTCTCCTTGAGCCAATTCCGCGCTTCTACGAATGTCTCGTTCCCATGGAATGGCTTCCCTCCCATAACACGGAAGTTCTTGCAGATCTTGGCGAAGTTATCTACCCTTGGAGGAGGAGGAGGAATGATTGGTGCAGCTGGGGGAGGAACGTTTCCATGGCTTTGGCAGGTGCCGTGGACTCCAGATACCTTCGGAACCATCCGGGTATCGTAACGCCCTCTAGGATGTTTGGAATGTTTTGTTCCCCAGACTTGCTGAAAAGAAAAAGGAAGAGATTTAGACAAAGGACAAAAGGACATTACATATGGCTTTTTGGGGAATGTTTTTTTAAAACAGACTTTTCTTTTTTGAAAATACTTTCTTTTAAGACCTTTTTGAAAATCATTTTCAAAACCTCTTATACCCTAGAAAATAATTTTCAAAAACTTTTATCTAATCTGGTAACCTTCAGCTCTGATACCAAGTGTGACACCCCATGTCCGATAATGTCTGTAACGTCTCGCATTTTTGTCGGTTGGTATTTGAATATTTAAATCAGTTTAAATATTGAATTTGTAATATAAGTGGATTTATATATTAATTAAAAAGAAGTTGAACGTGTATAAATATATATTAATCATAATCGAGCTCAGAACAACCCTGCAGTTCGTAATTTAACGTTCTGAACTTCAACTGAGTGTACCGGACTCGTTTTGAATCGGATTTCTTCGAAACGAGAAACGTTGGAATCTGTTGAACTGTATCTTTCTAACAGAAGTGGAAAATGAATATTTCGTCGTATATACTGCAAGATATGTCCCAATCAAATATTCAGAAAGTCGTTATGAAATCATATATCGACCATAACGGTTATTTGAATGTAACTTGATATCGGATGAAAATCGGGACAAGGTTCTTTTAAGGCGCAGCGATAATTTAATTTTTAGAATTTTTCTGTAATTTTTAATTAATTAAAGATGCAACTTTTTATTTGGAGTATTTCGCACCCTGTATCGGTATTTCGGGATTTTCACAATATGAGTCAAACTACCGATATTATTATATTTTTGGGACCGTGACACCTCGTTGAGCACGACTGCACTCTTACTTCTGTCCGTGGCAGCTCATATATGAACGGAATTCAGTTTGTATACATGACACTATACTTCATCCCTAAGATAAAATACATGCAGATATTTTCTCCACAAAGAGTACTACCACCATGACCCTAAGATTAGCAACTTTAGGCTCCTACCATAAGAACGTGCTACCCTAATACTCACAGCATACCTACCTAACCTAAACAAGACGTGCTAAGCTATACAACCATACCCTGTCTATAACAAAGCCATACACCTATCCCATAAATCATGCTGCTATCATTGAAAATGAAATCACATGGCTAGAATGAAACCACAGTACACCCTTCGTGCTAATACTTAACAACTAAGTAATGATACAGCGGTTCACATCCTTCTTCACACGCTAGATGTTGTAGTCCACTATATCCTACAGGTATGGTCACCTGTATAACTTAACATCCATGTATGGTCAGCCATCCCCTAAATTGTAGCTAGCTATCCTATAATACTTCATCGCTAAGGACCTTCACATTATATAAAACTCTCAATCTCGTTCTCACAAAAAAACTCCAGACGATAGAAGAGAAAAACCCAACTTTATAAATCAAAGAAAAAAAAAAAAGAGGAGAACGTGAGGGAGCATGCACCGGAACACATCGGAGAGGAGTGGTGTATGATGTTCTTTGTTGGTATGACGAGAAGGAGGGGGATGAGATGAAAACGTGAAGCAGCTAAGGACCTACGTGGGTACATTAAGTTCGAAATGAAACAACAGTATTTTGGTGAGCTCATTCAGTGTGAAGGCGGAAGGTACTTGCAGGTTTATATACTTGTGAGGTAGGAAATCTTTGTTATGAAGTTGGGTTTAGACGCTGTGCTATTCATCTTTGCCGATGGGTTACTGTAGCGAGCGCAAGTCGGGTGGTTTTTGTCGGAGTTCGAGGCGAAGTGAGGAGCGAAACGAATGATCTATTATTTGAAAGTGATATATGTGTAAAGAGAGGCATGTATTGTTTGATGGTGGGATATAGAAAAGTGTGGTGTGTGTAATGGAGGGAAACACGCACCAAATGGGAAGGTTTAAAGTTTGTGGCAAATGTTTGAATACATGGTACAACACTTGCGCATGTATATGATGAGGGAAGTTTAGAGTTGGCAGAAATAGACTTTTATTTGCAGTAGGCTACGTGTTATATTTCGGAGGAGGATGTGAATGCAAGTCATATATGAAGGAGCCAATGTGTTCTTATATATATAGAAGATTTACTGATGGGCATGTTAGTTTGTATAGAGAGAGTAGGTGCCAACAGTGGGAATGTTGTGGCATTCTGGGCATGGAAGGAGGTATGACAGAAGTGATGAGCTTAAGATGGTGAAGATAGCATTGGTTTTAGTGTGGTGGAGCTCCGGAACATGGTGAAATGGAGCGGTTGTGGAGAACAGGGGTTTACTGATGCATGGAATGTGTTCGGAGAAGAAATACTATGAGGAAGGGAAGTCTGGTTGTGTACTTAGTATTGTTTGGATATGTGAAGTGAAAACAGTGATTTCCTGTATGTGGTTGAGCTCGTGGAAGGAAGGAACTGTGGGAGTTTCGAATGGTGAAGGGGCTGTCTAAGTTTGAAACAACAGTGGGCAAAAATGAAGGATGCGTGAGTGGCTTGTTGAAGGGAAAGTGACAATCTTGGTCATGGTCTATAGTATGCATTGGAGACATGCACAAGCAGTCATACTCCTATGGTTTCGGTTACATGATACTGCCATGAGTCGGAAATGAGTGTACCATGTGGAGTGGAGCTCCTTCCGGCAAGACGAACAAAAGGCATGGTAAGACTGAAGTCTGGTGTACAGAAGGGTGGTCGTCGCATTAAGGATTAAAGGAGAAGGCTTTGATGTTTTTGTGTTTGATAAACCGTGAAGGGAATGAGGTAACGAGGCGGAAGAACGTGACGGCGTTTGAGTTGATGAATTTAAAAATGGATGGTTTATGTGAGAAGACAGTACAAGAAGCGGGTTGGGCTTTTAAGAATGGGTTAGGTCAGAATAAATCGTTAGACAAATGGATGGTCATGTTGGAATCGTATGGAAGTAGACTGCAGGACGAAGTGGTTCTGGAGCAGTTTGGAGCTCGTCTGAATTTATGGCAGAACTGAACGACTGATTTAATCGACCAACGCAAATCGTTATTTAACGGTTAACGCGCAAAGGTGAGTAAAATCACTAACTCTGATCTATTTTAAAATATTGCAATTATATTTTAATGTTGTTTGAATGCTGTGTGATGGTTGATTAGGTTGATTACAATTAATTCGGTTGAATATTATATACCGTTATATATATGTACACATCATCAGTTGGACACTGATCCAATCGATTAGAATATCCCCTAGTATAGAGTTAGTGTAAATTGTGTTGACAGACATCTGTGGATGCGGAAACCGGTTGGAAGAATCCGACCGGATTCCTCAATATTTGTATGTACTGTTTGTTGTATAGTATTTATATATACGACCTGAACCTAAATAACATTATTAGGAATTATAATCTGATAGGCTAGTTAATATATAGTTTTAAACCAACAAATTATAATAGGATATGTAATCAGTATTTAGTTATAAACTTGATATTGATTTAATAAGAACCTGACTTAGAAAACAGAGTTTATCAAATGAAATGTGAATATAGCAGCGTATTGCAGTAGCTATAAAAGAGAATACAACAGCGTATTGCAGTAGCTATAAAAGAGAATACAACAGCGTATTGCAGTAGTTATAAAAGAGAATATAGCAGCGTATTGCATTAGTTATAAAGGAAAAGATAGCAGCATTAGTTAAAATATAACGGTTTTAAAGTAAGTCGATAAGTTATAATGTTTTAAAAAGATATACTGAGCATGATAAGGAAGGTGATATAGTTTTAAAGAAATTAGAACCCGTTGTACGTTGGTTGAGTTGAGTAACTTTCGAGGCGTCAATCTGATGTTGGTTTCGGCCTTCGGGGTTGATACTTAGAAATTTATTCACTTACCGATTTATAACGAGGAACTAATAGAGTAGAAAGGAAGGGAAGTAAGGAAGAGTTTATAGAAATATGGGAAACTAGAAAGTTAGTATAAAATAAAAGGGCCAGTGTTTGTGAATGGATGTTTGTTTTTACTTCGATAGTTAAATAACCGACTATCGAAGTGTTTTGACCATCGTTGTCAATACGGAGGGACCGGTTGGATATATTATCCGAAAACCACTCCGTATAGGCATAATCGTTGCGAATTAGATATGCTGAAGATAATTGAAGACGGAGTTAAATGCAAGGATCGTCCAGTTATAGAATGGTGTGTTTTTGTTTGTCCAGTCCCAGGACAACTTGTATAGACGAGTGTCTGACAGAGTATTTCCAACGGTCATGCCGTTGATTTTACGAATATACCAAGTTGGTGGGGAGAAGGTAACTTCTCTTTATTTTACACCCAGTGTGCATTTGTGTAATCAATGTGTGATTACGGATTCGACGATGTGACATTCAAAGTGAATGGTGATCAGATGTTCTGAAGATAGACGTAGCCTCTAGCCTCACAACCAGGAAGTGACAGAAGTTGGGCTAGGCAGCATGGCTAGTTGGGTCATCCCCAAGCAGGGTGTATTGTCATCGATCTAGAGAAAATTCATATTTATACTTCTTTTCGATTCTGTATCTTCGGATGACGGTTGGATGGCCTGCAACCGTGGTGGCAATATATTCGCGACACTCAAGCTAAATGAGTGAGCGGTCATGTGTGGCCGGGTTGCAAGACGTTCTTGTTGAACCCTGAGTGTATCCCCTCTAGAGTACACTATTTAGAAGGTGCTCCCATACCTTGTCTGTTGAAAACCATTCTCCAATAAGCGCCCTGCGGTTTATGATTTTATACTATATATATGTGGAGCGTGAGATGCAAGCGTTCTGCTACTTGATGATTTAATTGAGTAGACATTATTATAATATCACTGAAGTTTGATATAAAAATATGTTGGGTTATAGTAAGGTAAAAACCGTCCATGTTTATGTGTGGGTTGGTCTTACTATTACCTTCTTGTTTGGAAAAGGATTTTCAAAGTTAAACAGTATGGTTGGAATTTACTCACACCAGTCCCATGACTGACCCAGAGTTTATTTTGTTTGTTTTCCCTAAACTCTTGGGTGCCCAAATTTGTACGGGCAGTCAAGTGTTTCAGGCTTTGCAGATTCACTTGGAGGAGCTCAAAAGCAGGAAGCTTCACCATTAGTTATGTAGAGTTATTTCCGCTGTGATATGATGTATTGTACTCTGATAATGGTATGTATATACAATACAGTTTTGTATTCAAAGTTATGTTATATAATACATCTTATTTTGTTCCGCTGCGAGTTTCGTGTTACTCTGATTCTGTTCAGTTGTGATCTTCTTCTTCTTCTATTCTATTAGTTCTATCTTTTCTTTCTCACCCTCTAAATTCTTCTATTAATGTCCTGGTGTTTTCGATGCTTGAATAGTCAACAGTGTGTTTTTATGTTGATTTTCTGGGTCGAAAATTCCCGCCGTTACAGATGGTATCAGAGCATAAGGTTAAGTGATTACCTTGGCTCTGTGGCGTAACTCAATAGAGATGGAGTTAGTAATACTCTAGATTGAGTTGAGTGTATATATATGAGCGCGTATTTGTGATTAATATAAAAACTGATTTATATTGTGTTGACTGGTCAGTCGAGTGGTTTATGAATTCTGGTCGAAACAGTAGTGCAAACTGGATCGATAGGTGTTTCTAAAACCTCGAACAGAGTAATTCGACACGGTATGTTTTTAAAAGAGGGTAGATGAAATAATTTTACCCAAATTATATTTTGATATAAAGGAGTATATATCTTGAGATTATTATAGTGTTGATCATCATTA
Source organism: Allium sativum (assembly GCA_030737875.1). Taxonomy (NCBI): domain Eukaryota; kingdom Viridiplantae; phylum Streptophyta; class Magnoliopsida; order Asparagales; family Amaryllidaceae; genus Allium; species Allium sativum. The sequence goes on along the minus strand of CM060924.1, from coordinate 936,558,105 downwards.
TGACCAAATAAGATCTATAATTGAGTTGGTTATATAAACTACCAATCGAAATATTATATAAGTATGATATGCAAAATCAGATGAGCTGGATCTGAATTAAAAAAAACCAGAATTGAAATAAAACTCTAGAAACTTGGAAAAGAATTGAAATTGAATTTGAATTAAATATAAGGGAATTTTAAAATCCTGGGAGATTTGAAAATTTGTTTTCCAAGTGCTATGAAAGATATTTTGAAGTAATTTCAAAAATAGAGTGATTATTAATGAGTTTTTAAAGCAATATAGTATTGAACTCACTTCGATGGTTGGAAAATAAATTCCGATGATGATCGCGACATTATCGGTGTTCATTTTCGAGCTGGTAAGTGACGGATACCAAAGATTTTGTTTTGTATTGTTTGAGAAACAAGTTGTCAGAAATTCAAATGTTTTGAATTATATATGATTTCAAACTGATTTGAAATAAATCCCAGGAATTTAAATTCTGAAATAAAAATTTAACTTATGGAGTTAAAATGGTAAAAGTGGAATTTAAACAAAGATAACAAAACTGGACTGAATTTGGAAAGATCCAGAATGAAAATTATAAAAGAAAATTATTGGAGATTCGAGTTATTAAAAATGAATTGATTCTTGGAGAATAAGAATCGAATTTTGAATTAGAGATCGTGATAACTGATTTGAGAAATAAATCAGTAAATGGAATGTCGTAATAAAACTTAACAAGGTTAAGAACTGAGAGTGGAATCGGAGTTGAAATAGAAATTTGGCTTAGTAAAAGCGAAAGACTGGTTTGAGAACGGATTGATGGGAGATCAACCAAGAATGCTTGGATATGTTGGTTTGATAGCAGATGACAGAGATAATAGCATTTTCCCTATCTTAGCAATTTCGAGGACGAAATTATTTTAAGGGGGAAGGTCTGTAACGTCTCGCATTTTTGTCGGTTGGTATTTGAATATTTAAATCAGTTTAAATATTGAATTTGTAATATAAGTGGATTTATATATTAATTAAAAAGAAGTTGAACGTGTATAAATATATATTAATCATAATCGAGCTCAGAACAACCCTGCTGTTCGTAATTTAACGTTCTGAACTTCAACTGAGTGTACCGGACTCGTTTTGAATCGGATTTCTTCGAAACGAGAAACGTTGGAATCTGTTGAACTGTATCTTTCTAACAGAAGTGGAAAATGAATATTTCGTCGTATATACTGCAAGATATGTCCCAATCAAATATTCAGAAAGTCGTTATGAAATCATATATCGACCGTAACGGTTATTTGAATGTAACTTGATATCGGATGAAAATCGGGACAAGGTTCTTTTAAGGCGCAGCGATAATTTAATTTTTAGAATTTTTCTGTAATTTTTAATTAATTAAAGATGCAACTTTTTATTTGGAGTATTTCGCACCCTGTATCGGTATTTCGGGATTTTCACAATATGAGTCAAACTACCGATATTATTATATTTTTGGGACCGTGACACCTCGTTGAGCACGACTGCACTCTTACTTCTGTCCGTGGCAGCTCATATATGAACGGAATTCAGTTTGTATACATGACACTATACTTCATCCCTAAGATAAAATACATGCAGATATTTTCTCCACAAAGAGTACTACCACCATGACCCTAAGATTAGCAACTTTAGGCTCCTACCATAAGAACGTGCTACCCTAATACTCACAGCATACCTACCTAACCTAAACAAGACGTGCTAAGCTATACAACCATACCCTGTCTATAACAAAGCCATACACCTATCCCATAAATCATGCTGCTATCATTGAAAATGAAATCACATGGCTAGAATGAAACCACAGTACACCCTTCGTGCTAATACTTAACAACTAAGTAATGATACAGCGGTTCACATCCTTCTTCACACGCTAGATGTTGTAGTCCACTATATCCTACAGGTATGGTCACCTGTATAACTTAACATCCATGTATGGTCAGCCATCCCCTAAACTGTAGCTAGCTATCCTATAATACTTCATCGCTAAGGACCTTCACATTATATAAAACTCTCAATCTCGTTCTCACAAAAAAACTCCAGACGATAGAAGAGAAAAACCCAACTTTATAAATCAAAGAAAAAAAAAAAAGAGGAGAACGTGAGGGAGCATGCACCGGAACACATCGGAGAGGAGTGGTGTATGATGTTCTTTGTTGGTATGACGAGAAGGAGGGGGATGAGATGAAAACGTGAAGCAGCTAAGGACCTACGTGGGTACATTAAGTTCGAAATGAAACAACAGTATTTTGGTGAGCTCATTCAGTGTGAAGGAGGAAGGTACTTGCAGGTTTATATACTTGTGAGGTAGGAAATCTTTGTTATGAAGTTGGGTTTAGACGCTGTGCTATTCATCTTTGCCGATGGGTTACTGTAGCGAGCGCAAGTCGGGTGGTTTTTGTCGGAGTTCGAGGCGAAGTGAGGAGCGAAACGAATGATCTATTATTTGAAAGTGATATATGTGTAAAGAGAGGCATGTATTGTTTGATGGTGGGATATAGAAAAGTGTGGTGTGTGTAATGGAGGGAAACACGCACCAAATGGGAAGGTTTAAAGTTTGTGGCAAATGTTTGAATACATGGTACAACACTTGCGCATGTATATGATGAGGGAAGTTTAGAGTTGGCAGAAATAGACTTTTATTTGCAGTAGGCTACGTGTTATATTTCGGAGGAGGATGTGAATGCAAGTCATATATGAAGGAGCCAATGTGTTCTTATATATATAGAAGATTTACTGATGGGCATGTTAGTTTGTATAGAGAGAGTAGGTGCCAACAGTGGGAATGTTGTGGCATTCTGGGCATGGAAGGAGGTATGACAGAAGTGATGAGCTTAAGATGGTGAAGATAGCATTGGTTTTAGTGTGGTGGAGCTCCGGAACATGGTGAAATGGAGCGGTTGTGGAGAACAGGGGTTTACTGATGCATGGAATGTGTTCGGAGAAGAAATACTATGAGGAAGGGAAGTCTGGTTGTGTACTTAGTATTGTTTGGATATGTGAAGTGAAAACAGTGATTTCCTGTATGTGGTTGAGCTCGTGGAAGGAAGGAACTGTGGGAGTTTCGAATGGTGAAGGGGCTGTCTAAGTTTGAAACAACAGTGGGCAAAAATGAAGGATGCGTGAGTGGCTTGTTGAAGGGAAAGTGACAATCTTGGTCATGGTCTATAGTATGCATTGGAGACATGCACAAGCAGTCATACTCCTATGGTTTCGGTTACATGATACTGCCATGAGTCGGAAATGAGTGTACCATGTGGAGTGGAGCTCCTTCCGGCAAGACGAACAAAAGGCATGGTAAGACTGAAGTCTGGTGTACAGAAGGGTGGTCGTCGCATTAAGGATTAAAGGAGAAGGCTTTGATGTTTTTGTGTTTGATAAACCGTGAAGGGAATGAGGTAACGAGGCGGAAGAACGTGACGGCGTTTGAGTTGATGAATTTAAAAATGGATGGTTTATGTGAGAAGACAGTACAAGAAGCGGGTTGGGCTTTTAAGAATGGGTTAGGTCAGAATAAATCGTTAGACAAATGGATGGTCATGTTGGAATCGTATGGAAGTAGACTGCAGGACGAAGTGGTTCTGGAGCAGTTTGGAGCTCGTCTGAATTTATGGCAGAACTGAACGACTGATTTAATCGACCAACGCAAATCGTTATTTAACGGTTAACGCGCAAAGGTGAGTAAAATCACTAACTCTGATCTATTTTAAAATATTGCAATTATATTTTAATGTTGTTTGAATGCTGTGTGATGGTTGATTAGGTTGATTACAATTAATTCGGTTGAATATTATATACCGTTATATATATGTACACATCATCAGTTGGACACTGATCCAATCGATTAGAATATCCCCTAGTATAGAGTTAGTGTAAATTGTGTTGACAGACATCTGTGGATGCGGAAACCGGTTGGAAGAATCCGACCGGATTCCTCAATATTTGTATGTACTGTTTGTTGTATAGTATTTATATATACGACCTGAACCTAAATAACATTATTAGGAATTATAATCTGATAGGCTAGTTAATATATAGTTTTAAACCAACAAATTATAATAGGATATGTAATCAGTATTTAGTTATAAACTTGATATTGATTTAATAAGAACCTGACTTAGAAAACAGAGTTTATCAAATGAAATGTGAATATAGCAGCGTATTGCAGTAGTTATAAAAGAGAATACAACAGCGTATTGCAGCAGCTATAAAAGAGAATACAACAGCGTATTGCAGTAGTTATAAAAGAGAATATAGCAGCATATTGCATTAGTTATAAAGGAAAAGATAGCAGCATTAGTTAAAATATAACGGTTTTAAAGTAAGTCGATAAGTTATAATGTTTTAAAAAGATATACTGAGCATGATAAGGAAGGTGATATAGTTTTAAAGAAATTAGAACCCGTTGTACGTTGGTTGAGTTGAGTAACTTTCGAGGCGTCAATCTGATGTTGGTTTCGGCCTTCGGGGTTGATACTTAGAAATTTATTCACTTACCGATTTATAACGAGGAACTAATAGAGTAGAAAGGAAGGGAAGTAAGGAAGAGTTTATAGAAATATGGGAAACTAGAAAGTTAGTATAAAATAAAAGGGCCAGTGTTTGTGAATGGATGTTTGTTTTTACTTCGATAGTTAAATAACCGACTATCGAAGTGTTTTGACCATCGTTGTCAATACGGAGGGACCGGTTGGATATATTATCCGAAAACCACTCCGTATAGGCATAATCGTTGCGAATTAGATATGCTGAAGATAATTGAAGACGGAGTTAAATGCAAGGATCGTCCAGTTATAGAATGGTGTGTTTTTGTTTGTCCAGTCCCAGGACAACTTGTATAGACGAGTGTCTGACAGAGTATTTCCAACGGTCATGCCGTTGATTTTACGAATATACCAAGTTGGTGGGGAGAAGGTAACTTCTCTTTATTTTACACCCAGTGTGCATTTGTGTAATCAATGTGTGATTACGGATTCGACGATGTGACATTCAAAGTGAATGGTGATCAGATGTTCTGAAGATAGACGTAGCCTCTAGCCTCACAACCAGGAAGTGACAGAAGTTGGGCTAGGCAGCATGGCTAGTTGGGTCATCCCCAAGCAGGGTGTATTGTCATCGATCTAGAGAAAATTCATATTTATACTTCTTTTCGATTCTGTAACTTCGGATGACGGTTGGATGACCTGCAACCGTGGTGGCAATATATTCGCGACACTCAAGCTAAATGAGTGAGCGGTCATGTGTGGCCGGGTTGCAAGACGTTCTTGTTGAACCCTGAGTGTATCCCCTCTAGAGTACACTATTTAGAAGGTGCTCCCATACCTTGTCTGTTGAAAACCATTCTCCAATAAGCGCCCTGCGGTTTATGATTTTATACTATATATATGTGGAGCGTGAGATGCAAGCGTTCTGCTACTTGATGATTTAATTGAGTAGACATTATTATAATATCACTGAAGTTTGATATAAAAATATGTTGGGTTATAGTAAGGTAAAAACCGTCCATGTTTATGTGTGGGTTGGTCTTACTATTACCTTCTTGTTTGGAAAAGGATTTTCAAAGTTAAACAGTATGGTTGGAATTTACTCACACCAGTCCCATGACTGACCCAGAGTTTATTTTGTTTGTTTTCCCTAAACTCTTGGGTGCCCAAATTTGTACGGGCAGTCAAGTGTTTCAAGCTTTGCAGATTCACTTGGAGGAGCTCAAAAGCAGGAAGCTTCACCATTAGTTATGTAGAGTTATTTCCGCTGTGATATGATGTATTGTACTCTGATAATGGTATGTATATACAATACAGTTTTGTATTCAAAGTTATGTTATATAATACATCTTATTTTGTTCCGCTGCGAGTTTCGTGTTACTCTGATTCTGTTCAGTTGTGATCTTCTTCTTCTTCTATTCTATTAGTTCTATCTTTTCTTTCTCACCCTCTAAATTCTTCTATTAATGTCCTGGTGTTTTCGATGCTTGAATAGTCAACAGTGTGTTTTTATGTTGATTTTCTGGGTCGAAAATTCCCGCCGTTACAGATGGTATCAGAGCATAAGGTTAAGTGATTACCTTGGCTCTGTGGCGTAACTCAATAGAGATGGAGTTAGTAATACTCTAGATTGAGTTGAGTGTATATATATGAGCGCGTATTTGTGATTAATATAAAAACTGATTTATATTGTGTTGACTGGTCAGTCGAGTGGTTTATGAATTCTGGTCGAAACAGTAGTGCAAACTGGATCGATAGGTGTTTCTAAAACCTCGAACAGAGTAATTCGACACGGTATGTTTTTAAAAGAGGGTAGATGAAATAATTTTACCCAAATTATATTTTGATATAAAGGAGTATATATCTTGAGATTATTATAGTGTTGATCATCATTATGACCAAATAAGATCTATAATTGAGTTGGTTATATAAACTACCAATCGAAATATTATATAAGTATGATATGCAAAATCAGATGAGCTGGATCTGAATTAAAAAAAACCAGAATTGAAATAAAACTCTAGAAACTTGGAAAAGAATTGAAATTGAATTTGAATTAAATATAAGGGAATTTTAAAATCCTGGGAGATTTGAAAATTTGTTTTCCAAGTGCTATGAAAGATATTTTGAAGTAATTTCAAAAATAGAGTGATTATTAATGAGTTTTTAAAGCAATATAGTATTGAACTCACTTCGATGGTTGGAAAATAAATTCCGATGATGATCGCGACATTATCGGTGTTCATTTTCGAGCTGGTAAGTGACGGATTACTACCAAAGATTTTGTTTTGTATTGTTTGAGAAACAAGTTGTCAGAAATTCAAATGTTTTGAATTATATATGATTTCAAATTGATTTGAAATAAATCCCAGGAATTTAAATTCTGAAATAAAAATTTAACTTATGGAGTTAAAATGGTAAAAGTGGAATTTAAACAAAGATAACAAAACTGGACTGAATTTGGAAAGATCCAGAATGAAAATTATAAAAGAAAATTATTGGAGATTCGAGTTATTAAAAATGAATTGATTCTTGGAGAATAAGAATCGAATTTTGAATTAGAGATGGTGATAACTGATTTGAGAAATAAATCAGTAAATGGAATGTCGTAATAAAACTTAACAAGGTTAAGAACTGAGAGTGGAATCGGAGTTGAAATAGAAATTTGGCTTAGTAAAAGCGAAAGACTGGTTTGAGAACGGATTGATGGGAGATCAACCAAGAATGCTTGGATATGTTGGTTTGATAGCAGATGACAGAGATAATAGCATTTTCCCTATCTTAGCAATTTCGAGGACGAAATTATTTTAAGGGGGAAGGTCTGTAACGTCTCGCATTTTTGTCGGTTGGTATTTGAATATTTAAATCAGTTTAAATATTGAATTTGTAATATAAGTGGATTTATATATTAATTAAAAAGAAGTTGAACGTGTATAAATATATATTAATCATAATCGAGCTCAGAACAACCCTGCAGTTCGTAATTTAACGTTCTGAACTTCAACTGAGTGTACCGGACTCGTTTTGAATCGGATTTCTTCGAAACGAGAAACGTTGGAATCTGTTGAACTGTATCTTTCTAACAGAAGTGGAAAATGAATATTTCGTCGTATATACTGCAAGATATGTCCCAATCAAATATTCAGAAAGTCGTTATGAAATCATATATCGACCGTAACGGTTATTTGAATGTAACTTGATATCGGATGAAAATCGGGACAAGGTTCTTTTAAGGCGCAGCGATAATTTAATTTTTAGAATTTTTCTGTAATTTTTAATTAATTAAAGATGCAACTTTTTATTTGGAGTATTTCGCACCCTGTATCGGTATTTCGGGATTTTCACAATATGAGTCAAACTACCGATATTATTATATTTTTGGGACCGTGACACCTCGTTGAGCACGACTGCACTCTTACTTCTGTCCGTGGCAGCTCATATATGAACGGAATTCAGTTTGTATACATGACACTATACTTCATCCCTAAGATAAAATACATGCAGATATTTTCTCCACAAAGAGTACTACCACCATGACCCTAAGATTAGCAACTTTAGGCTCCTACCATAAGAACGTGCTACCCTAATACTCACAGCATACCTACCTAACCTAAACAAGACGTGCTAAGCTATACAACCATACCCTGTCTATAACAAAGCCATACACCTATCCCATAAATCATGCTGCTATCATTGAAAATGAAATCACATGGCTAGAATGAAACCACAGTACACCCTTCGTGCTAATACTTAACAACTAAGTAATGATACAGCGGTTCACATCCTTCTTCACACGCTAGATGTTGTAGTCCACTATATCCTACAGGTATGGTCACCTGTATAACTTAACATCCATGTATGGTCAGCCATCCCCTAAACTGTAGCTAGCTATCCTATAATACTTCATCGCTAAGGACCTTCACATTATATAAAACTCTCAATCTCGTTCTCACAAAAAAACTCCAGACGATAGAAGAGAAAAACCCAACTTTATAAATCAAAGAAAAAAAAAAAAAAGAGGAGAACGGGAGGGAGCATGCACCGGAACACATCGGAGAGGAGTGGTGTATGATGTTCTTTGTTGGTATGACGAGAAGGAGGGGGATGAGATGAAAACGTGAAGCAGCTAAGGACCTACGTGGGTACATTAAGTTCGAAATGAAACAACAGTATTTTGGTGAGCTCATTCAGTGTGAAGGCGGAAGGTACTTGCAGGTTTATATACTTGTGAGGTAGGAAATCTTTGTTATGAAGTTGGGTTTAGACGCTGTGCTATTCATCTTTGCCGATGGGTTACTGTAGCGAGCGCAAGTCGGGTGGTTTTTGTCGGAGTTCGAGGCGAAGTGAGGAGCGAAACGAATGATCTATTATTTGAAAGTGATATATGTGTAAAGAGAGGCATGTATTGTTTGATGGTGGGATATAGAAAAGTGTGGTGTGTGTAATGGAGGGAAACACGCACCAAATGGGAAGGTTTAAAGTTTGTGGCAAATGTTTGAATACATGGTACAACACTTGCGCATGTATATGATGAGGGAAGTTTAGAGTTGGCAGAAATAGACTTTTATTTGCAGTAGGCTACGTGTTATATTTCGGAGGAGGATGTGAATGCAAGTCATATATGAAGGAGCCAATGTGTTCTTATATATATAGAAGATTTACTGATGGGCATGTTAGTTTGTATAGAGAGAGTAGGTGCCAACAGTGGGAATGTTGTGGCATTCTGGGCATGGAAGGAGGTATGACAGAAGTGATGAGCTTAAGATGGTGAAGATAGCATTGGTTTTAGTGTGGTGGAGCTCCGGAACATGGTGAAATGGAGAGGTTGTGGAGAACAGGGGTTTACTGATGCATGGAATGTGTTCGGAGAAGAAATACTATGAGGAAGGGAAGTCTGGTTGTGTACTTAGTATTGTTTGGATATGTGAAGTGAAAACAGTGATTTCCTGTATGTGGTTGAGCTCGTGGAAGGAAGGAACTGTGGGAGTTTCGAATGGTGAAGGGGCTGTCTAAGTTTGAAACAACAGTGGGCAAAAATGAAGGATGCGTGAGTGGCTTGTTGAAGGGAAAGTGACAATCTTGGTCATGGTCTATAGTATGCATTGGAGACATGCACAAGCAGTCATACTCCTATGGTTTCGGTTACATGATACTGCCATGAGTCGGAAATGAGTGTACCATGTGGAGTGGAGCTCCTTCCGGCAAGACGAACAAAAGGCATGGTAAGACTGAAGTCTGGTGTACAGAAGGGTGGTCGTCGCATTAAGGATTAAAGGAGAAGGCTTTGATGTTTTTGTGTTTGATAAACCGTGAAGGGAATGAGGTAACGAGGCGGAAGAACGTGACGGCGTTTGAGTTGATGAATTTAAAAATGGATGGTTTATGTGAGAAGACAGTACAAGAAGCGGGTTGGGCTTTTAAGAATGGGTTAGGTCAGAATAAATCGTTAGACAAATGGATGGTCATGTTGGAATCGTATGGAAGTAGACTGCAGGACGAAGTGGTTCTGGAGCAGTTTGGAGCTCGTCTGAATTTATGGCAGAACTGAACGACTGATTTAATCGACCAACGCAAATCGTTATTTAACGGTTAACGCGCAAAGGTGAGTAAAATCACTAACTCTGATCTATTTTAAAATATTGCAATTATATTTTAATGTTGTTTGAATGCTGTGTGATGGTTGATTAGGTTGATTACAATTAATTCGGTTGAATATTATATACCGTTATATATATGTACACATCATCAGTTGGACACTGATCCAATCGATTAGAATATCCCCTAGTGTAGAGTTAGTGTAAATTGTGTTGACAGACATCTGTGGATGCGGAAACCGGTTGGAAGAATCCGACCGGATTCCTCAATATTTGTATGTACTGTTTGTTGTATAGTATTTATATATACGACCTGAACCTAAATAACATTATTAGGAATTATAATCTGATAGGCTAGTTAATATATAGTTTTAAACCAACAAATTATAATAGGATATGTAATCAGTATTTAGTTATAAACTTGATATTGATTTAATAAGAACCTGACTTAGAAAACAGAGTTTATCAAATGAAATGTGAATATAGCAGCGTATTGCAGTAGCTATAAAAGAGAATACAACAGCGTATTGCAGTAGCTATAAAAGAGAATACAACAGCGTATTGCAGTAGTTATAAAAGAGAATATAGCAGCGTATTGCATTAGTTATAAAGGAAAAGATAGCAGCATTAGTTAAAATATAACGGTTTTAAAGTAAGTCGATAAGTTATAATGTTTTAAAAAGATATACTGAGCATGATAAGGAAGGTGATATAGTTTTAAAGAAATTAGAACCCGTTGTACGTTGGTTGAGTTGAGTAACTTTCGAGGCGTCAATCTGATGTTGGTTTCGGCCTTCGGGGTTGATACTTAGAAATTTATTCACTTACCGATTTATAACGAGGAACTAATAGAGTAGAAAGGAAGGGAAGTAAGGAAGAGTTTATAGAAATATGGGAAACTAGAAAGTTAGTATAAAATAAAAGGGCCAGTGTTTGTGAATGGATGTTTGTTTTTACTTCGATAGTTAAATAACCGACTATCGAAGTGTTTTGACCATCGTTGTCAATACGGAGGGACCGGTTGGATATATTATCCGAAAACCACTCCGTATAGGCATAATCGTTGCGAATTAGATATGCTGAAGATAATTGAAGACGGAGTTAAATGCAAGGATCGTCCAGTTATAGAATGGTGTGTTTTTGTTTGTCCAGTCCCAGGACAACTTGTATAGACGAGTGTCTGACAGAGTATTTCCAACGGTCATGCCGTTGATTTTACGAATATACCAAGTTGGTGGGGAGAAGGTAACTTCTCTTTATTTTACACCCAGTGTGCATTTGTGTAATCAATGTGTGATTACGGATTCGACGATGTGACATTCAAAGTGAATGGTGATCAGATGTTCTGAAGATAGACGTAACCTCTAGCCTCACAACCAGGAAGTGACAGAAGTTGGGCTAGGCAGCATGGCTAGTTGGGTCATCCCCAAGCAGGGTGTATTGTCATCGATCTAGAGAAAATTCATATTTATACTTCTTTTCGATTCTGTATCTTCGGATGACGGTTGGATGGTCTGCAACCGTGGTGGCAATATATTCGCGACACTCAAGCTAAATGAGTGAGCGGTCATGTGTGGCCGGGTTGCAAGACGTTCTTGTTGAACCCTGAGTGTATCCCCTCTAGAGTACACTATTTAGAAGGTGCTCCCATACCTTGTCTGTTGAAAACCATTCTCCAATAAGCGCCCTGCGGTTTATGATTTTATACTATATATATGTGGAGCGTGAGATGCAAGCGTTCTGCTACTTGATGATTTAATTGAGTAGACATTATTATAATATCACTGAAGTTTGATATAAAAATATGTTGGGTTATAGTAAGGTAAAAACCGTCCATGTTTATGTGTGGGTTGGTCTTACTATTACCTTCTTGTTTGGAAAAGGATTTTCAAAGTTAAACAGTATGGTTGGAATTTACTCACACCAGTCCCATGACTGACCCAGAGTTTATTTTGTTTGTTTTCCCTAAACTCTTGGGTGCCCAAATTTGTACGGGCAGTCAAGTGTTTCAGGCTTTGCAGATTCACTTGGAGGAGCTCAAAAGCAGGAAGCTTCACCATTAGTTATGTAGAGTTATTTCCGCTGTGATATGATGTATTGTACTCTGATAATGGTATGTATATACAATACAGTTTTGTATTCAAAGTTATGTTATATAATACATCTTATTTTGTTCCGCTGCGAGTTTCGTGTTACTCTGATTCTGTTCAGTTGTGATCTTCTTCTTCTTCTATTCTATTAGTTCTATCTTTTCTTTCTCACCCTCTAAATTCTTCTATTAATGTCCTGGTGTTTTCGATGCTTGAATAGTCAACAGTGTGTTTTTATGTTGATTTTCTGGGTCGAAAATTCCCGCCGTTACAATGTCACTCACAAAGGGAAGGCATTAAGTTTCGTGAAGCTTTAACGGTAAACAGACACAGAATATTACAAGATAGATATATAGAATAACAGCGGAATAAAAACTTTATTTATCAGAAGATACTGTGGTCCAAAAACATCACATGTCTAAAACATAAAGGCCCATTACAACATAAAAGTTATTGTCTTGTACTTCAAAAATATCAGAGTACATAAAAGAAGTAAAATTCCCTAAGAACAAAATATAGCCATGGCAACAAAGGATAGGATCTTGAGCCATACATATCAGCAGCTCCAGCAAAATAAGCAGAATCATGGTCAAGCCTGAGTGTTTCCTCCCGGAGAACCTTGGGGGGCGGGGAGTGAAAGAAAGATGGAGAATCAAAAAGGGTCAGACATAAAGTCTGGCGAGTCTAGTTACTTTTAGCAAGTAAATAAGTAAAAGTAGCATGACAGGCATATAAAGTGGATAAGAGAGATCACTACGTAAATGGCAGCCATGACAAGGTAGACTGGATAAGGTGTATGTTCTTCCCTAATGATTACTCTACACTATTACTAGTATAACCAGAATGAAATGACCCATCACACTTCACGGTGGTAGACTTGGGCATACGTCCAAATATGCACTAGCTACTACCCTAATCGATCGGCTCCCTACTCCGTAGATACTTTATGTCGGCCCCACAGTAGGATGTACTACGTCCTAAAGTGGCAACCCCTTACTGATACGCCCAACCCCATATCTACAGGTGTCACGGTCATCTTATTCCCCTCTTCCTGGCTCATGCACGCACATGGACCGGTCGGTTTCCACCGCCCACACCGTCTCCACTTTTGGATCTCTTACAATCAGTCGGTAAGTGTGCCCCCTTCTCCGCCTAGTACGGAGTACTTTGTTTGATACCTATTCCGGGTTACTAACTGAAATGGGTCCCACACAATGTGATACAAGCTCTCCCCTTTGTCTTGTATCCCCCACTAGGTTTTCACTGACTATGTATACCACTAGGTATCTTTAATTATATAGCCCTATTATTAATTATGCTTACCCTAAAAGGTGTCTTTAATTACGTAACTTTTATATTTTCCACCGGTTATGTACACCATTAGGTGTCTTTAATTACATAACCTTATTTGCGTTAAGTTTGTGGGCCTATATGTAAATATTACCCCCCCCCCCTCAGATTTACTTAACCCACCCACTGTCCAACCAATTTTACTTAACCCTAGCTAAGTTCATAATCATATAATCCCTTTGGATTAAATTAGGTTAAGTAGTCCAATTCATTACCATGTCCATTTATGGTTCATAATGGGCTAGACCTCTCACATTAGGCCTACAACTTGTGGATGCTGGTTATGCCGGTCGGGTCTGGGAAGACTTCTTCCACAAGTTGGGCCTAACCTCGTATCATAGCCTGATTCATATTTGCGCAATTAGACCTCCCACATTAGGTTCAACATTAGTGGCTGCTAGATATGCCGGTCGGGTCTGAGCAGACTTCCACCACTAGTGCGACCTAACCTCGTGTCAAAAGTGCAATTACAATTCCTAATTGTAATTACTAAACATTTCATTATTAATTAATTAATTAATTAAACCTATGCCTTTACAGGTTTTAATGCCCATTTACTTAATTATTGAATTACATGCCCAATTCATGTTTATATTCAAATTATGCCAATAATAACCTTTTTCCTCTATTTCCTAACTAGCGCGTTCACATAATTCGCGACATGTCTAGGATAGATAATTGTCTAGTCATAAACGATAAGATAAAGGGAAAGTTAATGGGAATATAAGAAAAGTGATTGTTTAACATAACTTGGCATAGGCATATACTAACATGGTGATAAGGTGAACATACATACTGGCATGGACGTGTAATTAACATCATAACAGGGTGGACATAAAACTGATGAACTTGTGCCAGTCAATTGATTCTAACATAACTATGATGTCACAATAAGCATAGTAAGATCGAAATTAGCAATTGGACGTCCAATTGGTTTAGATTTAACATGATAAACACAAGGTGATAAATTAGATCACATAATTCAGATCCAAAGATTAAAAATAGATCTAGCACAAATCATAGAATACCACAAAGGTTACAATAGATCCAACAAAATAGAGATTTAGATCCACATCCTAACCAATTCAAAATGTCATATGTTCATGATTTACAATGGAACTGATATAATCTAGGCATATGAACAAATTCAAGTCATAGTCGTGTCATATTTACTTTTAAATATTCAAATCGAAAAGCAACTAGAAACTCACAGAGTTAGGATTTGAAAATAGAGAAAGAATGGATCTTCAATCTCTAGATTTGATTTTCTTTAGTTAAAGAAGATAACAGATTCAGTTCAGAAGCCGATTGAGTTTGGCCCCCATGAATTCTCAATGAAGAAAACAAGGGAAATGACCACGTATATATAGCTGCCAAATCCTCTGAATCCGACTGCTACGTTATCCCTAGGGGTGTTGACACCCCTGTCGGTGGGTCAACCCTGGTGTCGACACCCCTTAAGGGGGGGTCGACCCCAGTGTTGACACCCCTCTAGGGGGATCGACCTCCTAGAGCGGGAAATCTGCCGCCACTTTTTCATTTTCAAATTCAAACTGTTTTGGATAAGGTGTTGACTCATATCTAACTCCTATATGGCTCATACGTATATATGTTCCTTCTACGCGTATAAAAACTTAAAACCCTCATAACTTCTTCATACGGTATCCGTTTTACGCAAACCAAATGTCTATCTTGACCAGAATTTCAAGACGGGCATGATGGCGCAGTCTGTTTTCCTTAATTTTGAATATTAAAATAATTGTTTTTAAATTTAACCTCTTTTAGTGTCGTTAAAAATTCGGGGTGTTACGGAGTTCCTCAACTGGAGACTCATATTCTTATCCTCTATCACTTCTTAAAGATTTTATTTACTTATTGAGTTGATTCTATACTTCTGCCTTATACTGTTTAAACATGTCGACTGCTTCGTCCTTGCTTCTAAGGAGATATATATAATAATATTTGGTGCGATCATCAATGAATGTGATAAAGTACCTCTTTCCACCTCTAGTTTGACACATTTTCAAATCACATACTTCAGCATGTATTAATTCTAGAGGTTCGATCTCTTGTTCGATGTGATGAAACGAGGTTCTTGTCAATTTTGCTTCTGCAAAAACTTTACATTTATAGTTGGAATCTATATTGCCTTTTGGTATAAATTCTAGATTAATCAATTTTCGTAGTTTATCAAAATTTACATGGCATTATCTAGAATGCCATATGTTAGAAGAGTCAACAATATAAGCAGAAGATTCACTTTTATTTATATCATTGTTTGGTTCAATAGTGGTTACATTTGCTTTAAATAAACCATCACTCACATATCCTCTTCCAACATATACTCCGTTATTTGATATTACAAATTTTTCAGCAATAAATGTCAGTTTGAAACAATGCTTGCTGAGCAACGATCCTGAAATTAGGTTCTTGCGGATTTTTGGAACGTGGAGAACGTCATTCAATTTTATTTCCTTTCCAGAAGTTAACTTCAGCACAATCTTTCCCTTGCCTTCCACCTTTGATGTAGATGAGTTGCCCATGAATAGTTGCTCGTGATCGGTGGCAGGTTTGTAGGTTGTAAACATCCACTTGTTGGCACATATATGATGATTGGCTCCTATGTTTAGTAACCACTCCTTGTTTTTGCCAACAAGGTTGCATTCAGAAACAACCACACACATATCCATATCTGCAACATCATCGGAATTTTATATCATATTTTCCTCTGGTTTCTTCTTTTCGGGGCTACGACACATGGCTGCTTTATGGCCTTTCTTTCCACAATTGTGGCAAGATCCCTGAAAATTGTTTTGTTTCTTTACCTTAGGATTCTACTCGGGCTTTCTTTGGTTTGTCTTTTCATCCTCAACCACATTAGCCTTTGTCAATAATGAACTGGTAGCCTTTTTCTTTGATTTTCTATTAATTTCTTCGATTCGTAGACGAACAACCGGATCCTCCATGGTCTATTCCTTGCGCTTATGCTTCAAATAGTTTTTGAAATCCTTCCATGACGGAAGCAACTTTTCGATAGCTGCAGCCATTTGGAATGACTCACTTAACTCCATCTTTTCGTCATGAATTTCATGAATTATTACTTGGAGTTCTTGAATCTGACTGACGACTGTTTGTGAATCGACCATTTTGAAGTCAAGAATTTTTCCGATAATGGATTTCTTCATCCGGCGTCTTCAATCTTGTACTTCTTTTCAAGAGATAACCAGAGAACATTTGCAGTCTCAATGGTACAATATACATTATATAGACTATTTTCTAAACCGTTGAGAATGTAATTCATAAAGATGAAATCAGAATTCATCCATGCAGTAAGAGCCTTGACTTTGGTGGCGTTAGGCTCCAGTTCTTCAACAAATGGGGTATCCTCCGAAAGGTATTTGGCCTGCCCTAAGTTTTTCAGGTAGAAAAGCATCTTCTGTTGCCAGCATTTGAAATCTTGGCCATTAAATTCTCTGGTCTCTCGCCATGCGAATATGGGACAGTTGGTAGAGCTAGAGGCGGAGTCGACGACACAGTTTGTGTCGGCATAGATTTGTTGCTGCTACTTTACAACATCGTCATCTACAAACAGAAGCAACAATCAGAATTTCATTTCAGGATTGTTAGAAACCAATCAACAGAAACGGCCGATAACGGTTTCTATGAACGGTACCGCTTATAAGCATTAGCAATATTGATTCAATGATATTGCAATTTGCAACAACAATTATCAATCATAGTGTTGTAAGGGAATTTAAAGAAACAGTACTGATTAAGTAAGAAATCAAGAAGAGAAGAGTAACATTACCGATTAATGACCGAGTCCAGCGAATGCTGTTTCCTTGAAATGAAATTTCTCCCTCTACGGCGCGGTTAGGTTGTTTGCGCAATCGTTTCCCAAGGATGAAACGGTTCTTCTCTGTGATACTGCGCTGTAATCGCAGAGTGACAACGAACGCAAGGTAGTTTTTAATTTTCAGAACAGAGTTACTTCGGGGAAGAAGATAAAAAGGAGAGAAATCATAAAAAACTTGTTTTTGTTTTGATTTTCGAGTGCCTATTTATAAGCCGGGAAGAGGCATCTTTTCATGAATTGGTATTTCTGTTTGAAAAACAATGGCTATGACTGTTGGAAAGGTTGCGACCATTTAACAGACATTTCCGTCGGCATTTGCACGGCCGAATTCAAACGTATGACGGTTTTCGCAGCGCTGCACCATTCATGGGCCCAAATGATCATGAGAAACCAAAAACCCCAAGGCCTTATCTTTTGACCTTTAAATATTAACATGAATGCTTTATCATGCCATTGTCTCTTCTCTCCCATCTCTTCTTTTCGTTTGATATAGTATATCACGAGTTAGTATATGTAGTGAAATAAGACACAAATTTACCTAATGTGGGTCTTAGTTTGCCTCAATCACTTATTCATTTTTACAACAATCCCCACATGAATGAGCGGTTGTCTAATTTGTTCTGAAATTTTGTGTAACAATTATCATATCAGTAAAAGTAGCATAGAGGCCTTGAACTTTTCCTAGTGTTTCATCTTTATAACAAACTTGCGAATCAGTGGACTAGACTGTCTTTGAATTGTAAGCCGTTTTTGTAAGTCTATAAAGATAACACATGATAAATATTCTTTAACTCCTTGGTTCTCTGTTTGTGTTTGTTTTTTCCATGAACACTGCCTTGGTTTCATGAGTGCTTGAAGAATTCAACCTTACAATTCTTCTTGAAGCGGCGTCTTCGCACTCACATAGGTGATTCTATAAAGAGTATCCCATAATACCTCACTTGGTTCTTTATAACACCACAATATAGACATCATTAAAAGCCAAGCTTATCCTATTCTTCGACGGGTTATGCACTGACTTATCATAGGAATGGTTTGTATTTAACAGTGTCATTAAGTTTATCTTAAACTTAGTTGTTCCTCTGAATCTAGATCTCCGGATCTCCAGTCAATTGGGTGGGGTTTCCGTTTTAGAAAACTTTTTATTTCATAGGTCTTAAGCCCACTCCCATCGATAAGGTTTGAACTTTCTCTCTTGGAAATCCTTTGGTTAGTGGATCCGCTATGTTATCCTTTGACCTTACACAGTCTATAGTAATAGCTCCATTAGAGAGAAGTTGTCTTATGGTTTTAAGTCTACGACGAATATGTCGAGACTTACCATTATAAAATGTACTATTTGCCCTTCCTATAGTAAATTGACTATCATAATGTATACATATTGGAGGTACAGGTTTTTCCCAATTTGGAACGTCTTCCAAAAAAATCGTAATCCAATCTGCTTCTTCCACGACTTTATCTAGAACAATGAACTCTATTTCCATTGTTGACCTTGCTATGTAAGTCTATTTGGATGATTCCATGAGATTGCTCCATTTCCTAATGTAAACACATATCCACCTGTGGATTTTGTGTCATTTGAGCTAGTTATCCAATTGGCATCACTATATCCTTCTACCACTGAAGAATACTTTTCATATTGCAACACATAGTTTTGTGTGTACTTTAGATATCCTAAGAACCTTATTATTGCTTTCTAGTAGTGTTTACCAGGAATACTGGTATATCTACTCAACATGCTTATAGCGAATGCAATATCAGGCCTAACGAAATTCATGACATACATAATACTTCCTAGTATACGAGAGTATTCAAGCTGATATATTCCGTTACCGGTGTTCTTTACCCAATTTTGGTTCATATCCACTGGTGATTTGCAATGTTTATATTATACTGCTTGAAACTTTCAAGTAATTTGGCAATGTAATATGACTGAGATAATGCATATTGTTATGATGTTTTTTTAATTTTTACACCCAAGATTACATCAACCACTACTAAGTATTTCATGTCAAATCTAGAGCATAACATATCCTTTGTAGATTTTATTATGGCCTTATTATTCCTTAGGATCAACAAATCATCAATATAAAGGCAAACAATGACATATCCAATATTCGTATATTTTATATATATGCATTTATCAGATTCAATTTTTTTATTCCATTTGATAGCATAGTTTCATCAAATATCTAATGCCATTGTTTTGGTGCTTTTAAAAGGCCATAAAGTGATTTTACTAACTTGCGTAACTTATTTTCATTTCTCGGGCTTAGAAACCCTTCAGGTTGCTGCATATATATTTCTTTTTCTAGTTCACCATTCAAAAACGCAGTTTTCACATCAATTTGATGTATTTCTAAATTTAATATGGATGCGATGGCAATAAGCATCCTAATCGATGTTATTCTAGTTACTAGTGAATACCTATCAAAGTAATCTAGATCTTCCTTTTGTCTTAATCCTTTTATTACAAATGATGCTTTATACTTGTCTATTGAGCCGTCAGCTTTGAGTTTTTTCTTAAATATCCATTTATATCCTAGTAGTTTTGATCCTTTGGGTAGATCCACTAGTTCCCATGTATGGTTTTGTAAAATGGATTGTATTTCACTATTAACATCCTACTTCAATTATGGAGCCTCAGGAGATGACATTGCTTGTTGGTAAGTAAGAGGTTCATTTTCTATAATATATGCATAGAAATAGGGTCCAAAGGTTTTAGAAGTCCTTTGACGTTTGCTCCTTCTGGGTTCCTCTACCTCTGTTTTAATATTTCTCTCGTTCGAGTTTTGATTTATATTATCCTCTAGAGTATCTGTATCTCTTGATCTATTTTAAACAATAGTTTTAATAGAGGATCTTAGAGGATAAATGTGTTCAAAGAATCGCACTTCATGACTCGATAATGATGATTCCATGACTGTCATCAATTTCAGATTTGTACACAAAAAATCGATATGCAGCACTATTATGATCAATGTCTTTGGTCCAATTTTGACCTTGTTCGGTTTTGGTATTTCTACTTTGGCAAGACACCCCCACACTTTCAAGTATTTGTAGGATGGTTGTCTGTTTTTCCAAAGTTCATATGGAGATTTAGATGTTTTCTTTCATGGTATTTTATTAAAAATATGATTTTCTAATAGAATAGCTTCTCCCCTAAAGTTATCTGGTAAGACGAAACTAATTCGTAAGGCATTCATCATTTCTTTAAGAGTTTTATTTTTTCATTCGGCTATAACATTGGATTAAGGTGAATACGGGGCTGTAGTTTGATGTATAATTCCATGCTCAGCACAAAATTCCTCAAATGGAGACTCATTTTCTCCTCCTCTATCACTTATTAAAGATTTTATTTACTTATTGAGTTGATTCTCAACTTCTGCCTTATACTGTTTAAACATATCGATTGCTTCATCCTTGCTTCTAAGGAGATATATGTAACAATATCTGGTACAATCATCAATGAATGTGATAAAGTACATCTTTCTACCTCTAGTTTGACACATTTTCAAATCGCATACGTCAGTATTTATTAATTGTAGAGGTTCGGTCTCTCGTTCAATGTAATGAAATAAGGTTCTTGTCAATTTTGCTTCTGCACAAACTTGACATTTATAATTGGAAT
The DNA here is from genome assembly GCA_030737875.1 of Allium sativum. Lineage (NCBI taxonomy): Eukaryota > Viridiplantae > Streptophyta > Magnoliopsida > Asparagales > Amaryllidaceae > Allium > Allium sativum. The sequence continues at coordinate 936,537,076 of CM060924.1, read as the reverse complement.
CTATATTGCATTTTGGTATAAATTCTAGATTAATCAATTTCCGCAGTGTATCAAAATTTACATGCCCTAATCTAGAATTCCATATGTTAGAAGAGTCAACAATATAAGCAAAAGATTCAGTTTTATTTATATCATTGTTTGGTACAACAGTGGTTACATTTGATTTAAATAAACCATCACTCACATATCCTCTTCTAACATATACTCCATTCTTTGATATTACAAATTTATCAGTAACAAATGTTAGTTTGAAACCATGCTTGCTGAGCATCGATCTTGAAATCAGGTTCTTGGGGATTTCTGGAACGTGGAGAACTTCATTCAATTTTAGTTCCTTTCCAGAAGTTAACTTCAGTACAATCTTTCCCTTGCCTTCACCTTCGATGCTGGTGAGTTGCCCATGAATAGTTGCTCGTGATCAGGGGTAGGTTTGTAGGTTGTAAACATCCACTTGTTGGCACATATATGACGAGCGGCTCCTGTGTCTAGAAACCACTCCTTATTGTTGCCAACAAGGTTGCTTTCAGAAACAACCGCACACATATCCATATCTGCAACATCATCTGAATTTTCTGCCATATTTGTCTTAGGTTTCTTCTTTTTGGAGGCACGACACACGGCTGCTTTGTGGCCTTTCATTGCACAATTATCGCATGATCCCTGTAACTTCATTTGTTTCTTTGCCTTAGTATTCTGCTCGCACTTTTTTTTGTTTGTCTTTTCATCCTCAACCACGTTAGCCTTTGCCTGTAACGAACTGGTAGCCTTCTTCTATGATTTTTTGTTGTGTTCTTCGATCGTAGATGAACAACCAGATCCTCCATGGTCATTTCCTTGCGCTTTTGCTTCAAATAGTTTTTGAAATCCTTCCATGACAGAGGCAACTTTTCGATAGTGGTAGCCACTTGGAATGACTCACTTAATTCCATCTTTTTGTCATGAATTTCATGAATTATTACTTAGAGTTCTTGAATCTGACTGACGACTGTTTTGGAATCAACCATTTTGAAGTCAAGAAACTTTCCGACAATGAATTTCTTCATTCCGGCATCTTCAGTTTTGTACTTCTTTTCAAGAGATAGCCAGAAAACCTTTTCAGTCTCAACGGTACAATATGCATTATGTAGATTATCTTCTAAACCATTGAGAATGTAATTCTTACAGATGAAATCAGAATTATTCCATGTAGCAAGAGCCTCGACTTTAGTGGTGTCAGGCTCTAGTTCTTCAACAAATGGGGGATCCTCCGAAAGGTATTTGGCCAGCCCTAAGGTTGTTAGGTAGAAAAGCATCATTTGTTGCCAGCATTTGAAATTATGGCCATTAAACTTCTCTAGTATCTCGCCATGCGAATATGGGACAGTTGGTAGAACTAGGGGCGGAGCTGTTGGCACAGCCCGCGGCACAGTCTGTGTCGGCACAGATTTGTTGTTGCTACTTTGCAACATCGTCGTCTGTAAAACAGAAGCAACAATCAGAATTATATTTGGAGATTGTAAGAAACCAATCAACAGAAATGGCCGACAACTGTTTCTATGAATAGTAACGCTATAAGCGTTAGCAATATGGATTCAATGATATTGCAATTTGCAACAACAATTATTAATCATAGTTTTGTAAGGGAATTTAAAGAAATAGTACTGATTAAGTAAGAAATCAAGAAGAGAAGAGTAACATTACTGATTAATGACCGAGTATAGCGAATGCTGTTTCCTTGAAATGAAATTGCTCCCTCTGGCACGATTAGGTTGTTTAAGCAATTATTTCCTAAGGATGAAAAGGTTCTTCTCTGCGATACTATGCAGTAATCACAGAGTGACAACGAACGCAAGCCAGTTTTTAATTTTCAGAACAGAGAAACTTTGGAGAAGAAGATAAAAAGGAGTGAAATCAGAAGAAACTTGTTTTTGATTTGATTTTCAAGTGCCTATTTATAGGCTGGGAAGAGGCATCTTTCTGTGAATAGGTACTTCTGTTTGACTAGCAACGGCTATGACTGTTGGAAAGGTTGCGACCCTTTACCAACAGACATTTCCATTGGCATTTGCGCGGCCGAATTAAAAAATATGACGGTTTTCGCAACGCTGCACCATTTAGAGGCCCAAATGATCACGGGACCCCAAGAGCCCTAAGGCCCAAGGCCCTATCTTTTAACCTTTAAATATTAACGTGAATGCTTTATCATGCCATAGTTCGTGTCGTTGCCTCTTCTTTCCCAGCTCTTCTTTTCTTTTGGTATAGTATATCATGAGTTAGTATAAGTAGAGAAATAAGACACAAATTTCCCCGATGTGGGACTTAGTTTGCGTCAAACACTTATTCATTCTTCCAACAATCCCCCATGTGAATGAATGATTGTCTAATTTGTTTTGAAATTTTGTGTTACATTTATCATATTGGTAAAAGTAGCACAGAGGCCTTGAACTTTTCCTACTGTTTTATCGTTATAACTAACTAGTGAATCAGTGGACTAGACTGTCTTTAAACTGTAAGCCGTTTGTGTAAGTCTATAAAGATAACACATGATAAATATTATTTAACTCCATGGTTCTCCGTTTGTGTTCGTTTTTACCATGAACACCCCCTTGGTTTCATGAGTGCTTGAAGAATATGACCTTACACTTCTTCTTGAAGCGGCGCCTTCGCACTAACATAGGTGATTCTATAAAGAGTATTCCGTAGTAGCGCACTTGGTTCTTTATAACACCACAGTATAGACATCATTAAAAGCCAAGCTTATCCTATTCTCCGACAGATTGTGCACTGACTTATCATAGGAATGGTTTGTATTTAATGGTGCCGTTAAATTTATCTTAAACTTAGTTGTCCCTTTTAACTTAGATCTTGGGATCTCCAGTCAACTATGTCGGGTTTCCATCTTAGAAAACTTTTTAATTCATAGGTCTTAAGCCCATTCCCATCGATAAGGTTTGAACTTTCTCTCTTGGAAATCCTTTGGTTAGTGTATCCGCTATGTTATCCTTTGACCTTACATAGTTTATGATGATAACTACATTAGAGAGAAGTTGTCTTATGGTTTTATGTCTACGACGAATATGTCGAGAGTTACCATTCAATATTAAATTCTGAAACCAACACATATCGTATGGGGAATAACGATATATATCTGTCTTCTAAATTCCTCCACAATATATGTATAGTCATGGAATCCAATATCGAAATATCTTGAAGATGATTTCTATTCAAATCCATTCCAATTCATACGTTGGAAAATATTGGTTAGACTAAAACCATTCACAAATCCACTTTATTTATTTAAAAACACCAGATTATCTTTCTAGTTAATAACTAGTTCATTTTGATAAAAATATATTTTTATCTTTTCAAATATGGAAATTTTCATCTAAACTCTTTCCAAATCATTTATTATGATTTTACACACAAATTATTACTATTTTTAATAATTTTATTAAGGCCCTTTCAGTCGATTTCCATAAATGCTCATCGAACTACATTTACAATAACCTTTTCCAAAATTGATTTGAACATATTTTAAAATCCAACCATTAGATTTCAAATCTCTTATATTTAAAAGAAATCTCTTTTCGATACGAACCCAATGGTTCTGGTTTTAGGGGAATCCGGCGGTCGGATCTCCTATTACGTCCATTTGAAGTTAATGATCGAAATTCGCGAACGGTCGCTACGCGGCGCGTTCTATTAAAACCTTATTTTATATATCGTTTTATAAATTCGTTTTAAAATGATTTCAACTTCATTTTCAAATTTAAATCGAAATTGAATATTCTATATCATTATAATATTGAAATGATAATATTTTCAAAATATCAGATTTTGAAATCAATTCTTTTCGATATTATTTTAAAATGAATAAAATCGATCGATAAACCCGTTCTAGTTAAAAATAGTGTTTCTATACTTAACTCGGATTCATATTTTTATATATTTTCGTGTACATCAAAAACCGAAGAACAAAATCATATTTTGATTATTTAGTGAATTTTATTTTAAAATATTCGATATTTTAAAATATTCGTTATTTTAAAATATTCGTTATTTTAAAATATCCTTTATTTCTGAATCGGGAAAGCCCAGATTGCTTTGAGAATACGACATATCAGAACACAAAAAGAAGAACATTTCATTGCTATAATAACAGTTTACATCAGAGTACAAGAATATTCTAGAGTAGGAATAAATATTACACAACAGAAAATATCAGGGAATTAAAATACATAGTAGCAGAAATAAAATGTATAAATACAATACGTAGCGGAAATACATCAACTTACACAACTGAAATAAATAGACTGATACAAAGCTTTCCAAATATAGCTCTAGCTGTAATTCCAGGATCCTGGAAGAGAAATATCAGCAAAAACCAGAACTACAAGCTGCCCATGTGGAAAAAATATGGGAACCCAGAGTTTAGGTTAAAACAATAAACTCCGAGTTAGTCATGGGGCTGGTGTGAGAACTAAAACGGTTATTAAACCTTTACTTTAAAAGTTGGGAAATCATGGGACCACGCCGTATAATACGGAATGGGTTTACTCTACATGCATCATAGTTTAAAATAAAACAACGCAATGCTTTTTGAGAAAATGAAGCTATTGTAAGACTCAGGTCCCATCACACAATGCAACGCAAGCGGGAGGATAGAGTTTTCCCTTATAATAGCCAAACATGCTTGGTACGTTTAAAACAAATCATTTTGATATTACTATAAGTGTATAGTGTCAAAAACAGCTTCAAATATAAATGTATCAATCATAGACGGCATAGGTACCATATATCATGTCGCCATACTAGTTCTACAATTAAAACCGCACAATGTCGTATTAGAAGTTGGCTTTCCATCATGAACCAAGGCAAGGGATCGTCCATACCAAATTCGAGACAATCTAGCCTATGTCTCAGGCTCAACCGCAACTGCACCTTGGATCATTAGGGCTGGTCCTCTCTTATGTTTGAGGATTGGTAATTCCTGAACAATACGTTTCCCTGTCCTATGGGGCATAAAAACTGGTCAGTATGTCGACCAATATCAACAGCCACTAGGGACTCCAATCCGAGGTACCTCTCTTTCCAACGTCCACATAAGTAAAAATGTCTGGGCTCCATACCATGACACCACTCCCGGTTAGAAAGAAACGCATGTTCTCCCTGCACTCCTCTCTCGTTTCTAGTTCATACCGGGGTGTGAGGCTCGCGAATTATCGCTATAAACAAAGCTAAGCTATTTAAAGTCGTGCTTTGATCATCAACCACAAGGCCCTGCTTTTCAACAAAAGCCTTGACCACATGCAACTCAGCATGCAACACTGTCACGCCATACCGTACCACTGATTTCCACCAATATATAACCTCTAAGATCATACGTCTCAGAGAAGGGTGTTAAGCAAGAGAATAAATTCTCCGCTACCAAACTGATATATATTTAGCAGAGATCAATGAATATAGTATAAAGGAATACAATGTCAGACACACTATCCATTTACAAGTTCGTTCTGGGTCAGAACGAAACCCGAGGCACCTTATTCCTCGTCTCATATGTCCAATACAGGTGAGAGGTCCTCGCATATCCAGTTGATCTCCAAATACGTCTGGACGATCAAGACATCAGTAATCATCCAAACGATGTGTAGATCTCGGTCTTCAACCACCGTCTTCATCGTCGACTTTTAGTCGTCGTATTAATTATTAAGAATGGGTTAAACCCGGTCTTTCTGAATAACTCGCGTATTTTATAATCAATAATCAAGTGCTATATAAACACATCATACGCCTCATTCCAATCAAGAATATTCTTTTATTCAAATATTCTTTTCACAATTTAAACCAAATTAAGGTTTTCCAAACTAGTCGGGATTAGCGCACCTTACCAAAGTAATCATTTGTTATATTTCCCAATCCCAGCCTATTCATCCCATGGAGCAAAACTGGTAATACTCCATATCTAACACCACGGTGTTATCAGTAAAATTAATTACCATTTCATGTTCGAATCTAATTAAAGATTTAACTATCGGTTGGAATAAAACTGGTGGTACACCATTCTCGATCATTTCCCAAATTTGGTAATTTAAATTATCTCATTCACATATCAATCTAATTAAAGATTCAATAAAACTTCACTTAGTTTCAATCTTCCAACAATCATTATTTAATGATTATTTAACTTTTGAAAATTAAACATGCCGCATCAACAATCTACACCGTACCATTGATTTCTGCCGATATATAACCTCTAAGCTCATATGTCTCGGAGAAGGGTGTTAAGCAAGAGAATAAATTCTCTGCCACCAAACAGATATATTTTTAGCAGATATAAGCAATACGGCTTGAAATACAACGTTAGACATGTAATCCTGTCTTTAACTGGGTTAAAGAACCAATGTCATTTAAAGCACGGTTCACGATAAACCCAAAATCATATTCCATTAATTATGGAATCTTCACGAAAAACAGATTAATATATAATTGATATCAATTTCCGTATCCGACTAATAATTTAAACGAAATAACAACAAAGCCTTTTAAATTCCATATATATTAACAGTCTTTCTCTACAGAAGTTCACTTCGATTATTACCAAATCGAATTCCATTCAATTCCAATTTATTTTATTAAATTGGAAAACTTTACTTTGGAAAATTCCATTATCTTAATTAAAAGATTTATATATTCCAAATACATATCACTATTAATCAGGTTAAATAACAAATGTCGTTAAAAACACAGTTCACAATCAACCCAATTCACGTTCTATTTATTCCAATTACTAAATATAACTAGAAACTCTAATAATCTTAACTAAAAGAAATATTCTTTTCACACGGGGTTTAAGAACAGTGTTACTGAAGACACCATTCACGACAAACCCAAAATCCACTTTGACATTAAATATAAGGCTCTAAACAGAAATTATATTGGCTTACATTCCATATCAAATTCTGAATCCAACACATATCTTTTGGGGGAATAACAATATATTTCTATCTTCCAAATTCCTCCACAATATCCGTATAGTCACGGAATCTAATATCAAAATATCCCGAAGATGATTACTATTCAAATACATTCCAATTCATATGTTGGAAAATTTTGGTTAGATTAAAACCATTCACAAATCCAATTTATTTATTTACAAACATCGGATTATCTTTCTAGTTAATAACTAGTTCATTTTGATAAAAATATACTTTTATCTTTTGAAATATGGAATTTTTCATCCCAACTCTTTCCAAATCATTTATTATGATTTTACACAAATTATTAATATTTTTAATAATTTTATTAAGACCCTTTCAGTCAATTTCCATAAATGGTCATCGAACTGCATTTACAACGACCTTTTCCAAAATTGATTTGGACATATTTTAAAATCCAACTGTTAGATTTCAAAACTCTTATATTCATTGGAAAGCTCTTTGCGATACGAACCCAACGGTTCCAGTTTTAGGAGAATCCGATAGTCGGACCTCCCGTTACGTCCATTTGAAGTTAATGGTCGAAATTCGCGAATGGTTGTTGCACGGCGCGTTCTATTCAGGCCATTATAATATATATGATATATATATCGCCGATTTCCATTTAAAACGTATTTTATATATCGTTTTATAAATTTGTTTTAAAATTATTTCAACTTCATTTTCAAATTTAAATCAAAATTGAATATTCTATATCATTATAATATTAAAATGATAATATTTTCAAAATATCAGATTTGAAATAAGTTCTTTTCGATATTATTTTAAAATGAATAAAATCGATCGATAAACCTGTTCAGATTAAAAATAGCGTTTCTATACTTAACCTGGCTTCAAATTTATATATATTTTCGTGTCCATCCAAAATCAAACACCAAAATCATATTTTGATTATTTACTGATTTTTTTTAAAATATTCATCATTTTAAAATATTCATCAATTTAAAATATCCTTTATTTCTGAATCGGAATGCGACTCAACCAATTACCATATAATTTCAGTTATATGGATTTTATATATTACATGTGTTCCACAATAATGATAAACAATCATCAAACAGTCAATTTACATCCAGAGTGCAATTTACAACTGTATAAGCATTAAATAATTATATAACGCTTATCACAGTCCGTCGATCAATTGATTGACATATAATTAAATTCAGGGGAGATGTGTATAAATTATCGTCCCCAGACCCGTGCGGAGTTTCCAAACAACAATCAATTCAAAATAATCACTGGTTAATAAATTTAACCAGCTCTAACTCGATTTGAATTATTTTTCTAATTAGCCAATTTTCACTGTTTAAATTATAAATAGATATTTATTATTTAATTTCAATTACCGCATTAATGTTAACATTATTTTTAATATGTTAATCATCACAATATCACAATCAAACCACAATACAGTCAATTAAATCGTCCATCGTCCGTGGACGAGGGAGGTGAGCTAACATGCATAGTATACAATTTATAATAATCAAAACTGATAAAAATCCACATTGGAAATTCTATATATTTATAGATGAATATAGTAAAATGATAAAATAATTTAGTGAGAAGTAGTTCTCACATTGGGTTCCACTCTGCCATTGTTTATTTTTGGTTTCAGTTCTGTTTTCATTTATTTCTATTCGAATTTGAATTTGCCTCAAATTCTAATTTACTCCAAATCACTTCTAGTCAGTTCCGTCGTGAAGTATTCGTCGAGAGGATTCCAACGCAATTTGAATCATCGAATTTGGACATCGTATGGAAGAGATATGATGTTACGAAGATTGATTATATAATTTAATTAATTAATAAATTGAATAAAACACTAATTAAATCATTTTGGGAGCAAACCATTCTTCCTCGTTTGAACGATTTCTGGAACCCGCACTTGCTCTCTCCGCCTTTTGGGAGCAAACCATTTCGGTCCCAAACCGCCGCCTCCTCCATTGATCAGAACTGGATCCGACCCTCCACCTTGACGCGTCTCTCCGCCGCCTCCCATCCCCTTCACCAGCGATGAACTCGGCGGCCTTGGCACGCCGGAAAACTGCCTCGAACGGCAGGACTTCATGCCCCAAATTCGACCGCCACAGCTCACTAAACCCTATCAACGTGGTATTGATTTAAAGAGCCCACAACGATCTGCCATTTTTGTTTAATAAATTTCTTGTAATGATTCATGTATTGAAAGGAAAAAGAGGATTTAGTATGGAGCGATTCTGGCCGTATATTCTGAACTGGCGGTTACGAATTTTGTGGAGAGGGCTAGGGTTTCTTTTGGGGTTATTTATATAAATTATATTATTATTTTATTAAATTAAATTCTTAAAAGTGAATTTCTCATTCGAACCCCAAATCAAACCCAACGAATGTCGCCCCTAGCCAAATACCCTGATTCCGGACACAATGGGATATGTCTCATAAGCCAATTCGACAATTTCAATCAGTTTTTTTAAAATTAATATATAAATTAATATAACGTTCAAAATTGATTGCAACTTACATTTTAATTTACTGGGGCCACATACTAACTCCAAAAATTCCCGAAAAATAAATCTAGCTATGTTTTGACAATAGTCCTAACAAAACTAATTTTGTTGAATTTGGAGACCGTTTGAAAAATGGTCGTTTTCCAGTTGATTAAATTCAAACTGAAATTGCCAAACACGTTTAAATTCACCACGCCCACATATTAATTCCAAAAATTATGAAAATTGGAATATAACAATAATGTGACATTCCAAATCCAACAAAAGTGGTTTCGTCGAAAACGGAGGTCGTTTGCAAAATGGCTATTTTGAAGGGCTATATATTGTATTAAAATATATATAAATTCCATAGCGACTATTTTGAATTTTAAATTGGACATAACTTTCAATTTATATTATGAAATCTGGATTTTTCACATTCGTTAGAAGGATATTATTAAATAGATCCAAATATTTCTTGTTTTACTGAAATCCGATTTATTTTGAATCCTATACATTCAACTGAAATTTAAAATTGAATTTTCAAACTACCGCGCCATTTCCAGTTCGTTTTATAATTAAAATAAATTTATACATTCTAACTTCGATTAAATTAATTTTTAGTTGTTATTATTTAAAATAAATCATTTTAAATATTCAAAATCCAATAAAGTAGCTAAAATAAAAAATTTAAATTAGTTCTGAAAATCCGGGTTGTTACACGCCCGTTCAGCCCCTTCACACCACGTAGTTCCTGTTAAAGATGAATATCAACACTCATCTAATTAGGCTTTAAAACCCAATTTATATTATATATTATAATTCCCTAAATCATCAATTACTTTTTAAACAATCACATTTAGGTTGAACAAACAATCGAACGGTTTTCCACGTGTTTTAACTGCTTCATGTTTCCTTTTAAAACCCGAGATGATTTAGCACAAGATTAATTTATCATTATTATTAATAATAAGTAATTTAATTATAACTAATACATCATTAGTTAATTAACCGGTTAAGCATTCTGTTCCTCCCCGCTTCTCGTTTTCACTCCGCACCAAACTCCTGTACCACGCGATGCCCTCTATTGATCCTCGAGCCTCCATCAACATGCCAAAGTCTGATCAGACTACTCACCTGTGTGCGCCTTGGTCCCCTTGATCATCGGTGGAAACCCCAAGCCATTTGATCCTTCCTACTGCTTGAAATCAGCCCCCAAACGCCCAACTTTAAAGTGAGAATTTAGCCCTATTAGTCCTCGAATTCAGATCAGAACCGGTCATATTGGAGAGCTCGACGAGCTCGTCGTAATTGTAGTTAAAATTTTCGATTTTCGTGATCGGACCGGAAGAAAAAGAGAGGGGAAGATTGGAACAATTCTGAGCGTTCATTTTAGGGGATGGCGGGCCATTGACCACAGGTTCACGAAATATGGGTTTTGACCAATTATCTTAGTCTATATATAGATGAGGGTATGAATATTTAATTAATATCTAAACTTGCACTTGAAGTAACACTCAAAAACCATCACAAACAACCTTCGATTGGGATGAAATTCCTAATCTTAGCATAAAAAATATTCCATACCCAATGCGACAGGTTTCGTCGAATTTTGAGGTCATTTGTGAAAAGTCCTTTATAAATCGCAGGCTAAAATCACGTGTTCAAATTTGCCACAATCACAAATTAAATCCAATGAATTTGAAACTTTGAAATTAGACTAGACCTTTTCCTTACGGATCCAATGAAATTTATTTCATTAATAATGGAGTTTATTTGGCCAGTCGTTTATTCATTTAAAGTTGCCCCTGTCTAAAGATATAAACGATTAAATAAAACAAGGATGTTTGGCGCTACCATGGTCAGACGGTAAGTCCGATTGGCACGGAAATCGAAATCTTACAATAGTTAATTAATACGAATCCAATTGCACAAGTTTCGTCGCATTCCTAGACTGTTTCCCAGTATGCTATTTTTATCCGCACCACAATGCTATTTTGGACACCAATTTACTCGATCTTCAAAAATAAGAAACTATATACCTATCCTGGCTCTAAACGTCGATACGAATTCAATGGAACTGGTTTCGCGGCTTAATTCGATCATCTACTCAGGTTACACACAAATACCCCTCTACACAATTAAATAAATTTAATTACACACTTTAGAAAATGATTGGGCGTTTATGGCTACCGTTGTCACATATGACATCGGTTTGCCATGAAATTTAATACCATACAATAGTTTAGCGTTACGGTTCCAATAAAACTAATTTCATCGAAAACAAAGACAGTTTGCAAAATGGCTATTTTAAAGCCATAAAAATATCGATAAAATATTAATCAAATTCCAAATTAATTCAATTAAATAATAATAAATTATTATCATCATAAATATCCAAATAGAATAATATATGTAGTTTCAAATATAAGTTATACAACTTAATATCACCAATTCGAGTTAAAACGGTATCCAAATTATGTTAAAACCCTTTTTAAACATTATATTTTAATAATGATTTTCCATAGTGACTATTTTAAAATTTGAATTGAACATAACTAACAATCTATAACATGAAATCCAGATTTTTCTCTTTCACATGAAAATTATAATCAACAAGATTCAAATGTTTCTTCTTTCACAGAAATCTGACTTAAAACGGTTTCTGTATATCTAGTTAAAGTTCAAAACTCAATATTACGAACTACCATTTCGAGCTCGTTTTATTTTAAATATAAATTAACGTTCAAATTTTGTTTTAATAAATGAATTAAATATTAAGAACCAATAATAATCCAAATTAAATATTTAAAATAATAAATTAAATTAAATATTTGGCTACCAAAAATACGGGATATTACAGATTTCCCTAGAAATATCATGGGTATAAAGCTAAGAGAAACGAATTCCTCCACCACCTACGTAAATACATTTGAGTTGATCAACTTACGCAATCTAGTAGATATACCCTATCAGACATTCGTCCATACACGTTGTCCTGGGACTGGACAAACAAAAGGCACTATTCTGTAAATCCATCTTAGGCAGTTTCTACCTAGGACTGCCAGAATAGCCCTTGCGTAAACTCCGTCTTCAATTATCTTCATCATATTTGATTCGCAACGCTAATGCCCATAAGGAGTGGTTTTCAGATAATAAATCTGATCCCGGTCTCTTCTTATTGACAACGAAAAATGGGTCATGACTTTGATAGCCGGTTATTTAACTATTAAAGGAAACATACATACAAACAACGGCCGTATTTCCAAATGGAAATTACACCGATCAATCATTAATCAACATTCAACCCCCTTTAAATTAATTTATCATTAATTTATTCATTCCTTAGTCTCCCGTTTTTCATATTTCTTAAACCAGTTTAGTGTCTCACGATTCGCGGAAAAACATTTCCATATCCACGATTTCTTATTTTCTATATTTAGAAAATATACTCTAATTACATTTGGAAAACATTTCCATTTCTCATTCACGCATCACTAACCTTCCACAACCATCAATCCCTAACCATAACTAGTAAGAGAACAATTCCCTAAGTATAAACCCCGAAGGCCGAAACCAACATCAGATCGATACTCAGACAACTATTCAACATAACTAATTTCCAATCGGTTTCTAATGTTAAGTATTTCTTAATTTCTTATTTACAAAACCGTTTACATAATTCTCTATTCAGTTTAAGAATCCACTTCTTTATGGAAATCTTTGATTATAACGATAACATTATAATATCTGCTTTTGAAATATTTAATTTCAAAACATAACTTTTGTTTAAATAAATAAATAATTAATTAATTAGATAAAGAAATAAATTTTGATTAGAACCGAAAAGTAAATGGTACTTTCCAAAATTCGATAGAATCGAATTCCAACATATAACTCACTTTTGAATACTCTCTATTCAAACAACGTCCCAAACGTCGGAATAAAATCACCGTTTCAGCTTAACTTGATTTCTAAATTCATATTTGAATTTATCACTTCAAATACTTACTAATTTCCTTACAACCAATTTAATATGTTTACTTATGTAACGTCCCGCCATTTTTACCGATTCAAATTGGTGTTTAAACAAACTTAAAACGTTCTAAAACGACTGGTCATTATTTAGCTTACAGAGTTTAAAAATAGAATCAACACAGAAATACAAAATAAATAAATAATAGTATTGAACAATGAAATAAAACTTTATTTATAAATCAGAATTTGTGAATACAATAGTTTTCTATCCAGCGGAATGGAAAGACAGTTCGAATACAATAAAAATAATTACTATTCAAATCATCAGAGTGCGTCGTCGTTGGAATCTCCCAACATCGTCAGTCTTCAAATCCTACGCTGTGATCTTTAAATCTGTACTGCTCGGGTCTGACCCGAGTGTTCCATGCAAAAACATAAAACACTCGAGTCAGGATTAATCCTAGTTCAAGTAAATTAACTTCAATATAAACTGAAATACAAAAGTTAATTCCATCATCGATGTCATATATAAAATAAATAGTGGTGGGAACTCCCTACTCTAATTGAGATCGGGGGTTTCCTCTTTCTTCGCCAATTAAGAACCAATTAATATACTGGTCGCTGCACATAACATTCATTCGTTTACTTGTTGCAAAATGGATCTTTTTCTATCGTTGATCAGAGATTTTTCTATGAAAAATACGAATCGGAGTTTGAAGAAGGGGAAGGAGCCCTCGACCCGCAACAGATAGAGGGTCCAGCATCGCAGCGAATCCTGCAAGAGCACAACGACGGAATTGACCTCTCATCTACCGCCTTTGTTTGATTGATCATTGGGCCCTCTTTTTTTCATCTTGTTATATCCATTGATAAGTTGTGAAGAGTTTAACCATAGATAATCTCTCAACCACCCCATCAAATAAGTGGAAGATTCATTAAATTGTGAAACGTTACCCTGCCCCTTTCAGTCGGAAAACCTCGAGTGCCAACGATTTTCTGATTTCTTCTTTCCGCGTATCATCTTCCCGGTGAAGATGACCCCTTTTTGTGATCTTTTTCGTGGGCTTAGTTCGGCATAACCTTGGTATCGGCTTATGCTCGTTTGAGCTAATGAGGGTAGATAAGAGCTAACACAAGTACGGTTCCTTCAGGTGGTTCAATCACGGTTCCCGAATATTTGTGAGCAGTGTGGATATCATTTGAAAATGAGCAGTTCAGATAGAATCGAACTTTTGATTGACCGGGGCACTTGGGATCCTATGGACGAAGATATGGTCTCCATGGACCCCATTGAATTTCATTCAGAGGAGGAACCTTATAAAGATCGTATTGATTCTTATCAACAAAGAACAGGTTTAACTGAAGCTGTTCAAACAGGCATAGGTCAATTAAATGGTATTCCCATAGCAATTGGGGTTATGGATTTTCAATTCTTGGGGGGTAGTATGGGATCTATAGTAGGCGAGAAAATCACTCGTTTGATCGAATATGCTACTAATCGATCTCTACCTGTTATTATTGTGCTCCCGACATAGAAGATCAAGTCGGAAATAACCTTTTTTCATACTACTATCTCGATAGAAAATATCGTGTTAGAAAAAACAATAATAGTTTGTTCATCTCGAACTCGAAGTGCCATGCTATTATTACCTATTATTCATATTCAATATGGCGAAGGCATAGTTTTCTTCTTTTTTTTTTTTAATAAAAACTCATTGGCGCTCCTAAGTGATAAAAGAAAGAAGAACTCATTGGCGCTCCTAAGTGATAAAAGCCGGGTGCTTTTTAGCCACCAACAGCTTGTGTTTCCGTTCCCTGGATGAGATCAAGGATTCTTTCCACCGGATTAGTAACAGTCCGTTCTCCAAAGGACTAAATCAAAAGGGCACAACATTCATTCGTTTACTTGTTAGCTAGCGCTATTCCATAATTTGCTTTCAGGTGCGTAGCGAAATAATAGTAACTTAATTTCTAATAATTCAAAGAAAGAACTACTCTTCCTGCGATTCTTCTTTTTATTGAGAACAGGACGGAACTAGACTAAGGAAGTCATCTGCTGTGCCCCTATTCAACTACTTCAACCATTTCCGAACACGTCATCTCATTTTCAGGGCATGTGATAGTTCAATTATGTATGGACGATTCGTTGTTCCATGCCCTTTAGAATACAATGGGTTTCGAAAAAAAAAGAATTATTCTTTTTTTTTCTATTGGTTGATAAACCGACCTAGGTCCACATCAGTGTATCTTGATCAAGTGTGATATCTGTTCATATCAGTGTATATAGATCAATTGTGATATATGTTCATATCAGTGTATCTAGATCAAGTGTGATATATGTTCATATCAGTGTATCTAGATCAAGTGTGATATCTGTTCATATCAGTTATATTCAAGGACAAGATTAAGTATGGCATCCGTTCATGTCGGTTCTATCTAATTGAAAAGATCGAGTGTGTGTTCGAAACTATTATTTGAGCATTCATCACGCTATCTAAATTTAAGGAGGTAATGTATTATATTTTATATTTTGTCTAACATTATAATTCAAATATATACAACATAATAAATTTTTAGCAGCTTAATTTAGCAAACATTTTAACATGCCATTCAAATGATGTAGCAACTGTATATAGAGCAAAATGACCTATAGTAGCTGGACTTAGCAACATAGTAACATGCCATTCAAAATGATGCAGCAAATATTTGTACTGCATATGTAGATGATCAAATTCAAAATGATCCAATGGGATATCATCTCCATTATTAATGCTTTAGATATGTTCTACATTCATTTATATTTATATATATATACTAGTTTAAACCAAACATACATGCATCCAATAAGTAGAGGTATTGCTTTAGCTTGACAATGCATAACAGGGTCTTTAAACACAAGCGTATGTCTGACAGGCGAATTAAATCATGTGCCACTGATTTGTTCCAGCTTCTATATAAAACAGGTTGATTCAAAAAGTGTCCACCATGTGCGAGTGCAAACTAGTCATTAGAACAGTGGAGTGTATCCATAATAGGGCTAATGTAACACGGATTTCAATAAGGAAACCAAATATGTATGGCATGCAGATAAGTAACAAAATCCAGATGTGTAATATATATAGGTAACATACTCAAATCGACATGCCACAACATGTACAAAATGCCAAGTTAGTCAGCAAGTACGAGGTGGTCAGGGTAAGTAAAATACAAGACAGGAATATCACCGTAACATACATGGCATACACACCGTAGACCACTAAATATAGACTGTACATTTATGGCAAAATACCTGTAACATAATAACAATAGACCACTAAATATATATTGCACATTGCCTGCTTTATTTTGCAAGAAGTTGATAATTTGATATGTGTTCTATTACCAAGTGACACTTTACTAAGACTTACACTTTTCACTCAAAATTTATAGAATCAAGTATGCCACTATAGAGGATAAATATTTATTACTCACTTATTTCCAAAACTGTCAAAGTTAAGCGCTATCTAAAACATACCGAATTCAAAGCCCTTTACAATTTCAATTCAAGAAACTTAGCCATTATACTTGAATTTGCGGGAACCAATATGAATTGGCATAGTAATTTAACAATTTCATTTCAACAAGTAAAATGTTTCCACAATTCCATTTCAGTGAATAAGTGGGTTCAGAAATTTCTTTTCAGTGAACAAATGGTTTGCGCAATTTTAATAAAGCCTCAGAAATCTAAACAAAACATAAACTCAAAGAGCGTCCATCATGACTGGTCTGCCTAGCTTATACGTGTGTATACAATCCAGTTAAATCATTCTCCTTACCAGATTTGAGTGCCTTACACATAGCTTCAACGTATAAGTTCTCAGGTCCAACAAGCAATTAAGGTGCCTCCTACCAGGCTTTTCCTTTTATACTTAGTTATAAGTCAAACATATTTAGTGAAGCCCCAATCAGTACAACTATCATAAACGTATACAGGACAACATGATAGTGGTGCTTAAGTCATCAAAACATTTATATACACACCAACAGTATGTGCAACCATATTGATATACACAAGGGTATATAGTTCAAGTGTATGAGT
This sequence comes from Allium sativum, assembly GCA_030737875.1. Taxonomy (NCBI): domain Eukaryota; kingdom Viridiplantae; phylum Streptophyta; class Magnoliopsida; order Asparagales; family Amaryllidaceae; genus Allium; species Allium sativum. The sequence continues at coordinate 936,519,581 of CM060924.1, read as the reverse complement.
TCTCGGCCAAATAATATATATAAGGATCTACTTAACGGTATAATGCAAGTGTTAGATTCTGGTTTTAAGGAAAGGTATAGGTGCAACTCTTTAATATTCCAAGATCACAGTTAAATCATGTCGATATACAGAAGATGTAATACTTGTGGCAAAACAAAAGCATGTGAATGGTCATCCAACAAGTTCAGGTTTGATACTATCAAGTGAAAGTGGATGGCCCGTATAACACAATGTAGTATATTAAATTGGACTGTTCAGCAAACCATTCGAGAATGTTTCCAACCAACCAAATTACGCACCAAGAACTTCAGCAACAAATCAAATAACAAAAGAAGAAGGGGAACCAACTATTTTACTTAGATTTATTATTGAAGTTGATGAACTTGAATGAACCATTAATCAAGAGTGAATACTCGCATTGAAATAGCAGTAGCGAAAACGCAGCGATGCAGGCTTGAATTTTACTAATGGCATGCGGCGCAGCAGGTGATGAATTAAATCTGACGATGGTGGAGCTGAGGCAGGGCTCGTTGCGTGTGCTGGTTCTAGAGGGTCGGCGTCTAGCTGATGGAGGCACGAACCGACGATGGAAATAGAGGACTAGTCATTGATTCCAGATGTTAGCGGCTCAGCGAATTGAGGAGGAGAGGCGCAATTGATTTAGGATTGGAGCGATTTGAAAAAGCTAAAGTTTGATTTGGGGAATCGACCATTTTTTATTTTAGGGGAAATAGGGATTTGGTTATTAAAAGAAAAAATAAAAGGAAATGAATTTCTTTGTTGAGAATGGAAGAAGGCATGGTAATATAAAGGAGTGGAGAAATCTTTTAGAAGAGGCTGCGTAGGGATAAGAACGACGTTGAATCATATAGGTTTAGGGTACGCAATTCAAAAATATAGGTCGGCTTAGCAGTGTCTGAGGTAGGTTATATTTTATTCAATATTAATTTCTACCACGAAATACCCTGTAACGCGGTGACTTCATACCGCTAACGCAACTTTCAAACGCGATAAAAATTGTATGTGCCAGCTCGTCTTCGCATCCTGGACCTAATAAAATTATTCTGATTGTATTCCGATTTTATACGACATTATATTTAAATTTAAATTATTTAACAGTTAACCGATTTTATCCTGTCTATTCACCAATGACCCTGTTCATTTCCAATTTTTTTTGAAACGTTAAATTTCAAATTTCCTTGTATGCACAAATACACACATCTCTAGACCAGTTTCCATATATTGCAACAAATAAAAAATTTCAGTTCATATTAAAGTTAATAACATTTATCTTGCATTCAACTATTTTTATGTTCTAGTCGATTTTCAAAATCCAATTAAATTATCCGATCAATTTGAATTCAGATAATCGATAATAAACATTCGATTATCAACCAATCATTCTGGAAAATATCGAAGTCAATCCCACTCAAACAATATATTTGATTTTAAATTTCTAACCCAACATCAATATAAAAATTGGTTATTCATCGTTAAATCTTTGATAAATCCGATATCCAGTTGTTGAAATTTCTGGGACATTACAATCTTCCCTTCTTTAAAACTTTTTGTCCTCGAAAAGGAGAGATCGTTAGTGTTATACCACTGTATATTTCAAATGTTCATATTTATATGGAAAAAAAATTACACAACCAATTTAAATATCGATTTTTAGGTCATCGACCATCCATGTTTATTCAACATATTCAATTAACTCGGAAAAACAATTTTCCTAACAAGACAAAGTTCTTTTTAAATTCCAATTTCTGCATAAGTTGGATTTATGCATCTCAACGTATTCTGAATTCCTTTTTAGTCGTCATTTGTCAATATTAACTTATCCGTCATGCACTTATTCCTTACAATCCAAATCCAACTCAATCTCCTTGTATTACATTCATTTAATCTTCCCCAACACTCATTGAAGAGTGTAAATAAAATCTCTTCAAGTCACAAATTATCGATCTAAAAATGTTCAAAATATGAAACCTTTTACACTTCTATATAGAAAATATTGGTATTATTATTCCGAAATTCTCTTTCTTAATTTTAATTCTCGAATTATTTATTTGAAAATACTTTATAGCTCGAAGTTTGACAAGTCTATTGTCGTTCTTACAGATGTTAGGCTTACGCTGGCCAGACGCACGACTAAAATCTCCAAGTACTAAATATCCTTGTTTTAACTCCCGGTGAAATTTTTTCAAAAATTCTTTTAAAAACAGATACAGAAAGTACCAATGTGATGTTGATATGTTGATTGTTCATGAATCGCAGATACACAATGGTTTCGTCTGGATCCCCCAGAAAACTTCCGTATCTGTAGGAATTCACTTCCCTGCGAATTTCATCATGGACAGATCAATGGAAAATATTTACGAATCAAAAGAGGAAACTGAGGTCGCTGAGCGTTGACTGCTCTAACTCAAAGACACAAAACAATCATGGAACTATGAAGATACTTCAAGTCACGAGGACAAATCAGGTCACGAAGACCAATCAAGTCACGAAGACACAGTGCTGCATCAATCTAGGTGGTTCACCATCACTAAGATATCTCACACATTGCATGGCTCCATTATACCTTTAGCAACTCTTGTGGTTACATCTCTTTCACATGTAGATATGCTATGTGGACTGCAGGTATACAATGGTTACGCCTGGGTCCCCAAGGAAACATCCATACCCTTAAGCTTTCACAGCTTTGCGGATTACGCCATTATCACGACCGTAGATCGCAGCAGACACAATGGTTACGCTTGGTTCCCCCAAGAAACATCCGTCCGCCGTAGGCCATCTACAGCCCTGCGAATTACGCTACACGGTCGTGTTCTTTTAGACAACTCGAGTTTTATGTCCAGACAACCTACTACCACCAGCAGCACATCTCAACTAAGCTCGAGATTCAAGGAAGAAGGATGGTACTTCCCTTATTTTGCTTTGAAAACATATAATACTTATTTCATATTCCTCATAAATCATACTTATGTCAACTTACATAAGATTTTCTTTCCAAATCATATTTTCAAACATTTAATTCTTATATAAATTCTATTATATAATATTTCATTTCAAATCGATATCCGTCTAATCCAGCAGTGCTCAAATTCACTATATCCTTATGTATCTCTCATATTAGTTCTAAAACTTCTATATCCAATATCAAAAATCGAATATCCTCAAATTCTCATTCAAATTTCAAAATTTCCATCTCTTAATCAATCTAGATAATTAATATCTTATCAAACTCAGATTTACCCATTTATTAGTTGTAAACCCAATTTTCTCCAAATTTCCAATTATCAAATTCATCACTTAATTGACATCTTCACGCTCTCAAATTTCAGAATTTTCATCCATATAACAAATTTCTTATTCGCATTTTCTCTTCTACCTTCACATCCTTCGACCGTAAATTAGCAAGCGAACAACTCCCAAAGTATCAACCCCGAATGCCGAAACCAACATCAGATCAACAATCAGGAAATTATTCAACTTAATTAATCTCCAGTCAATTTTTTTGATTTTCCTTAACTCTATTTCTAATTTCTTATCAAATCCTCGCTTACGAAATTCTCGAATTCAAATTACAATTCCATTTCCTTTACGTTCTGCCGCCCTTCATTTTCGACGTGCAGCTTTTAATTCTTCAATTCTGACCATTTTGATTTGTCAAAACCTGTTAACTTCTAACAATCCCTGAAAATCAGTTCATATTCATTTTCTATATTTCTAGAAATCTCCTATTACCGTTGCAAAACATTTTCATATATTTGCAAATCTTTAACTTCAATAGAAATATACTTTATTCTCAGGGGGGAATATTTCTAGATTCGTTATTTGGACAAAAACAGATATTAAATACACACCGCTATTTTCACTTTATTGCTAACACTCATTTCTTACTCCATTTAACCCCTTTTACTATCGAACCTTAACTATTTCTTAGTCAACAATGAAGTCAATCAAGTTGGAGTATATTTACCTCTCAAACCTTAACTGAACAACATTATTAACTTCGAAATAGGTCAAGTTCACAACTTCAATTACCCACAAAACATTTATTTCATAACTTCCGAATTAAAGTTAAGAAATTTTATTCTTTTATAATAATCGTTGATTGTAACCATAATTCACGACTTCAAAATATTCAACTTAAAAAAATTATACTTTATTCTAAATAAACAATTTATTAATAATATATAAAAAATTTAAATTAAAACAGAAAGTAAATAGTATTCTCCTGAAATTCGACACAATTGATTTCCACGAATAAATTCCTTCGAATAATCTCTTATTCGATAATATATTCCGACCTTCAAAAAATCCCATTTGACTTATATTCTGAACTTCAGAATAATTTCACCGTACCGGTCAACTTCATTTCCATTTGCAACATTATTTGCTTTCAAATGTTATTCACTTTTAAAAAGTGAATACTATTCCTTTTATCGAAATATGAACTTGTTACATCAAATCATTTTTTATTTCATTTGAATATAGATTAAAATCTCTCTTCATTCATATCCCGCTTCATTTATAACTCTCATTCACAATCCTCTTTTCATTAAATAATTTACATGTTCACAATTTTCTATCAAACTCATATATTCAATTATACACTATTGGTTCAAAACCAGTTATAATTTATCTGGCCAATTTCAAATAAATTAGTAATATAATTTACCACAATCGGATTTATATTATAACCTTTTTGAATTTTTTTTCACTAATTAATATTCCAAACATTGAGATAAGATTCATTGTTTCATTTTTGAGACATTTTCGAATTTCCCTTTTTTATTCCAATTTTCATCTAAATTCTTATTGTAACGACCCGAATTTTTAATAACATGTTGAAACCAAAAATCAAGGCAGAATTAAATTTAAAAATAAGAATCAAGGGAAAGGGGTTACGCCATTGCGTTCGTCTCAAAATTATGCTTGGAAACGAGTCCGAATTTTCGAAAAACGGATTCCGTAAGAGGGAGATATGACCCTCCAAAGTTTCAGGAATTTCAGAACTAAAAACAGCTCGAAATTCGAATTCGAAATTCGAATTCAAACCCCAGGGCAGACTGGGCGGGAATTTTCCCGCCCAAGACCAGGTCGACACTATGGTCGACCCTATGGTCGACCCCCCAAGGACCAGGTCGACCCTATGGTCGACCTGGTACCAAAAACTGGTTTTCAGCCTGGGTTCATTCTGATGTATTTGGACCAATTTTCTGACTAGATTCGTAACTCTAAACCTATATAAGTAGCCTCTTGCAATAACCCGGAAAATCTGGGCCAGTTTAAAATTTTTTATTTTGGCTATTTTAGCGAATTCTGAATATTTAAAATGAATCATTTTAAATAAAAACGAAGGAAAATTTATTTTCAATATAATTCGACGTATATATTATACGCGTCGTCATTAGAATATATAATATTTATATATAATTATAAATAGAATTGAAAATGGCGCGGTAGTTCGAAAATTCGATTTCAAACTTCAATTGAACATACCGGGTGCAAAACAATCCGGATTTTAGTGAAACCAAAAACATTAGGATCTAATTGATAATACCTTTCCAACGAATCCGAAAAATAAAAATTTCATAGCGGGAATCAAAAGATATGTCCAGTTGAAAATTCTGAATAGTCGCTATGGAATTCAGGCCCTTAAAAATGGAAATTTTGCAAACGACCTCGGATTTCGACGAAACCAGTTTTGTTGGGTCCGTGATGTTAAATTATCGCTAGATTCCAAATTTCATAATTTTTCGATTCAATATGTGAGCGTGGCAAAGGAAAACGCGTTTGACCAGTTTTAGTTGATTTTAATCGACTGGAAAATGGCCATTTTTCTAACGGTCTCAGAATTCGACGAAACTAGTTTTGTTAGGACCGTATCGTCAATACGAAGCTAGAAAATATTTTTATGGGATTTATAGAGTTAGTATGTGACCCCGGTAATTTGAAATGTACGTTTAAAATTCAATATAGCGATTTAAATGTAAATTCAACGGAAACTGATCGAGACGAACAAACCAGCCTACGATACATATCCCATTGAGTTCGGAATGGGGGTGTAACGCTATGGACGACAGGCGGTGGGCCTCGTTTCGAGGTCGTATGTAAAAGTACCTTTTTAGAAATTAAATAATTAATTAATTAAAATAAAAAAATAAAAATTCCCTCTCTCTCCTCTCCTTTATCCCTCTCTGGCCCAGTTCGAATTCATTTATAAAAAAAAAAGAAAAAGAAAAAAACGCGAGACCGTCGCCTGCTCCGCCCGCCACCTCGTGCCGCCTCAGGCGCGACCTGACCCCCTCCCCACCTCGACCTCGCGACAGCCTCCTCCCCCCTCTTCCCTAGTTCATCGCGCAACCCCCCTTGAAAACCCTAAATCCCCAAATCGCACAACCCCCACCGTGGACCCCAGTCGCGCCGCCCCTTCCCCTTACTTCCTCCACCCCCGTGCCCCCCCCCCCCCACCATCCTCTGACGACGCAGGAAGACCCCCCCCCCTTCCCCCGCTGTAAGTTTAATTTTAGTTTTTATTTGCTTTATTTTCTTTATTTTTTATTATTTAATTTACACTCCTATGATAAAACTGAAAATTCAAGTCTTAGGAAAATAGGGTTTTTACTTGAAAGTTTTGATTTTTGTTTAAAATAAAGTTTTGATTTTTATTTGTCTTGGTAAAATATGATCTTTATATTTTTAAAGTAATAAAAATATGATTTTTATATTTTTAAAGTATTAAAAATATAATCTTTACTATATAGAAGATGTAAAAATATGATTTTTGTTTGTGTAGAGAATTAAAAATATAATTTTTACATGATAGACATATTAAAAATATCTTACTTGTATATGTAGAGAAATAAAAATCTGATTTTTATTATATATATACGTTGAAATAAAAATGTGATTTTTATAGTGATAGAATTGAAAAGGAGAAATCTTTATAGTTGAAAATGCGTGATTTTTATATATTGAATAACAAGGTAAAAATTCGTTTTTTTATATATTGAATAGCATAGTAAAAATTCGATTTTTATATATTGAATAACAAGGTAAAAATTCGATTTTTGTATATTGAATAGCGAAGTAAAAATTCGATTTTTACATATGTAGTGAATACGGGCAACGAAGATGATAAAAATGCGATAACGATGAAGATTTCTGTCGAAGAAGAGTCAAGATGATTGGATAGCTATCTGTGAGAATTTCTCACCTTTCAATTTCTTTTCTAGCTATATATATATATACTAGGATGCAGACGGTGCTTAGTAGCACCCGACACAATCGTCCACAGACCATGGACTTGTTTGTTTGGTTGCATAGATTAGTTAGATGATTCGATTTGAAATTGAATTGTTTAGTGAAATGAATGAATTTGATTGATGTGTGAATGGCGTGGGCCTTCACTAGACCGGGGATAAGGCTAGGCCTCGTCCCGTTTCTAGTATCGTGCCGTTATGCCGCCGAAATTTTCTAAAATATGTTAGAAAAATAAAAATATCATTTTATTTAAAGAATGAACTGAATAGAAATTCATATGTTAAAATAAAATGTTTTATCGTTAAAAATATAATTTTTAAGGTGAAGTGAATAAAATAAAATATTCATTTACAAACCGGACGGTTTGTTTATGTACACCTATTTGAATGACATTGATTGGGACGATAAATTTTACACATCGCCCAACTGCACAAATAAAATCTGTGTTTGATTGTTTGAAATCCCACACGGGTGTTGGGATGAAATTTGAAGTTCACTCATCCTGATTGATTAAATATGTCGATCGATTGATTGACAGGCTGTTATAAGCGTTAGATATCTATATTTGATGCTTATACAGTGTAGTGCACTTTGGTTGATGGTTGATTATTTTTCAATGCTATTATATACGTGTGATGTATGAAAATCCATGTAATTAACATTATATGGTAATTGATTGGGCCTCATTCCAATTTAGAAAATAAAGGATATTATAAATAAATGTTCATGTGTTGACTGTACTCATCCGTTGAGATTGGTCATGTGTTGAACGAAATATTTTGAAAATAAAATTTACTTCTTTATCAATATAATATAAATGTTCATGTGTTGACTGTACTCATCCGTTGAGATTGGTCATGTGTTGAACGAAATATTTTAAAAATAAAATTTACTTCTCTATCAATATAAAATAAAGGTTCATGTGTTGACTGTACTCATCCGTTGAGATTAGTCATGTGTTGAACGAAATATTTTGATATTAACAAATATTTTGGTAATAGGAATATTTGAAAACGAAATATTTGAAAATAGAAATATATGAAGCCGTGTTGATTAGATTGACGCCATTTTGACGTGAACGATATTTATATCGATTTTATTCATTTTAAAACGAATATTGAAAAGTGATTTCGAAATCGAATATTTTAAAATGAAATTTGAATTTGAATCAAATAGAAAAAAAACGAATTTGATTTCAATTGAATAGCAAACGAAACGAATTCGAATTGAATTGAATAGATAACGAATTCGAATTGAATCGAATAGAAAACCAATTTGAATTGAATCGAATAGAAAACCAATTTGAATTGAATCGAATAGAAAACGACTTTGGAATTGAAAGCGAATTGAAAACGAATTCAAATTGAATTGAAAGCGAATTGAAATGAATTCAAATTGAATTGAAATTTGAATTGAATAGAAATGAATTTTAAAACGAATTTATAAAGAAGAATTCAATTTTCATTTGAATTGAAATGGAAGTTGAAATTGCTTTTGAAACGAATTTAAAACTATTTATATAACTCGTTTTAAATAGAAATCGACGAAATATATATAATATATATAATGGCCTGAATAGAACGCGCCGCGCCGCGGCAGTTCGTGAATTTCGACCATTTATTTCAAACGGACATTACGGGAGATCCGACCGTCGGATTCTCCTAAAACCGGAACCGTTGGGTTCGTATCGAAAAGAGCTTTCTAACGAGTATTAGAAATTTGAAATCTAACGGTTGGATTTGGAGATACTTCCAAATCAAATTCGAAAAAGGTCGCTGTAAGTGCAGTTCGATGGCCGTTGATGGAAATCGACTGTACGGGCCTTGATAAAATTATTAAAAATAGTAATAATTTGTGTAAAATCATAAGAAATGATCTAGAAAGAATTGGGATGAAAAACTCCATATTTGAAAAGATAAAAATAGATTTTTATCGAAATGAACTAGTTTTGAACTAGAATTATAATTCTATTTATTTTTAAATAAATAAATCGAATTTGAAATGGTTTTGAAAATAACCAGAATTTCCAATGATTGCATTGGAATGGATTTGAATCGAAATTGTCTTCGGAATATTTCGATGTTGGATTTCGTGATTATACATATGCTGTTATGGAAATTTGAAAGATATAGATATATATTTCGTTATTTCCAATACGATATTTGTTAGTCGTGGAATTTGATATTGAATATAAGCCGATATATTTTCTATTCAGAGCCTTGTGTTTAATATCAAGTTGATTTGGGTTTGTCGTGAATGGTGTCTTCATTAACACTGTTCTTGAACCCAGTTGAGAAAAGATTAAATCTTTTTTATTTAGATTTAATGAAGTGTACCAATTAAATAATATTTAATTGGAATTGAATTGATATTGATTTTTGGGTTTATCGTGAACAGTGTTTTTAAATAACACTTGTTCTTTAACCCGATAATTAATGGAAGGTGATTTTGGGTTTACCGTGAACCGTGTTTTTAAATGACACTGATTCTTTAACCCAGTCAAAGATTAAAACTAAGTGGAGTTTTAATGAATCTTTAATTAGATTGAAATAATCGAGAATGGAGTATCACCAGTTTTACTCCAGGCGATAGTTAAATCTTTAATTAGATTTGAACGTGAAATGGTAATTGAATTTACCGATAACACCGGGGTGTTAGATATGAATTATTACCAGTTTTACTTCATGGGATGAATAGGTTGGGATTGGGAAATTAAAACAAATGATTACTTCGGTAAGGTTCGTTAATCCCGACTAGTTGAATGGATATTCAAAAGTAGATTAAAGAATAAATTAAAGAATTTTATCTTGGATAAAATTAATGGGAACCTTTCCCTATGAATGTGAAATTTAGAAACTAACTGTCGGTTAGCTAAGTAGAATGGTTTTCTGGATATTGATCTGATGTTGGTTTCGGCCTTCGGTGTTAATATTTGGGGAATTATTCTCTTAATTAATTTACGGTTAGAGACTGATGAATTGGAATGAGGCGTATGTTGTGTTTGTGTAACACTTATTTAAAATATACGCGAGTTATTCGGAAAGACCGGGTTTATCCCATTCTGAATAACTGATACGACGATAAGTCGAAGATGAAGACGATGGTCGAATACCGGAAGTCTTCACGTCGTTTGGGTGATTACTGATGATCTTGATTGGGCTGTACACCCAAGAAGATGGAAACAGTTGGTGATCGTCCAGACGTACTTGGAGATCGATGGATATGCGGGGTACTAGGTGCCTCCGGTTTCGTTCAGACCCAGAACGGACTTGTAAATGGACTGTGTGTCTGACATTGGATTTTAGTCTGTGTGATTGATCTCTATTAAATATATATCTGTTTGGCGGCGGAGAATTTATTCTCTTGCTTAACGCCCTTCTCTGAGACGTACGAGCTCAGGGGTTATATATTGATGGATATCAAACGCATGGAGTGAATTGCCTGTGTGGCATGCCTAAGTGGCAATTGATCGAGGCTTCTGTTGAAAAGCAAAGTCTTGTGGTGATGATCAAAGCACAGCCTTTGTGGCATAGCTTTGTGTAACGTTTACTTCGCGAGTTTCACACCCGGTATGAACCAAAAAACGGGAGACGGACATCAGGGAGGACATGCGTTTCTTTCTAGTTAGAAGTGGCGTCAGTGGTTTTACACGCCCTGACGAGTTTGACTTATGTGGTTGTTGCTGTTGCGAGGCGCCTCGGTTAGATCGGACGATTCGGGTCCGATGGAGCCATTCGTTGGCTCATTTACGCCCCAAAGGGCAGAGGGACGTATTGTTCAGGCATAATAATCCACATCGCTGGACCGGCCCTGACGATCCAAGGCCCACCTGAGTCTGGGTCCTGAGACATGGGCTAGATTGTCTCGAATCGGTTGAGGACTATCTTTTGCCTCAGTTCATAGATGGAAACCCAATTTCCAAATACGACATCGTGCGGTTTTGATTGTATATATATATGGCGACATGATATATGGTACCCATGCCGCCTATGATTGATACTTATGATCTGAAGTTGTTTTATACACTATGCACTTATTATAGTATCAAATGATTTGTTTTAAACGTATCAAGCATTCTTTGGCTGTTATAAGGGAAAACCCTATCCCCCAGCTTGCGTTGCATTGTGTGATAGGACCTGGGTCTTATAACAGCTTCATTTTTCTTTATTTTAGCATTGCGCTGTTTGTTTCATGCACTGGTATTCTTGGGAGGAAACCCGTTCCGTGCTATACGACGTGGTCCCTTGATTTACCTAACTTTAAAATAAAATAAAGATTAACTGTTTTAGTTCTCACACCAGTCACATGACTGACCTGGAGTTTATTGTTTCAACCTAAACTCTGGGTGCCCCTATTTTGACACGGGCAGCTAGTAGTTTTGGTTTTGCAGATTTATATTCACAGGATCCTGGTTTACAGCTGGAACGATATCCGGAAAGCTTTGTATCCGTATATCTCCTTCAGTTGTGTATTGTATTATTTTCCGCTGCTATGTGATTAAATGTAATTTAAATCTCTGACATTTCTGTGTAATATTCATTTATACTCTGTATATTCTTGTAATCTGATGCATTGTTGTAATATACAATGAAATGTTCTTCCGTCTGCGTTCTGATTTGTCGTGTTCTCAAAACAATCCGCTCTTTCCTTCACGGGGAAGTTATGGGTTTTCACAGTTGGTATCAGAGCTTTGGTTTACAGAGCTCGAGAACAAGGCACATTAGAACCATACGAAAGAATTCATCAGATATTGGATTAGCAATATCCAATTAGAATGACTCGTTAGAGATAGGATCAATAGTATCCCAGAACGAGTGTGAAGAGTATATTTTTCAAATGAAAACAATTTTGTTTTGAAAATTTAAATCGTTTTATACGTATTTGAATATTTATTTATTTTGAATATGGACAATCCAATATATAAAGGTTTTGTATATACGCGTCATGAACGTATATTCGAAGTTTTAATATATTAGATAGATATAGAGTCACACTTTAGTCGCCCGGACATGGTCCTGATGATGAAGTATACCATCACCAGTATTTATTTTCGAGTGACGAAGGTGTGATTTTCTATATATCTCCATTAGACTGGTGTGAGAACCAAAACTTATATAGCTAGAATACATTGTTGGGATTTGGCATCAAAAACATGATTTTTTTTGTATGTGTATCAAAATTATGAATTTGAAACTCTAATCCACTAATTGATTGATGTTAGTGCTGTTTGTTTATTTGTTTGATAATTTTGAACCATTATGCCTAATTGAATCAAATATTGAATTGTATTGAAAATTGGTCGCATTTGCTTGCATATACATATACTTACATTGAACAGGTCATAGCAAGGAGGCTAGAGCCGAAGAATAAAATTTGTTTGCCCGACAAATAGGTACATGTTTACTATATAATTTACTGTTTTGTTTGGGTGATGATGATTTTATGAGCCTATTGGCTAGCCGCTTGGCGTTTTCTTTTTCTTTTTGAGATTAGAAGGACCGGGGAACTTATTTGAAATTCCCCGATGCTCCCGGTGCAGGGGAGGTTATGGCGAAATTTTTCGAAAATTTAGGGTGTTAGCCAAATTTTTGAAAATTTGAAAATTCTCAGAAACTGAAAAGTTGGAGAATGGAAGCCAGATCGAACGTAGAGTTGATTAATCAAACCACTTTCGACTTTGTTCCTTTTCGGGGACGAAAAGTTTTAAGTGGGGGAGATTGTAATAACCCGAAAATCTGGGCCAGTTTAAATTTTTTTATTTTGGCTATTTTAGCGAATTCTGAATATTTAAAATGAATCATTTTAAATAAAAACGAAGGAAAATTTATTTTCAATATAATTCGACGTATATATTATACGCGCCGTCATTAGAATATATAATATTTATATATAATTATAAATAGAATTGAAAATGGCGCGGTAGTTCGAAAATTCGATTTCAAACTTCAATTGAACATACCGGGTGCAAAACAATCCGGATTTTAGTGAAACCAAAAACATTAGGATCTAATTGATAATACCTTTCCAACGAATCCGAAAAATCAAAATTTCATAGCGGGAATCAAAAGATATGTCCAGTTGAAAATTCTGAAGAGTCGCTATGGAATTCAGGCCCTTAAAAATGGAAATTTTGCAAACGACCTCGGATTTCGACGAAACCAGTTTTGTTGGGTCCGTGATGTTAAATTATCGCTAGATTCCAAATTTCATAATTTTTTGATTCAATATGTGAGTGTGGCAAAGGAAAACGCGTTTGACCAGTTTCAGTTGATTTTAATCGACTGGAAAATGGCCATTTTTCTAACGGTCTCAGAATTCGACGAAACTAGTTTTGTTAGGACCGTATCGTCAATACGAAGCTAGAAAATATTTTTATGGGATTTATAGAGTTAGTATGTGACCCCAGTAATTTGAAATGTACGTTTAAAATTCAATATAGCGATTTAAATGTAAATTCAATGGAAACTGATCGAGACGAACAAACCAGCCTACGATACATATCCCATTGAGTTCGGAATGGGGGTGTAACGCTATGGACGACAGGCGGTGGGCCTCGTTTCGAGGTCGTATGTAAAAGTACCTTTTTAGAAATTAAATAATTAAATAATTAAAATAAAAAAATTAAAATTCCCTCTCTCTCCTCTCCTTTATCCCTCTCTGGCCCCGTTCGAATTCATTTATAAAAAAATGAAAAAGAAAAAAACGCGAGACCGTCGCCTGCTCCGCCCGCCACCTCGCGCCGCCTCAGGCGCGACCTGACCCCACTCCCCACCTCGACCTCGCGACAGCCTCCTCCCCCCTCTTCCCTAGTTCATCGCGCAGCCCCCCCTGAAAACCCTAAATCCCCAAATCGCACAACCCCCACCGTGGACCCCAGTCGCGCCGCCCCTTCCCCTTACTTCCTCCACCCCCGTGCCCCCCCCCCCACCATCCTGTGACGACGCAGGAAGACCCCCCTTCCCCCGCTGTAAGTTTAATTTTAGTTTTTATTTGCTTTATTTTCTTTATTGTTTATTATTTAATTTACACTCCTATGATAAAACTGAAAATTCAAGTCTTAGGAAAATAGGGTTTTTACTTGAAAGTTTTGATTTTTGTTTAAAATAAAGTTTTGATTTTTGTTTGTCTTGGTAAAATATGATCTTTATATTTTTAAAGTAATAAAAGTATGATTTTTATATTTTTAAAGTATTAAAAATATAATCTTTACTATATAGAAGATGTAAAAATATGATTTTTGTTTGTGTAGAGAATTAAAAACACAATTTTTACATGATAGAAATATTAAAAATATCATATTTGTATATGTAGAGAAATAAAAATCTGATTTTTATTATATATATACGTTGAAATAAAAATGTGATTTTTATAGTGATGGAATTGAAAAGGAGAAATCTTTATAGTTGAAAATGCGTGATTTTTATATATTGAATAACAAGGTAAAAATTCGTTTTTTTATATATTGAATAGCATAGTAAAAATTCGATTTTTATATATTGAATAACAAGGTAAAAATTCTATTTTTGTATATTGAATAGCGAAGTAAAAATTCGATTTTTACATATGTAGTGAATACGGGCAACGAAGATGATAAAAATGCGATAACGATGAAGATTTCTGTCGAAGAAGAGCCAAGATGATTGGATAGCTATCTGTGAGAATTTCTCACCTTTCAATTTCTTTTCTAGCTATATATATATATATATATATATACTAGGATGTAGACGGTGCTTAGTAGCACCCGACACAATCGTCCACAGACCATGGACTTGTTTGTTTGGTTGCATAGATTAGTTAGATGATTCGATTTGAAATTGAATTGTTTGGTGAAATGAATGAATTTGATTGATGTGTGAATGGCGTGGGCCTTCACTAGACCGGGGATAAGGCTAGGCCTCGTCCCGTTTCTAGTATCGTGCCGTTATGCCGCCGAAATTTTCTAAAATATGTTAGAAAAATAAAAATATCATTTTATTTAAAGAATGAACTGAATAGAAATTCATATGTTAAAATAAAATGTTTTATCGTTAAAAATATAATTTTTAAGGTGAAGTGAACAAAATAAAATATTCATTTACAAACCGGACGGTTTGTTTATGTACTCCTATTTGAATGACATTGATTGGGACGATAAATTTTACACATCGCCCAACTGCACAAATAAAATCTGTGTTTGATTGTTTGAAACCCCACACGGGTGTTGGGATGAAATTTGAAGTTCACTCATCCTGATTGATTAAATATGTCGATCGATTGATTGACAGGCTGTTATAAGCGTTAGATATCTATATTTGATGCTTATACAGTGTAGTGCACTTTGGTTGATGGTTGATTATTTTTCAATGCTATTATATACGTGTGATGTATGAAAATCCATGTAATTAACATTATATGGTAATTGATTGGGCCTCATTCCAATTTAGAAAATAAAGGATATTATAAATAAATGTTCATGTGTTGACTGTACTCATCCGTTGAGATTGGTCATGTGTTGAACGAAATATTTTGAAAATAAAATTTACTTCTTTATCAATATAATATAAATGTTCATGTGTTGACTGTACTCATCCGTTGAGATTGGTCATGTGTTGAACGAAATATTTTAAAAATAAAATTTACTTCTCTATCAATGTAAAATAAAGGTTCATGTGTTGACTGTACTCATCCGTTGAGATTAGTCATGTGTTGAACGAAATATTTTGATATTAAAAAATATTTTGGTAATAGGAATATTTGAAAACGAAATATTTGAAAATAGAAATATATGAAGCCGTGTTGATTAGATTGACGCCATTTTGAAGTGAACGATATTTATATCGATTTTATTCATTTTAAAACGAATATTGAAAAGTGATTTCGAAATCGAATATTTTAAAATGAAATTTGAATTTGAATCAAATAGAAAACAAAACGAATTTGATTTCAATTGAATAGCAAACGAAACGAATTCGAATTGAATTGAATAGATAACGAATTCGAATTGAATCGAATAGAAAACCAATTTGAATTGAATCGAATAGAAAACCAATTTGAATTGAATCGAATAGAAAACGACTTTGGAATAGAAATGAATTGAAAACGAATTCAAATTGAATTGAAAGCGAATTGAAATGAATTCAAATTGAATTGAAATTTGAATTGAATAGAAATGAATTTTAAAACGAATTTATAAAGAAGAATTCAATTTTGATTTGAATTGAAATGGAAGTTGAAATTGCTTTTGAAACGAATTTAAAACTATTTATATAATTCATTTTAAATAGAAATTGACGAAATATATATAATATATATAATGGCCTGAATAGAACACGCCGCGCCGCGGCAGTTCGTGAATTTCGACCATTTATTTCAAACGGACATTACAGGAGATCCGACCGTCGGATTCTCCTAAAACCGGAACCGTTGGGTTCGTATCGAAAAGAGCTTTCTAACAAGTATTAGAAATTTGAAATCTAACTGTTGGATTTGGAGATACGTCCAAATCAAATTCGAAAAAGGTCGTTGTAAGTGCAGTTCGATGGCCGTTGATGGAAATCGACTGTACGGGCCTTGATAAAATTATTAAAAATAGTAATAATTTGTGTAAAATCATAAGAAATGATTTAGAAAGAATTGGGATGAAAAACTCCATATTTGAAAAGATAAAAATAGATTTTTATCGAAATGAACTAGTTTTGAACTAGAATTATAATTCTATTTATTTTTAAATAAATAAATCGAATTTGAAATGGTTTTGAAAATAACCAGAATTTCCAATGATTGCATTGGAATGGATTTGAATCGAAATTGTCTTCGGAATATTTCGATGTTGGATTTCGTGATTATACATATGCTGTTATGGAAATTTGAAAGATATAGATATATATTTCGTTATTTCCAATACGATATTTGTTAGTCGTGGAATTTGATATTGAATATAAGCCGATATATTTTCTATTCAGAGCCTTGTGTTTAATATCAAGTTGATTTGGGTTTGTCGTGAATGGTGTCTTCATTAACACTGTTCTTGAACCCAGTTGAGAAAAGATTAAATCTTTTTTATTTAGATTTAATGAAGTGTACCAATTAAATAATATTTAATTGGAATTGAATTGATATTGATTTTTGGGTTTATCGTGAACAGTGTTTTTAAATAACACTTGTTCTTTAACCCGATAATTAATGGAAGGTGATTTTGGGTTTACCGTGAACCGTGTTTTTAAATGACACTGATTCTTTAACCCAGTCAAAGATTAAAACTAAGTGGAGTTTTAATGAATCTTTAATTAGATTGAAATAATCGAGAATGGAGTATCACCAGTTTTACTCCAGGCGATAGTTAAATCTTTAATTAGATTTGAACGTGAAATGGTAATTGAATTTACCGATAACACCGGGGTGTTAAATATGAAGTATTACCAGTTTTACTTCATGGGATAAATAGGTTGGGATTGGGAAATTAAAACAAATGATTACTTCGGTAAGGTTCGTTAATCCCGACTAGTTGAATGGATATTCAAAAGTAGATCAAAGAATAAATTAAAGAATTTTATCTTGGATAAAATTAATGGGAACCTTTCCCTATGAATGTGAAATTTAGAAACTAACTGTCGGTTAGCTAAGTAGAATGGTTTTCTGGATATTGATCTGATGTTGGTTTCGGCCTTCGAGGTTAATATTTGGGGAATTATTCTCTTGATTAATTTACGGTTAGAGACTGATGAATTGGAATGAGGCGTATGTTGTGTTTGTGTAACACTTATTTAAAATATACGCGAGTTATTCGGAAAGACCGGCTTTATCCCATTCTGAATAACTGATACGACGATAAGTCGAAGATGAAGACGATGGTCGAAGACCGGAAGTCTTCACGTCGTTTGGGTGATTACTGATGATCTTGATTGGGCTGTACACCCAAGAAGATAGAAACAGTTGGTGATCGTCCAGACGTACTTGGAGATCGATGGATATGCGGGGTACTAGGTGCCTCCGGTTTCGTTCAGACCTAGAACGGACTTGTAAATGGACTGTGTGTCTGACATTGGATTTTAGTCTGTGTGATTGATCTCTGTTAAATATATATCTGTTTGGCGGCGGAGAATTTATTCTCTTGCTTAACGCCCTTCTCTGAGACGTACGAGCTCAGGGGTTATATATTGATGGATATTAAACGCATGGAGTGAATTGCCTGTGTGGCATGCATAAGTGGCAACTGATCGAGGCTTCTGTTGAAAAGCAAAGTCTTGTGGTGATGATCAAAGCACAGCCTTTGTGGCGTAGCTTTGTGTAACGTTTACTTCGCGAGTTTCACACCCGGTATGAACCAAAAACGGGAGACGGACATCAGGGAGGACATGCGTTTCTTTCTAGTTAGAAGTGGCGTTAGTGGTTTTACACGCCCTGACGAGTTTGACTTATGTGGTTGTTGCTGTTGCGAGGCGCCTCGGTTAGATCGGACGATTCGGGTCCGATGGAGCCATTCGTTGGCTCATTTATGCCCCAAAGGGCAGAGGGACGTATTGTTCAGGCATAATAATCCACATCGGTGGACCAGCCCTGACGATCCAAGGCCCACCTGAGTCTGGGTCCTGAGACATGGGCTAGATTGTCTCGAAACGGTTGAGGACTATCTTTTGCCTCGGTTCATAGATGGAAACCCAATTTCCAAATACGACATCGTGCGGTTTTGATTGTATATATATATGGCGACATGATATATGGTACCCATGCCGCCTATGATTGATACTTATGATCTGAAGTTGTTTTATACACTATGCACTTATTATAGAATCAAATGATTTGTTTTAAACGTATCAAGCATTCTTTGGCTGTTATAAGGGAAAACCCTATCCCCCGGCTTGCGTTGCATTGTGTGATAGGACCTGGGTCTTATAACAGCTTCATTTTTCTTTATTTTAGCATTGCGCTGTTTGTTTCATGCACTGGTATTCTTGGGAGGAAACCCGTTCCGTGCTATACGGCGTGGTCCCTTGATTTACCTAACTTTAAAATAAAATAAAGATTAACTGTTTTAGTTCTCACACCAGTCACATGACTGACCTGGAGTTTATTGTTTCAACCTAAACTCTGGGTGCCCCTATTTTGACACGGGCAGCTAGTAGTTTTGGTTTTGCAGATTTATATTCACAGGATCCTGGTTTACAGCTGGAACGATATCCGGAAAGCTTTGTATCCGTATATCTCCTTCAGTTGTGTATTGTATTATTTTCCGCTGCTATGTGATTAAATGTAATTTAAATCTCTGACATTTCTGTGCAATATTCATTTATACTCTGTATATTCTTGTAATCTGATGCATTGTTGTAATATACAATGAAATGTTCTTCCGTTTGCGTTCTGATTTGTCGTGTTCTCAAAACAATCCGCTCTTTCCTTCACGGGGAAGTTACGGGTTTTCACAGTTGGTATCAGAGCTTTGGTTTACAGAGCTCGAGAACAAGGTACATTAGAACCATACGAAAGAATTCATCAGATATTGGATTAGCAATATCCAATTAGAATGACTCGTTAGAGATAGGATCAGTAGTATCCCAGAACGAGTGTGAAGAGTATATTTTTCAAATGAAAACAATTTTGTTTTGAAAATTTAAATCGTTTTATACGTATTTGAATATTTATTTATTTTGAATATGGACAATCCAATATAAAAAGGTTTTGTATATACGCGTCATGAACGTATATTCGAAGTTTTAATATATTAGATAGATATAGAGTCACACTTTAGTCGCCCGGACATGGTCCTGATGATGAAGTATACCATCACCAGTATTTATTTTCGAGTGACGAAGGTGTGATTTTCTATATATCTCCATTAGACTGGTGTGAGAACCAAAACTTATATAGCTAGAATACATTGTTGTGATTTGGCATCAAAAACATGATTTTTTTTGTATGTGTATCAAAATTATGAATTTGAAACTCTAATCCACTAATTGATTGATGTTAGTGCTGTTTGTTTATTTGTTTGATAATTTTGAACCATTATGCCTAATTGAATCAAATATTGAATTGTATTGAAAATTGGTCGCATTTGCTTGCATATACATATACTTACATTGAACAGGTCATAGCAAGGAGGCTAGAGCCGAAGAATAAAATTTGTTTGCCCGACAAATAGGTACATGTTTACTATATAATTTACTGTTTTGTTTGGGTGATGATGATTTTATGAGCCTATTGGCTAGCCGCTTGGCGTTTTCTTTTTCTTTTTGAGATTAGAAGGACCGGGGAAGTTATTTGAAATTCCCCGATGCTCCCGGTGCAGGGGAGGTTATGGCGAAATTTTTCGAAAATTTAGGGTGTTAGCCAAATTTTTGAAAATTTGAAAATTCTCAGAAACTGAAAAGTTGGAGAATGGAAGCCAGATCGAACGTAGAGTTGATTAATCAAACCACTTTCGACTTTGTTCCTTTTCGGGGACGAAAAGTTTTAAGTGGGGGAGATTGTAATAACCCGGAAAATCTGGGCCAGTTTAAATTTTTTTATTTTGGCTATTTTAGCGAATTCTGAATATTTAAAATGAATCATTTTAAATAAAAACGAAGGAAAATTTATTTTCAATATAATTCGACGTATATATTATACGCGCCGTCATTAGAATATATAATATTTATATATAATTATAAATAGAATTGAAAATGGCGCGGTAGTTCGAAAATTCGATTTCAAACTTCAATTGAACATACCGGGTGCAAAACAATCCGGATTTTAGTGAAACCAAAAACATTAGGATCTAATTGATAATACCTTTCCAACGAATCCGAAAAATAAAAATTTCATAGCGGGAATCAAAAGATATGTCCAGTTGAAAATTCTGAATAGTCGCTATGGAATTCAGGCCCTTAAAAATGGAAATTTTGCAAACGACCTCGGATTTCGACGAAACCAGTTTTGTTGGGTCCGTGATGTTAAATTATCGCTAGATTCCAAATTTCATAATTTTTCGATTCAATATGTGAGCGTGGCAAAGGAAAACGCGTTTGACCAGTTTCAGTTGATTTTAATCGAATGGAAAATGGCCATTTTTCTAACGGTCTCAGAATTCGACGAAACTAGTTTTGTTAGGACCGTATCGTCAATACGAAGCTAGAAAATATTTTTATGGGATTTATAGAGTTAGTATGTGACCCCGGTAATTTGAAATGTACGTTTAAAATTCAATATAGCGATTTAAATGTAAGTTCAACGGAAACTGATCGAGACGAACAAACCAGCCTACGATACATATCCCATTGAGTTCGGAATGGGGGTGTAACGCTATGGACGACAGGCGGTGGGCCTCGTTTCGAGGTCGTATGTAAAAGTACCTTTTTAGAAATTAAATAATTAAATAATTAAAATAAAAAAATAAAAATTCCCTCTCTCTCCTCTCCTTTATCCCTCTCTGGCCCCGTTCGAATTCATTTATAAAAAAAAACGCGAGACCGTCGCCTGCTCCGCCCGCCACCTCGCGCCACCTCAGGCGCGACCTGACCCCCCTCCCCACCTCGACCTCGCGACAGCCTCCTCCCCCCTCTTCCCTAGTTCATCGCGCAGCCCCCCCTGAAAACCCTAAATCCCCAAATCGCACAACCCCCACCGTGGACCCCAGTCGCGCCGCCCCTTCCCCTTACTTCCTCCACCCCCGTGCCCCCCCCCCCCCCACCATCCTCTGACGATGCAGGAAGACCCCCCCTTCCCCCGCTGTAAGTTTAATTTTAGTTTTTATTTGCTTTATTTTCTTTATTGTTTATTATTTAATTTACACTCCTATGATAAAACTGAAAATTTAAGTCTTAGGAAAATAGGGTTTTTACTTGAAAGTTTTGATTTTTGTTTAAAATAAAGTTTTGATTTTTATTTGTCTTGGTAAAATATGAACTTTATATTTTTAAAGTAATAAAAATATGATTTTTATATTTTTAAAGTATTAAAAATATAATCTTTACTATATAGAAGATGTAAAAATATGATTTTTTGTTTGTGTAGAGAATTAAAAATATAATTTTTACATGATAGAAATATTAAAAATATCATACTTGTATATGTAGAGAAATAAAAATCTGATTTTTATTATATATATACGTTGAAATAAAAATGTGATTTTTATAGTGATGGAATTGAAAAGGAGAAATCTTTATAGTTGAAAATGCGTGATTTTTATATATTGAATAACAAGGTAAAAATTCGTTTTTTTATATATTGAATAGCATAGTAAAAATTCAATTTTTATATATTGAATAACAAGGTAAAAATTCGATTTTTGTATATTGAATAGCGAAGTAAAAATTCGATTTTTACATATGTAGTGAATACGGGCAACGAAGATGATAAAAATGCGATAACGATGAAGATTTCTGTCAAAGAAGAGTCAAGATGATTGGATAGCTATCTGTAAGAATTTCTCACCTTTCAATTTCTTTTCTAGCTATATATATATACTAGGATGCAGACGGTGCTTAGTAGCACCCGACACAATCGTCCACAGACCATGGACTTGTTTGTTTGGTTGCATAGATTAGTTAGATGATTCGATTTGAAATTGAATTGTTTGGTGAAATGAATGAATTTGATTGATATGTGAATGGCGTGGGCCTTCACTAGACCGGGGATAAGGCTAGGCCTCGTCCCGTTTCTAGTATCGTGCCGTTATGCCACCGAAATTTTCTAAAATATGTTAGAAAAATAAAAATATCATTTTATTTAAAGAATGAACTGAATAGAAATTCATATGTTAAAATAAAATGTTTTATCGTTAAAAATATAATTTTTAACATGAAGTGAATAAAATAAAATATTCATTTACAAACCGGATGGTTTGTTTATGTACACCTATTTGAATGACATTGATTGGGACGATAAATTTTACACATCGCCCAACTGCACAAATAAAATCTGTGTTTGATTGTTTGAAACCCCACACGGGTGTTGGGATGAAATTTGAAGTTCACTCATCCTGATTGATTAAATATGTCGATCGATTGATTGACAGGCTGTTATAAGCGTTAGATATCTATATTTGATGCTTATACAGTGTAGTGCACTTTGGTTGATGGTTGATTATTTTTCAATGCTATTATATACGTGTGATGTATGAAAATCCATGTAATTAACATTATATGGTAATTGATTGGGCCTCATTCCAATTTAGAAAATAAAGGATATTATAAATAAATGTTCATGTGTTGACTGTACTCATCCGTTGAGAATTGTCATGTGTTGAACGAAATATTTTAAAAATAAAATTTACTTCTTTATCAATATAATATAAATGTTTATGTGTTGACTGTACTCATCCGTTGAGATTGGTCATGTGTTGAACGAAATATTTTAAAAATAAAATTTACTTCTCTATCAATATAAAATAAAGGTTCATGTGTTGACTGTACTCATCCGTTGAGATTAGTCATGTGTTGAATGAAATATTTTGATATTAACAAATATTTTGGTAATAGGAATATTTGAAAACGAAATATTTGAAAACGAAATATTTGAAAATAGAAATATATGAAGCCGTGTTGATTAGATTGACGCCATTTTGACGTGAACGATATTTATATCGATTTTATTCATTTTAAAACGAATATTGAAAAGTGATTTCGAAATCGAATATTTTAAAATGAAATTTGAATTTGAATCAAATAGAAAACAAAACGAATTTGATTTCAATTGAATAGCAAATGAAACGAATTCGAATTGAATTGAATAGATAACGAATTCGAATTGAATCGAATAGAAAACCAATTTGAATTGAATCGAATAGAAAACCAATTTGAATTGAATCGAATAGAAAAACGACTTTGGAATAGAAATGAATTGAAAACGAATTCAAATTGAATTGAAAGCGAATTGAAATGAATTCAAATTGAATTGAAATTTGAATTGAATAGAAATGAATTTTAAAACGAATTTATAAAGAAGAATTCAATTTTGATTTGAATTGAAATGGAAGTTGAAATTGCTTTTGAAATGAATTTAAAACTATTTATATAATTCATTTTAAATAGAAATCGACGAAATATATATAATATATATAATGGCCTGAATAGAACGCGCCGCGCCGCGGCAGTTCGTGAATTTCGACCATTTATTTCAAACGGACATTACGGGAGATCCGACCGTCGGATTCTCCTAAAACCGGAACCGTTGGGTTCGTATTGAAAAGAGCTTTCTAACAAGTATTATAAATTTGAAATCTAACGGTTGGATTTGGAGATACGTCCAAATCAAATTCGAAAAAGGTCGTTGTAAGTGCAGTTCGATGGCCGTTGATGGAAATCGATTGTACGGGCCTTGAAAAAATTATTAAAAATAGTAATAATTTGTGTAAAATCATAAGAAATGATTTAGAAAGAATTGGGATGAAAAACTCCATATTTGAAAAGATAAAAATAGATTTTTATTGAAATGAACTAGTTTTGAACTAGAATTATAATTCTATTTATTTTTAAATAAATAAATCGAATTTGAAATGGTTTTGAAAATAACCAGAATTTCCAATGATTGCATTGGAATGGATTTGAATCGAAATTGTCTTCGGAATATTTCGATGTTGGATTTCGTGATTATACATATGCTGTTATGGAAATTTGAAAGATATAGATATATATATCGTTATTTCCAATACGATATTTGTTAGTCGTGGAATTTGATATTGAATATAAGCCGGTATATTTTCTATTCAGAGCCTTGTGTTTAATATCAAGTTGATTTGGGTTTGTCGTGAATGGTGTCTTCATTAACACTGTTCTTGAACCCAGTTGAGAAAAGATTAAATCTTTTTTATTTAGATTTAATGAAGTGTACCAATTAAATAATATTTAATTGGAATTGAATTGATATTGATTTTTGGGTTTATCGTGAACAGTGTTTTTAAATAACACTTGTTCTTTAACCCGATAATTAATGGAAGGTGATTTTGGGTTTACCGTGAACCGTGTTTTTAAATGACACTGATTCTTTAACCCAGTCAAAGATTAAAACTAAGTGGAGTTTTAATGAATCTTTAATTAGATTGAAATAATCGAGAATGGAGTATCACCAGTTTTACTCCAGGTGATAGTTAAATCTTTAATTAGATTTGAACGTGAAATGGTAATTGAATTTACCGATAACACCGGGGTGTTAGATATGAAGTATTACCAGTTTTACTTCATGGGATGAATAGGTTGGGATTGGGAAATTAAAACAAATGATTACTTCGGTAAGGTTCGTTAATCCCGACTAGTTGAATGGATATTCAAAAGTAGATTAAAGAATAAATTAAAGAATTTTATCTTGGATAAAATTAATGGAAACCTTTCCCTATGAATGTGAAATTTAGTAACTAACTGTCGGTTAGCAAAGTAGAATGGTTTTCTGGATATTGATATGATGTTGGTTTCGGGCTTTGGGGTTAATATTTGGGGAATTATTCTCTTGATTAATTTACGGTTAGAGACTGATGATTTGGAATGAGGCGTATGTTGTGTTTGTGTAACACTTATTTAAAATATACGCGAGTTATTCGGAAAGACCGGGTTTATCCCATTCTAAATAACTGATACGACGATAAGTCGAAGATGAAGACGATGGTCGAAGACCAGAAGTCTTCACGTCGTTTGGGTGATTACCGATGATCTTGATTGGGCTGTACACCCAAGAAGATGGAAACAGTTGGTGATCGTCCAGACGTACTTGGAGATCGATGGATATGCGGGGTACTAGGTGCCTCCGGTTTCGTTCAGACCCAGAACGGACTTGTAAATGGACTGTGTGTCTGACATTGGATTTTAGTCCGTGTGATTGATCTCTATTAAATATATATCTGTTTGGCGGCGGAGAATTTATTCTCTTGCTTAACGCCCTTCTCTGAGACGTACGAGCTCAGGGGTTATATATTGATGGATATCAAACGCATGGAGTGAATTGCCTGTGTGGCATGCCTAAGTGGCAATTGATCGAGGCTTCTGTTGAAAAGCAAAGTCTTGTGGTGATGATCAAAGCACAGCCTTTGTGGCGTAGCTTTGTGTAACGTTCACTTCGCGAGTTTCACACCCGGTATGAACCAAAAACGGGAGACGGACATCAGGGAGGACATGCGTTTCTTTCTAGTTAGAAGTGGCGTCAATGGTTTTACACGCCCTGACAAGTTTGACTTATGTGGTTGTTGCTGTTGCGAGGCGCCTCGGTTAGATCGGACGATTCGGGTCCGATGGAGCCATTCGTTGGCTCATTTACGCCCCAAAGGGCGGAGGGACGTATTGTTCAAGCATAATAATCCACATCGGTGGACCGGCTCTGACGATCCAAGGCCCACCTGAGTCTGGGTCCTGAGATATGGGCTAGATTGTCTCGAATCGGTTGAGGACTATCTTTTGCCTCGGTTCATAGATGGAAACCCAATTTCCAAATACGACATCCTGCGGTTTTGATTGTATATATATATATATATATATATATATATATATATATATATATATATATATATATGGCGACATGATATATGGTACCCATGCCGCCTATGATTGATACTTATGATTTGAAGTTGTTTTATACACTATGCACTTATTATAGTATCAAATGATTTGTTTTAAACGTATCAAGCATTCTTTGGCTGTTATAAGGGAAAACCCTATCCCCCGGCTTGCGTTGCATTGTGTGATAGGACCTGGGTCTTATAACAGCTTCATTTTTCTTTATTTTAGCATTGCGCTGTTTGTTTCATGCACTGGTATTCTTGGGAGGAAACCCGTTCCGTGCTATACGGCGTGGTCCCTTGATTTACCTAACTTTAAAATAAAATAAAGATTAACTGTTTTAGTTCTCACACCAGTCACATACTGACCTGGAGTTTATTGTTTCAACCTAAACTCTGGGTGCCCCTATTTTGACACGGGCAGCTAGTAGTTTTGGTTTTGCAGATTTATATTCATAGGATCCTGGTTTACAGCTGGAACGATATCCAGAAAGCTTTGTATCCGTATATCTCCTTCAGTTGTGTATTGTATTATTTTCCGCTGCTATGTGATTAAATGTAATTTAAATCTCTGACATTTCTGTGTAATATTCATTTATACTCTGTATATTCTTGTAATCTGATGCATTGTTGTAATATACAATGAAATGTTCTTCCGTCTGCGTTCTGATTTGTCGTGTTCTCAAAACAATCCGCTCTTTCCTTCACGGGGAAGTTACG
The DNA here is from genome assembly GCA_030737875.1 of Allium sativum. Classification (NCBI taxonomy): domain Eukaryota; kingdom Viridiplantae; phylum Streptophyta; class Magnoliopsida; order Asparagales; family Amaryllidaceae; genus Allium; species Allium sativum. The sequence continues at coordinate 936,492,151 of CM060924.1, read as the reverse complement.
GGTTTTCACACCTCTTAGCCTCATTCTCTCTACACCAATTCTTTTTGTCCTTATGCTGCCTATGAGAAAAACAAATAAATAAATTAAAGTAAAACACGAAGGATAATTCTTGAAGACTATGGCTAGGAATTGCATATTGGGGGCTTGCTTCTGCTATCAAATCAAAATCCATCGAATCAACCAATCGACGACTAGTTTCTAGATTCAACTTCTGCATCTCAATTTCTTAGACCACGATCTGTAAGTTTTAGTTACTTTGATATTTAAAATTGTTAAATTTAATATGGACATAGAATAAAATGAAATCAGACCTAAGCTTGATTATCTATTTGGATCTGTTCTTATCTCTTCTTGAAGCTATGATTTTGCGTTATTTCTTATCGACTGAATCATGCTGTAACACCCCGTGTATTCTATAACAGTGAAATTCACAAATTAAAGTATAATTAATTTCAAATCAAAGAATTAAGGGAAACGGGATACGCCATTGCGTTCGTCTTGGAATTCTGCTTGAGATAGAGTCCGAGTTTGCGTAAAACGGACTCCGTATGAGGGAGATATGACCTCCGGAAGTTTCAGAATTCAGTTTAAAATTCAAACAGACAGAAACAGTTCAGAAAACAGTTCAAAATTCAAAAATCGGACCCAGATTGGGCTAGGCGGGAATTTTCCCGCCCAAGGCACCCAGGTCGACTGGGTAGTCGACCTCGGCCACCCAGGTCGATTGGGTAGTCGACCTGGGGCATCCAGGTCGACTATGTAGTCGACCTGTGGGTCGACTAGGTAGTAGACCTGGCCTGTAATAACCCGGAAAATCTAGGCCAGTTTAAAATTTTTATATTAGCAATTTTAGCGAATTTTGAAGATTTAAAATAGATTATTTTAAATAATATCGACGGGAAAATTTATTTTGAATATATTTAGAACGTATATATTTATACGCGTCGTCATTAGATTATAAATAATTATAAATAGAATTGAAAATGGCGCGGTAGTTCGATAATTCGATTTCAAACTTCAATTGAATGTACCGGGTGCAAAACAATCCGGATTTTAGTGAAACAAAAAATAACAGGATCCTGGTTTACAGCTGGAATGATATCCGGAAAGCTCTGTATCCGTATATCACCTTCAGTTGTGCTTTGTATTTCTTTTTCCGCTGCTATGTAATTTATTGTAATCTCTGATATTTGTCGAATGTAATTTATTCATTTATACTCTGTATATTCTTGTATCTGATGGAATTGTTGTAATAGCAATGAAATGTTCTTCTGTCTGTGTTCTGATTTGTCCTGTTCTCAACGATCAGGGGTTTCGAACGGTCTAGATCGGTTTAACGATTGATTCGGATCGAGCAAAATTCCCGGCCGTCACATTTGGTATCAGAGCTTTGGTTTACAGAGCTCGAGAACAAGACACATTAGAACCATACGAAAGAATTCATCAGATATTGGATTAGTAATATCCAATTAGAATGACTCGTTAGAGATAGGATCAGTAGTATCCTATAACGAGTGTGAAGAGTATATTTTTCAAATGAAAACAATTTTGTTTGAAAATTTAAATTGCTTTATACGTATTTGATTATTTATTTATTTTGATTTTGGACAATCTGATATATAAAATTTTTGCATATACGCGTCATGAACGTATATTCGAAGTTTTAATATATTAGATAGATATAGAATCACACTCTAGTCGCACGGACCTGATTCTGATGATTGACGCGTCATCATTAGTAATTATTTTCGTGTTTCGAAGGTGTGCTTCCTATATGTTTCCATCGACTGGTGTGAGAACCAAAACTAATATAGTTAGGACACTTTGTTGTGATTGGCGTCAAAAAACATGATTTTCAGTATATATATCAAAATTATAAATTTGAAACTCTAATTCACTAATTGATTGATGTTTGTGTTGTTTATTTATTTGTTTGCTAATTTTGAACCATTTATGCCTAATTACATCAAATATTGAACTGTATTGAAAATTGGTCGCATTTGCTTGCACATACATATACTTACATTGAACAGGTCATAGCAAGGAGGCTAGAGCAGAGAATAAAATTTGTTTGCCCGACAAATAGGTACATGTTTACTACATAATTTACTATTTTGTTTGGGTGATGATGATTTTATGAGCCTGTTGGCTAGCCGCTTGGCTTTTTCTTTTTCTTTTTGAGATTAGAAGGACCGGGGAAGCTATTTGAAATTCCCCGATGCTCCCGGTGCAGGGGAGGTTATGGCGAAATTTTTCGAAAATTTAGGGTGTTAGCCAAAATTTTGAAAATTTGAAAATTCTCAGAAACTGAAAAGTTGGAGAATGGAAGCCAGATCGAACGTAGAGTTGATTAATCAAACCACTTTCGACTTTGTTCCTTTTCGGGGACGAAAAGTTTTAAGTGGGGGAGATTGTAATAACCCAGAAAATCTGGGCCAGTTTAAAATTTTTATATTAGCAATTTTAGCGAATTTTGAAGATTTAAAATAGATTATTTTAAATAATATCGACCGGGAAAATTTATTTTGAATATATTTAGAACGTATATATTTATACGCGTCGTCGTTAGATTATAAATAATTATAAATAGAATTGAAAATGGCGCGGTAGTTCGATAATTCGATTTCAAACTTCAATTGAATGTACCGGGTGCAAAACAATCCGGATTTTAGTGAAACAAAAAATAACAGGATCCTGGTTTACAGCTGGAATGATATCCGGAAAGCTCTGTATCTGTATATCACCTTCAGTTGGGCTTTGTATTTCTTTTTCCGCTGCTATGTAATTTATTGTAATCTCTGATATTTGTCGAATGTAATTTATTCGTTTATACTCTGTATATTCTTGTATCTGATGGAATTGTTGTAATAGCAATGAAATGTTCTTCTGTCTATGTTCTGATTTGTCCTGTTCTCAACGATCAGGGGTTTCGAACGGTCTAGATCGGTTTAACGATTGATTCGGATCGAGCGAAATTCCCGGCCGTCACATTTGGGGCCCCTGAGTCAGGTCGAACCCAGCCCCTCCTGGCTGGCCTGGTCTGTGCTTGGCCGAATTTCTGAGCTTTATCTTGTCACTAGGGCTTGGTGTCAGCTCCTGATTGGTCTCTCTTTCAAATGAACGACAAATATTAATCTAAGCTCCATCGACGGTTCTAATCAATTCACAAACTCTATAAAAAGAACCTAAGACTCCACCTAATTCACACAAATAAAAATTAGAATGAGACCATCATGCTGCTGAAGAAAGACTAGGAGTAGCCATCAAAATTGAGAGACGATTAGGAGTCGATTCAAAAGATTAAAGCAACAACAATTAAATCAAAACAACGCCTACAACAAAGGATAGCATCTCCAAATTCAGAATTCAGAATTCAGAATCCTGAATTGAAGATTCGTCATACATTATAAGTAGAGTGCTATTCCGATGTAAATGAATAATTGAGTTTTGATTTGTGTAAAATGAGAAATGGAATTGTACTTAATTTCTGGTGATGATAATTCATAATTGTATGTTGCTATGATTCTAATTACGAATAGATTTGGAATGTTGTGGTGTAATGGTGTTAGACCTATTGGATATATGCAAGTATATGATTCATGTTGAAAGTTAACGACTATATGTTTATGCTAGTTTATTACAACAAAGTTGAGATTCATGCAAGTATATGATTCACTATTATGCCAACATGATTTTAGATCCTTCTATGTATATTTTTATGATCATGTTTAGTGTATTTGGATCCATTTGGGTATTATGATTCATATGAATTTATGTTGAAATAGGAATTATGATTCTAGTGAAAAAAAGACATACTTTTGTATTAGTGACAAAAGTAAGCATCTTTGTGAACTTGTGTTGACTCTATGAACATGACTAGATTGCGTTTGGTGTCATGCCTAATTGTTAATATGTTTTAGGCCTATGTTGTTATCAAAATCATATGATAATACATGTGACACATAATTAAGTTAGATTTACATTTTAAATGCAAGTTTACATGAATAGATTAAAAACCATGATTCATGTTTAGGTATGTTTTATGTCATGATTATATGCTATTACAATGCAAGTTCACAAGTGCCTAATTTATGTTAATTAGACCGTTATGTTGCAAGTTCATGCGTTCACACACCCCTTTTGATGTTACTAAGAATATATAAACACCATGTTCTAAGCCTCCCCTTTTTCATGTCGCTAAGTTGGGCTTAAATGTTAAGCCCAACATAATATAGCGAACGTATAAAACGGGGGTAATGACGTTGGGTTAAAAATATAAAACATGTGTGTTGGCATGTTTGACGCAGGCCAATGACCTTGAAAACATTTAAGTGGTATAAAATATATTTTACCCAATAAAGATGAATTTGAATAGTGGGCTGCAAATATTTACATATAAAAAGAAAAGAGACAAAATATGTAAACTTAGAAAATACGACGTGTTTAACCCGAGGTTGGATTGAGTTGTGACGTAAACCTTCCCGGACCCGCCCGGATGTCCAGTGGTCACAACAATACCTATCCAATGTGGGTGGTTAAACACTAAGCCCAATAAAGACCCGAGGTTAGACTGAGTTGTGACGTAAGACTGCCCGGAACCAACCGACAACAGGCAGTCACAACAATACCTGTCTAATTTGAGAGGTCGAGGCTTTAATAAGACAATTAAGGCTGAGTCAGGATTGATAGGATTAAGTAGATTAAATTAATACTTAATCAAATTGAACATGCTAAACTATACAGACTGATTGGGGGTTAGGTTTATACAGAACACTTAACCAACTTAGCATGTTGGCAAGAAATAGAAAACCTAGTAGCGGGGGACCCTTTTCAGCAGTAACCCTACAAGGTGTATCAGGATACCCTGAACTAGGCAGGGTGGGGCACGATTACTGGGCTGACTGTAAGAGGTCAAATCGACGGCGGTGGTCAGCAGTGTAGGTTCTAACGGGGTGCGGGCATGCACACACTCCGGCGCAGAAAAATTAGGCAATTGGCACCAGTAGTATACCTGTGCATTCTAGAATTGTGTCGGGCCGCCACCATGGGACTTGATACACCCCATGGTGGGACCAGCATAGGTAGCTACAACATCGGGGGTCGTAAGACACATGTAACTATGCGAGTAGGAGCCGATCAATAAAAAGGATCACTTCACCCTGATTATGGGGTGCCTGTTGGGAACTAGTTTATAGGGGTGCAGAGATTAATATGGGGTACGATAGTATATTCGACTCTAGACAACTTAACTTAGTTCATGGTGCTTCCCCATTTTCAGTTTGTACTTATCATGCTCATTTCTTTATTCATAGACTGAATAGTCCTAGACTTACTCAGGCTTTATGTCTGACTCTACTTTTCTTTCGTCTTCTTTTCTTTCGTTCCCCCTAGGTCCACAGGGAGGGAATACCGCAGCTTGACCAGTTTTCACATCCAGCTTGAAGAGAAAGAATGTATTGCTTGGATCTCTTTCGTTTTGGACTATGGTTTTGGATAGCAATTATGGGGACTTGTGCAGTTTACTTATGTCTTTATGCTTCTTTAAGCTATGGAATCAAGACAGTTATGAAAATGTAATGTTTTTAGAAGTATTGTAAGACAATTATGGTATGGTTTGTGTAACACGTATTTTGTTGAAATTAAAGTTGCTGTTGTTTTCCGCTGTTCAAAAATATGTGTATTTATATCTGTCTTGTGTATCTGTGACTTATACTTATAAACCTCCACCAAAACTAGGGCATTCCCTTTGAGAGTGACCCTAACGGAGGTGGGGTGTTTCACTTGGTATCAGAGCATAGGTTTACCAGATAAGATAAAAAGTTTTGAAAATTTACTTTCAAAAGAAAATTTAAAGAAGCATTTTTAAAGAAAAAAATGTTATTTTGTTTTAAAAAGGCATAGTCCCCCAAAGCCATAGGTACTATCTTTTATCCTTCGTTTTGAATTTATCCTTTTTGTTTCAGCATGTCCGAAGAACTTAACTTGCCAGAGGGTGTACCAATACCTGGTTGGTTCAGAGGATTCTTAGAAGCAAGGGCCAATCAGCCAGGTCCCACTGTTCCTCCTCCCCCAGCTGCAGGAATTCATCCAGCTGCAGCAGCACCTCCTCCTCCACCTCCTCCGCGTGGTAATGCTTTCGCTAAGATATGTAAAGATTTCGAAGCTATGGGAGGGAAGGACTTTCATGGAACCGAGTCCTTCGTGGCAGCCAGGAATTGGCTGAAAGAAACCGAGGACTTATTCGTCATCTTTGAAGTAGAAGATAGGCAGATGGTACAACTGGCAGTATGGCTACTTAAAGGTGAGGCTTCCTACTGGTGGGAAGTCACCAATGCAGAAAGACCAGTGGAAACATAGGAGGACTTTAGGGCAAGGTTTGAGGCTAAGTTTCTCTCAGAAGCTGAAAGGAGTCTTCAGAAGCAAGGGAATATGACAGTCAAAGAGTACGTTAATCAGTTCGATCAGTTGGCTAGGTTCGGACTGGAGCTAGTCAACACTCCGCACAAGAAGGCTCTCCGCTTTGTCAAAGGATTGAATGAGCCATTACATAGCTTGGCCATGACCCATATACCCATGGGAGCTACGTATGAAAGGTTGGTCCAGATGGCATTGCTGAACGAAGAGGATAAGGGCAAGAAGGAGACAAAGGCAGAAGGCTATCAAGGGAAGAAAGAGGGTTTACAGCCTAAGAAGACCGACTTTAAGAAGGGCGGGAAAGACAACAAGTCCCAAGAGAAGAGGAAGTGTAATTTCTATGGCAAAGTGGGGAACTTAGCGAAAGATTGCCGGAAAAAGAAGGCCAAGTTGAATGGTGGGTGCTTTTCTTGTGGTGAGACAGGCCACATGGCCAAGGATTTCCCAAAGAAGCGGGGGCAGGGGCAGAGGGCTGGATCCACCTTAGGGGCACAGGTTCATGTGCTAGAAGCGCCACCTCTGCAACAGCGATGTAAAAATACTTCTGTAGAAAGTGTAGTTTATCTTTATGATCACCCAGTTCGCACTTTATTTGATTCTGGCGCATCCCACTCCTTTATTTCATCTGCTTTAGTAGAATCTCTGCACCTAGAAACTAGTATGGTAGAGGACCCCTTAATTGTTTCAAATCCAATCGGGGGCCCAGCCCATTTGTCTATGATCTGTGTGGGATTGAAAATTTCTATTCTAAGCGTAGAATTTAGATGTAGTGCCTTTGTTTTGGGCTTCTCGGGATATGGTTTGATTTTGGGCATGGATTGGCTATCCAGTAATGGTGCCATCCTTGATTGTGAGAAAAGGGTGGTTAGGCTTCTGACCCTACTCGGTAACACTCTGGAAATTACTTGTAATCCCTCGTATGTGGTTATGCTTAGTTATCTCGAATCGCTAGATGCTTCTGTTGAGAGTTTGCAATCGGTTAGGGTGGTCCGTGAATATCCGGATGTCTTCGAAGAGGTGAAGGGCTTACCTCTGAAGTGGGTGATAGACTTCCGCATATATCTTGTAGATAATGCAAATCCCGTTGCGTTGCCCGTTAGACACATGGCTCCACGGGAAAGGAAAGAGCTCAGTAAACAGGTTAAAGAGCTTCTAGAGAAGGGGTTCATTAGAAGGAGCATTTCAGAATGGGGCGCTCCAGTGGTGTTCGCCACAAAGGCGGATGGTTCACTCCGTCTATGTTTTGACTATAGGGAGCTCAACAAGCTAACGAAAAAGAATAAGCATCCTCTCCCCAGAATTGACGATCCGTTTGATCAGCTTATAGGAGCGTCAGTTTTCTCCCAACTCGATTTGGCGACCGGATTTCATCAGCTAAGGGTGGCTGAAGATAGCATCGATAAGACAGCATTCAGAACCCCAGACGGCTTCTTTGAATGGCTTGTCATGCCTTTCGGCTTGACAAACGCACCCACTTACTTCGTGGACCTGATGAGTATGGTGTTCAGAGAATTCCTCAACAAGTTCGTGGTAGTCTTCGTAGACGATATCTTGATCTTCTCAAAGAGTGAAGAAGAGCATGCTCAGCACCTAAGGGCAATCATGGAAACTCTGCGAGTCCATCAGCTAAAAGCCAAATTCTCCAAGTGCCACTTTTGGAGAGAGGAAGTAAGGTTTCTTGGGCATATAGTATCCAAAGAAGGGTTAGCTATGGACCCTGCTAAGGTAGTAGCAGTACAGGATTGGAAGACACCAAGGAATGCAACTGAGGTCCGAAGTTTTCTAGGACTAGCAGGTTTCTACCGAAAATTCATAAGGGATTTTGCGAAAATCTCAGCTCCACTCACAAGGCTGACAAAGAAGAATCTAGTGTTCAATTGGGACTTGGATTGCGAGTTTGCTTTCCAACGACTAAAAAGGGCTCTTACAACAGCCCCAGTTCTGACGTTGCCAGATGGAAGCAAAATGTTTACGGTTTACACGGATGCATGCGGGACAGGACTAGGCGCTGTCTTAATGCAATAAGGAAGGGTAGTAGCTTATGGAGGAAGGCAATTGAAAGTGCACGAAAAGAACTACCCAACCCATGATCTTGAGTTAGCCGCCATCGTCTTTGCACTTAAGTCTTGGCGACACTATCTCCTAGGTGAGAAATTCGAACTGTATACTGACCATAAATCTTTGAAGTATCTCTTCTAGCAGAAGGACCTTAACTTAAGGCAACAAAGGTGGATGGAGTTTCTTGCCTCGTACGATTTCGAGATCTCCTACACTCCGGGCAAAGGCAACGTAGTGGCAGACGCGTTGAGCCGAAAGAAACTAACCCTAAGCCCGCTGTTTGTTGAAAGGCAAAGCCTAGAGTTTATAGCCAGCTTTGACTTTATGCCCTCCTCCGATTTTGTACTGGGCTTGCTAGCATCTCTCGAAGTACGCCCGACTCTAGTGGACTCGATAGGGATAGCACAACGCGAAGGCCCTCAGCTTGTGGAGACGATTGATAGGCTAATTAGGGGTGAGACTTCAAGTCACCTCAACAGATACTCCATCGACGATAAGGGTTGGTTAAGGTGAGACGGAAGACTATGTGTCCCACGGACTAGGGATTTAGTAAAGACGGTTCTCGAAGAAGCACATCACTCCAAGATGACGATTCATCCAGGCGGAGATAAAATGTACAAGGATATAAAGAGAACTTTCTTTTGGAGCGGCATGAAGAAGGATGTGGCAGATTTCGTTTCTAAGTGTATGACTTGCCAACAGTTTAATGCGGAGCAGAAGAAACCTGGCGGTCTGCTCCATCCTCTAGAGGTCCCGCAGTGGAAGTGGGACAACATTTCAATGGACTTCATTGATGGGCTGCCTAGGTCTAGAAGAGGCAACACTAGCATTTGGGTAATAGTGGATAGGCTTACTAAAAGCGCCCACTTTTTACCTGTCAAGATTAAAAGGACTGCCGCATCCCTAGCATCTCTTTATCTCAAGGAAATTGTTCGACTCCATGGAATACCCTCCATCATTGTTAGTGACCGAGACCCTATCTTCCCAAGTGAGTTTTGGCAGAGTCTGCAAGAAGCGGTAGGTACACAGTTATGCTTGAGTACAGCCTATCACCCCCAAACCGACGGCCAGACAGAAAGAGTGAACAGAGTTTTGGAGGACCTTTTAAGACTGTGCGTCCTTGACTTCGGAGGGACATGGGAAGACCATCTTCCTTTGGTGGAATTTGCCTACAACAGCTACCAAGCCACCATCGGAATGGCACCCTTCGAAGCTATATATGGAAGACCGTGCCGATCGCCCACTTGTCGGTGGGAGTCTACTGACAAGCTCATACTTGGACCAGATATGATCCGAGAAACTTCAGAGAAGGTAGACTTGATACAGAGAAGAATGAAGACAACCCAAGATAGACAGAAATCCTACGCCGACAAGAGGAGGACCGACCTTGAATTTGAGGTTGAGGACAGAGTTTTTCTTAAGGTATCTCCTCTAAGGAACGTTGTTCGTTTTGGATCCACTGGAAAGCTAGCACCAAGGTTCGTAGGGCCGTTTCCTATCATCGAGAAGGTTGGGAAAATGGCCTATAGATTAGAGCTACCTGACAAACTAGCTGGAGTTCACAACGTCTTTCATGTTTCTCACCTCCGGAAGTGTTTACACGAGTCTGCTGAAATAGTAGAGCCTAGCATTCTAGAAGAAGCCGAAGTGGAACGTGAAGCAACCGTGAGGAAAGTTCCAACACGCATCTTAGGAACTGAAGTGAAAAAGCTACGCAACGGCGAAGTCAAGCTCGTCAAAGTTCAGTGGAGCGACGCCGAGGAAGACTCGACTTGGGAAACCGAGGCTAGAATACGCGCAGCCTAACTGTAACGACCCGCGTTCTACGCACCATAGGATCGTAGAATATTTATTTCTTTCACATACGACGTCGTATGGTCATGTAACTTTGGGAGACGACTATTGGGGTCATTTCCCATGTTCATGATTTTTCCCGATTTTTAAATGACCATTTTACCCCTAGTTGGCACTGTTTTGGCCATAACTTTTGACTGGAAAGGAATTTTGACCTGAAACCACTTCCATTGGCTTCGGATGATGGTTTCTCTTTCCGTAGAGTGGTCACATTAGCCAAACAGACTTACCGTTTGGGAGATATGGCTGAAACAAGTTTCAGATGGAGAAAAACAGCTTAATTGGGCTTAACCGGGTGATTAGCAGCTAGGCCCAAGGGGAATTTCGGGTTTAGAGGTATAGGAGGTCTGATTAGGGTTAGGTTATCACTTTCATTTCAGTTTTGAGCAGCCACAAACCTCCTTGAGACCTTAGTAATGGCTTCCTACATCTAAAACACCCCAAATCACTCTCTAATTGAAGATTAGGCTTAGCAACACCAAATTAAGGAGAAAAAGCACCAAAGCAAGGTTAGAGCTGCTGTTAGACATCGGTATTCGCCCCAAATCAGAGGAGTTTCAGTTCTGAGAATTTCATTTGTGGCCAAGGTGAGTGATAGCATCATTTTGACACTAATTACAGTTAGTTAAAGGTAATTAGTGAAGATTAGCGAATTTATACGTAAATAAATTCTGGAAAAATTCTTAAAATTCTAAAATAATGTTTTAAGGCTCTGTTAGAAATTTGGGTTAATTTCGATGTGTTTTGCTAATCGTATGCTTAAACATGATTAAGAGGGATTATAGGAAAATGTGAGGTTTTGGTCACTTTTGATCCATTTTGATTCATTCAAATTGTTGTTTGTTGCTTGTGGTTGCTATTACATGTTGCTATGACTCTGTGGTATGTTTCATGATTGATTAGAATAGTTAAATTGCTCGAAAACGTCATCGAATGGCGTAGAAAGCTTGCTGGAAAATTGCAGAAGTGTGCAGGTTCTGAACCGGTTCGGATCGGAGAAAGGGGGTCGGATCGGATTTGTGAACTGACCAAGGGGATTCGAACTGGATTGGAACTTGTCGCTGGAGAAGGCTTGGCAAAAAGGAAGGCTGTTCACTTAGAGTTGGGGTGGACAAGGGGATCGGATCGGAGTAAGCTAGGGAGCGGAGCGGATCGGATCGGAAGAGTGATTGGAGGCCAGATCGGATCGATTGAGATGCAGGGCTCGGATCGGAAGCAAACACTCGGGAGAACTAGCAAGAGGGAAAGCCACGCGGATCAGATGGCCAGGAGGGATCGGATCGGAGTACGTGAAGAAATAAGCTAGGGATCGGAGCGCTGGAAGGAAGGATACCCGACCCGACCTGGAGGAGGACCCCGACCCGACCCGGAGCGAAGTACCCGACCCGAATCGAATGAAAGAAGACAAGGAGAAGGACCCGAACCCAGAGGAAGGTGGCACTCCGAACCGAACCGAGCATGGGTGACCGAACCGAACCGAGCATGGGTGACCGAACCGAACCGAATTCTAGAGCTGCTGCTGCACGACAACTTTTCTGAAGACCCACTCCAATTCGACCAAACCCGAGATGCAAAGGAAGTCCAAATGAGAAGTTAGAGCTCAAGATTCAGATGGGAATCAACGAGTTCGCTTCATGGTTGGGCTTTGCTGCGGGACGCGTGCTAAGGAGTTATCGACACCTATAGCTTTGGACCACTATGGTAGGAGGTACGAAGGCGGATTCAGGGCCATTATGGCATTGGTAGAACCAAGGGCTATGACCAATGAAGTGGGTCATTGAAATGTTTGGTCATGACTCCAAGTGTTTGGCTTGGTCACAGCAGGGTTTCTACAAGTCGGGATTCGTCGTTGCCTCAGTTTGTCTAGTGTCCCAAAGTGGTAGATGTCGTATGCTTTACGCACTGAGTGAGAGATGTGAGGATGGTTGCTATGGATGATTTGCTTGCTATCATTGTGACATGCACACCCCACCCCCGTATTCTTACACTATTTATTATGGCACCTTGGAGTATTGTACGGTATGTGGTACTAACTCTTTGGTTGCAGGTCCAGGTTCAGGTATGGCTTAGTATACCTGTTATTATTCTGTTTAGATGCTTATCGCTCATACCAGGCTTTATGTCTGACCCAGAGTTTTATGTCTCCTCTTATTACTCTGGGTGCTCTCACGAGCAGACTAGAGACAGGTTAGCTGGTGATGCACGGGTAGATGATCCGGAGACGAGCAGGAGGCTTCCACGTAATATATATAGAGTATTCTCCCTGTGTTGTTGAAGATCACTGCTTGGGCATTGTTGGTGTATCTTCTACTTCAGCTTTCTTTTTGATTAGAGACAGTAAATTTGGAAAATTGTAATAAGCTGTATTTGGATTTCCGCTGCTTTGATGATTTGTGTTGATTTTAGTTATCAGCTTATGCACTGTCTCGCCTGTTTTGTGTCAAGTATGTTCTTATTATATTTTATTCCATGCGCTGTGAGACATTCTGCAGGGTTCTTGATTAGTTCATTCTCTTCTTTTCTTTCTTATGACGACCGTCTTGTGCTAGTCGGGCATGTGTACAGCGCACTTTTGGAGGAAATACAGGCTGGTGCGGGGCGGGCCGTCACACTTGGTATCAGAGCTCTAGGTTGCGTAGTTAACCTAGGGAAGTTATCAGGGAGAGATAATATACGTATACGAGAGAGCGTATTTGTGATTACTTTGGTTTTTAAAAGCTATATATATACTATTAGTAGTATAAGGATGAAGTCGTACTGCACTAGCACCACTATGGAATCGTTAATCGTTTCCTTTTTCAGATTGACGATGAGCCGAGATACTAGAGGTGCTGGTAGGGGAGCCAATAATGGGATTGCTGCCGACATGAGGACGATGTTTACTGACCTCATGAGAGAGATGCTTAGAGATGTGCAGAGGGCAGCTCCCAATGGTGGAAATGGTGGTGGTCCAATAGTGCAGGCGCCAAGAGTCGACTTCGCCAAGCTGAATAAGGATTATACTAGCCTTGGTGGGAAGCCGTTCCACGGAACGGAGTCGGCTACAGATGTTCAAGATTGGTTGGATAGTTGCGAACGTATCTTCGAGGATTTGGGTATCGAGGATGCGATGAAGAGGAAGCTAGCGTCTCGTCAGCTGCAAGGGCGGGCAATGAATTGGTGGAATGCTATAAAGGCAGCTACTCCCGAAGATCAGATTACTTGGGAGCAGTTCAAGGCTCGCTTTAGCGAGAAGTTCATTCCAGCTGCTCAGAAGTCAATGTTGTTTAAGAAATTCTTGGAGCTCAAGCAGAATGGTAGGGCTGTCTCGGAGTATATTGCTGAATTTGACACTTTGTCAAAATATGGGTTATCTCTTATAGATACTGCCGAGAAAAAGAATGAGAAATTCATAACTGGTTTGGATCAATACTTAGGGGAAAAACTTATTAACCACATCGATGAGACGTTTGAATCGATTGTGGGGAAAGCGTTAAGGTCAGAAAGTCTCTACCCTAAGCCGAAGACTGAAGTTGCATCCGCAGAAGAGCCAAAGCCACAAGCTAGTGGTGGAGGCAAAGGTGGTTCTCAGAATAAGAGAAAGCAGAATCAGGCTAAGGATGGCCAGAAGAAAAAGAATAAGCAAGATGTGGAGTGCTTCAGCTGTGGTAAGAAGGGCCATTATGCTAGTAATTGTCGGGCCAAGCCAGCGGATAGGAAGTGCTTCAATTGTGGTCAATTGGGACATCACAAGGACAAGTGTCCGCAACCCCCTAAGGAAAAGCAAATGGTGAAAGCATATGCTCTTAATGCTATTCCTTCTTCGTCGAATGCCCCAACTGCGGCAGAGAAGGGTAAGAGTGTCGTCATTCAAGGTATGCTTTCTGTTTATGATGTTCCTGTTAGAGTTTTGTTTGATACCGGAGCTTCCAGTTCTTTCATATCTAGTGACCTGGTAGATAGGTTGGGATTGGAGCCCGAGATTGTCGATAGACCTTTAGTAGTGACGAACCCGATTGGTGGTTCGACTAGTCTTAGCATGATTTGTCGTAATGTGGTTCTATCGAGTCATGGATGCATGTTTGTTTGTGATTGCTTTGTTTTGGGCTTTACTGGGTTTGGCATTATTTTGGGAGTAGATTGGCTCCAAAGATACGGGGTGGTGGTAGACTGTGAGGGCTGGTTGGTGACAGCTAGAGCGGATGATGGGCGGAGGATAGTGTTTGGTGGTCTACCCAGTAAGGGGGTATTGGCTAGTTTTCTAAACTCCCTCGACATTCCGCATAGTGAGTTGTCAGGTTTTCCCGTGGTTGGCCAGTATCCGGATGTTTTCGAAGAAGTGACCGGACTTCCACCACACCGAGAGATTGAGTTTCGTATTGATTTGGTAAAAGATGCCAGACCTATAGTGATGCCACTTCGTCGTATGGTACCAAGGGAGCAGCGAGAGCTCGAGGTGCAAGTCAGCGATCTTTTGAAGAAGGGATTTATCAGAAGGAGTGTTTCTGAATGGGGAGCACCAGTTGTGTTTGCTACCAAGGCGGATGGTTCCCTTCGTTTGTGTGTAGACTACCGCGAGTTGAATAAAGTGACGAGGAAGAACAAGTATCCTCTACCGCGGATAGATGATTTGTTCGATCAGTTGAGTGGCGCGAGAATATTTTCTCAGTTGGATCTCGCGACAGGTTTTCATCAGCTTAGAGTGGAAGCTGAGAGTATAGCTAAAACGGCATTTCGAACGCCGTCTGGATTTTATGAATGGTTGGTTATGCCATTTGGGCTGACTAATGCCCCGGCATATTTTGTGGACCTTATGAATAGGGTATTCAGAGATCAGCTGAATAAGTTTGTCCTTGTGTTCGTTGATGATATTTTGGTCTATTCGAGGACAGAGGAAGAACACAAGGAACATTTAAGAGCAGCGATGGAGGTGTTGAGAAAACACCAATTGAAAGCAAAGTTTTCTAAGTGTCACTTCTGGAAGAGGGAAGTGAGGTTCTTGGGCCATGTTGTATCAGAGAGTGGTATTGCCGTGGACCCAGCAAAGGTGGCTACGGTACAGGATTGGCCTACGCCCAAGAATGTAACAGATGTAAGGAGTTTCTTGGGATTAGCGGGATATTATCGTAAGTTTATCCAAGGCTTCTCCAAGATAGCAGCACCGTTGACTCAGTTGACAAAGAAGAATCAAGCTTTTGTCTGGGATGAAAGGTGCGAGAATGCATTCAGAAGTCTAAAGGACAAGTTGACAAGCGCACCAGTGTTAGTCATTCCTAAGGGGGATGAAGAGATGACGGTATACACGGATGCCTGTGGTACCGGACTGGGTGCTGTATTGATGCAAGACGGTAGGGTTGTAGCCTATGCAAGTCGGCAATTGAAACCGCACGAGAGAAGATACCCTACCCATGATTTAGAATTGGCAGCGATCGTGTTCGCGTTAAAGATGTGGAGACACTATCTCTTGGGAGAAAGATTTGAGCTATTTACAGATCATAAGTCGTTAAAGTATCTATTCTCCTAGAAGGATTTAAATCTCCGTCAGCAGAGATGGTTAGAGTTCTTAGCTTCCTATGATTTTGACATCGCATACACACCAGGAAAGGGCAATGCGGTGGCTGATGCATTGAGTAGAAGACATGCCAGCTTAGGGGCTATGTTCCTTGAATGGAAGCAACTGGAGTTTATCGCGGGGTTTGATTTCAGACCAAAGTGCGAATTGGATCCAGAAATGTTAGCAAGTTTGACGATCAGACCCACTTTGATTGAACGAATCGACTCTAGTCAGAGGGACGATCCTAACCTATTGGAAATCATCTCCAAGTTAGAGATGGGTATCGATGAGGAGATGAACAAGTATGGGCTTGATCGAGATAGATGGCTTAGAAAGGATGGAAAGCTTGTTGTACCCAATGTCAATGGATTGAGAGATGAAGTGCTTAGAGAATGTCATCACTCAAAGATGACTATACACCCCGGTGGTAATAAGATGTATCGAGATATGAAGCAGACTTACTACTGGGAAGGAATGAAACGAGACGTTGGGAAGTTTATATCCAAATGCATGAATTGCCAACTAGTTAAAGCCGAGCAAAAGAAGCCTAGTGGGTTGTTACAGCCCTTGGAAATTCCCGAATGGAAATGGGAGCAAGTCTCGATGGATTTCATCGATGGATTACCAAGGACTAGATCGGGATATGATAGCATTTGGGTAATTGTGGATCGACTAACTAAAAGTGCAAGGTTTATACCAGTCAAATCGACTAGAACGGCAGCTAAGTTAGCAGAATTGTATTTGAAGTGGGTAGTGAGATTTCATGGAGTACCTAAAAGCATTGTGAGCGACCGAGACCCGTTGTTCACTAGTGGGTTTTGGAAGAGCTTGCAAGAGGCGCTAGGGTCAGAGTTACATCTCAGTACCGCATATCATCCTCAGACCGACGGTCAGACGGAGAGGGTGAACCGTATTTTGGAAGATCTCTTGAGAGCATGTATATTGGATTTTGGAGGATCATGGGATGACCATTTGCATCTAGTAGAGTTTGCATATAATAATAGCTACCAATCCAGTATCGGTATGGCTCCGTTTGAAGCTTTGTACGGAAGGCCGTGTAACTCACCATCATGTTGGATAGAGACTGGAGAGAAGTTTATGCTTGGACCAGATGTGGTGAGGGAAACTTCAGATAAGATCAAGATCATTCAGCAACGAATGAAGGCAGCCCAAGATAGGCAGAAGAGTTATGCTGATAAGAGGCGAAGAGACTTAAAATTCTCCGTTGGTGACTTGGTGTTTGTCAAGATTTCCCCGTTGAAGAGCGTAATACGATTTGGCAGGAGAGGCAAGTTGGCACCAAGGTTTGTTGGCCCATTCCCTGTTCTTGAACTTGTCGGGAGTTTGGCATATAGGATTGACTTACCAGAGAAGATGGCGGGAGTTCATAACGTATTTCATGTTTCCCAACTAAGGAAGTTCGTTCACGACTCAGATATGACTATTTCACCTGATCAGTTAGAGGACTTCGAAGTAGAACCTGAGGCGGTTGGGAACCGCAAGCCGGCCCGTATTGTCGAGTACGACATGAAACAACTTCGAAGGAAGGCGGTGAAGCTAGTCAAGGTACAGTGGAGCGAGGACGAGAGTGATTGTACTTGGGAAACAGAGGAGGACATAAGGAAGAAGTATCCAGAACTCTTTGTCTGGTAAGATTTTGACTTCGATTTAGTTTTTCCGCATGCTAGGATAGGCTTGTTTGCTTGTTTTACATATTTGATTGTTGTATATGGTTGTTAGGCATGCGGGATCCTTTGTATGTTTTGGGTTAAGGAATTTCGGGGGCGAAATTTCTTAAGGGGGGAAGAGTGTAACGACCCGCGTTCTACGCACCATAGGATCGTAGAATATTTATTTCTTTCACATACGACGTCGTATGGTCATGTAACTTTGGGAGACGACTATTGGGGTCATTTCCCATGTTCATGATTTTTCCCGATTTTTAAATGACCATTTTACCCCTAGTTGGCACTGTTTTGGCCATAACTTTTGACTGGAAAGGAATTTTGACCTGAAACCACTTCCATTGGCTTCGGATGATGGTTTCTCTTTCCGTAGAGTGGTCACATTAGCCAAACGGACTTACCGTTTGGGAGATATGGCTGAAACAAGTTTCAGATGGAGAAAAACAGCTTAATTGGGCTTAACCGGGTGATTAGCAGCTAGGCCCAAGGGGAATTTCGGGTTTAGAGGTATAGGAGGTCTGATTAGGGTTAGGTTATCACTTTCATTTCAGTTTTGAGCAGCCACAAACCTCCTTGAGACCTTAGTAATGGCTTCCTACATCTAAAACACCCCAAATCACTCTCTAATTGAAGATTAGGCTTAGCAACACCAAATTAAGGAGAAAAAGCACCAAAGCAAGGTTAGAGCTGCTGTTAGACATCAGTATTCGCCCCAAATCAGAGGAGTTTCAGTTCTGAGAATTTCATTTGTGGCCAAGGTGAGTGATAGCATCATTTTGACACTAATTACAGTTAGTTAAAGGTAATTAGTGAAGATTAGCGAATTTATACGTAAATAAATTCTGGAAAAATTCTTAAAATTCTAAAATAATGTTTTAAGGCTCTATTAGAAATTTGGGTTAATTTCGATGTGTTTTGCTAATCGTATGCTTAAACATGATTAAGAGGGATTATAGGAAAATGTGAGGTTTTGGTCACTTTTGATCCATTTTGATTCATTCAAATTGTTGTTTGTTGCTTGTGGTTGCTATTACATGTTGCTATGACTCTGTGGTATGTTTCATGATTGATTAGAATAGTTAAATTGCTCGAAAACGTCGTCGAATGGCGTAGAAAGCTTGCTGGAAAATTGCAGAAGTGTGCAGGTTCCGAACCGGTTCGGATCGGAGAAAGGGGGTCGGATCGGATTTGTGAACTGACCAATGGGATTCGAACTGGATTGGAACTTGTCGCTGGAGAAGGCTTGGCAAAAAGGAAGGCTGTTCACTTAGAGTTGGGGTGGACAAGGGGATCGGATCGGAGTAAGCTAGGGAGCGGAGCGGATCGGATCGGAAGAGTGATTGGAGGCCAGATCGGATCGATTGAGATGCAGGGCTCGGATCGGAAGCAAACACTCGGGAGAACTAGCAAGAGGGAAAGCCACGCGGATCAGATGGCCAGGAGGGATCGGATCGGAGTACGTGAAGAAATAAGCTAGGGATCGGAGCGCTGGAAGGAAGGATACCCGACCCGACCTGGAGGAGGACCCCGACCCGACCCGGAGCGAAGTACCCGACCCGAATCGAATGAAAGAAGACAAGGAGAAGGACCCGAACCCAGAGGAAGGTGGCACTCCGAACCGAACCGAGCATGGGTGACCGAACCGAACCGAGCATGGGTGACCGAACCGAACCGAATTCTAGAGCTGCTGCTGCACGACAACTTTTCTGAAGACCCACTCCAATTCGACCAAACCCGAGATGCAAAGGAAGTCCAAATGAGAAGTTAGAGCTCAAGATTCAGATGGGAATCAACGAGTTCGCTTCATGGTTGGGCTTTGCTGCGGGACACGTGCTAAGGAGTTATCGACACCTATAGCTTTGGACCACTATGGTAGGAGGTACGAAGGCGGATTCAGGGCCATTATGGCATTGGTAGAACCAAGGGCTATGACCAATGAAGTGGGTCATTGAAATGTTTGGTCATGACTCCAAGTGTTTGGCTTGGTCACAGCAGGGTTTCTACAAGTCGGGATTCGTCGTTGCCTCAGTTTGTCTAGTGTCCCAAAGTGGTAGATGTCGTATGCTTTACGCACTGAGTGAGAGATGTGAGGATGGTTGCTATGGATGATTTGCTTGCTATCATTGTGACATGCACACCCCACCCCCGTATTCTTACACTATTTATTATGGCACCTTGGAGTATTGTACGGTATGTGGTACTAACTCTTTGGTTGCAGGTCCAGGTTCAGGTATGGCTTAGTATACCTGTTATTATTCTGTTTAGATGCTTATCGCTCATACCAGGCTTTATGTCTGACCCAGAGTTTTATGTCTCCTCTTATTACTCTGGGTGCTCTCACGAGCAGACTAGAGACAGGTTAGCTGGTGATGCACGGGTAGATGATCCGGAGACGAGCAGGAGGCTTCCACGTAATATATATAGAGTATTCTCCCTGTGTTGTTGAAGATCACTGCTTGGGCATTGTTGGTGTATCTTCTACTTCAGCTTTCTTTTTGATTAGAGACAGTAAATTTGGAAAATTGTAATAAGCTGTATTTGGATTTCCGCTGCTTTGATGATTTGTGTTGATTTTAGTTATCAGCTTATGCACTGTCTCGCCTGTTTTGTGTCAAGTATGTTCTTATTATATTTTATTCCATGCGCTGTGAGACATTCTGCAGGGTTCTTGATTAGTTCATTCTCTTCTTTTCTTTCTTATGACGACCGTCTTGTGCTAGTCGGGCATGTGTACAGCGCACTTTTGGAGGAAATACAGGCTGGTGCGGGGCGGGCCGTCACACTAACCTTTTCTTTTTGAGGGTACATCTTTGATCTTTCTTTTTCCTTAAGTTGCGCTTTTATCTATCTTTTTAGGTATATCTCCTCGACCTTATCTTTTAGGTAGAAACCCTTTGGATGAAAACATGTAATTGAAACATGTTATGGATGATGGTTGCAAGTGGTTGCAAGTGATTGCTAGTGGTTGCTTGTGGTTGCATATACACATACAATCTAGGTTCTAGATCGGCTCAGTCACTTCATATTGCATATGCATATATATATTTATATTCGTATATGGTTGAAGTTTAATGTGTTGTCATATGGATGTTGCATTTATATATGAATGATTGTGCACTCATGCAGAATCATAAATAGGAAAATTTGCATACAAAATGGATTCATGACACTTACATAATTTGCATTAAGGAGGTCAACTGAATCAGTAGACCGCCTGATTTTGCATTAGATAAGTACATGTACACACACTTCGCATATGATCATGAAGCATTAGAAGTCTATTAAGGACAATGGATGCTCATGTTTGATGGATGAGTAGATGGACGTTTGGATGTTAGGATATACATTCTTCCTAAACTTGAATATTTCGGGGACGAAATCCTTTTAAGTGGGGGAGAATGTAACACCCAGGGTATTCTATAACAGTGAAATTCACAAATTAAAGTATAATTAGTTTCAAATCAAAGAATTAAGGGAAACGGGATACGCCATTGCATTCGTCTCGGAATTCTGCTTGAGATAGAGTCCGAGTTTGCGTAAAACGGACTCCGTATGAGGGAGATATGTCCTCCGGAAGTTTCAGAATTCAGTTTAAAATTCAAACAGACAGAAACAGTTCAGAAAACAGTTCAAAATTCAAAAATCGGACCCAGATTGGGCTGGGCGGGAATTTTCCCGCCCAAGGCACCCAGGTCGACTGGGTAGTCGACCTGGGCCACCCAGGTCGATTTGGTAGTCGACCTAGGGGTCGACTGGGTAGTCGACCTGACCCCTGAGCCAGGTCGAACCCAGCCCCTTCTGGCTGGCCTAGTCTGTGCTTGGCCGAATTTCTGAACTTTGTCTTATCACTAGGGCTTGGTGTCAGCTCCTGATTGGTCTCTCTTTCAAATGAATGGCTAATATTAATCTAAGCTCCATCGACGGTTCTAATCAATTCACAAACTCTATAAAAAGGACCTAAGACTCCACCTAATTCACACAAATAAAAATGAGAATTAGACCGTCATGCTGCTGAAGAAAGACTAGGAGTAGCCGTCAAAATTGAGAGACGATTAGGATTCGATTCAAAAGCTTAAAGCAACGACAATTAAATCAAAACAACGCCTACAACAAAGGATAGCATCTCCAAATTCAGAACTCAGAATCCTGAATTGAAAATTCGTCATACGTTGTAAGTAGAGTGCTATTCCGATGTGAATGAATAATTGAGTTTTGATTTGTGTAAAATGAGAAATGGAATTGTACTTAATTTGTGGTGATGATAATTCATAATTGTATGTTGCTATGATTCTAATTATGAATAGATTTGGAATGTTGTGGTGTAATGGTGTTAGACCTATTGGATATTTGCAAGTATATGATTCATGTTGAAAGTTAACGACTATATGTTTGTGGTAGTTTATTACAACAAAGTTGAGATTCATGCAAGTATATGATTCACTATTATGCCAACATGATTTTAGATCCTTCTATGTATATTTTTATGATCATGTTTAGTGTATTTGGATCCATTTGGGTATTATGATTCATATGAATTTATGTTGAAATAGGAATTATGATTCTAGTGAAAAAAAGACATACTTTTGTATTAGTGACAAAAGTAAGCATCTTTGTGAACTTGTGTTGACTCTATGAACATGACTAGATTGCGTTTGGTGTCATGCCTAATTGTAAATATGTTTTAGGCCTATGTTGTTATCAAAATCATATGATAATACATGTGACACATAATTAAGTTAGATTTACATTTTAAATGCAAGTTTACATGAATAGATTAAAAACCATGATTCATGTTTAGGTATGTTTTATGTCATGATTATATGCTATTACAATGCAAGTTCACAAGTGCCTAATTTATGTTAATTAGACCGTTATGTTGCAAGTTCATGCGTTCACACACCCCTTTTGATGTTACTTAGAATATATAAACACCATGTTCTAAGCCTCCCCTTTTTCATGTGGCTAAGTTGGGCTTAAATGTTAAGCCCAACATAATAAGCGAACGTATAAAACGGGGGTAATGACGTTGGGTTAAAAATATAAAACATGTGTGTTGGCATGTTTGACGTAGGCCAACGACCTTGAAAACATTTAAGTGGTATAAAATATATTTTACCCAATAAAGATGAATTTGAATAGTGGGCTGCAAATATTTACATATAAAAAGAAAAGAGACAAAATATGTAAACTTAGAAAATACGACGTGTTTAACCCGAGGTTGGATTGAGTTGTGACATAAACCTGCCCGGACCTGCCCGGCTGTCCAGTGGTCACAACAATACTTATCCAATGTGGGTGGTTAAACACTGAGCCCAATAAAGACCCGCGGTTAGACTGAGTTGTGACGTAAGACTGCCCGGAACCAACCGGCAACAGGCAGTCATAACAATACCTGTCTAATTTGAGAGGTCGAGGCTTTAATAAGACAATTAAGGCTGAGTCAGGATTGATAGGATTAAGTAGATTAAATTAATACTTAATCAAATTGAACATGCTAAACTATACAGACTGATTGGGGGTTAGGTTTATACAGAACACTTAACCAACTTAGCATGTTGGCTAGAAATAGAAAACCTAGTAGCGGGGGACCCTTTTCAGCAGTAACCCTACAAGGTGTATCAGGATACCCTGAACTAGGCAGGGTGGGGCACGATTACTGGGCTGACTGTAAGAGGTCAAATCGACGGCGGTGGTGCAACAGTGTAGGTTCTAACGGGGTGCGGGCGTGCACACACACCAGCGTAGAAAAATTAGGCACTGGGCACCAATAGTATACCTGTGCATTCTAGAATTGTGTCGGGCCGCCACAATGGGACTTGATACACCCCATGGTGGGACCAGCATAGGTAGCTACAACATCGGGGGTCATAAGACACATGTAACTATGCGAGTAGGAGCCGATCAATAAAAAGGATCACTTCACCCTAATTATGGGGTGCCTGTTGGGAACTAGTTTATAGGGGTGTAGAGATTAATATGGGGTACGATAGTATGTTCGACTCTAGACAACTTAACTTAGTTCATGGTGCTTCCCCATTTCCAATTTGTACTTATCATGCTCATTTCTTTATTCATAGACTGAATAGTCCTAGACTTACTCAGGCTTTATGTCTGACTCTACTTTTCTTTCGTCTTCTTTTCTTTCGTCCCCCCCCCCCATGTCCACAGGGAGGGAATACCGCAGCTTGACTAGTTTTCACATCCAGCTTGAAGAGAAAGAATATATTGCTTGGATCTCTTTCGTTTTGGACTATGGCTTTGGATAGCAATAATGGGGACTTGTGCAGTTTACTTATGTTTTTATGCTTCTTTAAGTTATGAAATCAAGACAGTTATGAAAATGTAATGTTTTTGGAAGTATTGTAAGACAATTATGGTATGGTTTGTGTAACACGTATTTTGATGAAATAAAAGTTGCTGTTGTTTTCCGCTGTTCAAAAATATGTGTATTTATATCTGTCTTGTGTATCTATGACTTATACTTATAAACCTCCACCAAAACTAGGGCATTCCCTTTGAGAGTGACCCTAACGGAGGTGGGGTGTTTCACATGCCCATTCATGTTGTTGGACCTAGTTTATTACTCAAACGCTAGATTGTAAGAAAAATTCTTGGATCTTGACTTATGGGAATATTTCTATTTGGGGCCTATTCATGTTGTAAATCAAATTCTTTCATGTCTATAACCTTAATTTGCCTATGACTGTGGACATAAGGTTTTGCCTATGACTATGACTATGACGATGAACATAAGACTATGCCTATACCTATGACTAAGAACATAAGACCATGACTTTGAAACTGTTACTGTTAATTGCCTAAGACTATAACAGTTGATTGTTCATGCCCATAACACTATAGTTGAAAAACCATGTTATGCACCGAATGGGCATTTTGTTGGATCGTATACCTACTGAGACAACCCGAACTTCCCCGTGAAGGAAAGCACGGATAGAATTGAGGACAAGACAAAATAGAACGCAGACGGAAGAACATTTCATTGTTATTACAACAATTACATCAGATACAAGAATATACAGAGTATAAATGAATAAATTACATTCAACAAATATCAGAGATTACAATAAATTACATAGCAGCGGAAAAATATACAAAACACAACTGAAAGTGATACACGGATACAGAGCTTTCCGAGCATCGTTCCAGCTGTAAATCAGGACCCTGTGAATATAAATCTGCAAAACCAAAACTACTAGCTACCCGTGTCAAAAAAGGGCACCCAGAGTTTAGGTTAAAACAATAACTCCAGGTCAGTCATGGGACTGGTGTGAGAACTAAAACAGTTATAATTCTTTATTTTAAAGTTCGGTAAATCAAGGGACCACGCCGTATAACACGGAACGGGTTTCCTCCCAAGGATACCAGTGCATAGAACAAACAACGCAATGCTAAATAAAGAAAAATGAAGCTGTTATAAGACCCAGGTCCCATCACACAATGCAACGCAAGCCGGAGGATAGGGTTTTTACCTTATAACAGCCAAAGCATGCTTGATACGTTTAAAACACATTATTTGATACTATTATAGGTGTATAGTGTCAAAACAATTTCAATCATAAATATCAATCATAGGCGGCATGAATGACCCATATCACTATGTCGCCATACTAGGTTCTACAAATAAAACCGAAACACACGTATTGGAAATTGGATTCCATCATGAGTCGAGGCAAGGGGCAAGCTCCTCTCCGCGTTCGAGACACCCTAGCAAATGCCTCAGGACCCCACTATGATCCTTGGATCTTCAGGGCCGGTCCTCTCTTACTTTTGAGGATTAGTTATTCCTGAGCACACGTTTCCTAGTCCTTACAGACCTATATCCGAGGAGCCTCGCATTCCAACAACCACACAGGTGAAAAGTATATAAATGTCAGGGCTGGTAGGTCACTGACACCACCCTAGCTAGAAAGAAACGTCGTGCTCTCCCTGCAGTCACTATCCCGTTTTTGACTCATACCGAGGTGTGAGGCTCGCGAATTCACGTTATACACAAAGCTACGCCACACAGGCCGTGCTTTGATCATCAACCACAATACTTTGCTTTTCAACAGAAGCCTTGATCAATTGCCACTTACGCATGCCACACTGGCAATTCACTCCATGCGACTGATGTCCATCGATATACAACCTCTGAGCTCGTACGTCTCAGAGAAGGGCGTTAAGCAAGAGAATAAATTCTCTGCCGCCAATCAGATGTATATTTAATAGAGATCAATCAACAAAGAATAAAATCCAATGTCAGACACACAATCCATTTACAAGTTCGTTCTGGGTCTGAATGAAACCGGAGGCACTTTCCTCGCATATCCATCGATCTCCAAGCACGTCTGGATGATCACCAACTGTTTCCCTCATCTTGGGTGTACAGCCCAATCAAGATCATCAGTAATCACCCAAACGATGTGAAGACTTCCGGTCTTCAACCACCGTCTTCATCTTCGACATCTCGTCGAATCGATTATTCAGAATGGGTATAAACCCGGCCTTTCTGAATAACCCACGTATATAATAAACGAATGTTACACAAACACAACAAACGCCTCATTCCAATTCAGAATATTCTTTTATTCACAAAATCACATTCTTAGGGAAAGGTTCCCATTAATTTTATCCAAGATAAATTCCTCCAAATTTATCCTATAATCTTCCTTTGGATATCATTTCAAACTAGTCGGGATTAACGAACCACACAGAAGTAATTATTTATTTTATTTCCCAATCCCAACCTATATCCCATGGAGAAAAACTGGTAATACTCCATATCTAACACCACGGTGTTATCGGTAAAATTAATTACCATCTCACGTTCAAATCTAATTAAAGATTTGCCTATCGCTGTGGAGTAAAACTGGTGGTACTCCATTCTCGATCACCTTTCAAATTTGATAATTTAAATTATCAATTCACATTTTAATCTAATTAAAGATTCATTAAAACTCCACTTAGTTTTAATCTTCTCAAAAATCAATATTATGTCTTTAACTGGGTTAAAGAACCAATGTCTTCTAAAACACGATTCACGACAAACCCAAATCACATTTGATATTAAATACAAGGCTCTGAATAGAAAATATACCGGCTTATATTCAATATCAAATTCTGAAACCAACAAATATCGTATTGGAAATAACGATATAAAATATATCTTTCAAATTCCCATAACAATATTTGTATAGTAACGAAATCCAACATCGAAATATTCCGAAGATAGTTTCGATTCAACTCCAGTCCAATCCATGTATTGGAAATATCGATTACTTTTAAAATCACTTTCAAATTCAATTTATTTATTTCAAAAATAAATTGATTTTAATTCCAGCTCAAAACTAGTTCATTTCGATAAAAATCTATTTTTATCCTTTCAAATGTGGAATTCCTCAGCTCAATTTTTCCCAAATCATATATTATGATTTTACACAAATTATAGATATTTTTAATAATTTTATCAAAGCCCGTACAGTCGATTTCCATCTACGGCCATCGAACTGCACTTACAACGACCTTTTCTGAAATTGATTTGGACATAATTCCAAATCCAACCGTTAGATTTCAAATTTCTAATATTCATTGGAAAGCTCTTTTCGATACGAACCCAACGGTTCCGGTTTTAGGAGAATCCGACGGTCGGATCTCCCGCAATGTCCGTTTGAAATAAATGGTCGAAATTCACGAACTACCGCGGCGCGGCACGTTCTATTCAGGCCATTATATATATATATATAATATATATTATATATATTTCATCGATTTCCTTTTAAAACGAATTTTATAAATAGTTCTACATTCGTTTCAAAACAATTTCAACTTCATCTTCAATTTCAAATCGATTTGATTTCAATTCAATTTGAGTTCATTTCAATTCAATTCAAATTCAAATTCGTTTCAATTCAATTCAATTCGAATTTACCTTCTATTTGATTCAATTCGAATTCGTTTCAAATTGATTTCAATTCAATTTCAGTTCGTTTTAAATTTCAATTTCAATTTCAATTTAATTCAATTTGAATTCATTTCTATTTTATTCGAATTCAAATTCGCTTCCTATTCAATTCGAATTTTAATCTAATTCAATTTGAATTTCATTTCAAAATATTTAATTTTGAAATCACTTTTCAATATTCATTATACAACGAATAAAATCGATATAAATATCGTTCGCGTCAAAATAACGCATCTCTAATCAACACGGCTTTATATTTTTCAAAACTTCTTTATTCTATCCAACAAATGAATATTTATCCCATTCAACACATGAATCTATATTTCTTTCAACACACGACTAATCTCAACACAAGAGTACTGTCAACACATCACTATTTTTGTTATGTAAAATATTTTATAAAATTATGGTATCTATCGTTTGATTTTAATTAGACTCCACCGTAAAGTAGATTCTAATCGTAAATATGATAAAGTTATGAATTTTATTATTAAAAATATTTCACTCAACACATGAATAGTTTCAACACATGGTCATCGTCAACACATGACTATTTTTATATTCAACACATGAATTTTCTTTTATAATATTCATTATTTTCCCGATTGGAATGAGGCCCAATCAATCACCATATAATGTTAATTATATGGATTTTCATACATCACACGTATATAATAGCATTGAAAAATAATCAACCATCAACCAAAGTGCACTACACTGTATAAGCATCAAATATAGATATCTGACGCTTATAATAGCCTGTCAATCGACCGATCGACATATTTAATAAATCAGGATGAGTGAACTTCAAATTTCATCCCAACACCCGTGTGGGGTTTCAAACAATCAAACACAGATTTTATTTGTGCAGTTGGGCGACGTGTAAAATTTATCGACCCAATCAATATCAGTCAAACCAGTGTATATAAACAAATCGGCCGATTTGTTTATAAATATTCATTTATCCACTTTCACGTTAAAAATTATATTTTTAACGATAAACATTTTATTTTAACACATGAATTTCTATTCAGTTCATTTATTCAATAAAATGATATTTTTATTTTTCTAACATATTTTAGAAAATTTCGGCGGCATATCGGCACGATACTAGAAACGGGACAAGGCCTAGCCTTATCCCCGGTCTAGTGAAGGCCCACGCCATTCACAAATCAATCAAATCCACCAAACAACCAAATTCAAATCAAATCATCTAACTAATTTATGCAACCAAACAAACAAGTCCATGGTCTGTGGACGATTGTGTCGGGTGCTACTAAGCACCGTCTGCATCCTAGTATATATATATATAACTAGAAAAGAAATTGAAGAGTGAGAAATTCTCACCGATAGCTATTCCAACTTCACGACACTTCCTTTAGAGAAATCATTGCCCTTCTCGCCTTTTTTCGCTTTCGTTGCCCGTAGTCACTATATACATAAAAATCACATTTTTATATTGTTATTCAATATATAAAAATCGAATTTTTACTTTGCTATTCTATATATAAAAGCCGAATTTTTACTTTGCTATTCTATATATAAAAGCCATATTTTTACTTTCACGTTATATGGATAAAATTCTATTTTATTCCACTATTCTTCATATAAAGATTTCGCCTTTTTACATATAAAGATTTTATCTTTTCAAATATAAAGATCAAACCTTTTCAAATATAAAGATCAAACCTTTTCAAATATAAAGATCGAACCTTTTCATATATATCATTATAAAAATCACATTTTTATTTTTCTACACATATAAAGATGCTATTTTTAATATTCCTATCATGTAAAAATTATATTTCTAATTCTCTACATAAACAAAAATCATATTTTTACATCATCTATATAGTAAAGACTATATTTTTAATACTTTAAAAATATAAAGATCATATTTTTAATTCTTTAAAAATATAAAAATCATATTTTTATAACTTCAACTTCATAGTAAAAATCGTATTTTTATCACTTCATGATAATAAAAATTTAATCTTTCATGAATGCTTTTAACTTATACAAATAAAACTGAATTACAAAAGGAAGACAACATTATTTAAAATAGAAAAGAAAGAAAGAAAGAGCTCACAGTTTTCTGTTTTTACAGCGGAGAAGGGGGGGTTTTGAGGATGGGGCTGAAACGTGTGAGGTGGGGGAGAAGAGGGGGCTTGGGGGAAGCGTCGGCCGATCGCCAGAGGGAGGGAGGGGGTCGCGCATCGCCTGAGGTGGAGAAGGGAGAGGGGTGCGGTGTTGGGTTGCGCGACTGGGGAATTGGGGTCTCGCGGTGGCGCGCTCGAGGTGGAGATGGAGGGGGGGGCTCGATGGTCAGCGGCGGCGGGGGTTTGGGTGGGCGCAGGCTAGGGGCGGCGGTGAACCCAGGGGGAGGCGCGCGATTCGATTGGGGGTTTTTTTTTCATCGGATCCAAATGAAAACGAAAGGGGGGGGGCCAGAAATATAGGAAAGAGAGAATAGTTTTAAATTTTCAATTATTTACTTATTTTATTTACTAAAAGGTTGACTTTTACCATACGACCTCTAAACGAGGCCCACCGCCTGTCGTCCATAGCGTTTCACCCCATTCCGAACACAATGGGATATGTATCGTAGGTTGATTCGACTGTTTCGACCAGTTTCCGTTAAAATCAACATATAACTCTATATATTGATTTTAAACGCGCATTTCAAT
Source organism: Allium sativum (assembly GCA_030737875.1). NCBI lineage: Eukaryota > Viridiplantae > Streptophyta > Magnoliopsida > Asparagales > Amaryllidaceae > Allium > Allium sativum. The sequence continues at coordinate 936,461,959 of CM060924.1, read as the reverse complement.
TTACTGGGGTCACATACTAACTCTAAAAATTCCCGAAAAATATTTTCTAGCTTCCTATTGACGATACGGTCCTAACAAAACTAGTTTCGTCGAATTCTGAGACCGTTGGAAAAATGGCCATTTTCCAGTCGATTAAAATCAACTAAACTGGTCAAACGCGTTTTCCTTTGCCACGCTCACATATTGATTCGAAAAATTATGAAATTTGAAACCTAGCAATAATTTGACACTGCGGATCCAACAAAAGTGGTTTCGTCGAAATCCGAGGTCATTTGCAAAATGTCAATTTTTAAGGGCCTGAATTCCATAGCGACTATTCAGAATTTCCAACTGGACATATCTTTTGATTCCCGCTATGAAATCTTGATTTTTCGGATTCGTTGGAAAGATATCCTCAAATAGATCCTATTGTTTCTGGTTTCACTAAAATCCGGATTGGTTTGCACCCGGTACATTCAATTGAAGTTTGAAATCGAATTATCGAACTACCGCGCCATTTTCAATTCTATTTATAATTATATATAAATATTTATATTCGAACGATGAGCGTATAAATATATACGTTCTAAGTATATGTAAAATAAATTTTCGTCGATATTATTTAAAATAATTCATTTTAAATATTCAAAATTCGCTAAAATTGCCAAAATAAAAATTTTAAACTGGCTCAGAACTTCCGGGTTATTACACCTAGGGTGTGACTTGCTTAGTTTATTCACTATTATGTACACCAAAACCATTGGATCCATTATCCTTGTATTTGGCTTGCTTTTGCATGCCTATTCTTTTATGTCAGTGTTTACCATGACTATCGCCTTATCTTGCTAGATTTGAAATCCTATATGCCAGTGATGTTATAACCAATTATCTCAAGTTATGTCATGCTAGTCTTGTAACCCCTTTCATCGCTTTATGCTCGTCCCTCTTGCCTATCATAGTTTTGATGTTATTCCCTTTATTATGAGGTTTGGATTTATTAGTAGTATGGATCGATTCACATTCACGTGCGATGGGAATACGATTTGGGTAGAATAGGCAAAACATGAATTGGTTATGAACATGAATTATGAACTTGATAAAAGGCAAAACTTGAAACATGAACGCTGTTATAACCTGAACCTGGATATGGACATGAAACTCACCATGAAACTTGACACGAACGTGACACGAAACTTGAACATGGACATGACACTTGGAATGAACTTGAAAATGGCCTACTCGAGGTTGGGTTGAGTTTGCAGTGTAATTCTGCCCGGAACCGCCCGGCAAATCCAGTTACTGCAAACAATAGGATCCAATGTGGGTAGTTTGTCATATCGCACTTGAAAACCCGAGGTCAGACTGAGTTGTGGTGTAATTCTGCCCGGAACCACCCGGCATATCCAGTGACCACAACAATAGGTCTGATGTGATAGGATGGGGTGCATTACTGAATTAATGCCACATGATAGGTTTAAGTCATGAACCACTTGAATATACTTAACCAATTTGACATGATGACTTGATAGGGTTAAGTCATGAACCACTTGAATATACTTAACCAATTTGACACGATGACTTGATAGGGTTAAGTCATGAACCACTTGAATATACTTAACCAATTTGACACGATGATTTGATAGGGTTAAGTCATGAACCACTTGAATATACTTAACCAATTTGACACGATGATTTGATAGGTTAAGTCATGAACCACTTGAATATACTTAACCAATTTGACATGATGACTTGATAGGGTTAAGTCATGAACCGCTTGAACATACTTAACCAATTTGACACGATGATTTGGTAGGGTTAAGTCATGAACCGCTTGAACATACTTAGCCAACTTGACACATGATTCGTAGGGCTAAGTCACGAACTTGAACGACAACACTTAGCCAATTTGACATGACACGTAGGCGGGTTAAGTCACGAACTTGAATGACAAAACTTAACCAACTTGACATGCTAGACTGATGGGGTTAAGTCTCGAATTTAAATGACAACACTTAACCTACTGGACGGAAACCCTAGTTACGCGGTCCTTTTCAGCAGTAACCCACTAGATGTATCACGGTACCCTAGAACTAGGCAGGGTGGGGCACGATTACTGGGCTGATTGTAAGCGACTAGAACGACGGCTGAGTTGGTGCGCCATTGTAGGTTCAGGCGGACTATGGTCGTGCACGTAGTCTGGAGTTGAAAAAGCAGGCATTGGGCACCGGTAGATTTACACTGTGCGTGATTGATTTGTGTCGGTGATTGGCACCCTAGGGCTTGATACACCCTATGGTGGACCTAGCACAGGTGACTACATTTCGTGATTGGGCCGTATGACACAGACACATGAACGAGCTAGGACTTGTAGGGAGCCGATCGATTAATAGATCGTTACGTGAAAAAAGGGTGTTGTTCGTTAGGTAGCATAATCCCTAGTGGTCCTAGGTGGCATAAACCCTAATCGAGTCTAGAAAACGTTCAATAGGTAGCATAATCCCTAGTGGTCCTAGGTGGAATAAATCCTAGTTGAAAACGCGATAGTTCATGATAAGGAAACCTAGCCAGAACAAGGGTGGCAGTCCAAACGATTTCAAAAATGGTGGCACTACGTTGAAGTAGTATAGAAATACATGATGAAACCCGTACGATATACGGCAAGGGACTGTACATATACATAGAAAGGATGATATGGGTTGGGGTACTAGTACAGTTGGTGCATAGAATGTTAAACATGCGATGCTATACGTAGTTTATCTGGTTTGCATAGTTTATCTTGTTACCGTAGTTTATCTGGTTAGTATAGTTTATCTTGTCATCTTAGTTTAACTCGCCTATCTTGTCATCATCCTTATGTTTACTTTCAGTTTATACATGTCACGTTATCTTTACTTGTTTCTATGCTGAAAGTCACTAGAACTTACTCAGTCTTTATGACTGACCCGTTTTGTTTCGCCTCTTTTTCTTCCGTTCCCCCCAAGGTTCTCAGGGAGGAAAACACTACTACTTAGTTTGGACTTCTTTCTGCTTCAATATCATCATATATGGCTTGGACCTTTCTTGGCTATGGCTGCTTTACTATTTTACTTGGGGAATGATTTATTACTATGGTTTTATGCTTCTTTACTATTGCAAGACAGATTTCGATGTAATGGATTTAATGGCATTTTGATGTAAAAAGGCTTTAGACCTTTCTAGATTTTAAAGCAATGAAATTTGGTTCTTCTTCCGTTGTTTTATATGTTCTGTCTTGTAATATTTCTGTGTATGTTTACCAAGATAATGATCCACCAAAGCTAGTGCATTCCCTTTATGAGTGACCCTAGCAGAGGTAGGGTGTTACAATTATTCTAATAAATATCAGTTGTCACTGATTGCTAAAAACACAATTGATTTGTTAATTCTCTTATACTTATCCTCCAATAATACCATTCGATAATGGATTCGAGATTCGATTCTATGAGAACTTATTGAAGAACAGCTCTGGCAAATCCGAATTCGAAGACTAGGAATTCCGAAAAAATTTAAATCTCAAAATCAATTTTGTTTTCCGCTATATTATTCTCAACATACTAGTTTTAAAATATTTAAAAAATATTTTACCTCTTAAAGTTCTATTTTCCAAAACTTTTCAAAATCTGTTTTTCTAGTGTTGATCATACCCATTTCAAACCCGATAAGCTAAGCTTTGAGTAAACCAAAGCTCTGATACCACCTGTAATGTCCCGCCATTTTGACCACTTCAAATTGGTGATTAAACCAACTTAAAACGTTCCAAAACGACTGGTCATTGTTTAGCTTACAGAGTTTAAAAATAGAATCAACACAGAAATACAAAATAAATAAATAACAGTATTGAACAATGAAATAAAACTTTATTTATAAATCAGATTTTTTGAATATAATAGTTTTCTATTTAGCGGAATGGAAAGACAGTTCGAATACAATAAAAATTATTACTATTCAAATCATCAGAGTGCGTCGTTATTGGAATCCCCCAACATCGTCAGTCTTTGAATCCTACGCTGTGATCTTTAAATCTGTACTGCTCGGGTCTGACCCGAGCGTTCTATGCAAAAACATAAAACACTCGAGTCAGGATTAATCATAGTTCAAGTAAATTAACTTCAAAATAAACTGAAATACAAAAGTTAATTCCGTCATCGATGTCATATATAAAATAAATAGTGGTGGTATCTGTCCACATCAGTGTATCTAGATCAAGTGTGATATCTGTTCATATTAGTGTATCTAGATCAAGTGTGATATCTGTTCATATCAGTGTATCTAGATCAAGTGTGATTTTTGTTCATATCAGTGTATCTAGATCAAGTGTGATATATGTTCATATCAGTGTATCTAGATCAAGTGTGATATCTGTTCATATCAGTTATATTCAAGGACAAGATTAAGTATGGCATCCGTTCATATCGGTACTATCTAATTGACAAGATCGAGTGTGCGTTCAAAACTATTATTTAAGCAATCACCACACTATCTAAATTTAAGGAGGTAATGTATTATATTTTATATTTTGTCTAACATTATAATTCATATACTGAAATTAGCAAACATTTTAACATGCCATTCAAATGATGCAGCAACTGTATATAGAGCAAAATGGCCTATAGTAGCTGGACTTGGCAACATAGTAAGATGCCATTCAAAATGAAGCAATAACTATGTGTACTGCATATGTTGATGATCCAATTCAAAATGATCCAGTGGGATATCATCTCCATTATTAATGCTTTAGTTATGTTCTACATTCATTTATATTTATATATATACTAGTTTAAACCACACATACATACATCCAATAAGTAGAGGTATTGCTTTAGCTTGATAATGCAAAACAGGGTCTTTAAACACAAGCGTATGTCTGACAGGCGAATTAAATCATGTGCCACTGATTTGTTCCAGCTTCTACATAAAACAGGTTGATTCAAAAAGTGTCCATCATGTGTGAGTGCAAACTAGTCATTAGAACTGTGGAGTTGAAGCGACCTGAACTTCCCCGGTCTCCGAAGAGAAGAGAAAGAACGGATTATTTTGAGAACAACACACATCGGAACACAAACGGAAGAACATTGCATTGCTTATTACAACAATTCCATCAGATACAAGAATATACAGAGTATGAATAAACAAAATACATTCGATAAATATTAGAGATTACAATAAATTACATAGAAGCGGAAAAACAATACAAAACACAACTGAAAGTAATACACGGATACAGAGATTTTCGAGCATCGTTCCAGCTGTAAATCAGGATCCTGTGAATATAAATCTGCAAAACTAAAACTACTAGCTGTCCATGTCGAAAATAGGGGCACCAAGAGTTTAGGTTAAAACAATAAACTCTAGGTCAGTCATGTGACTGGTGTGAGAACTAAAACAGTTATTAATTCAATTTTTAAAGTTAGGTAAAACAAGGGACCACGCTGTATAACACGGAACGGGTTTCCTCCCAAGAATACCAGTGCATAAAATAAACAGTGCAATGCTAAATAAAGAACAACGAAGCTATTATAAGACCCAGGTCCCATCACACAATGCAACGCAAGCTGTATGATAGGGTTTTACCTTATAATATCCAAAAATGCTTGATAGGTGAAATTTCATCTTTTATTATTACTATAAGTGTATAGTGTCAAAACAATTTTAATCATAAGTATCAATCATAGACGGCATAAGTGCCCCATCCCACTATGTCGCCATACTAGGCTCTACAATCAAAACCGCAAAGTCACGTATTGGAAATTGGATTTCCGTCATGAGTCGAGGCAAGCGGTAAGCTCCTCTCCGATTCGAGACACTCTAGCAAATGTCTCAGGACCACACACAGCGATCCTTGGAACCTCCAAGGACGGTCCTCTCTTACTTTTGAGGATTGGCAATTCCTGAACACATGTTTCCCGATCCTATAGGACCCATATAATGGTCTGTACGTCGGCTCACATAGTGCCAGTTATCGACCATATATTCGAGGCGCCTTGCATTCCAACAACCACACAGGTGAAAAGTATATAAATGTCAGGGCTGGTAGGTCACTGACGTCACCCATAGCTAGAAAGAAACGTCGTGCACTCCTTGGGTCCTTATCTCGTTTTTGACTCATACCGAGGTGTGAGGCTCACGAATTAACGCTATACACAAAGTTGTGCCACATAGGTCGTGCTTTGATCATCAACCACAAGACTTTGCTTTTCAACAGAAGCCTTGATCATTTTCCACTAAGGCATGCCACACAGGCAATTCACTCCATGCGACTTATTTCTATCTATATACAACCTCTGAGCTCGTACGTCTCAGAGAAGGGCGTTAATCAAGAGAATAAATTCTCCACCGCCAAACAAATGTATATTTAATAGAGATCAATCAACACAGAATAAAATCCAATGTCAGACACATAGTCCATTTACAAGTTCGTTCTGGGTCTGAACGAAACCGGAGGAACCTTATTCCTTGCATATCCATCGATCTCCAAGTACGTCTGGACGATCACCAACTGATTCCCTCCTCTTGGGTGTACATCCCAATCAAGATCATCAGTAATCACCCAAACGATGTGAAGACCTCCGGTCTTCAACCACCGTCTTCATCTTCGACTTATCGTCGAATCAGTTAATCATAATGGGTATAAACCCGGCCTTTCCGAATAACTCGCGTATATAATAAACAAGTGCTACACAACCACAACATACGCCTCATTCCAGTTCAGAATATTCTTTTATTCAAATATTCACATTCTTAGGGAAAGGTTCCCATTAATTTTATCAAAGATAAATTCTTCTAAATTTATTCTTTAATCTTCCTTTGGATACCATTTCAAACCATGTTAAGGTTTTCCAAACTAGTCAGGATTAGCAAACCACACTGAAGTAATCATTTATTTTATTTCTCAATCCCAACCTATTCATCCCATGGAGCAAAACTGGTAAAACTCCATATCTAACACCACGGTGTTATCGGTAAATATTAATTACCATTTCACGTTCAAATCAAATTAAAGATTTAACTATCGTTTGGAGCAAAACTGGTGATACTCCATTCTCGATCACTTTAATCTAATTAAAGATTCATTAAAACTCCACTTAGTTTTAATCTTCCCAAAAATCAATATCCTGTCTTTAACTGGGTTAAAGAACCCATGTCATCTAAAACACGGTTCACGATAAACCCAAAATCACATTCCATTGTTAATCGGGTTAAAGAACATGTGTTATTCAAAACACCGCTCACGATAAACCCAAAAAACTAATTTAAATTCATTTCCAATTAAATACTAATTAACTGGACAATTTCACTAAATCTTAATTAAAAGATTTATTCTTTTCTAAACTGGGTTCAAGAACAGTGTTATTTAGGACACCATTCACGACGAACCCAAATCCCATTTGTATTAAATACAAAGCTCTGAATAGAAAATATATCGGCTTATATTCAATATCAAATTCTACGACCAACAAATATCGTATTGGAAATAACGATATAAATATATCTTTCAAATTTCCACAACCATATCTGTACAATCACGAAATCCAACATCGAAATATTCCGAAGATAATTTCGATTCAAATCCATTCCGATTCATATATTGGAAATTCTGATTATTTTTAAAACCACTTCAAATCCAATTTTATTTATTTAAAAATAACTGGATTTTAATTCTAGTTATAAACTAGTTCATTTCGATAAAAATATATTTTTATCCTTTTTAAATATGTGATTTTTCACCCCAATTCTTTCTAAATCATTTATTATGATTTCACACAAATTATTGATGTTTTTAATAATTTTATCAAGGCCCGTTCAGTCGATTTCCAATAACGGCCGTCGAACAGCACTTACAGCGACCTTTTTCAAATTTGATTTGGACATAATTCCAAATCCAACCGTTAGATTTCAAATTTCTAATATTCATTGGAAAGCTCTTTTCGATACGAACCCAATGGTTCCGGTTTCAGGAGAATTCGACGGTCGGATCTCCCGTAACGTCAATTCGAAGTCAATGGTCGAAATTCGCGAACTGCCGCGGCGCGGCGCATTCTATTCAGGCCATTTAATATATATAATATATATTATATATATTTCGTCGATTTCAATTCTAAACGTATTTAATAAATCGTTTAAATTCGTTTTCAAAACAATTTCAACTTCATATTCAATTTAAATCAAAATTGAATATTTCATATCATTAATATATAAATGATAATATTTTCAAAACGTTATATTTTGAAATTGCTTCTTTTCGCTATTCATATAAAAACGAATATAATCGATATAAATATCGTTCGCGTCAAAATGGCGCAAATCTAATCAACACGGCTTTATATATTTCAATAACTTCGTTATTCTATTCGACAAATGAATATTTTCTTCAACATATGAATATATATTTTATTCAACACATGGATATTTATTAATTCTTACTTACAATAAAAATGTGAATTTTATTGAATAAATATTTTGTTCAACACATGAATCGTTTCAACACATGAATATTCTCAACACATGAGTATTGTCAACACATGGCTATTGTCAACACAAGACTATTTTGTTATTTTATATATTTTATGAAATTATGTTTTTATATCGTTTAATTCTTAATCAGACTCTAACCGTAAATTAGCAAGAGAACAATTCCCTAAGTATTAACCCCGAAGACCAAAACCAACATCAGATCAATACCCAGGAAACCATTCATCTTAACTCGTTCCCAGTTAGTTTCTAATTTTATATTTGATAAAGATGTAAATTTTATTGTTTAAAGATTTTACTCAACACATGAATATTTTCAACACATGAATGATTTCAACGCATGAATGGTTTCAACACATGAATATTCTCAACACATGAGTATTGTCAACACATGACTATTTTGTTTATTCAACACATGGATATTTATTATTTTCTAAATTGGAGTGAGACCCACTCAATTACCATATAATGTTATTTATATGGATTACATACAACACATGTATATAATAGCAATGATAAATAATCAACCAGCATCCAAAGTGCACTACACAACTGTCTGTCAACCTATCGATTGACATACAACTAAACAATCGGGATTAGTGTACGTCAAATATCATCCCAATACCCGTGTGGGGTTTCAGTCAACAAACACAGATTTTTATTTGTGCAGTTGGGTGACGTGTAAAATTTATCATCCCAATCAATATCAGTCAAATCAGTGTACATAAACAAATCGTTCAATTTGTAAATGAATATTTATTTTTCACATTCACGTTAAAAATTATATTTTAACGACCAAAATATTCTATTCAACCTATGAATATTCTATTCAGTTCATTTATTCAATAAAATGATATTTTTATTTTTCTAACATATTTTAGAAAATTTTGGCGGCATAACGACACGATACTAGAAACGGGACAAGGCCTAGCCTTATCTCCAGTCTAATAATGGCCTACGCCATACACATACCAATCTAATCAATTCATTTCACCCAAACAACTATATTCAACAAATAATCCAATCAACTACACAACCAAACATACAAGTCAAATAAGTCGCCCATGGTTTGTGAACGACGGGTGTTGGGTGCTGCTGAGCACCGTCTGCATCCTAGTATATATATGTAACTAGAAAATAGAATTTGAAGTGAGAAGTTCTCACCGATAAGCTTAACCAAACACCGCGACTCTTCATATGTAGAAAATCTTCGCCGTATTTCCAATAAGATCTGTTTCACGCGGTATATGCTAAAAATTATATTTTTAACAATGCTATTTCCTATATAAAGATTATATTTTTATTTCAAGTCTATTTATATAAAAATCACATTTTTATTCTTCTCATTATATAAAAATTATATTTTTATATCGTCAGTTTATATGTAAAAATCGTACTTTTATATCTCTACTACATATATAAAGATCAAATTTTTATTATCTATATATTATAAAAATCATATTTTTATTATTTCTGTAATATCAAAATCATATTTTTAATTTGCTATAAGTATAAAAATCATATTTTTACATACTTCGTTCGTCAAAAACCATAGGAGCTTTAAAGCGGAGAAAACTCACATTTTTTTTCCAACGCCCGGATTTGCTGTTCTGGTTCCAGAATTTGCGAACGAGCTCCAATCTTCACACCACCTTTTTTTTAGCTTAAACGCGCCATTCCGGACAATTTTCGCCTGGTCTTCCTTTCGAAAATGTGCCATTTCGCCGGAAATCGCGAAAAGACAACATTTTGATAGTGTTTGGACACCAGACTTTGGATGCGTTTTCCCGACAGCTCCGCAATTCAAAATAAGACTTCCATATAGCCAAATCGAAGAGGAGAGATTGCTCTTCGACTTTGGTCTAGTGGAGTCTTGGCTAAAATTGCACGGTTTGTGAGTTATTGACGAAATAGTGACAGGGTGTTATTTGCAAAACGGGAAATTTGTGAAAAATGTGATTTTTGAGGAGGAGGGGCCCACGGCCGGAGTTGCGTGGCCAGGGGGCGGCGTTGGGCCTGACTAGAGGTGGGGAGGGCGCTGGTGGGTGGCGGCGGCGGTGGTGGGGCCCATGGTGGCGGATTTGTGTGGTGGCTTAGGCTAGGGTTCACAAAACAAGAGAGAGAGAGGAGGAGGAGAAAAAGGAGGAGGAGAGGGAGTGGTCGGAGGAAGGTGGTGGCGGCCGAAGCTGGTGGTGGCGGATGGAGGAGGGGCGGCAGCAGGTTTGGGGAGGAGGTCTCCATTTTTGATCTTTTTGAAGAGGAAGAGAGAAGTGAAATTATGAAATAGAAAAGGAGGAAAAGTGATTATATGCTAGTTTCTCGCGTATCATCCGAATGCAAATGATCTCCAATTGCCACGGATTTCGGACACGAGGTAGTAGACGTGAAGACGAGTCCAACAAAACAAGTTTCGTCGAATTCCGAGTTCGTTTGACCGTCCGTTAAAATTCTCGAAAATGCTCAAATAAGCTCCAAAATTGCGATTTTGGTGCACCATTTCTTCTCGCACGCTCACATGCTAACTCCAAACATCATGACCTTTTGGATTTAACCATTATTTGATGATACGAATCCCGAAAAAAAATGAAATCGAATTCTGAGGCCGTATCAATAACGTTCCTTTGTAAAATGACTACCTATTTTACCCTGAACTGTTTTATCTCGCACGGCCACATACTAACTCCGTTCGACGCGCCCACTGGTACTCAACAATTATTTGTCATTATGAATCCAGAAAAATTTATCTCGTCGAATTCTGAGCTCATATGCAAAATTTCATTTTTTAAGGGCTATGTATTGCTAACCAAAAAACCCAGCCAATTGCGACTATTCCGGATCTCGGAATATATCGAAGCTTATACATTTTGGAGTTGTAAACTGCATTTTAAACTCAATGGAAGTGGTTTCGAGTCCAAATTCATCCGTATGCAAAATTGCTATTTTTAAGGGATATATTTCCATAGCGACTATTCTCAATTTTCAACTGGGCATAACTTTTGATTCCCGCTATGAAATTTTGATTTTTCGGATTTGTGGGAAAGATATTTTCAAATAGATTCTAATATTTTTGGTTTCGCTAAAATCCGGTTTATTTTGAATCCTATACATTCATTTGAAATTTGAAATAGAATTTTCAAACTACCGCGCCATTTTCAATTCCTTTTATAATTTAAAATAAATATTTATATTCTAACGACGATTCAAATACATATATACGTTCTAATTCTATTCAAAATAAATTTTTTCGTCATTATTATTTAAAATAATTCATTTTAATTATTCAAAATTCATTAAAATTGCCAAATTAAAATTTTTAAACTGGCTCAGATTTTCCGGGTTGTTACAATCTCCCCCACTTAAAACTTTTCATCCACGAAAAGGAACAAAGCTGAAAGTTGTTTTACAAACCAACTCAACTTCCATTATTTTCTTTACGGCTTAAGTTCTTCAACTTTTCAATTTCTAAGAACTTTTCAAACTTTTCAAAGATTTGGCTAACACCCTAAATTTTCGAATTTTTTTGCCATAACCTCCCCTGCACCGGGACTTTCGGGATATTTCAAATAGCCTCCCATGGCCCTCACCAATCCAAAATGAAAAAGAAACAGCCAAGCGGCTAGCCAATCGGCTCATAAAATCATTCAAACCCAATAAATTTGTAAACATGTACCTATTTGTTGGGCAAACAATTTTATTCATCTACTCTAGCCTCCTTGCTATGACATGTTCAATGTAAGTACATGTATATGCATGCAATTCCAAACAATTTTCAATTCAGTTCTAAATTTGGTTCCATTAGGCTAAATGGTTCAAAATTTCAAACCAATAATCAAACAACACAATCAGCAATCAATTAGTTGATTAGAATTTCAAACACATAACTTTAATACATAGTCAAAAAATCATGTTTTTGATGCCAAATCAAAACAATAAGCCCTATCTAGTTTTGGTTCTCACACCAGTCTAATGGAAATATATAAATATCACACCTTCGAAACTCGAACATGAATACTGATGATGTCATGACAATTATCAGTACCATCTCCGGGCGACTAGAGTATGATTCTATATATATCCAATATATTAAAACTTCGAATATACGTTCATGACGCGTATATGCAAAATCTTTATATACTCGATTGTCCGAATTCAATACAAATAAAATATTCAAATACGAATAATTTAATTTTAAAAAAAAAATTTGTTTCATCTTTATTTGAAAATTATACTCTTCACACTTGTTCTAGGATAATACTGATCCTATCTCTAAGGAGTAATTCTTATTAGATAATGCTAATCCAATCTTTGATGAATTCTTTCATTCGGTTCTAATGTGTCTTGTTCTTGAGCTCTATAAACCAAAGCTCCAATACCAAATGAAGTGACTCGAACTTCCCCGGTCGCCGAAGAGAAGAGAAAGAACGAATTACTTTGAGAACAACACACATCGGAACACAAACGGAAGAAGATTGCATTGCTTATTACAACAATTCCATCAGATACAAGAATATACAGAGTATGAATAAACAAAATACATTCGATAAATATCAGAGATCACCCAAACGATATGAAGACTTCCGGTCTTCAACCACCGTCTTCATCTTCGACTTATCGTCGAATCGGTTATTCAGAATGGGTATAAACCCGGACTTTCCGAACAACCCGCGTATATTAAAAACAAATGTTACACAAACACAACATACGCCTCATCCCAATTCAGTAGCTACTAACCGTAAATCAACAAGAGAACAATTTCCCAAATATTAACCCCGAAGGCCGAAACCAACATCAGATCAATACCAGGAAACCATTCTTCTTAGCTAACCTAAAGCTAGTTTCTAAATTTCATATTCTTAGGGAAAGGTTCCCATTAATTTTATCAAAGATAAATTCTTTAAATTTATTCTTTAACCTTCCATTGGATGTCATTTCAAACCAAATTATGGTTTTTCAAACTAGTCGAGATTAGCGAACCACACCGATGTAATTATTTATTTTATTTCCCAATCCCAACCTATTCATCCCATGAAGCAAAAACTGGTAATACTCCATATCTAACTCCACGGTGTTATCGGTAAAATTAATTACCATTTCACGTTCAAATGTAATTAAAGATTTAACTATCGCCTGGAGCAAAACTGGTGATACTCCATTCTCGCTCAATTTCTAAATTTGATAATTTAAATTATGAATTCCCCATTTCAATCTAATTGCAGATTCATTAAAACCCATTTTACTGGGTTAAATAACTAATGTCATTTAAAACACAGTTCACGATAAACCCAAATCACATTCTATTTATTATCGGGTTGAAGAACTAGTGTTATTTAAAACACCGTTCACGATAAACCCACAAATCAATTCTATTAAAACTCGTTTCAAATCCAATTTATTTATTTAAAAATAAACGGGTTTAATTTTAGTTCAAAACTAGTTCATTTCGATAAAAATCTATTTTTGTCCTTTCAAATATGGAATTTTTCATTCCAATTTTCCCCAAATCATTTCTTATGATTTTAGACAAATTATTACTATTTTTAATAATTTTATTAAGGCCCGTACAGTCGATTTCCATTAACGGCCATCGAACTGCACTTACAGCGACCTTTTTCAAATTTGATTTGGACGTATCTCCAAATCCAACCGTTAGATTTCAAATTTCTAATATTCGTTAGAAAGCTCTTTTCGACACGAACCCAACGGTTCCGGTTTTAGGAGAATCCGACGGTCGGATCTCCCGTAATGTCCGTTTGAAGTTAATGGTCGAAATTCGCGAACTACCGCGACGCGGCGCGTTCTATTCAGGCAATTATATTATATATATAATATATATTTCGTCGATTACTATTTAAAACGAATTTTATAAATAGTTTTGAATTCGTTTCAAAAACAATTTCAACATCCATTTTAATTCAAATCAAAATTGAATTCTTCCTTATAAATTCGTTTTAAAATTCATTTCTATTCAATTCAAATTTCAATTCAATTTGAATTCATTTCAATTCATTTTCAATTCAATTCGAATTCGTTTTCAATTCAATTCAAATTGGTTTTCAATTCAATTCGAATTGGTTTTCTATTCGATTCAATTCAAATTGGTTTTCTATTCGATTCAATTCAAATTGGTTTTCTATTCGATTCAATTCAAATTGGTTTTCTATTCGATTCAATTCAAATTGGTTTTCTATTCGATTTAATTCAAATTGGTTTTCTATTCGATTCAATTCAAATTGGTTTTCTATTCGATTCAATTCAAATTGGTTTTCTATTCGATTCGATTCAAATTCGTTTTCTATTCGATTCAAATTCGTTTTCAATTCAAATCGAATTCGTTTTCAATTCAATTCGAATTCGTTTTCAATTCAATTCGAATTCGTTTTCAATTCAATTCGAATTCGTTTTCAATTCAATTCGAATTCGTTTTCAATTCAATTCGAATTCATTTTCAATTCGATTCGAAATCGTTTTATATTCAATTCAATTCAAATATAAAAATGAATATAATCGATATAAATATCTTTCGCGTCAAAATAGCGCATCTCTAATCAATACGGCTTTATATATTTCAATAATTCCATTATTCTATTCCACAAATGAATCTATATTTTTGTCAACACATGACTAATCTCAACGAATGAGTACTTTCCACGTGTGACTATTTTTGTTATTTAATATATTTTATAAAAATTATGGTATCTATCGTTTGATTTCAAATCAGACTCCAACCGTAAACTAGTAAGAGAACGATTCCCTGAATATTAACCCCGAAGGCCGATACCAACATCAGATCAATATCCAGGAGACCACTCATCTCATCTATTTTCCAGTTAATTTCTAATTTCATATATGATAAAGATGTAAATTTTATTGTTAAAATATTTCGTTCAACACATGTCTAATCTCAACGGATGAGTGCTGTCAACACATGAACCTTTATTTTATAATATTCTTTATTTTCCTGATTGGAATGAGGCCCAATCAATCACCATATAAAGTTAATTATATGGATTCCATACAACACGTGTATATAATAACAACGATAAATAATCAACCATCATCCAAAGTGCACTACACTGTATAAGCATCAAATATAGATATCTAACGCTTATAACAGCCTGTCAATCAATCGATCAACATACAACAAATTATTGGGATTAGTGTATGCCGTATTTTATCCCAATACCCGTGTGGGGTTTCAAACAATCAAACACAGATTTTATTTGTGCAGTTGGGCAATGTGTAAAATTTATCGACCTAATCAATATCAGTCAAATCAGTGTATATAAACAAATCGGCCGATTTGTTTATAAATATTTATTTATTCACTTTCTCGTTAAAAATTATAATTTTTAACGATAAAATATTTTTAACTATATAAATATTTTATTTCCTTTCAACACATTAATTAATATTATTAATTTCACATCAACAACACAAACAAATTTCACAACACATCAATCAAACAAACAAGCCATCCATGGTCTGTGGATGATGGGTGTTGTAATAACCCGAAAATCTGGGCCAGTTTAAAATTTTTATTTTTGCAATTTTAGCGAATTTTGAACATTTAAAATAGATTATTTTAAATAATATCGATGAGAAATTCGTTTTGAATATAATTAGAACGTATATATTATATACGTCGTCGTTAGAATATAAATAATTATATATAATTATAAAAGGAATTGAAAATGGCGCGGTAGTTCGATAATTCGATTTCAAACTTCAATTGAATGTAGCGGGTGCAAAACAATCCGGATTTTAGTGAAACCAAAAATAATAGGATCTAATTGATGATATCTTTCCAATAAATCCGAAAAATCAAAATTTCATAGCGGGAATCAAAAGATATATCCAGTTGAAAATTCTGAATAGTCGCTATGGAATTCAGGCCCTTAAAAATGGACATTTTGCAAACGACCTTGGATTTCGACGAAACCACCTTTGTTGGGTCCGTGATGTCAAATTATTGCTAGGTTTCAAATTTCATAATTTTTCGAATCAATATGTGGGCGTGGCATAGGAAAACGCGTTTGACCAGTTTCAGTTGATTTTAATCGACTGGAAATTGGACATTTTTCCAATGGTCTCAGAATTCAACGAAACTAGTTTTGTTAGGACCGTATCGTCAATACGAAGCTAGAAAATATTTTTCGGGAATTTTTAGAGTTCATATGTGACCCCGGTAAATTGAAATGCACGTTCAAATTCAATATATAGAGTTATATGTTGATTTTAACGGAAACTGATGGAAACGATCAAATCAGCTTGTGATACATATCCCATTGTGTTCGGAATGGGGGTAATTAGCTATGGACGGCAGGCGGTGGGCCTCGTTTAGTGGTCGTATGTAAAAGTACCTTTACAGGAATAAAAAATTAAATAAATTAATAAATAAAATCTCCTCTCTCTCCCTCCCCTTAATTCCCTCTGCCCCCCCCCCCCCCTCCTTTCAAAAAAAATCGACATCTGAAAAAAAAAAGGAAATATCGCTCAGCCACCTTGGCCTCATCGCGACGCCATCGGTGGAGTCCCCCCTCGTCGCCGCCCAGGTGGGCCACCGCGCCCTGCCCCTCTTGTTCGCCAGCACCCTCTCCTCCGTAAACCACTTACCCTCGAAGCCCCCCTTCTACTGAACGCGCCGCCACCGGAAGGCAGCCCCCACCTGAGGAACTCCGGCGCCAACCCCCCCTGGCCATCCTCCGCCACCTCTGGTCGAATTCCGCCCCCACCGCGAGCTCCAGCACTCGCCGAACCTCTTCCCCCTTTTCTCTCCAATGTGAAACCGCATCCCAAGCCCATAATCCGCGAATCCGTCATTCCCAGACCCGACAGCCGCTGCTGCCACTATCCATCACCTCCTCCGCCACCAACATTCATCGTGAGTGTTTATTTATGTATTTTTAACCATTTATGTAATTAAAAATGTGACCTTTTTATATTTAAAATGCTAGGAATTTTATATAGGTAAAGGCGAAAACTTTTATAGGAAAAGACGTGATTTTTAAAATATAAAAGACGTGATTTTTAAAATATAAAAGAAGTGATTTTTAAAATATAAAAGATTAGATTTTTGAAAATGAAAAGACGATATTTTTAGATTTGAAAAGGCGATATTTTTATATTAGTAGAAGGTTAAAAAATATGATTTTTATATTTTTAAAGTATTAAAAATATAATCTTTACTATGTAGAAGATGTAAAAATATGATTTTTGTTTATGTAGAGAATTAAAAATATAATTTTTACATGATAGAAATATTAGAAACATCATCTTTATATGTGTAGCGAAATAAAGATGTGATTTTTATAATGATATATTTGAAAAGGCGAAATCTTTAGCATAGTAAAAATTCGATTTTTATATATTGAATAGAGAAGTAAAAATTCGATTTTTATATATTGAACAGCGAAGTAAAAATTCGATTTTTATATGTTGAATAACAAAGTAAAAATTCGATTTTTATATATGTAGTGGCTACGGGCAACGAAAGCGACAAAAGGCGAAAACGACGAAGACTTCTGCAAAGGAAGAGTCAAGAAGTTGGATAGCTTTTTGTGAGAATTTCTCACTCTAAATTTCTTTTTCTAGTTATATATATATATATATATACTAGGATGTAGACGGTGTTTAGTAGCACCCGACACCCGTCATCCACAGACCATGGATGGCTTGTTTGTTAAATTGTTTGGTTGTGTAGTTGGTTAGATTTTTTGGTTTGAATTGAATTATTTGGTGAATTGAATGGATTTGATTGATGTGTGAATGGCGTGGGCCTTCACTAGACCGGGGATAAGGCTAGGCCTCGTCCCATTTCTAGTATCGTGCCGTTATGCCGCCGAAATTTTCTAAAATAGGTTAGAAAAATAAAAATATCATTTTTATTGAGTAAATGAACTGAATAAAAATTCATGTGTTGAAATAAAATATTTTATCGTTAAAAATATAATTTTTAACGTGGAAGTGAATAAAATAAAATATTCATTTACAAACCGGACGGTTTGTTTATGTACACATATTTGAAGGACATTGATTGGGACGTTAAATTTCACACATCGCCCAACTGCACAAATAAAAACTGTGTTTGATTGTTTGAAACCCCACACGGGTGTTGGGATGAAACTTGAAGTTCACTCATCCTGATTGATTAAATATGTCGATCGATTGATTGACAGGCTGTTATAAGCGTAAGATATCTATATTTGATGCTTATACAGTGTAGTGCACTTTGGTTGATGGTTGATTATTTTTCAATGCTATTATATACATGTGTTGTATGGAATCCATATAATTAACATTTTATGGTGATTGATTGTGCCTCATTCCAATCGGGAAAATAATGAGTATTATAAAAGAAAATTCATGTGTTGAATATAAAAATAGTCATGTGTTGACGATGTTCCTGAGTTGAAAATATTTATGTGTTGAGTAAAATATTTTAATAATAAAATTCACATCTTTATCATATTTAAAATTAGAACTACTTTACGATGGAGTCTAATTAAAATCAAACGATAGATACCATAGTTTTATAAAATATTTTACATAACAAAAATAGTCGTGTGCAGAAAGAAATATAGATTCATGTGTTGAATAGAATAAATATTCATTTGTTGAATAGAATAAAGAAGTTTTTGAAAAATATAAAGCCGTGTGGATTAGAGATGCGCTATTTTGACGTGAACAATATTTATATCGATTTTATTCATTTTACAATGAATATTGAAAAGTGATTTCAAAATCTAATATTTTGAAATGAAATTCAAATTGAATTAGATAAAAATTCAAATTGAAATTTTATTGAATCAAATTGAAATGAATTCGAATCAAATAGAAAATGAATTCGATTCGAATTGAATAGAAAGTGAATTTGAATTCGAATAAAATAGAAATGAATTCAAATTGAATTAAATTGAAATTGAATTAAAAACGAATTGAAATCGTCTTGAATGGATTTTAAAATGAACTGAAATTGAATTGAAATCGATTTGAAACGAATTCGAATTAAATCAAATAGAAGGTAAATTCAAATTGAATTGAAACGAATTAGAATTTGAATTGAATTGAAACGAATTTGAATTCGAATTAAATAAAATTTAAATGAACTCGAGTTGAATTGAAATCAAATCGATTTGAAATCGAATATAGTGTTGAAATGGTTTTGAAAACGAATTTAAAACGATTTATAAAATACGTTTTAAAAAGGAAATCGATGAAATATATATAATATATATTATATATATATAATGGCCTGAATAGAACGCGCCGCGCCGCGGCAGTTCGTGAATTTCGACCATTGATTTCGAATTGGCGTTGCGGGAGATCCGACCGTCGGATTCTCCTAAAACCGGAACCGTTGGGTTCGTATCAAAAAGAGCTTTCCAATGAATATTAGAAATTTGAAATCTAACGGTTGGATTTGGAATCATGTCCAAATCAAATTGGGAAAAGGGTCGCTGTAAGTGCAGTTCGATGGCCGTTGTTGGAAATCGACTGTACGGGCCTTGATAAAATTATTAAAAATATCTATAATTTGTGTAAAATCATAAGAAATGATTTGGGAAAAATTGGGCTGAAGAATTCCACATTGGAAAGGATAAAAATATATTTTTGTCGAAATGAACTAGTTTTGAACTAGAATTAAAATCAATTTATTTTTGAAATAAATAAATTGAATTTGAAAGTGATTTTTAAAAATAATCAAAATTCCCAATACGCGGATTGGACTGGAGTTGAATCGAAATTATCCTCGGAATATTTCGATGTTGGATTTCGTGACTATACAGATATTGTTATGGGGATTTGAAAGATATATTTTATATTTTTATTTCTAATACGATATATGTTTGTTTCAGAATTTGATATTGAATATAAGCCGATATATTTTCTATTCAGAGCCTTGTATTTAATATCAAATATGATTTGGGTTTATAGTGAATCGTGTTTTAGATGACATTGGTTCTTTAACCCCGTTAAAGGCAGGATGTTGATTTTTGAAAAGATTAAAACTAAGTGGAGTTTTAATGAATCTTTAATTAGATTGAAATGTGAATTGATAATTTAAATTATCAAATCTAATAGGTGATCGAGAATGGAGTACCACTAGTTTTGCTCCAATGCGATTGTTAAATCTGTAATTAGATTTGAACGTGAAATGGTAATTAATTTTACCGATAACCCGTGGTGTTAGGTGTGGAGTATTACCAGTTTTCTCCATGGGATATATAGGTTGGGATTGGGAAATAAAATAAATAATTACTTCGGTGTGGTTCGTTAATCCCGACTAGTTTGAAATAATATCCAAAGGAGGATTAAAGAATAAATTTAGAAGAATTTATCTTGGATAAAATTAATGGGAACCTTTCCCTAAGAATGTGATTTTGTGAAAAAAAGAATATTCTGAATTGGAATGAGGTGTTTGTTGTGTTTGTATAACATTTGTTTATCATATACGTGGATTACTCAGAAAGGCCGGGGTTATACCCATTATGAATAACCGATTCGATGGGATGTCGAAGATGAAGATGGTGATTGAAGACCGGAAGTCTTTACATCGTTTGGGTGATTACTGATGATCTTGATTGGGCTGTACACCCAAGATGAGGGAAACAGTTGGTGATCGTCCAGACGTACTTGGAGATGGATGGATATGCGAGGAAAGTGCCTCCGGTTTCGTTCAGACCCAGAACGAACTTGTAAATGGATTGTGTGTCTGACATTGGATTTTATTCTGTGTTGATTGATCTCTATTAAATATACATCTATTTGGCGGCAGAGAATTTATTCTCTTGCGTAACGCCCTTCTCTGAGACGTACGAGCTCAGAGGTTGTATATCGATGGACATCAGTCGCATGGAGTGAATTGCCAGTGTGGCACGCGTAAGTGGCAATTGATCAGGGCTTCTGTTGAAAAGCAAAGTCTTGTGGTTGATGATCAAAGCACGGCCTGTGTGGCGTAGCTTTGTGTATAACGTGAATTCGCGAGCCTCACACCTCGGTATGAGTCAAAAACGGGATACGGACCCAAGGAGTGCACGACGTTTCTTTCTAGCTAGGGTGGTGTCAGTGACCTACCAGCCCTGACATTTATATACTTTTCACCTGTGTGGTTGTTGGATACGAGGCGCCTCGGATATAGGTCTGTAAGGACAGGGAAACGTGTGTTCAGGAATAATTGATCCTCAAAAGTAAGAGAGGACCGACCTTGGAGGTTCCAAAGGATCATAGTGAGGTCCTGAGGCATTGCTAGAGTGTCTCGAACGTGGAGAGGAGCTTGCCCCTTGCCTCGACTCATGATGGAATCCAATTTCCAATACGTGTATTTCGGTTTTATTTGTAGAGCCTAGTATGACGACATAGTAGATGGTAGCTATGCCGCCTATGATTGATACTTATGATTGAAATTGTTTTGACACTATACACTTATAATAGTATCAAATAATGTGTTTTAAACGTATCAAGCATGCTTTGGCTGTTATAAGGGAAAACCCTATCCTCCGGCTTGCGTTGCATTGTGTGATGGGACCTGGGTATTATAACAGCTTCATTTTTCTTTATTTAGCATTGCGCTGTTTGTTCTATGCACCGTATTCTTGGGAGGAAACCCGTTCCGTGTTATACGGCGTGGTCCCTTGATTTACCTAACTTTAAAACCAATATTAATAACTGTTTTAGTTCTCACACCAGTCACATGACTGACCTGGAGTTTATTGTTTTAACCTAAACTCTGGGTGCCCCTATTTTCGACACGGGCAGCTAGTAGTTTTGGTTTTGCAGATTTATATTCACAGGGTCCTGATTTACAGCTGGAACGATGCTCGGAAAGCTCTGTATCCGTGTAATACTTTCAGTTGTGTTTTATGTTGTTTTTTCGCTGCGATGTATTTAAATGTAATTTAAATCTCTGATATTTGTCGAATGTAATTTATTCACTTATACTCTGTATATTCTTGTATCTGATGGAATTGTTGTAATAACAATGAAATGTTCTTCCGTCTGCATCCTTTTGTGTGTTGTTCTCAAAGTATTCGTGCTTTCCTTCACGAGGAAGTTACGGGTCCTTACAGTTGGTATCAGAGCTTTGGTTTACAGAGCTCGAGGACAAGACACATTAGAACCATACAAAAGAATTCATCAGATATTGGATTAGTAATATCCAATTAGAATGACTCGTTAGAGATAGGATCAGTAGTATCCTAGAACGAGTGTGAAGAGTATATTTTTCAAATGAAAACAATATTGTTTTGAAATTTAAATCGTTTTATTCGTAGTTGAATATTTTGTTTGTATTGATTTGGACAATCCAGTATATAAAGATTTTGCATATACGCGTCATGAACGTATATTCGAAGTTTTAATATATTAGATAGATATAGAGTCACACTCTAGTCGCCCGGAGATGATTCTACTGATGACTATATAGCATCAGTAGCGTGTGTTCGAGTTTCGAAGGTGTGATTTTCTATATATTTCCATTAGACTGGTGTGAGAACCAAAACTAATATAGTT
Source organism: Allium sativum (assembly GCA_030737875.1). NCBI lineage: Eukaryota > Viridiplantae > Streptophyta > Magnoliopsida > Asparagales > Amaryllidaceae > Allium > Allium sativum. The sequence goes on along the minus strand of CM060924.1, from coordinate 936,438,985 downwards.
AGAACACATTGTTGTGAATTGGCATCAAAAACATGATTTTTTGTATATATATCAAAATTATGAATTTGAAACTCTAATCCACTAATTGATTGATGTTTGTGTGTTTGTTTATTTGTTTGCTAATTTTTAGCCATTTAAGCCTAATTGAATCAAATATTGAATTTTATTGAAAATTGGTAGCATTTGCTTGCATATACATATACTTACATTGAACAGGTCATAGCAAGGAGGCTAGAGCCGGAGAATAAAATATGTTTGCCCAACAAATAGGTACATGTTTGCTATATAATTTACTGTTTTGTTTGGGTGATGATGATTTTATGAGCCTATTGGCTAGCCGCTTGGCTTTTTCTTTTTCTTTTTGAGATCAGAAGGCCTATATGGCAATTTCGGGATTTTCCCATGGCTCCCGGTGCAGGGGAGGTTATGGCGAAAATTTTCGAAAATTCCGGGAGTTAGCCAAATTTTTGAAAATTCTCAAAAACTGAAAAGTTGGAGAAAGGAAGCCTGATCGAATGTAGAGTTGATTAATCAAACCACTTTCGACTTCCTTCCTTTTCGGGGATGAAAAGTTTTAAGTGGGGGAGATTGTAATAACCCAAAAATCTGGGCCAGTTTAAAATTTTAATTTTTGCAATTTTAGCGAATTTATATTATTTAAAATAGATTATTTTAAATAATATCTATGAGAAATTCGTTTTGAATATAATTAGAATGTATATATTATATACGTCATCGTTAGAATATAAATAATTATATATAATTATAAAAGGAATTGAAAATGGCGCGGTAGTTCGATAATTCGATTTCAAACTTCAATTGAATGTAGCGGGTGCAAAACAATCCGGATTTTAGTGAAACAAAAAATAATAGGATCTAATTGATGATATCTTTCCAACGAATCCGAAAAATCAAAATTTCATAGCGGGAATCCAAAGATATGTCCAGTTGAAAATTCTGAATAGTCGCTATGGAATTCAGGCCCTTAAAAATGGACATTTTGCAAACGACCTTGGATTTCGACAAAACCACCTTTGTTGGGTCCGTGATGTCAAATTATTGCTAGGTTTCAAATTTCATAATTTTTCGAATCAATATGTGAGCGTGGAAAAGGAAAACGCGTTTGACCAGTTTCAGTTGATTTTAATCGACTGGAAATTGGCCATTTTTCCAACAGTCTCAGAATTCGACGAAACTAGTTTTGTTAGGACCGTATCGTCAATACGAAGCTAGAAAATATTTTTCGGGAATTTTTAGAGTTCATATGTGACCCCGGTAAATTGAAATGCGCGTTCAAATTCAATATATAGAGTTATATGTTGATTTTAACGGAAACTGATCGAAACGATCAAATCAGCTTGCGATACATATCCCATTGTGTTAGGAATGGGGGTAATTAGCTATGGACGGCAGGCGGTGGGCCTCGTTTAGTGCTCGTATCTAAAAGTATCTTTATAGGAATAAAAAATTAAATAAATAAATAAATAAAATCTCCTCTCTCTCCCTCCCCTTAATTCCCTCTGGCCCCCCCTCCTTTCAAAAACAAATCGACATCTGAAAAAAAAAGAAAAAAAAGAAAAAAAAAGGAAAAATCACTCAGCCACCTTGGCCTCATCGCGACGCCATCGGTGGAGTCCCCCCTCGTCGCCGCCTAGGTGGGCCACCCCGCCCTGCCCCTCTTGTTCGCCAGCACCCTCTCCTCCGTAAACCACTTACCCTCGAAGCCCCCTTCTACTGAACGCGCCTCCACCGGAAGGCTGCCCCCACCTGAGGAACTCCGGCGCCAACCCCGCTGGCCATCCTTCGCCACCTCTGGTCGAATTCCGCCCCCACCGCGAGCTCCAGCACTCGCCGAACTTCTTCCCCTTTTTCTCTCCAATGTGAAACCGCATCCCAAGCCCATAATCCGCGAATCCGTCATTCCTAGACCCGATAGCCGCTGCTGCCACTCTCCATCACCTCCTCCGCCACCAACATTCATCGTGAGTGTTTATTTATGTATTTTTAACCATTTATGTAATTAAAAATGTGACCTTTTTATATTTAAAAAGCTAGGAATTTTATATAGGTAAAGGCGAAAACTTTTATAGGAAAAGACGTGATTTTTAAAATATAAAAGACGTGATTTTTAAAATATAAAAGACGTGATTTTTAAAATATAAAAGAAGTGATTTTTAAACTATAAAAGATTAGATTTTTGAAAATGAAAAGACGATATTTTTAGATTTGAGAAGGCAATATTTTTATATTAGTAGAAGGTTAAAAATATGATTTTTATATTTTTAAAGTATTAAAAATATAATCTTTACTATGTAGAAGATGTAAAAATATGATTTTTGTTTATGTAGAGAATTAAAAATATAATTTTTACATGATAGAAATATTAGAAACATCATCTTTATATGTGTAGCGAAATAAAGATGTGATTTTTATAATGATATATTTGAAAAGGCGAAATCTTTAGCATAGTAAAAATTCGATTTTTATATATTGAATAGCGAAGTAAAAATTCGATTTTTATATATTGAATAGCGAAGTAAAAATTCGATTTTTATATATTGAATAACAAAGTAAAAATTCGATTTTTATATATGTAGTGGCTACGGGCAACGAAAGCGACAAAAGGCGAAAACGACGAAGACTTCTACAAAGGAAGAGTCAAGAAGTTGGATAGCTTTTTGTGAGAATTTCTCACTCTAAATTTCTTTTTCTAGTTATATATATACTAGGATGTAGACGGTGTTTAGTAGCACCCGACACCCGTCATCCACAGACCATGGATGGCTTGTTTGTTAAATTGTTTGGTTGTGTAGTTGGTTAGATTTTTTGGTTTGAATTGAATTATTTGGTGAATTGAATGGATTTGATTGATGTGTGCATGGCGTGGGCCTTCACTAGACCGGGGATAAGGCTAGGCCTCGTCCCGTTTCTAGTATCGTGCCGTTATGCCGCCGAAATTTTCTAAAATAGGTTAGAAAAATAAAAGTATCATTTTTATTGAGTAAATGAACTGAATAAAAATTCATGTGTTGAAATAAAATATTTTATCATTAAAAATATAATTTTTAACGTGGAAGTGAATAAAATAAAATATTCGTTTACAAACCGGACGGTTTGTTTATGTACACCTATTTGAAGGACATTGATTGGGACGATAAATTTCACACATCGCCCAACTGCACAAATAAAATATGTGTTTGATTGTTTGAAAACCCACACGGGTGTTGGGATGAAATTTGAAGTTCACTCATCCTGATTGATTAAATATGTCGATCGATTGATTGACAGGCTGTTATAAGCGTAAGATATCTATATTTGATGCTTATACAGTGTAGTGCACTTTAGTTGATTGTTGATTATTTTTCAATGCTATTATATACATGTGTTGTATGGAATCCATATAATTAACATTATATGGTGATTGATTGGGCCTCATTCCAATCGGGAAAATAATGAGTATTATAAAAGAAAATTCATGTGTTGAATATAAAAATAGTCATGTGTTGACGATGTTCCTGAGTTGAAAATATTTATGTGTTGAGTAAAATATTTTAATAATAAAATTCACATCTTTATCATATTTAAAATTAGAACTACTTTACGATGGAGTCTAATTAAAATCAAACGATAGATACCATAGTTTTATAAAATATTTTACATAACAAAAATAGTCGTGTGCTGAAAGAAATATAGATTCATGTGCTGAATAGAATAAATATTCATTTGTTGAATAGAATAAAGAAGTTTTTGAAAAATATAAAGCCGTGTGGATTAGAGATGCGCTATTTTGATGTGAACGATATTTATATCGATTTTATTCGTTTTACAATGAATATTGAAAAGTGATTTCAAAATCTAATATTTTGAAATGAAATTCAAATTGAATTAGATAAAAATTCAAATTGAAATTTTATTGAATCAATTTGAAATGAATTCGAATCGAATAGAAAATGAATTCGATTCGAATTGAATAGAAAGTGAATTTGAATTCGAATAAAATAGAAATGAATTCAAATTGAATTAAATTGAAATTGAATTAAAAACGAATTGAAATCGTCTTGAATGGATTTTAAAACGAACTGAAATTGAATTGAAATCAATTTGAAACGAATTCGAATTGAATCAAATAGAAGGTAAATTCAAATTGAATTGAAACGAATAAGAATTTGAATTGAATTGAAACGAATTTGAATTCGAATTAAATAAAATTTAAATGAATTCGAGTTGAATTGAAATCAAATCGATTTGAAATCGAATATAGTGTTGAAATGGTTTTGAAAACGAATTTAAAACGATTTATAAAATACGTTTTAAAAAGGAAATCGACGAAATATATATAATATATTATATATATATATATATATATATATATATAATGGCCTGAATAGAACGCGCCGCGCCGCGGCAGTTCGTGAATTTCGACCATTGACTTCGAATTGACGTTGCGGGAGATCCGACCGTCGGATTCTCCTATAACCGGAACCGTTGGGTTCGTATCGAAAAGAGCTTTCCAATGAATATTAGAAATTTGAAATCTAACGGTTGGATTTGGAATCATGTCCAAATCAAATTGTGAAAAGGGTCGCCGTAAGTGTAGTTCGATGGCCGTTGTTGGAAATCGACTGTACGGGCCTTGATAAAATTATTAAAAATATCTATAATTTGTGTAAAATCATAAGAATTGATTTGGGAAAAATTGGGCTGAAGAATTCCACATTGGAAAGGATAAAAATATATTTTTGTCGAAATGAACTAGTTTTGAACTAGAATTAAAATCAATTTATTTTTGAAATAAATATATTGAATTTGAAAGTGATTTTTAAAAATAATCGAAATTCCCAATACGTGGATTGGACTGGAGTTGAATCGAAATTATCCTCGGAATATTTCGATGTTGGATTTCGTGACTATACAGATATTGTCATGGGGATTTGAACGATATATTTTATATCGCTATTTCCAATACGATATATGTTGGCTTCAGAATTTGATATTGAATATAAGCTGATATATTTTCTATTCAGAGCCTTGTATTTAATATCAAATATGATTTGGGTTTATCGTGAATCATGTTTTAGATGACATTGGTTCTTTAACCCCGTTAAAGGCAGGATGTTGATTTTTGAAAAGATTAAAACTAAGTGGAGTTTTAATGAATCTTTAATTAGATTGAAATGTGAATTGATAGTTTAAATTATCAAATCTGAAAGGTGATCGAGAATGGAGTACCTCCAGTTTTGCTCCAATGCGATAGTTAAATTTGTAATTAGATTTGAACGTGAAATGGTAATTAATTTTACCGATAACCCCGTGGTGTTAGGTGTGAAGTATTACCAGTTTTCTCCATGGGATATATAGGTTGGGATTGGGAAATAAAATAAATAATTACTTCAGTGTGGTTCATTAATCCCGACTAGTTTGAAATGATATCCAAAGGAGGATTAAAGAATAAATTTAGAAGAATTTATCTTGGATAAAATTAATGGGAACCTTTCCCTAAGAATGTGATTTTGTGAATAAAAGAATATTCTGAATTGGAATGAGGCGTTTGTTGTGTTTGTGTAACATTTGTTTATCATATACGTGGGTTACTCAGAAAGGCCGGGGTTATACCCATTCTGAATAACCGATTCGACGGGATGTCGAAGATGAAGACGGTGATTGAAGACCGGAAGTCTTCACATCATTTGGGTGATTACTGATGATTTTGATTGGGCTGTACACCCAAGATGAGGGAAACAGTTGGTGATCGTCCAGACGTACTTGGAGATGGATGGATATGCGAGGAAAGTGCCTCCGGTTTCGTTCAGACCCAGAACGAACTTGTAAATGGATTGTGTGTCTGACATTGGATTTTATTCTGTGTTGATTGATCTCTATTAAATATACATCTGTTTGGCGGCGGAGAATTTATTCTCTTGCTTAACGCCCTTCTCTGAGACGTACGAGCTCAGAGGTTGTATATCGACGGACATGGAGTGAATTGCCAGTGTGGCACGCGTAAGTGGCAATTGATCAGGGCTTATGTTGAAAAGCAAAGTCTTGTTGTTGATGATCAAAGCACGGCCTGTGTGGCGTAGCTTTGTGTATAACGTGAATTCGCGAGCCTCACACCTCGGTATGAGTCAAAAACGGGATACGGACCCAAGGAGTGCACGACTATTCTTTATAGCTAGGGTGGTGTCAGTGACCTACCAGCCCTGACATTTATATACTTTTCACCTGTGTGGTTGTTGGATACGAGGCGCCTCGGATATAGGTCTGTAAGGACCGGGAAACGTGTGTTCAGGAATAATTAATTCTCAAAAGTAAGAGAGGACCAGCCTTGGAGGTTCCAAAGGATCATAGTGGGGTCCTGAGGCATTGCTAGATTGTCTCGAACGCGGAGAGGAGCTTGCCCCTTGCCTCGACTCATGATGGAATCCAATTTCCAATACGTGTATTTCGGTTTTATTTGTAGAGCCTAGTATGGCGACATAGTAGATGGTAGCTATGCCGCCTATGATTGATACTTATGATTGAAATTGTTTCGACACTATACACTTATAATAGTATCAAATAATGTGTTTTAAACGTATCAAGCATGCTTTGGCTGTTATAAGGGAAAACCCTATCCTCCGGCTTGCGTTGCATTGTGTGATGGGACCTGGGTCTTATAACAGCTTCATTTTTCTTTATTTAGCATTGCGCTGTTTGTTCTATGCACCGTTTTCTTGGGAGGAAACCCGTTCCGTGTTGTACGGCGTGGTCCCTTGATTTACCTAACTTTAAAACCAATATTAATAACTGTTTTAGTTCTCACACCAGTCACATGACTGACCTGGAGTTTATTGTTTTAACCTAAACTCTGGGTGCCCCTATTTTCGACACGGGCAGCTAGTAGTTTTGGTTTTGCAGATTTATATTCACAAGGTCCTGATTTACAGCTGGAACGATGCTCGGAAAGCTCTATATCCGTGTATTACTTTCAGTTGTGTTTTATGTTGTTTTTCCGCTGCGATGTATTTAAATGTAATTTAAATCTCTGATATTTGTCGAATGTAATTTATTCACTTATACTCTGTTTATTCTTGTATCTGATGGAATTGTTGTAATAACAATGAAATGTTCTTCCGTCTGCGTCCTTTTGTTTGTTGTTCTCAAAGTATTCGTGCTTTCCTTCACGGGGAAGTTACGGGTCCTTACAGGTGTCGGGTGCTGCTAAGCACCGTCTGCATCCTAGTATATATATATATATATATATATATATATATATATATATACATATATATATATATATATAACTAAGAAAAGGAGATTGAAGAGTGAGAAATTCTCACCAATAGCTATCCCAATTCCACGACACTTCTTAAGTAGAAATCTTCGTCGTTCTCGCCTCTTATCACTTTCGTTGCCCGTAGCCACTACATATATAAAAATCGAATTTTTACTTCGCTATTCAATATATAAAAATCGAATTTTTACTTCGCTATTCAATATATAAAAATCGAATTTTTACTTCGCTATTCAATATATAAAAATCGAATTTTTACTTAGCTATTCAATATATAAAAATCTCGCCTTTTCAACTGTAAAGATTTCGCCTTTTCAATTTTAAAGATTTCGCCTTTTCAAATATAAAGATTTCACCTTTTCAATTTTAAAGATTTCGCCTTTTCAAATATAAAGATTTCGCCTTTTCAAATATAAAGATTTATATTTTTATTTCTTCTATAATATAAAATATTATATTTTTATTATTTATATAATGTGAAAATTATATTTTCAAACTTTACATACAATATAAATTATATTTTTAACTTCCTTATCGTATAAAAATCATATCTTTAACTCTCCGATCGAATAAAAATTCTATCTCTAATTTTCCTATCGAATAAATTCAGTTTTAAAATCAAATAAAATGATAACTGAAAAATAGAAAAATAAAATAAAAAATTACATAGAAATAGAAGGGAGAAGACCAGCGTTCACTATCGGAGGGGGGGGGGTTGACTGTCGCAGAAGAGGAAAGGGAAGGGGGAGGGAGGAGAGATGGGCGGCGGGTCAGAGGGGGGTGCGGTGGCCTTAGGGGTGGGTGCGGTGGGGTCTGGGCTCGGATTGGGGGTGAGTCTTCGCGTCAGGAAGGAGCAGGGGAGGAGGAGGAAGAAGGAGGGCGGCGCAGCAGAGGATGGGGGGTGCCTCGCGCGGCGGCGCGATGGAGGCTCCGTCGCCCTCCTCGATCTCCTTTTTTTTCTTAATCGTTCGATTGAAAATCTTAGGGGAGGGGGAAACGGGTTTTGAAGGGGAAGAGAGAGAGGTTTTTAATTTTTAATTTATTTTAATTTCAAAAAGTTGACTTTTACGTACGAGCTCTAAACGAGGCCCACCGCCTGTCGTCCATAGCTAATTACCCCTATTCCGAACACAATGGGATATGTATCGTAGGCTGATTCGGTCGTTACAATCAGTTTCCGTTAAAATCAAAATATAATTCTATATATTAAATTTGAACGCGCATTTCATTTTACCGGGGTCACATACTAACTAGAAAAATTCCTAAAAAATACTTTCTAGCTTCGTATTGACGATACGGTCCTAATAAAACTAGTTTCGTCGAATTCTGAGACCGTTAGAAAAATGGCCATTTTCCAGTCGATCAAAATCAACTGAAACTGGTCAAACGCGTTTTTCTTTGCCACGCTCACATATTGATTCGAAAAATTATGAAATTTGAAACCTAGGAATAACTAGACATCCCAGATCCAACAAAAGTGGTTTCGTCGAAATCCGAGGTCGTTTGCAAAACTTCCATTTTTAGGGGCTGGATTCCATAGCGACTATTCAGAATTTTCAACTGGACATATCTTTCGATTCCCGCTATGAAAATTTGATTTTTTGGATTCGTTGGAAAGATATTCCCAATTAGATCCTATTATTTTTGGTTTCGCTAAAATCCGGTTTGTTTTGCACCCGGTACATTCAATTGAAGTTTGAAATCGAATTATCGAACTACCGCGCCACTTTCAATTCTATTTATAATTATATATAAATACTTATATTCTAATGACGACATATATAATATATACGTTCAAATTCCATTCAAAATAAATTTCTCGTCGATATTATTTAAAATAATTCATTTTAAATGTTAAAAATTCATTAAAATTGCCAAAATAAAAATTTTAAACTGGCCCAGATTTTCGGGTTGTTACAATCTCCCCCACTTAAAACTTTTCGTCCCCGAAAAGGAACAAAGTCGAAAGTGGTTTGATTAATCAACTCTACGTTCGATCTGGCTTCCATTCTCCAACTTTTCAGTTTCTGAGAATTTTCAAATTCTTCAAAAATTTGGCTAACACCCTAAATTTTCGAAAAATTTCGCCATAACCTCCCCTGCACCGGGAGCCACGGGAAAATCCCGAAATTGCCATATAGGCCTTCTGATCTCAAAAAGAAAAAGAAAAAGCCAAGCGGCTAGCCAATCGACTCATAAAATCATCATCACCCAAACAAAACAGTAAATTATATAGTAAACATGTACCTATTTGTCGGGCAAACAAATTTTATTCTCTGCTCTAGCCTCCTTGCTATGACCTGTTCAATGTAAGTACATGTATATGCATGCAAATGCGACCAATTTTCGATACAATTCAATATTTGGTTCAATTAGGCTAAATGGTTCAAAATTATCAAACAAATAAACAAACAACACAAACATCAATCAATTAGTGGATTAACGTTTCAAATTCATAATTTTGATACATATACTAAAAATCTTGTTTTTGATGCCAATTCACAACAATAAATCTATCTATATAAGTTTTGCACCAGTCTAATGGAAATATATAGATATCACACCTTAGAAACACGAAAATAAATACTGGTGATGGCGCGCCATCGTCAGAATCATGTCCGGGCGACTAGAGTGCGGTTCGGTATCTATCCGGTATATTAAAACTTCGAATATACATTCATGACGCGTATATACAAAATCTTTATATAGCGGATTGTCCAAATTCAAAATAAATAAATGTTCAAATACATAGAATTGATTTAAATTTTCAAAACAAAAATTGGTTTTCATTTGAAAAATATACTCTTCACACTCGTTCTAGGATACTACTGATCCTATCTCTAACGAGACATTCTAATTGGATATTACTAATCCAATATCTGATGAATTCTTTCGTATGGTTCTAATGTGTCTTGTTCTCGAGCTCTGATACCAAACTGACACGACCCGAACTTCCCCGGTAAGAAAAGCACGGATTGCGTTGAGGACAAGACAAAAGAGAACGCAGACGGAAGAACATTTCATTGTTTATTACAACAATTCCATCAGATACAAGAATATACAGAGTATAAATGAATAAATTACATTCGATAAATATCAGAGATTACAATAAATTACATAATAGCGGAAAATAATACAAAGCACAACTGAAGGTGATATACGGATACAGAGCTTTCCGGATATCATTCCAGCTGTAAACCAGGATCCTATGAATATAAATCTGCAAAACCAAAACTACTAGCTGCCCGTTTCGAAAATAAGGGCACCCAGAGTTTAGGTTAAAACAATAAACTCCAGGTCAGTCATGTGACTGGTGTGAGAACTAAAACAGTTATTTAAACTTTACTTTAAAAGAGAGTAACTCAAGGAACCACGCCGTATAACACGGAACGGGTTTCCTACCAAGAATACCAGTGCATAGAAAAGACAACGCAATGCTTTTTCGAAAAATGAAGCTATTATAAGACCCAGGTCCCATCACACAATGCAACGCAAGCCGGAGGATAGGGTTTTCCCTTATAATAGCCAAACATGCTTGATACGTTTAAAACAAATCATTTGATACTATTATAAGTGTATAGTGTCAAAACATTTTCAATCATAAATATTAATCATAGACGGCATGGGTACCATATATCATGTCGCCATACTAGTTCTACAATTAAAACCGCAATATCACGTATTGGAAATTGGATTTTCGTCATGAGTCGAGGCAAGGGGCAAGCTCCTCTCCGCTTCGAGACACTCTAGCAAATGCCTTAGGACTACACACTCTGGGTAACCCGGGGATCCTCCAAGACCGGTCCTCTCTTACGTTTCAGGATTAATTATTCCTGAACACACGTTTCCCGGCCCTATAGGACCTATAATCGAGGCGCCTCGCATCCAAACAACAAAGGTGAAAAGTATATAAATGTCAGGGCTGGTAGGTCACTGAAACCACCCATAGCTAGAAAGAAACGTCGTCCACTCCTTGGGTCCTCATCCCGTTTTTGACTCATACCGAGGTGTGAGGCTCGCGAATTCACGTTATACACAAAGCTGCCACATAGGCCGTGCTTTGATCATCAACCACAAGACTTTGCTTTTCAACAGAAGCCTTGATCCATGCAACTCAGCGTGCCACACAGGCAATTCATGCCATGCGATTGATATTTATCGATATATAACCTCTAAGCTCGTATGTCTCAGAGAAGGGCGTTAAGCAAGAGAATAAATTCTCCGCCGCCAAACAGATATATATTAAACAGAAATCAATCAACGCAGAATAAAATCCAATGTTAGACACACAATCCATTTACAAGTTCGTTCTGGGTCTGAACGAAACCGGAGGCACTTTCCTCGCATATCCATCGATCTTCAAGTACGTCTGGACGACCACCAACTGATTCCCTCATCATGGGTGTACAGCCCAATCAAGATCATAAGTAATCACCCAAACGATGTGAAGACTTCCGGTCTTCAACCACCGTCTTCATCTTCGACTTATCGTCGAATCGGTTATTCAGAATGGGTATAAACCCGGACTTTCCGAGCAACCCGCGTATATTAAAAACAAATGTTACACAAACACAACATACGCCTCATCCCAATTCAGTAGCTACTAACCGTAAATCAACAAGAGAACAATTTCCCAAATATTAACCCCGAAGGCCGAAACCAACATCAGATCAATACCAGGAAACCATTCATCTTAGCTAACCTACATCTAGTTTCTAAATTTCATATTCTTATGGAAAGGTTCCCATTCATTTTATCAAAGATAAATTCTTTAAATTTATTCTTTAACCTTCCTTTGGATATCATTTCAAACCAAATTATGGTTTTTCAATCTAGTCGAGATTAGTGAACCACACCGATGTAATTATTTATTTTATTTCCCAATCCCAACCTATTCATCCCATGAAGCAAAACTGGTAATACTCCATATCTAACACCATGGTGTTATCGGTAAAATTAATTACCGTTTCACGTTCAAATCTAATTAAAGATTCAACTATCGATTGGAGCAAAACTGGTGATACTCCATTCTCGCTCAATTTCTAAATTTGATAATTTAAATTATCAATTCCCCATTTCAATCTAATTGCAGATTCATTAAAACCCCTTTTACTGGGTTAAAGAACTAATGTCATTTAAAACACAGTTCACGATAAACCCAAATCACATTCTATTTATTATAGGGTTAAAGAACTAGTGTTATTTAAAACACCGTTCACGATAAACCCACAAATCAATTCTATTAAAACTCGTTTCAAATCCAATTTATTTATTTAAAAATAAACGAGTTTAATTTTAGTTCAAAACTAGTTCATTTCGATAAAAATCTATTTTTGTCCTTTCAAATATGGAATTTTTCATCCCAATTTTTCCCAAATCATTTCTTATGATTTTAGACAAATTATTACTATTTTTAATAATTTTATTAAGGCCCGTACAGTCGACGTCCATCAACGGCCATCGAACTGCACTTACAGCGACCTTTTTCAAATTTGATTTGGACGTATCTCCAATTCCAACCGTTAGATTTCAAATTTCTAATATTCGTTAGAAAGCTCTTTTTGATACGAACCCAACGGTTCCGGTTTTAGGAGAATCCGACGGTCGGATCTCCCGTAATGTCCGTTCGAAGTTAATGATCGAAATTCGCGAACTGCCGCGGCGCGGCGCGTTCTATTCAGGCCATTATATTATATATACAACATATATAATATATATTTCGTCGATTACTATTTCAAACGAATTTTATAAATAGTTTTGAATTCGTTTCAAAAACAATTTCAACATCCATTTCAATTCAAATCAAAATTGAATTCTTCCTTATAAATTCGTTTTAAAATTCATTTCTATTCAATTCAAATTTCAATTCAATTTGAATTCATTTCAATTCGTTTTCAATTCAATTCGAATTCGTTTTCAATTCAATTCAAATTGGTTTTCAATTCAATTCAAATTGGTTTTCTATTCGATTCAATTTGTAACAACCCGTATTTTTGAATAACATGTTATAACATAAATGGAGGCAGAATTAAACTGTAAAATCTGAATCAAGGGAAACGGGCTATGCCATTGCGTTCGTCTCGGAAAAATACGCGAAATAGAGTCCGAGTTTTCGAAAATCGGAGTCCGTATGACCAAGATATGGCCTCGCGAAGTTTCACGAAAAATTCTCAAATTAAAGTATACTTAATTAAGTGAAATGGGTTGCGCAGAGAAATATATATATATTGATATATATATATATAATTGAAAAATAAATAAATAAATATGCAAAAATGTTCAAAATAGCGAATTGGGAGAGGGGAATAACAGAACCGGCCGATTTTTGAGGTCGACCCGAGCCCGCTGGGTCGACTAGGGGTTAATCCAGGGTGTTTGGCTGTCAACCCGTGGGCCGATTCGCTCAAATGCAGATTTTTCATTTGAATGGTTCTCATGGTTCATCTTTAATCTAAAGGCCCTAGATGGTTCCTACACTTGACTTCTTCCCCAAGACATGCTTTGATGGCTTGGATTGAATCTAGGTTTAATCCTATGGCCTAAAACACTTGCCTAATCTATAAATAAGACCCTAACCTACCCTAAATCATCATTATTCATTCATACAACTAAACTATGGCAAAATCAATCCTCTCATGGCCTCCACTCTCTTCATAAAATTCCTAAATAAATTCCTAAGTGATTTTCTATGCATACAAGTGTTTTCAAACTTGTATGAGCATCATTAGCTTGCATTCAAGTCAAGTTTATATATTTGCATCATAAAGAAAGAGTCTTGATCATTTTGGCTCAAGGGTTTTGCTTGCATTTTGGGTTTAATTGATTTCATAAGGGCTTTGTCATATTTTTGTGACTTCTTAAGCATTGTAAGCCCTATTCTACTTTCATACTTAAACTCTAAAGTTAAATGTTGTGATATGCAAGTTTATATGCAAGTTTATCATGTTGTGATATGCAAGTTTATATGCAAGTTTATCATGTTGTGATATGCAAGTTTATATGCAAGTATGCCAAGTTATGTTATGCAAGTTTGGGTTGAACATTTTGTTCATGCTATCATGTTATGCAAGCTTATTTTGGGTTTATGAACATAAAGCTTTAAGCTTTATGCCTAAGGTTGCATTTTAGCAACATGTAAGTTATCATATCTCTTATGATAACTTGCATGTGAGGCTAAATGCGAACTTATGGCCATCTCTACATGTCATTTAGCACCATGTATCACCAATATGCTAAGTTTGGTTTTATGCATGCTTTTGAGGCCTAAAAATGTAGTATGCAAGTGTATGAACATATGAACATTTCATATGCCACCATGTTAAGCTTGTGGCTTCAATACCTTTATGTCATGATTATGCCAAGTTCCCTCTTTCAATCCTTTATGCGCTATTGCGATATGTAAGCGATGGGATTGCGTTTGGGGTTGGTTAAACTTAAAAGACATAAAACATAAGCTTGGGAATTTACCTATTAAGTTAGGTCTACCCATTGGGAATTTACCTATTAAGTTAGGTCTACCCAATTGCTTGAAAACTTGTAACATGTTTTGGAAACATGATGGACATGACACTTAGAAAAGATAAGTGTGGCCAACTCGAGGTTGGGTTGAGTTTGTAGCGTAAACCTACCCGGAACCGACCGGCTTAACTAGTTGCTACAAACAATAGGACCCAATGTGAGAAGTTGGTCATGTTGTACCTTGAACCCGAGGTTAGACCAAGTCTTGGTGTAAAGCTACCTGGACCCGCCCGGCTTAACTAGTAACCACAACAAGGTCTAATGTGAGAGGTTAAGGCGTATTAAATTAATTAATGCGTCGTGATTAGAGTTAAGTCATGGTCCACTTAATACTTAACCAATTTGGGCTTGGTAGATTAATCAGGGTTAAGTCGTGAACTCATCGTTACACTTAACCAAGTTAATCCAGGATTAGCAAGAGGGTTAAACCGTACTTAACCCACTAGAAAAATCCTAGCAATGGGGGCCCACTCCAGCAGTAATCCCAAGTTAGTATCATCATGACCCTAGGGACTAGGCTAGGGTGGGGGCACGATTACTGGACTGGAGGTAAGTGACCAAAAGCGACGGCAGAGGGTACGCCGGTGTAGTTCCGGGCGGACTCTGGTCGTGCACATAGTCCGTAGCCGGAGAAAACATGCATGGGTACCAGTAGATCGGGACTGTGCACTCATGTTCATGGTGTCCAGGGGTTGACACCCTAGGACTTGATACACCCGAAGGGTGGACCCGACACAGTTCGACTACAATTATGATTGGGCCGTATTGACACCAACACGTGACGAGTTAGGCTTAGGGAGCCGATCGACTAGACCGTTTGGTTGGACCTTGTATTAGGGTCATTTCATGTTATTGGGCCAAAGCTTGGGCCAAGGGATCAATACTTGTTTATTCAAGTCATGTTAGTTTGCTAGTACACCTGTGGTGCAAAACCTTAATCCTAATTACGCGATGACACCTTTATCTACCTTGTTAGTTAATCATCATGCTAGTATATTGTTATCCTTATGTTCATCCCTGCTGCTCATGCCAGTTAACTTTATCAGTTTACATTGATTGTAGTAGGGCTTACTCAGTCTTTTTGACTGACCTGTTTTCTTTCGCCTCTTTTCTTCCGTTCCCCCCCCCCCTCCCCAGGTTCTCAGGGAGGGAATACTGGAGCTTAGCTTGGATTTCGGATTGCTTGCTTGTGGGATTTCAGCTCATGTACGGTTTCGACATGAAGCTAGCTATGGTTACCACTTAATTGGGGATAGCAATTATTTATTTCAGTTTTTCAGTTGATGTTGTTTTATCTAGACTTGTTTATTTGGAAAGCTATGTTTTACCAGACTTGTTTTGAAATGTTTTGAAATCTTCCGCTGTTTTATCTATGTTATTTACTCTGTTTACATATATACATATGTTCTTGTTCTGCCTTGATATATCATTATGCATGTTTACCTGATTCAAACGCCCCTCCAAAGTCAGAGTGCTTGCAAGAGCCACCCTGGTGGAGGTGGGGTGTTACATTTGGTATCAGAGCATATGGTACGAGAAGGAACAAAAAAGGCTTTTAGAAAACTTTTGGAAAACTATTTTCAAAACCAAGTATAAAGTATTTTCCAAAGAAAAGTCTAGTTTATTTTAAAGGCTATTCCCCAAAAAGCCATTAGCAAAATTCCTTCGTTTTTCTCCATTCTGAATCTGTCTTTTTCTTCGTTTTCAGTATGGCTGATAACTTTGCTATTCCGGAGGGAGTACACGTACCTGTTTGGTATAGGAGACTTTTGGAGGCTAGGGCGACCGAAGCCGGCCCCGCAGATGTTCCTCCTCCTCCTCCTCCGGTAGTTAATGTTCCTCCTCCTCCTCCTCCTCCGGTGGTTAATGTTCCTCCTCCTCCTGTCGTTGAGGTTCCTCTTCCTCCTCCCCCTCAGCATCCTCAAGTGGACTTCGCAAAGACTTGCAAAGATTTCAAAGTAATGGGTGGCAAGAACTTTCAAGGCACTGAGACTTTCGTAGAGGCCAGAAATTGGTTGAAAGAGACCGAGGATTTGTTTGCTATCTTTGGGTTAGACGATCAGAGGATGCTCTTGTTGGCGGTTTGGCTTACGAAGGATGAAGCCTCTTATTGGTGTAAGTCACCAATGGTACTAGGCCTGTTGAGACTTGGGCCGATTTCAGGGCAAGGTTCATGCTTAAGTTTCTATCTTCTGCTGAGGAGAATCTGCAAATGGAGAGGTTCATAACTTTGAAACAAGGAGATATGTCTGTCAAAGAATATGTGAACAAGTTCAATCAGTTAGCTCGTTTTGGCTTGGATATGGTGAATACTCCTCAGAAGAAGGCTCTTCGTTTTGCTAGAGGATTGAATGAGCCGTTGCAGGGATCGGCTATGTCACATATTCCCCATGGGGCCACGTTTGAGAGTTTGGTTGATATGGCGTTACTTCAGGGAGATGTCAAGAAAGAAACCAAGATGAATGATACTCAAGCCAAGAAGACTGATTCCCAGGGAAAAGGAAATCAGGGTAATCCAAGTGGTCAGAGCAGTCAAGGCAATCAGAACAAGAACAAGAGTCAAGGCAACAAGGGGAACAACAACAAGGGCAATAACAACAAGGGCAAGAACAACAAGGGGAAGTGCCATTATTGCGGTTCAGTTGGGCATCTTATTAAGGATTGTAAGAAGAGGAAAAGGAAGAATGGTGAATGCTTTTTCTGCGGTGAGACTGGACATTTCAGTAAGGATTGCCCGAGGAAGCAAGGGCAAGGCCAGGGTCAGACTCAGCGTGCTGGACCTTCAGGAGGGCAAGTTCATGCTCTCAATGTCGCTCCAGTTCCCGATCGAGGTAGTATTTCTGTTGAGAGCCTTGTATATATTTCTGATTTTCCAGTTCGTACCTTGTTTGATTCTGGTGCATCGCATAGCTTTATCTCATCTGATCTTGTTGATAGTTTGCACCTTAGTACTAGCTTGGTAGATGATCCCGTCTGTGTCTCAAATCCTATTGGGGGTTCCGCCCATTTGTCTATGATATGTGGGGATTTGAGGATCTCTATACTGAGTGTAGAGTTCTTGTGCAGTGCTTATGTTCTTGGTTTTAGGGGATACAGATTGATATTGGGCATGGATTGGCTGTCCAGATATGGAGCCATTCTTGATTGTGAGCATAGGGTTGTGAGGCTCGTGACTCGCCTCGGAAACACCCTAGAGATTTCTTGTGATCCGAGAGGTCCCGTCATGTTGTGCTATCTGGAATCACTCGACTCGTCAATGGAAACTCTTCAGTCTGTGAGAGTGGTTCGAGAGTATCCGGATGTTTTCGATGAAGTTAGGGGGTTGCCCCCTAAGTGAGAGATTGATTTCCGCATTTATCTGGTGGATAATGCAAAGCCTGTTTCTTTGCCCGTTCGGCACATGGCTCCGCGTGAAAGGCGGGAGCTAAGTAAGCAAGTGAAAGAGTTGCTTGAGAAGAACTTCATTAGATGAAGTATATCTGAATGGGGAGCGCCTGTGGTATTTGCTAACAAGGCGGATGGGTCTCTCCGACTTTGCGTTGACTATCGAGAGTTGAATAAGCTGACTAAGAAGAACAGAAACCCGTTACCGAGGATTGATGATCTCTTTGACCAGCTTGTCGGTGCTTCTGTTTTCTTTCAGCTTGATCTTGCTACGGGGTTCCATCAGCTCAGGGTAGCTGAAGATAGTATAGACAAGACTGCGTTCAGAACTCCAGATGGATTCTTCGAATGGCTTGTCATGCCGTTCGGCTTGACTAATGCACCCGCATATTTCATGGACTTGATGAATAGGGTGTTCAGGGAGTTCTTGAACAAGTTTGTCGTGGTCTTCGTAGATGATATTCTGATCTTCTCTAAGGATGAGGAAGAGCACGCAAGGCATCTCATGGAGGTGATGGATACGCTTAGAGCGCATCAGTTGAAGGCCAAGTTCTCCAAGTGTCACTTTTGGAGGAGGGAAGTTAGATTCCTTGGGCATATAGTATCTAAGCAAGGCTTAGCGGTGGATCCCGCTAAGGTAGTGGCAGTTCAGGATTGGAAGACTCCAAGGAATGCAACCGAAGTGAGAAGTTTTCTAGGTCTTGCGGGTTTCTACCGGAAGTTCATCAAGGACTTCGCAAAGATATCCGCTCCTCTCACTAAATTGACGAAGAAGAATTTAGTTTTTGCTTGGAGCATAGAATGCGAGCTTGCTTTTCAGAAGCTCAAGAGAGCCCTCACATCAGCACCTGTTCTAGCTTTGCCCGATGGAGGGAAGTTATTTACCGTATACACCGATGCATGT
Source organism: Allium sativum (assembly GCA_030737875.1). Lineage (NCBI taxonomy): Eukaryota > Viridiplantae > Streptophyta > Magnoliopsida > Asparagales > Amaryllidaceae > Allium > Allium sativum. The sequence goes on along the minus strand of CM060924.1, from coordinate 936,419,906 downwards.
GGCACGGGGTTAGGAGCTGTTCTTATGCAAGAAGGAAGAGTGATATGCTTTGGCGGTAGACAACTCAAAGTGCATGAGAAGAATTATCCCACTCATGACTAAGAGTTGGCAACAATAGTATATGCACTCAAGGCTTGGCGCCATTATCTTCTGGTAGAAAGATTTGAGCTTTATACCGATCACAAGTCATTGAAGTATCTCTTTTCTCAGAAGGATCTAAATCTGAGGCAACAAAGATGGATGGAATTCTTGGCATCCTACGATTTTGAGATAGCTTATACCCCTGGCAAGGGGAATGTGGTAGCAGATGCATTGAGTAGAAGAAGGTTGACCCTAAGTCCTCTATTCGTTGAGATAAAGAATTTAGAGTACGTGGCAACCTTTGATTTCTCTTTGGCGATTGAGTCGATGACCAGTTCTTTAGCATCTCTGGAACTCAGACCTACCCTTCTTGATCAAGTTGGGGCTTCGTAGAGAGAAGACCCTCAGATAGTTGAGATTATGGATAAGCTAATTCGAGGAGAGACGTCTAGTCATCTCGCTCGATATTCTATTGATGACAAGGGTTGGCTGAGGAGAGACGGAAGGTTATGTGTTCCAATGGTAGAAGATCTAGTAAGAAGAGTTCTTGAGGAAGCGCATCGCTATAAGTTGACTATACATCCGGGCGGAGATAAGATGTATAAAGATATGAAGCGCATTTTCTTTTGGCCTGGGATGAAGAAGGATGTGGCAGAATTTGTCTCTAGATGTATCATTTGCCAGCAAGTTAAGGCCGAGTCGAAGAAGCCCGGTGGGCTATTGCATCCTCTAGACGTTCCACTATGTAAGTGGGAGAGTATTTCCATGGATTTTATCGATGGGCTACCAAGGTCAAGGAAAGGGAATACGAGCATTTGGGTTATTGTGGATAGACTTACGAAGAGTGCTCATTTCATTCCGGTGAAGAGCAAGAGGACCGCATCTTGGCTAGCGTCTGTATATCTTCGTGAGATTGTGAGACTACATGGAGTCCCTTCTAGTATAGTCAGTGACCGTGACCCAATCTTTACAAGTCAATTTTGGAATAGCTTGCAAGAAGCTGTGGGCACAAGGTTGAATCTAAGTACGGCTTATCACCCACAGACGGACGGTCAAACCGAAAGGGTGAATAGGATACTCGAGGATCTGTTGAGGCTTTGTATTCTGGATTTTGGTGGTACTTGGGAAGACCATCTTCCTCTTGTTGAGTTTGCATATAATAACAGTTATCAGGCAAGCATAGGGATGGCACCATTTGAAGCTTTATATGGGAGGTCGTGCAAGTCGCCTACATGTTGGTGGGAGACTACAGATGAGCTTATACTTGGGCCTGATATGATCAGAGATACATCCGAGAAGATCGAGTTGATTCGGAGACGGATGAAAGCGGCCCAAGGCCGACAGAAATCCTATGCTGATTAGCGAAGAACGGATTTGGAGTTTGATGTTGGGGATATGGTTTTCGTGAAGGTTTCTCCTTGCGGAATGTGGTCCGATTTGGAGCTGTTGGGAAGTTGGCACCGAGGTTTGTTGGACCATTCCCTATTATAGAGAGGATCGGGCAGATGGCTTATAGAGTGAAGTTGCCCGAGAAGCTTGCTGGAGTACACGATGTTTTTCATGTCTCGCATCTCCGGAAGTGTTTACATGAATCAGCAGAGGTTTTTGAGCCAAGTGTTCTAAAAGATGTAGAAGTGGAGAAAGAGGCTACCTTGAGGAGAGCTCCGATTCGTATCTTGGGGACGGAGACCAAGAAGCTAAGGAATCGAGAGGTCAAATTGGTGAAGGTTCAATGGGGTGAAAGCGAAGAAGACGCAACTTGGTAAACCGAGGAGAAGATGCGTGGGCTTTATCCATTCCTTTTTGAGGGTACACTCTCAATCTCTTTTCTTTGTTAGCATATCTTTCTCTTTGCTATCCATGTTTATCTAGTTTATCGTGTTAATCTTGTCATGAGAACCTTAGGTAGAAACCCTTTGGATGAAACATGTGTTTGAAACATGTTATGCTTGATGGTTGAAAGTGGTTGCAAGTGTTTGCAAGTGGATACTCGTGGATGCATAATACACGTTAGGCACTAAGATCGGCTCACACACTTTCATACCGCATATGCATGAGTGTTTATGCTTATTCATGGATGAAAACTTGTTATGCTATCACGTGGATGTTGCATATGGATGAATGTTATGTGCACTCATGTAGAGATTATAAATTATGTTAGGAATTTGCATACATATGAACTCATTTCACTAACATATTTTGCATTAAGGGGGTTTACTGAATCAGTAACCTCCTGATTTTCGCATTAGATAAGTACATATACACACACCTTTGCATATGATCATACAGCATTTAGAACCTTTTAAGGACAATGATTGCTCATGGATGATGTTTTGAGTAGATGGATGATGGATGGTAGGATACGTTCTTCCTAACTTGGAGATTTCGGGGACGAAATCCTTTAAGGAGGGAAGAATGTAACAACCCGTATTTTTGAATAACATGTCATAACATAAATGGAGGCAGAATTAAACTGTAAAATCTGAATCAAGGGAAACGGGCTATGCCATTGCGTTCGTCTCGGAAAAATACGCGAAATAGAGTCCGAGTTTTCGAAAATCGGAGTCCGTATAACCAAGATATGGCCTCGCGAAGTTTCACGAAAAATTCCCAAATTAAAGTATACTTAATTAAGTGAAATGGGTTGCGCAGAGAAATATATATATATTGATATATATATATATATATATAATTGAAAATTAAATAAATAAATATGCAAAAATGTTCAAAACAGCGAATTGGGAGAGGGGAATAACCGAACCGGCCGATTTTTGAGGTCGACCCGAGCACGCTGGGTCGACTAGGGGTTAATACAGGGTGTTTGGCTGTCAACCCGTGGGCCGATTCGCTCAAATGCAGATTTTGCATTTGAATGGTTCTCATGGTTCATCTTTAATCTAAAGGCCCTAGATGGTTCCTACACTTGACTTCTTCCCCAAGACATGCTTTGATGGCTTGGATTGAATTTAGGTTTAATCCTATGGCCTAAAACACTTGCCTAATCTATAAATAAGACCCTAACCTACCCTAAATCATCATTATTCATTCATACAACTAAACTATGGCAAAATCAATCCTCTCATGGCCTCCACTCTCTTCATAAAATTCCTAAGTGATTTTCCATGCATACAAGTGTTTTCAAACTTGTATGAGCATCATTAGCTTGCATTCAAGTCAAGTTTATATATTTGCATCATAAAGAAAGAGTCTTGATCATTTTGGCTCAAGGGTTTTGCTTGCATTTTGGGTTTAATTGATTTCATAAGGGCTTTGTCATATTTTTGTGACTTCTTAAGCATTGTAAGCCCTATTCTACTTTCATACTTAAACTCTAAAGTTAAATGTTGTGATATGCAAGTTTATATGCAAGTTTATCATGTTGTGATATGCAAGTTTATATGCAAGTTTATCATGTTGTGATATGCAAGTTTATATGCAAGTATGCCAAGTTATGTTATGCAAGTTTGGGTTGAACATTTTGTTCATGCTATCATGTTATGCAAGCTTATTTTGGATTTATGAACATAAAGCTTTAAGCTTTATGCCAAAGGTTGCATTTTAGCAACATGTAAGTTATCATATCTCTTATGATAACTTGCATGTGAGGCTAAATGCGAACTTATGGCCATCTCTACATGTCATTTAGCACCATGTATCACCAATATGCTAAGTTTGGTTTTATGCATGCTTTTGAGGCCTAAAAATGTAATATGCAAGTGTATGAACATATGAACATTTCATATGCCACCATGTTAAGCTTGTGGCTTCAATACCTTTATGTCATGATTATGCCAAGTTCCCTCTTTCTATCCTTTATGCGCTATTGCGATATGTAAGCGATGGGATTGCGTTTGGGGTTGGGTAAACTTAAAAGACATAAAACATAAGCTTGGGAATTTACCTATTAAGTTAGGTCTACCCATTGGGAATTTACCTATTAAGTTAGGTCTACCCAATTGCTTGAAAACTTGTAACATGTTTTGGAAACATGATGGACATGACACTTAGAAAAGATAAGTGTGGCCAACTCGAGGTTGGGTTGAGTTTGTAGCGTAAACCTACCCGGAACCGACCGACTTAACTAGTTGCTACAAACAATAGGACCCAATGTGAGAAGTTGGTCATGTTGTACCTTGAACCCGAGGTTAGACCAAGTTGTGGTGTAAAGCTACCCGGACCCGCCCGGCTTAACTAGTAACCACAACAAGGTCTAATGTGAGAGGTTAAGGCGCATTAAATTAATTAATGCCTCGTGATTAGGGTTAAGTCATGGTCCACTTAATACTTAACCAATTTGGGCTTGGTAGATTAATCGGGGTTAAGTCGTGAACTCATCGTTACACTTAACCAAGTTAATCCAGGATTAGCAAGAGGGTTAAACCATACTTAACCCACTAGAAAAATCCTAGCAATGGGGGCCCACTCCAGCAGTAATCCCAAGTTAGTATCATCATGACCCTAGGGACTAGGCTAGGGTGGGGGCACGATTACTGGACTGGAGGTAAGTGACCAAAAGCGACGGTAGAGGGTACGCCGGTGTAGTTCCGGGCGGACTCTGGTCGTGCACATAGTCGGTAGCCGGAGAAAACATGCACGGGTACCAGTAGATCGGGACTGTGCACTCATGTTCATGGTGTCCAGGGGTTGACACCCTAGGGCTTGATACACCCGAAGGGTGGACCCGGCACAGTTCGACTACAATTATGATTGGGCCGTATTGACACCAACACGTGACGAGTTAGGCTTAGGGAGCCGATCGACTAGACCGTTTGGTTGGACCTTGTATTAGGGTCATTTCATGTTATTGGGCCAAAGCTTGGGCCAAGGGATCAATACTTGTTTATTCAAGTCATGTTAGTTTGCTAGTACACCTGTGGTGCAAAACCTTAATCCTGATTACGCGATGACACCTTTATCTACCTTGTTAGTTAATCATCATGCTAGTATATTGTTATCCTTATGTTCATCCCTGCTGCTCATGCCAGTTAACTTTATCAGTTTACATTGATTGTAGTAGGGCTTACTCAGTCTTTTTGACTGACCTGTTTTCTTTCGCCTCTTTTCTTCCGTTTCCCCCCCCCAGGTTCTCAGGGAGGGAATACTGGAGCTTAGCTTGGATTTCGGATTGCTTGCTTGTGGGATTTCAGCTCATGTACGGTTTCGACATGAAGCTAGCTATGGTTACCACTTAATTGGGGATAGCAATTATTTATTTCAGTTTTTCAGTTGATGTTGTTTTATCTAGACTTGTTTATTTGGAAAGCTATGTTGTACCAGACTTGTTTTGAAATGTTTTGAAATCTTCCGCTGTTTTATCTATGTTATTTACTCTGTTTACATATATACATATGTTCTTGTTCTGCCTTGATATATCATTATGCATGTTTACCTGATTCAAACGCCCCTCCAAAGTCAGAGTGCTTGCAAGAGCCACCCTGGTGGAGGTGGGGTGTTACACAATTCAAATTGGTTTTCTATTCGATTCAATTCAAATTGGTTTTCTATTCGATTCAATTCAAATTGGTTTTCTATTCGATTCAATTCAAATTGGTTTTCTATTCGATTCAATTCAAATTCGTTTTCAATTCGATTCAATTTCGTTTTCAATTCAATTCGAATTCGTTTTCAATTCAATTCGAATTCGTTTTCAATTCAACTCGAATTCGTTTTCAATTCAACTCGAATTCGTTTTCAATTCAATTCGAATTCGTTTTCAATTCAATTCGAATTGGTTTTATATTCAATTCAATTCAAATATAAAAACGAAAATAATCGATATAAATATCGTTCGCGTCAAAATAGTGCATCTCTAATCAATATGGCTTTATATATTTCAATAATTCCATTATTCTATTCCACAAATGAATCTATATTTTTGTCAACACATGACTAATCTCAACGAATGAGTACTGTCCACGTGTGACTATTTTTGTTATTTAATATATTTTATAAAAATTATAGTATCTATCGTTTGATTTCAAATCAGACTCCAACCGTAAACTATTTAGAGAACGATTCCCTGAATATTAACCCCGAAGGCCGATACCAACATCAGATCAATATCCAGGAGACCACTCATCTCATCTATTTTCCAGTTAGTTTCTAATTTCATATATGGTAAAGATGTAAATTTTATTGTTAAAATATTTCGTTCAACACATGACTAATCTCAACGGATGAGTACTGTCGACACATGAACCTTTATTTTATAATATTCTTTATTTTCCCGATTGGAATGAGGCCCAATTAATCACCATATAAAGTTAATTATATGGATTTCATACAACACATGTATATAATAACAACGATAAGTAATCAACCATCATCCAAAGTGCACTACATTGTATAAGCATCAAATATAGATATCTAACGCTTATAACAGCCTGTCAATCAATCGATCGATATACAACTAATTATTGGGATTAGTGTATGCCGTATTTTATCCCAATACCCGTGTGGGGTTTCAAACAATCAAACACAGATTTTATTTGTGCAGTTGGGCAATGTGTAAAATTTATCGACCCAATCAATATCAGTCAAATCAGTGTATATAAACAAATCGGCCGATTTGTTTATAAATATTTATTTATTCAATTTCACGTTAAAAATTATATTTTTAATGATAAAATATTTTTAACTATATAAATATTTTATTTCCTTTCAACACATTAATTAATATTATCAATTTCACATCAACAACACAAACAAATTTCACAACACATCAATCAAACAAACAAGCCATCCATGGTCTGTGGATGACGGGTGTCGGGTGCTGCTAAGCACCGTCTGCATCCTTGTATATATATATATATATATAACTAGAAAAAGGAGATTGAAGAGTGAGAAATTCTCACCAATAGCTATCCCAATTCCACGACACTTCTTAAGTAGAAATCTTCGTCGTTCTCGCCTCTTATCACTTTCGTTGCCCGTAGCCACTACATATATAAAAATCGAATTTTTACTTCGCTATTCAATATATAAAAATCGAATTTTTACTTCGCTATTCAATATATAAAAATCGAATTTTTACTTCGCTATTTAATATATAAAAATCTCGCCTTTTCAACTATAAAGATTTCGCCTTTTCAATTTTAAAGATTTCGCCTTTTCAATTATAAAGATTTCGCCTTTTCAATTTTAAAGATTTCGCCTTTTCAAATATAAAGATTTCGCCTTTTCAAATATAAAGATTTATATTTTTATTTCTTCTATATTATAAAAGATTATATTTTTATTATTTATATAATGTGAAAATTATATTTTCAACCTTTACATACGATAAAAATTATATTTTTAACTTCCTTATCATATTAAAATCATATCTTTAACTCTCCGATCGAATAAAAATTCTATCTCTAATTTTCCTATCGAATAAATTCAGTTTTAAAATCAAATAAAATGATAACTAAAAAATAGAAAAATAAAATAAAAAATAACATAGAAATAGAAGGGAGAAAAGCAGCGTTCACTGTCGGAGGGGGGGGGGGTTGACTGTCGCGGAAGAGGAAAGGGAAGGGGAGGGAGGAGAGAGGGGAGGCGGGTCAGAGGGGGTGCGGTGGCCTTATGGGGGTGCGGTGGGGTCTGGGCTCGGATTGGGGGTGGGTCTTCGCGTCAGGAAGGAGCAGGGGAGGAGGAGGAAGAAGGAGGGCGGCGCAGCAGAGGATAGGGGGATGCCTCGCGCGGCGGCGCGATGGAGGCTCCGTCGCCCTCCTCGATCTCCTTTTTTTTCTTTATCGTTCGATTGAAAATCTGAGGGGAGGGGGCCAACGGGTTTTGAAAGGGAAGGGAGAGAGGTTTTTAATTTTTAATTTATTTTAATTTAAAAAAGTTGACTTTTACATACGACCTCTAAACGAGGGCCACCGCCTGTCGTCCATAGCTAATTACCCCTATTCCGAACACAATGGGATATGTATCGTAGGCTGATTCGGTTGTTACAATCAGTTTCCGTTAAAATCAAAATATAATTCTATATATTAAATTCGAACGCTCATTTCATTTTACCGGGGTCACATACTTACTAGAAAAATTCCTGAAAAATACTTTCTAGCTTCGTATTAACGATACGGTCCTAATAAAACTAGTTTCGTCGAATTCTGAGACCGTTAGAAAAATGGCCATTTTCCAGTCGATTAAAATCAACTGAAACTGGTCAAACGCGATTTCCTTTGCAACGCTCGCGTATTGATTCGAAAAATTATGAAATTTGAAACCTAGCAATAACTAGACATCCGGGATCCAATAAAAGTTGTTTCATCGAAATCCGAGGTCGTTTGCAAAACTTCCATTTTTAAGGGACTGAATTCCATAGCGCATATTCAAAATTTTCAACTGGACATATATTTCGATTCCCACTATGAAAATTTGATTTTTCGGGTTCGTTGGAAAGATATTCCCAATTAGATCCTATTATTTTTGGTTTCTCTAAAATCCGGTTTGTTTTGCACCCGTACATTCAATTGAAGTTTGAAATCGAATTATCGAACTACCGCGCCATTTTCAATTCTATTTATAATTATATATAAATATTTATATTCTAACGACGACGTATATAATATATACGTTCAAATTCCATTCAAAATAAATTTCTCGTCGATATTATTTAAAATAATTCATTTTAAATGTTCAAAATTCAATAAAATTGCCAAAATAAAAATTTTAAACTGGCCCAGATTTTTGGGTTGTTACAGTATAACACGGAAGGGGTTTCCTCCCAAGAATACCAGTGCATAAAACAAACAGCGCAATGCTAAATAAAGAACAATGAAGCTATTATAAGACCCATGTCCCATCACACAAATGCAACGCAAGCCGGAGGATAGGGTTTTACCTTATAATAGCCAAAAATGCTTAATACGTGAAATTTCGTCTTTTATTATTGCAATAAGTGTATAGTGTCAAAACAATTTCAATCATAAGTATCAATCATAGACGGCATAAGTGCCCCATCTCACTATGTCGCCATACTAGGCTCTACAATCAAAACCGCAAAGTCACGTATTGGAAATTGGATTTCCGTCATGAGTCGAGGCAAGGGGCAAGCTCCTCTCCGATTCGAGACACTCTAGCAAATGTCTCAGGACCACACACAACGATCCTTGGAACCTCCAAGACCGGTCCTCTCTTACTTTTGAGGATTGGCAATTCCTGAACACACGTTTTCCGGTATTATAGGACCTATATAATGGTCTGTACGTCGGCTCACATAGTGCCAGTTATCGACCATATATTCGAGGCTCCTCGCATTCCAACAACCACACGGGTGAAAAGTATATAAATGTCAGGGCTGGAAGGTCACTGACATCACCCATAGCTAGAAAGAAACGTCGTGCACTCCTTGGGTCCTTATCCTCTTTTTTACTCATACTGAGGTGTGAGGCTCGCGAATTAACGCTATACACAAAGCTGTGCCAAATAGGCCATGCTTTAATCATCAACCACAAGACTTTGCTTTTCAACAGAAGCCTTGATCATTTGCCACTTAGGCATGCCACACAGGCAATTCACTCCATGCGACTGATTTCTATCGATATACAACCTCTGAGCTCGTACGTCTCAGAGAAGGGCGCTAAGCAAGAGAATAAATTCTCCACCGCCAAACAGATGTATATTTAATAGAGATCAATCAACATAGAATAAAATCCAATGTCAGACACACAGTCCATTTACAAGTTCGTTCTGGGTCTGAACGAAACCGGAGGAACCTTATTCCTTGCGTATCCATCTATCTCCAAGTACGTCTGGACGATCACCAACTGATTCCCTCCTCTTGGGTGTATATCCCAATCAAGATCATCAGTAATCACCCAAACGATGTGAAGACCTCCGGTCTTCAACCACTGTCTTCATCTTCGACTTATCGTCGAATCAGTTATTCAAAATGGGTATAAACCCGGCCTTTCCGAATAACTCGCGTATATAATAAACAAGTGCTACACAACCACAACATACACCTCATTCCAATTCAGAATATTCTTTTATTCAAATATTCACATTCTTAGGGAAAGGTTCCCATTAATTTTATCAAAGATAAATTCTTCTAAATTTATTCTTTAATCTTCCTTTGGATACCATTTCAAACCATGTTAAGGTTTTCCAAACTAGTCGGGATTAGCGAACCACACTGAAGTAATCATTTATTTTATTTCCCAATCCCAATCTATTCATCCCATGGAGAAAAACTGGTAATACTCCATATCTAACACCACGGTGTTATCGGTAAATATTAATTACCATTTCACGTTCAAATCTAATTAAAGATTTAACTATCGTTTGGAGCAAAACTGGTGATACTCCATTCTCGATCACTTTAATCTAATTAAAGATTCATTAAAACTCCACTAAGTTTTAATCTTCCCAAAAATCAATATCCTGTCTTTAACTGGGTTAAAGAACCCATGTCATCTAAAACACGGTTCACGATAAACCCAAAATCACATTCCATTGTTAATCGGGTTAAAGAACATGTGTTATTCAAAACACCGCTCACGATAAACTCGAAAAACTAATTTAAATTCAATTCCAATTAAATACTAATTAAATAAACAATTTCACTAAATCTTAATTAAAAGATTTATTCTTTTCTAAACTGGGTTCAAGAACAGTGTTATTTAAGACACCATTCACGACGAACCCAAATCCCATTTGATATTAAATACAAGGCTCTAAATAGAAAATATATCGGCTTATATTCAATATCAAATTCTAGGACCAACAAATATCTTATTGGAAATAATGATATAAATATATCTTTCAAATTTCCACAACCATATCTGTACAATCACGAAATCCAACATCGAAATATTCCAAAGATAAGTTCGATTCAAATCCATTCCAATTCGTATATTGGAAATTCTGATTATTTTTAAAACCACTTCAAATCCAATTTTATTTATTTAAAAATAACTGGATTTTAATTCTAGTTATAAACTAGTTCATTTCGATAAAAATATATTTTTATCCTATATAAATATGGGATTTTTCACCCCAATTCTTTCTAAATCATTTATTATGATTTTACACAAATTATTGATATTTTTAATAATTTTATCAAGGCCCGTTCAGTCGATTTCCAATAATGGTCGTCGAACAGCACTTACAGCGACCTTTTTCAAATTTGATTTGGAAATAATTCCAAATGCAACAGTTAGCTTTCAAATTTCTAATATTCATTGGAAAGATCTTTTCAATACGAACCCAACGGTTCCTATTTCAGGAGAATCCGACGGTCGGATCTCCCGTAACGTCAATTCGAAGTCAATGGTCGAAATTCGCGAACTGCCGTGGCACGGCGCGTTCTATTCAGGCCATTTAACATATATAATATATATATTATATATATTTCGTCGATTTCAATTCTAAACGTATTTTATAAATCGTTTAAATTTGTTTTCAAAACAATTTCAACTTCATATTCAATTTAAATCAAAATTGAATATTTCATATCATTAATATATCAATGATAATATTTTCAAAACGTTATATTTTGAAATCGCTTCTTTTCGCTATTCATATAAAAACGTATATAATCGATATAAATATCGTTTGCGTCAAAATGGCGCAAATCTAATCAACACGGCTTTATATATTTCAATAAATTCGTTATTCTATTCAACAAATGAATATTTTCTTCAACACATGAATATATATTTTATTCAACACATGGATATTTATTAATTCTTACTTACAATAAAAATATGAATTTTATTGTATAGATATTTTGTTCAACACATGAATCATTTCAACACATGAATATTCTCAACACATGAGTATTGTCAACACATGACTATTGTCAACACAAGACTATTTTGTTATTTTATATATTTGATGAAATTATGATTTTATATCGTTTAATTCTTAATCGGACTCTAACCGTAAATTAGCAAGAGAACAATTCCCTAAGTATTAACCCCGAAGACCGAAACCAACATCAGATCAATACCCAGGAAACCATTCATCTTAACTCGTTTCCAGTTAGTTTCTAATTTTATATATGATAAAGATGTAAATTTTATTGCTTAAAGATTTTACTCAACACATGAATATTTTCAACACATGAATGGTTTCAACGCATGAATGGTTTCAACACATGAATATTCTCAACACATGAGTATTGTCAACACATGACTATTTTGATTATTCAACACATGGATATTTATTATTTTCTAAATTGGAATGAGACCCACTCAATTACCATATAATGTTATTTATATGGATTACATACAACACATGTATATAATAGCAATGATAAATAATCAACCAGCATCCAAAGTGCACTACACAACTGTATGTCAACCTATCGATTGACATACAACTAAACAATCTGGATTAGTGTACGTCAAATATCATCTCAATACCCGTGTGGGGTTTCAGTCAACAAACACAGATTTTTATTTGTGCAGTTGGGCGACATGTAAAATTTATCGTCCCAATCAATATCAGTCAAATCAGTGTACATAAACAAATCGTTCGATTTGTAAATGAATATTTATTTTTCACATTCACGTTAAAAATTATATTTTAATGACCAAAATATTCTATTCAACCTATGAATATTCTATTCAGTTCATTTATTCAATAAAATGATATTTTTATTTTTCAAACATATTTTAGAAAATTTCGGCGGCATAACGGCACGATACTAGAAACGGGACAAGGCGTAGCCTTATCCCCAGACTAATAATGGCCTACGCCATACACATACCAATCTAATCAATTCATTTCACCCAAACAACTATATTCAACAAATAATCTAATCAACTACACAACCAAACATACAAGTCAAATAAGTCGCCCATGGTTTGTGGACGACGGGTGTCGGGTGCTGCTAAGCACCGTCTGCATCCTAGTATATATATGTAACTAGAAAATAGAATTTGAAGTGAGAAGTTCTCACCGATAAGCTTAACCAAACACTGCGACTCTTCATATGTAGAAAATCTTCGTCGTGTTTCCAACGAGATTCGTTTCACGCGATATATGTTAAAAATTATATTTTTAACAATGCTACTTCCTGTATAAAGATTATATTTTTATTTCAAGTCTATTCATATAAAAATCACATTTTTATTCTTCTCATTATATAAAAATTATATTTTTATATCGTCAGTTTATGTGTAAAAAGCGTACTTTTATATCTCTACTACATATATAAAGATCAAATTTTTATTATCTATATATTATAAAAATCATATTTTTATTATTTCTGTAATATCAAAATCATATTTTTAATTTGCTATAAGTACAAAAATCATATTTTTACATACTTCGTTCGTCAAAAACCATAGGAGCTTTAAAGTGGAGAAAACTCACATTTTTTTTCCAACGCCCGCATTTGCTGTTCTTGTTCCAGAATTTGTGAACGAGCTCCAATCTTCACACCGTCTTTTTATTAGCTTAAACGCGCCATTCCGGACAACTTTCGCCTAGTGGTCTTCCTTCAGAAAATGTGCCATTTCGCCGAAAATCGCGAAAAGACAACATTTTGATAGTGTTTGGACACCATATTTTGGACGCGTTTTCCCGACAGCTCCGCAATCCAAAATAAGACTTCCATATAGCCAAATCGAAGAGGAGAGAGTGCTCTTCGACTTTGGTATAGTGGAGTCTTGGCTAAAATTGCATGGTTTGTGAGTTATTGACGAAATAGTGACAAGGTGTTATTTGCAAAACGGGAAATTCGTGAAAAATGTGAAGAGGAGGGACCCACGGCCGGAGTTGCGTGGCCAGGGGGCGGCGCTGGGCCCGATTGGAGGTGGGGAGGGCGCTGGTGTGTGGCGGCGGTGGTGGTGGGGCCCATGGTGGCGGATTTGGGTGGTGGCTTAGGCTAGGGTTCACAAAACAAGAGAGAGAGAGAGGAGGAGGAGGAGAAAGGGGAGGAGGAGAGGGAGTGGCCGGAGGTAGGTGGTGGCGGCCAGAGCTGGTGGTGGCGGGTGGAGGAGGGGCGGCAGCGGGTTTGGGGAGGAGGTCTCCATTTTTGATCTTTTTGAAGAGGAAGAGAGAAGTGAAATTATGAAATAGAAAAGGAGAAAATGTGATAATATGCTAGTTTCTCGCGTATCGTCCGAATGCAAATGATCTCCGATTGCCACGGATTTCAGACACGAGGTAGTAGACGTGAAGTCGAGTCCAACGAAACAAGTTTCGTCGAATTCCGAGTTCGTTTGACCATCCGTTAAAATTCTCAAAAATGCTTAAATAAGCTCCAAAAATGCGATTTGGGCGCACCATTTCTTCTCGCACGCTCACATGCTAACTCCAAACATAATGACCTTTTGGATTTAACCATTATTAGACGATACGAATCCCAAAAAAACGGAATCGAATTCTGAGGCCGTATCAATAACATTCCTTTGTAAATGACTACCTATTTTACCCTGAACTGTTTTATCTCGCAAGACCACATACTAACTCCGTTCGACGCGCCCTTTGGAACTCAACAATGATTTGTCATTATGAATCCAGAAAAATTTATCTCGTCGAATTCTGAGCTCATATGCAAAATTTTATTTTTTAAGGGCTATGTATTGCTAACCAAAAACCCCAGCCAATTGCCACTATTCCGGATCTCGGAATATATCGAAGCTTATACATTTTGGAGTTGTAAACTGCATTTTAAACTCAATGGAAGTGGTTTCGAGTCCAAATTCATCCGTATGCAAAATTGCTATTTTTAAGGGATATATTTCCATAGCGACTATTCTCAATTTTCAACTGGGCATAACTTTTGATTCCCGCTATGAAATTTTGATTTTTCGGATTCGTGGGAAAGATATTTTCAAATAGATTCTAATATTATTGGTTTCGCTAAAATTCGGTTTATTTTGAATCCTATACATTCATTTGAAATTTGAAATCGAATTTTCAAACTACCGCGCCATTTTCAATTCCTTTTATAATTTAAAATAAATATTTATATTCTAACGACAATTCAAATACATATATACGTTCTAATTCTATTCAAAATAAATTTTTTCGTCGTTATTATTTAAAATGATTCATTTTAATTATTCAAAATTTATTAAAATTGCCAAAATAAAAATTTTAAACTGGCTCAGATTTTCCGGGTTGTTACAATCTCCCCGACTTAAAACTTTTCGTCCTCGAAAAGGAACAAAGCTGAAAGTTGTTTTACAAACCAACTCAACTTCCATTATTTTCTTTACTGCTTAAGTTCTTCAACTTTTCAGTTTCTAAGAACTTTTCAAAGATTTGGCTAACACCCTAAATTTTCGAAAAATTTCGCCATAACCTCCCCTGCACCAGGAGCTTCGGGATATTTCAAATAGCCTCCCATGGCCCTCACCAATCCAAAAAGAAAAAGAAACAGCCAAGCGGCTAGCCAATCGGCCCATAAAATCATTCAAACCCAATAAATTTGTAAACATGTACCTATTTGTTGGGCAAATAATTTTATTCTTCTCCTCTAGCCTTCTTGCTATGACATGTTCAATGTAAGTACATGTATATGCATGCAATTCCAAACAATTTTCAATTCAGTTCTAAATTTTGTTCCATTAGGCTAAATGGTTCAAAATTTCAAACCAATAATCAAACAACACAATCAGCAATCAATTAGTTGATTAGAATTTCAAACACATAACTTTAATTCATAGTCAAAAAATCATGTTTTTGATGCCAAATAAAAACAATAAGCCCTATCTAGTTTTGGTTCTCACACCAGTCTAATGGAAATATATAAATATCACACCTTCGAAACTTAAACATGAATACTGATGATGTCATGACAATTATCAGTACCATCTCCGGGCGACTAGAGTTTGATTTTATATCTATCCAATATATTAAAACTTCGAATATACGTTCATGACGCGTATATGCAAAATCTTTATATACTCGATTATCCGAATTCAATACAAATAAAATATTCAAATACGAATAAATTAATTTAATTTTAAAAACAAAATTTGTTTCATCTTTATTTGAAAAATATACTCTTCACACTTGTTCTAGGATACTACTGATCCTATCTCTAAGGAGTAATTCTTATTAGATATTGCTAATCCAATCTTTGAT
This sequence comes from Allium sativum, assembly GCA_030737875.1. NCBI lineage: Eukaryota > Viridiplantae > Streptophyta > Magnoliopsida > Asparagales > Amaryllidaceae > Allium > Allium sativum. Next base: position 936,403,787 of record CM060924.1, on the reverse strand, counting down.
GAATTATTTCGTTCGGTTCTAATGTGTCTTGTTCTCGAGCTCTGTAAACCAAAGCTCCAATACCAAATAAAGTGACTCGAACTTCCCCGGTCGCCGAAGAGAAGAGAAAGAACGAATTACTTTGAGAACAACACACATCGGAACACAAACGAAAGAAGATTGCATTGCTTATTTCAACAATTCCATCAGATACAAGAATATACAGAGTATGAATAAACAAAATACATTCGACAAATATCAGAGATTACAATAAATTACATAGCAGCGAAAAAACTATACAAAACACAACTGAAAGTAATACACGGATACAGAGCTTTCCGAGCATCGTTCCAGCTGTAAATCAGGATCCTGTGAATATAAATCTGCAAAATCAAAACTACTAGCTGCCCGTGTCGAAAATAGGGGCACCCGGAGTTTAGGTTAAAACAATAAACTCCGGGTCAGTCATGTGACTGGTATGAGAACTAAAACAGTTATTAATTCAATTTTTAAAGTTAGGTAAATCAAGGGACCACACCTTATAACACGGAAGGTGTTTCCTCCCAAGAATACCAGTGCATAAAACAAACAGCGCAATGCTAAATAAAGAACAATGAAGCTATTATAAGACCCAGGTCCCATCACACAATGCAACGCAAGCCGGAGGATAGGGTTTTACCTTACAATAGCCAAAAATGCTTGATACGTTAAATTTCGTCTTTTATTATTACAATAAGTGTGGAGTGTCAAAACAATTTCAATCATAAGTATCAATCATAGACGGCATAAGTGCACCATCCCACTATGTCACCATACTAGGATCTACAATCAAAACCGCAAAGTCACGTATTGGAAATTGGATTTCCGTCATGAGTCGAGGCAAGGGGCAAGCCCCTCTCTGATTTGAGACACTCTAGCAAATGTCTCAGGACCACACACAACGATCCTTGGAACCTCCAAGGCCGGTCCTCTCTTACTTTTGAGGATTGGCAATTCCTAAATACACGTTTCCCGATATTATAGGACCTATATAATGGTCTGTACGTCGGCTCACATAGTGCCAGTTATCGACCATATATTCGAGGCGCCTCGCATTCCAACAACCACACGGGTGAAAAGTATATAAATGTCAGGGCTGGTAGGTCACTAACATCACCCATAGCTAGAAAGAAACGTCATGCACTCCTTGGGTCCTTATCTCGTTTTTGACTCATACCGAGGTGTGAGGCTCGCGAAATAACGCTATACACAAAGCTGTGCCACATAGGCCGTTCTTTGATCATCAACCACAAGACTTTGCTTTTCAACAGAAGCCTTGATCATTTGCCACTTAGGCATGCCACACAGGCAATTCACTCAATGCGACTGATTTCTATCGATATACAACCTCTGAGCTTATACGTCTCAGAGAAGGGCGTTAAGCAAGGGAAAAAATCTCCACCGCCAAACAGATGTATATTTAATAGAGATCAATCAACATAGAATAAAATCCAATGTCAGACACACAGTCCATTTACAAGTTCGTTCTGGGTCTGAACGAAACCGGAGGAACCTTATTCCTCGCATATCCATCGATCTCCAAGTACGTCTGGACGATCACCAACTGATTCCCTCCTCTTGGGTGTACAGCCCAATCAAGATCATCAGTAATCACCCAAACGATGTGAAGACCTCCGGTCTTCAACCACCGTCTTCATCTTCGACTTATCGTCGAATCAGTTATTCACAATGGGTATAAACCCGACCTTTCCGAATAACTCGCGTATATAATAAACAAGTGCTACACAACCACAACATATGCCTCATTCCAATTCAGAATATTCTTTTATTCAAAAATTCACATTCTTAGGGAAAGGTTCCCATTAATTTTATCAAAGATAAATTCTTCTAAATTTATTCTTTAATCTTCCTTTGGATACCATTTCAAACCATGTTAAGGTTTTCCAAACTAGTCGGAATTAGCGAACCACACTGAATTAATCATTTATTTTATTTCCCAATCCTAACCTATTCATCCCATGGAGAAAAACTGGTAATACTCCATATCTAACACCACGGTGTTATCGGTAAATATTAATTACCATTTCACGTTCAAATCTAATTAAAGATTTAACTATCGTTTGGAGCAAAACTGTTGATACTCCATTCTCGATCACTTTAATCTAATTAAAGATTCATTAAAACTCCACTTAGTTTTAATCTTCCCAAAAATCAATATCCTATCTTTAATTGGGTTAAAGAACCCATGTCATCTAAAACACGGTTCACGATAAACCCAAAATCACATTCCATTGTTAATCGGGTTAAAGAACATGTGTTATTCAAAACACCGCTCACGATAAACTCAAAAAACTAATTTAAATTCAATTCCAATTAAATACTAATTAACTGGACAATTTCACTAAATCTTAATTAAAAGATTTATTCTTTTCTAAACTGGGTTCAAGAACAGTGTTATTTAAGACACCATTCACGACGAACCCAAATTCCATTTGATATTAAATACAAGGCTCTGAATAGAAAATATATCGTCTTATATTCAATATCAAATTCTACGACCAACAAATATCGTATTGGAAATAACGATATAAATATATCTTTCAAATTTCCACAACCATATCTGTACAATCACGAAATCCAACATTGAAATATTCTGAAGATAATTTCGATTCAAATCCATTCCAATTCGTATATTGAAAATTCTGATTATTTTTAAAACCACTTCAAATCCAATTTTATTTATTTAAAAATAATTGGATTTTAATTCTATTTATAAACTAGTTCATTTCGATAAAAATATATTTTTATCCTTTTTAAATATGGGATTTTCCACCCCAATTCTTTCTAAATCATTTATTATGATTTTACACAAATTAATGATATCTTTAATAATTTTGTCAAGGCCCGTTCAGTCGATTTCCAATAACGGTCGTCGAACTGCACTTACAGCGACCTTTTTCAATTTTGATTTGGACATAATTCCAAATCCAATCGTTAGATTTCAAATTTCTAATATTCATTGGAAAGCTCTTTTCGATACGAACCCAACGGTTTCGGTTTCAGGAGAATCCGACGGTCGAATCTCCAGTAACGTCAATTCGAAGTCAATGGTCGAAATTCGCGAACTACCGCGGCGCGGCGCGTTCTATTCAGGCCATTAAATATATATACATATATATATACTATATATATTATATATATTTCGTCGATTTCAATTCTAAACGTATTTTATAAATCGTTTAAATTCGTTTTTAAAACAATTTCAACTTCATATTTAATTTAAATAAAAATTGAATTTTTTCATATCATTAATATATAATGATAATATTTTCAAAATGTTATATTTTGAAATCACTTCTTTTCGCTATTCATTGTAAAAACGAATATAATCGATATAAATATCGTTCGCGTCAAAATGGTGCAAATCTAATCAACACGGCTTTATATATTTCAATAACTTCGTTATTCTATTCAACAAATGAATATTTTCTTCAACACATGAATATATATTTTATTCAACACATGGATATTTATTCATTTTTACTTACAAGAAAAATGTGAATTTTATTGTAAAAATATTTTGTTCAACACATGAATCGTTTCAGCACATGAATATTCTCAACACATGAGTATTGTCAACACATGACTATTGTCAACACATGACTATTTTGTTATTTTATATATTTGATGAAATTATGATTTTATATCGTTTAATTCTTAATCAGGCTCTAACCGTAAAGTAGCAAGAGAACAATTCCCTAAGTATTAACACCGAAGGCCGAAACCAACATCAGATCAATACCCAGGAAATCATTCATCTTAACTCGTTTCCAGTTAGTTTCTAATTTTATATATGATAAAGATGTAAATTTTATTGTTTAAAGATTTTACTCAACACATGAATACTTTCAACACATGAATGGTATCAACACATGAATATTCTCAACACATGAGTATTGTCAATACATGACTATTTTGTTTATTCAACACATGGATATTTATTATTTTCTAAATTGGAATGAGACCCACTCAATTACCATATAGTGTTATTTGTATGGATTCCATACAACACATGTGTATAACAGCAATGATAAATAATCAACCAACATCCAAAGTGCACTACACAACTGTCTGTCAACCTATCGATTGACATACAACTAAACAATCGGGATTAGTGTACGTCAAATATCATCCCAATACCTGTGCAGGGTTTCAGTCAACAAACACAGATTTTTATTTGTGCAATTGGGCGACATGTAAAATTTATCGTCCCAATCAATATCAGTCAAATCAGTGTACATAAACAAATCGTTCGATTTGTAAATGAATATTTTTTTTCACATTCACGTTAAAAATTATATTTTTAACGATCAAAATATTCTATTCAACCTATGTATATTCTATTCAGTACATTTATTAACAAAATGATATTTTTATTTTTCTAACATATTTTAAAAAATTTCGGCGGCATAACAACACGATACTAGAAACGGGACAAGGCCTAGCCTTATCCCCAGTCTAATAATGGCTTACGCCACACACATACCAATCTAATCAATTCATTTAACCCAAACAACTATATTCAACAAATAATCCAATCAACTTCACAACCAAACATACACTTCAAATAAGTCGCTCATGGTTTTTTGACGACGGGTGTCGGGTGCTGCTAAGCACCGTCTGCATCCTAGTATATATATATATATATATATAACTAGAAAATAGAATTTGAAGTGAGAAGTTCTCACCGATAAGCTTAATCAAACCCCGCGACTCTTCACATGTAGAAAATCTTCGCCGTGTTTCCAACGAGATCTGTTTCACGCGGTATATGTTAAAAATTATATTTTTAACAATGCTACTTCCTATATAAAGATTATATTTTTATTTCAAGTCTATTTATATAAAAATCACATTTTTATTCTTCTCATTATATAAAAATTATATTTTTATATCGTCAGTTTATATGTAAAAATCGTATTTTTAAATCTCTACTACATATATAAAGATCAAATTTTTATTATCAATATATTATAAAAATCATATTTTTATTATTTCTGTAATATCAAAATCATATTTTTAATTTACTATAAGTATAAAAATCAAATTTTTACATACTTCATTCGTCAAAAACCATAGGAGCTTTAAAGCGGAGAAAACTCAAAATTTTTTTCCAACACCCGGATTTGCTGTTCTGGTTCCAGAATTTGCAAACTAGCTCCAATCTTCACACCATCATTTTTTTTAGCTTAAACGCGCCATTCCGGACAATTTTCTCCTAGCGGTCTTCCTTCCAAAAATGTGCCATTTCGCCGGAAATTGCGAAAAGACAGCATTTTGACAGTGTTTGGACAGCAGACTTTGGACGCGTTTTTCCGATAGCTCCGCAATCCAAAACATGACTTCCATATAGCCAAATCAAAGAGGAGAGAGTGCTCTTCGACTTTGGTCCTATGAATTCTTGGCTAAAATTGCACGGTTTGTGAGTTATTGGCGAAATAGGGACAGGGTGTTATTTGCAAAAAGGAAAATTTGTGAAAAATGTGATTTTTGAGGAGGAGGGGCCCACGGCCGGAGTTGGGTGGCTAGGGGCCGGCGCTGGGCCTGATTGGAGGTGGGGGGGCGCTGGTGGGTGGCGGCGGTTGTGGTGGGGCCTATGGTGGCGGATTTGGGTGGTGGCTTGGGCTAGGGTTCACAAAACAAGAGAGAGAGGAGGAGGAGAAGGGGGAGGAGGAGAGGGAGTCGCCGGAGGTAGGTGGTGGCGGCCGGAGCTGGTGGTGACGGGTGGAGGACGGGCGGCAGCGGGTTTGGTGAGGAGGTCTCCATTTTTGATCTTTTTGAAGAGGAAGAGAGAAGTGAAATTATGAAATAGAAAAGGAGGAAAAGTGCTTATATGCTAGTTTCTCGCGTATCTTCCGAATGCAAATGATCTCTGATTGCCATGGATTTTGGACTTGGGGTAGTAGACGTGAAGACGAGTCCAACGAAACAAGTTTCGTCGAATTTCGAGTTCGTTTGACCGTCCGTTAAAATTCTCAAAAATGCTCAGATAAGCTCTAAAAATGCGATTTTGGCGCACCATTTCTTCTTGCATGCTCACGTGCTAACTCCAAACATCATGCCCTTTTGGATTTAACCGTTATTAGACGATACAAATCCAAAAAAAACGGAATCGAATTCTGAGGTCGTATCAATAATGTTCCTTTGTAAAATGACTGCCTGTTTTACCCTGAACTGTTTTAGCTCGCACGGTCACATACTAACTCCGTTCGACGCGCTCTTTGGAACTCAACAATGATTTGTCATTATGAATCCAGAAAAATTTATCTCGTCGAATTCTGAGCTCATATGCAAAATTTCACTTTTTAAGGGCTTTGTATTGCTAACCAAAACCCCCAGCCAATTGCCACTATTCTGGATCTCAGAATATATCGAAGCTTATACATTTTGGAGTTGTAAATGGCATTTTGAACTCAATGGAAGTGGTTTCGAGTCCAAATTCATCCATATGCAAAATTGCTATTTTTAAGGGCTATATTCCCATAGCGACTATTCTCAATTTTCGACTGGGCATAACTTTTGAATCCCTCTATGAAATTTTGATTTTTCGGATTCATGGGAAAGATATTTTCAAATAGATTCTAATATTTTTGGTTTCGCTAAAATCCGGTTTATTTTGAATCCTGTACATTCATTTGAAATTTGAAATCGAATTTTCAAACTACCGCGCCATTTTCAATTACATTTATAATTTGAAATAAATATTTATATTCTAACGACGATTCAAATACATATATACGTTCTAATTCTATTCAAAATAAATTTTTTCGTCATTATTATTTAAAATAATTCATTTTAAATATTCAAAATTCATTAAAATTGCCAAAATAAAATTTTTAAACTGGCTCAGATTTTCCGGGTTGTTACTGGAGTGTATCCATAATAGGACTACTATAACACGGACTTCTATACGAAAACCAAATATGTATGGCATGCAAATAAGCAACTAAATCCAGATGGGTAATATATATAGGTAACATACTCAAATCGACATGCCACAACAAGTACAAAATGCCAAGTTAGTCAACAAGTACGAGGTGGTCAGGGTAAGTAAAATACAAGGCAGGAATATCACCGTAACTTACATGGCATACACCCAGTAGACCACTAAATATAGACTGTACATTTATGGCAAAATACCCATAACATAATAATAATAGACCACTAAATATATATTGCACATTGCCTGCTTTATTTTGCAAGTAGTTGATAATTTGATATGTGTTCTATTACCAAGTGACACTTTACTAAGACTTACACTTTTCACTAAAAATTTACAGAATCAAGTCTGCCACTATGGAGGATAAATATTTATTACTCACTTATTTCCAAAACTGTCAAAGTTAAGCGCTATCTAAAACATACTGAATTCAAAGCCCTATACAATTTCAATTCAAGCAATTTAGCCATTATACTTGAGTTACTGGGAACCAATAGAATGGGCATAGTAATTTAACAATTTCATTTCAACAAGTAAAATGTTTCCACAATTCCATTTCAGTGAATAAATGGGTTCAGAAATTTCTTTTCAGTGAACAAATGGTTTCCGCATTTTAAATAAAGCCTCACAAGTCTAAAAAAATCATAAACTCAGAGAGGGTCCATTACGACTGGTCTGCCTAGCTTATATGTATCTATACAATCCAGTTAAATCATTCTCCTTACCAGATTTGAGTGCCTTACACATAGCTTCAACGTATAAGTTCTCAGGTCCAACAAGCAATTAAGGCGCCTCATACCAGCCTTTTCCTTTTATACTTAGTTATAGGTCAAACATATTTAGTGAAGCCCCAATCAGTACAACCATCATAAACGTATTCAGGACAACATGACAGTGGTGCTCAAGTCATCAAAACATATATATACACACCAATAGTATGTGCAACCAAAATGATATACACAAGGGTATATAGTTCAAGTGTATGAGTTCTCGGCCAAATAATATATAAGGATCTACATAAGAGTATAATGCAAGTGTCAGATTCTTGTTTTAAGGAAAGGGATTGGTGCAACTCTTTAATATTCCAAGATCACAGTTAAATCATGTCGATATAAAGAAGATGTAATACTTGCGGCAAAACAAAATCATATGAATGGTCATCCAACAAGTTTAGGTTCGATACTATCAAGCGAAAGTGGATGGCCAGTATAACACGATGTAGTATATTAAATTGGACTGTTCAGCAAACCATTCGAGAATGTTTCCAACCAACCAATTTACGCAGCAAGAACGTCAGCAACAAATCAAACAACAACAGAAGAAGGGAAACCAACTATTTTACTTAGATTTATTATTGAAGTTGATGAACTTGAATGAACCATTAATCATGAGTGAATACTTGCATTGAAATAACAGAGGGGAAAATGCAGCGATGCAGGCTTGAATTTTAATGACGGCATGCGACGCAGCAGGTGACGAACTGAATCTGACGATGGTGGAGCTGAGGCAGGGCCTCGTTGCGTGTGCTGGTTCTAGAGGGCCGGCGTCCAGCTGATGGTGGCACGAACCGACGATGGAAACATAGGACTAGTCATTGATTCCAGATGTTAGCGGCTCAGCGGAATGAGGAGGAGAGGCGCAATCGATTTAGGGTTGGAGCGATTCAAAAAAGCCGAAGTTTGATTTGGGGAGTCTTTAACACCCTGTATTTTCTATTAACATTGAAGTTACGAATTAAACTATACTTAATTTCAAATGCGAGAATCAAGGGAAACGGGTTATGCCATTGCGTTCGACTCGAAATTCTGCTTGAGATAGAGTCCAAGTTTGCGAGAATTGGACTTCGTATGAAAAAGTTATGACCTTCGGAAGTTTCAGGAAATTCAAATGGTTTGATTTAAATTCAAAATTCAAATCCATAAGCAAGCTTGGGCTGGGCAGGAAATTTCCCACCCAGGGATCAGGTCGACCAGGGGGTCGACCCTAGTTTCGACCTCCCCTATACAGGTCGACCTTAGTGTCGACCTGGGGGTCGACCTACCCCCTTTGAGCATATCTGTTTTTCAGCCAATTTCGACTCACTACTGAGTCATTAGGGATGAGTTGGTTGTTCTGGATAACTCTATCTTGTCTTAATGGTCCTGATTGATTCTGAGATGATCTGACGGCTCCTATTCAATCAAATCTCTATAAAAGCAACCTAATACCTCAACCCTAAATCATATTAAAATTAAACCAAGAGCCGTCATGCTTCCATTAGACAACCTAGAGTAGCCGTCACTTGAAGCTAACAAAGAGACGAATCAAAACTAAATTAAAATAATGATTGTCTACACCAAAGGCGAGCATTTCAACTTCAGAATACAGATTCCATAAATCAAGATCTTCATTTGTTGTACGTGTAGTTATCTTTTAGATGTAAATAAATTTAAGACGTGATTTGATATAAAGTGAAAAATAGAATTATACCATGTTGTATAATATTGACGATGCTAATTCATGTTTGTTTCTTGTGATGATTTTATCATGAATTGTCTTGGAATGTTTGTGGCTTATTTGACTTGGTGTTGGATCTATTAAGAATTGAGAATGAAACTATCAATATCATATGCAAGTTATATGCTTCATGTTCGGATCTACATATATATGTTTACATGATTAATGCAAGTTAATGTATTAAGTTAGATCCAAGTCAAGATCTACATATATATATTCATATGCTTTATGTTAGATCCATATGCCTATATACATGTTCATATGTTCATAGGCAAGTTACAAGTTTTATGTCGGATCCATGTCAAGATCTATCCAGGTTCATATGATTAATGCAAGTTATATGTTTTATGATAGATCCAAGTCACAATCTAATTGTTCATATGCAATTTGCATGTTAGATCCAAAACTAGATCTATATTTATATGCATGTTTGTAAAGTGGATTTATGCAAGTTCACCTTGTTAGATCTAGTTCACACCTGTATGTTATTGTTAAAAATTATACATGCTTTGGAATTGGACATGTCGTGATTATGTCATATGCTAGTTTATAATTGAGGTTATGTTCACACATGCCTAGATCTACATATTAACATGTTTTAGGCTTATGATTATTTAAGTCTAAATTATATGCAAGTTCATGTGACATGTTAAATTATATGAATAAATTTTATGCAAAATTTACATGTTTGGCTGAATCTATATTATGCATGTTCTCTTCTTTACCTCTTGTTTATAAATTGGGCTAATATGCCGGCCTAATGACTTTATGTGATTAATACGAACGAAAAACGGGGGTAACATTGGGATAGTTATAAAATTAAAACATGATAATAATGTAGGTGGGCCCAAAACCATGTGAATGGTTAAGGCCAACAGTGGTATAATTTATACCATTAGTCTTGAACATAATTAAGTATGTAACATGAAACACTTGTAGAAAATTTACATGTATAAAATGTAAAAGATGAATATGCCTAAACCGAGGTTAGACTGAGTTGTGGTGTAAACCTGCTCGGAACCGACCGGCACATCCACTAACCACAACAGTACATGTCTAATGTGAGAGGTTAGTGCATCAATCCCAGAAAGACTGAGGTTAGACTGAGTTGTGGTGTAAAACTGCCCGGAACCGACCGGCACATCCAGTAACCACAACAATACCTGTCTAATGTGAGTGGTCGGTGCTTTAATTAATTAATTAATTAAAGCTCATGAACAATCAAGCTAGAAATGGTGAGGTTATTGTAACACCCCGTAATTTTATAACATTAAAATTCACAAATTAAAGTATACTTAATTTTTAGAAAAAAATTAAGTGAAATGGGTTGCGCAGAGAAATATATATATTGATATATATATATATATATATATATTAAAATTTAAATAAATAAATATGCGAAAAAGTTCAAAACAGCGAATTGGGAGGGGAAATAACCGAACCGGCCCATTTTTGAGGTCGACCCAAGCCCCGCTGGGTTGACTAGGGGTTAATCCAGGGTGTTTAGCTGTCAACCCATGGGCCGATTCGCTCAAATGCAGATTTTGCATTTGATTGGTTCTCATGGTTCAGGGTTAATCTAATGGTCCTAAATAACTTCCTACACCTATAAATACATCCTAATGCTAACCCTAAACCTAATTAAAATAGAATAGTTACCGTCGCCATGGAAATCAATGGAGCCGCCGCCAACTAAGAAAGAAGAAAAGCAAATTCAATTCTAATTCTCTCAACCCTAAAGCAAAGAAAAACTCTCTCTTTTCTTCTCTAAATTGTGAGTATGATGATCTTAGCAAGATTATTATCATTTTAATTAGGTTGAGTTATGAATGGATTATGAGTAGATGATGTGAATTATCATATATGTTGTTGTAAACCCTTTTTGCTATCATGTATATTGTAAATCCAATGTTATGTGATGATGATATCTTATATGTTGTAAATCATGCTATGATGATGTTATGTATGTTGAAAGTTTCTATGCTAAGTTGTGATGAATCATACATGTTAAAAAGGCCATGATGTTACCATCTATGCTAATTAGTTCATATTAATTAAATCATCATGTTTGGGTTATGTTGATCTATATGACAAGTCACATATGCAAGTTAGATTGATTAGAAAAGTTATGAACATATGCCAAGACATCTATTATGACGTCTAGAATTATGCTATGACATATGTGATATCCTATGCTAGTTCACACCATCATTATGTTACCTAAAAACCCCATATGCAAGTTTATGTATAGATTTGGGCTATGATCATATCATATAAATTGAGACATTTAACAAGTTGACACCTTTTGATCCTTAACATGTGTAGTTTATGCAAGTTTCACCCCTATACTGATTAGATTTATTTTAATTGTCTATATGTTGTGATAATTTATCTTTGTGCTAGGTGTTAGACTATACAAGTCTAGCCTATATTATGCGTTGAATAAACGAACGTATAAACGTGGGATAGAGGTAATATTAAGGATTTAATATTAAAAAGTTGGGGTGCAATTGATATGATTTTGCATGCCATAAGTGGATGGCCATAATTGAGTCAATTATGGACATCATTAAAAATTGACTTAATTAATAATTTGAATAGGGAATTATTAAAACTGGGGTAAAAGATTTTAAGTGTTAATCAATGCTTAGGACATGAGGTTGGACTCGTTTATGACGTAAACCTGCCCGGACCCGCCCGGCAAATCCAGTGGTCACAAATATCAGCCCAATGTGAGAGGTCCTAGGCCTAAACTAAAGCATAACGGTTGTAAAGACACGAGGTTAGACTCTTTTATGGTGTAAGACTGCCCGGACCCGCCCGGCAAATCCAGCTACCATAAATGCCGGTCTAATGTGAGAGGTCTTTATGAGGTTATGGCCTGAATGAATTAAGAAATACTTAACCAGATAAACATGTAAAGTGGGACATGGGAGTTAAGTAGGTGCCTTGGGTGGCGTGAGGAATCTAGGGGGTGCCCTTAGTGGCATGTGAAATACGATTAGTAAGACTTAACCAAACACACATGTAAATGAACATGACTAAGAGGGTAAAGTGGGATATACTAGTGACAAGCTTAGGTGGGTATCTTGTGGGGGCCCATTTCGACCAGTATCCCAAACGTATCTTTGTGGGCTCGACCCAAGTCGAGGACGGGACACGCATGCTGTAAAGACCCGGAAATTCCCGCTCTTTGAATCGACCATAAACCACACAGGTCTGACCCAAAGGTTGGAAATCTTCGAATACTTTAACTTTGGGAATACAATACATCAGAACAATAACAGCAGACTTTTATTACATTACAATAATATAACATCAGAGTACAGAATATCAGAGTACATTGAAATAAAATTTCAGCGAAAGATAAAATTACAATACTTTTATTACATTAAACAGCGGAAGACTACAAAGCTCTGGACACAGCTTTAGGCTTCAATCCAGGATCCTGCTAAAGAGAAAGATATCTGCAAAAAGCTACTCGACTGCCCGTGTGGAAAAGAGGGCACCCAAGTTTGCCAGTGAACAAACTACAGGTCAGTCATGGGACTGGTGTGAGAATTCTAAACTAATATAACTAATAAGACAAATCCAAGGACCACGCCACTTTCGTGGAACGGGTTTACTCCTATGGATTGCCAGTGCATAAACCAAAGTAAATCGAGGAATAACGCAATGTCTTTTTGGAAAAATGAAACCATTATAAGACCCAAGTCCCATCACACAATGCAACGCACACCAGAGGATAGGGTTTTACCTTATAATGGTCAAAAGATGCTTGATACGTATAAAACGGATTTGATATTATTATTAGTGTATATATGTTTTAATAAAAAGATTTGAATCATAAGTATCAATCCTAGACGGCATGGTTACCATATAGCATGTCGCCAATACTAGTTCTACAATCAAAACCGCAAGGGCGTATTGGAAATTGGATTTCCATCATGAGTCGAGGCTAGGGGCAAGCTCCTCTCCGATTCGAGACACTCTAGCAAATGCCTCAGGATCCCCCGCAGTGAACCCTTGGATCTTCAGGGCCGGTCCCCGCCTATGGGCAGTGGATTAGTTATGCCTGAACACACGCTTCCCGGTCCCTTTGGACCTATAGTATGACCACCAACGGCCTATAAAAATAACGAGGCGCCTCAAAATCCATCATCCACATAAGTAAAATGTCAGGGCTGGTAGGTCACTGACACCACTCTAGCTAGAAAGAAACGTGTGCACTCCCTGCAGTCCGTATCCCGTTTTTGACTCATACCGGGGTGTGAGGCTCGCGAAGTCACGCTATACACAAAGCTACGCCTAAACAGGCCGTGCTTTGATCAACAACCACAAGGCCTGCTTTTCAACAAAAGCCTTGATCAATGCATCTTAGCATGCCACATTGTCAGTCCATACTATACCATTGATTTCTACCAATATATAACCTCTAAGCTCGTATGTCTCAGAGAAGGGTGTTAACCACCAAACAGATATATATTAAGAGAGATCAACGAATGTAGTATAAGGGACTACAACGTCAGACATACATTCCATTTATAAACTTATGCCCTGGGTCTGAGCGAAAGTCAAATCCGTGCAATCAACACTACGTCCGGACGGCTACTACTGTCGCCCCTTCAAGGTAGCTACTCCCATCATGGGTCTCAATAGCAACACACCCATTCGATGTGAAGATCGTCGGTCTTCAATCACCGTCTTCAACTCTCAGAACGTCGTATCATTATTTGGAATGAGAGTAAACTCGGACTTTCCAAATAATTCTCGCATATATAAATTTGCAAACCATTCTATATCGTTATTTATTCTTTTATAAATATAAATATCGTCCATTCATTTCATGCGTATAAATATTGTCCATTTATTTCATGCAGTAATACTACTTTAAACATGAATTTTTATTTCATATGCGGTTTCTTGATTATGCATTTCATATGCGACTTCATGCTTTTTAAAACATGTTAAATTTTCATATGTGGTTCATGCTTCTAAATCATGTTTCATTTCCTATTTATATCTTTTTATTCGCATGTAAATAAAAATTCCCTTTTTATTTTCATCTTTTTATTTACATGTGAAAAGTAAATAAAAATTTCATTCTTATTTTCATTCTTTTTATTTACATATGAAATGTAAATAAAAGTTTCATTACTTTTATTTATATAAAATATATAAATAATATAACCATTTCATGTTTTCATTCATTTATTCATTTATAACATGAAATTATTCATTGCTTTATGGTTCATTTTCCATTTTCGATCACTTTCTTAATTCAGTGATCTTAACTACTTAATTCCCTTTCAATCTAATTAAAGATTTAATTAAAATTTTATTTAGTTTTAATCTTCCAAAGTCATTATTAAATGATTATTCAATTTCTAGGGAATTAATTCTATCATAAATTCGGGTTAAAGAATAAATGTTATTTAAAACATAATTCACGATAAACCCAAATTTAAATTTCATAAATTTCCCATTTAATATATATAATTAGACATCATTTATTTCAGAGTATTTCATTTAATCTTATATAAAATATTAATCATCTTCGATTTCCTTTATAAAATGTATAACATAATTTATACGGGTTAAAATGGAGTTACTATTTTAAAATGGACTGAATAGCCCAATTCATTTTCCTTATCCATTTACCTAAATGTAAATAAATATTTCTCTACTTCTTTTATCTTATTTACTTACGTTATTTATAAATAAATGTTTCTAATTCCTTTTCTTATTTATTTACACTATTTGTAAATAAATGTACTTAATTTCTTTTTCTTATTTATTTACACTATTTGTAAATAAATGTTTTCAATTTCTTATTCTTATTTATTTACACTATTTGTAAATAAATGTTTACCTTTACTTTTTCTATATTTATTTACACTAATTGTAAATAAATGCATCTTTTACTTTTATCTTAATTATTTGCATATGAAAATGTAGATAAATATTATTCACATAATTATTCTATTAATCCTTTTTATATACATAAGGAAATGTAAATAATTCTTATCAACATATTTATTCTTTTAATTCCATTTTACATAGAAATGTAATTTTATTTACAATGTAAAACCATATTCTTTAATTACATAAAAATGTGACTTTTATTTAATCTTTTCATTTATCCAATGTAAATAAATTTTTTTTTCTATATTTTATTTTACTTACTCTAAATATTTGTGGTAATTTACATATATAAAATGTAAATTTAGAAAATTAATATATATGCTTTAACCTCTCACATTGGATAGGTATTGTTGTGATTACTGGACAGCCGGGCGGGTCCGGGCAGGTTTACATCACAACTCAATCCAACCTCGGGTTACGCATATTATTTTCTTATTTATTTACATGTTTTTCTTTTATTTATTTACCTAAGTGTAAATAATTCTTACAATGTTATTTTTCTTTATCTTATCATTTTATTCTAAAATGTTATCTTATTTTATATTAACATTTATACAAAAATGTTATTTCTCTATGCATAATACATTTCAAATGAAATATTGATTTTATTTAACATAATCTAATTGATAAAAATGTTAATTTTTGATCAAACCTAATTTAATTAACAAAAATGTTTTCTTTTATTTCAAGCGACCAATTGCATTCTTTTATTTTTCCTTTACATAAAATGTTAACAAAATGTTAATTTTGTTGTAATTCTTTTAATATTAACAAAATGTGAATTTTGCTATGATTCTTTTAAATAACCAAAGGTGTTATCTTAATCCAATTTACGTTTAACAAACAAAATGTTATTTTTAATGTTTATTGACATTTTGTAAACAAAATGTCCCTTTTTAATCACATTAACATTTTCTAATCAAAATGTCCCTTTTTATTTTCATTAACATTTTATTTCTCTTATATTGAGATAAATGTTTCTTTTTATAAATATATTTTAATATCAATCTTTGATTTATTTCCATTAAAATAATATAACGGTGAAATTTTATGTCATTCCAACTACATTAACATAACGATGTGATTTGTGCCATTACAATCATATTAACACCATGATGTAAATTTGCATCATCACAATACTGGCAACACAACATATAAATTGGTGTCATCACAATAAGGTTAACACGACATGCAAATTGGTGTCATCACAATAAGGTTAACACGACATGCAAATTGGTGTCATCACAATAAGGTTAACACGACATGCAAATTGGTGTCATCACAATAAGGTTAACATGACATGGGGTGTATAATTTTGGAGAAATCCAATAAAAGATCTCATCTTTATTTTAATTTGTAAATAAAAATAAAGATTAAAACTTACATTTCATTTTGTGAATAAAAATAAAGATTAAACTTGCATTTTATTATGTTCACAAAATAAATGTGAAAATTTGACTTTTATTTTGTAAACAAAAATAAAGGTGAAAACTTGTTATTCATTTTGTAAACAAAATGAAGATTTTAAAAACTTACATCTTATTACGTTAACAAAATTAAAAGTAAAACTTGTTAACATAATTAAGGATTAACACTTGCTTTTTATTATATTAACAAAGTTAAAGATAAAATTGCCATTTTATTTTGTTCACAAAAATAAAGATAAAAATTGGCATTTTATTATGTAGAAAAAAATAAGGATAAAAATTGTCTTTTTTTTTTTTTTTTTTTTTTACCTAAAACTTGTCTTTTTATTATGAAAACAAACTTGTCTTTTTATTTTGTAAACAAACTTGTCTTTTTATATTACAAAACAATGTTAATAAAAATGTTCTTTTAAAACTTGTTCCTTTATTTAACAAACAAAATGTTAAATAAAATGTCTTTTAATCTTTTACTTTTATTTTGAAAGACAATGGTCAATAAAATGTCATTTTATTTGCTTTACTTTTATTTAACAAAACAATGGTAAAGAAAATGTCTTTTTATTTGCTAAAACAATATGAAGATTTCTAACTTTCTTTTATGTTGTAAATAAAGGATTCAACTTTCTTTTATGTTGTAAATGAAAGATTAAAATCAAACTTATATTTTTATTTTGCAAATCAAAATGAAAAGAATCAAACTTTCTTTTATTTTGTGAAAAATAAAGATTCAAACCTTTCTTCCTTTTTATTTAGAAAAATAAAAAGAAAATAAAAATAAAATAAATAAAGATGAGAACTTTATTATGATTACATCAAAATGTAGAACTGGACTAACATAGCTATTTCAACACAGCACAATATCATTACAAATCACACAACAATACATATTCTACATTACCACATCGCAAATCCATAATATTGACATACGTACAAATCCAAACGATTGCGAATAATAATTATCTTATTTAATTATTAAAATTTCAGAAATCTCACCACAACTCAAATATAAGCTTGAATTCGACAAGCAATGCACCAATTTCTCCAAAACTCCAACCCTAGCCGCATGCACATCACGCCGTAAAATTTGCAGCGACCAAACTATCTTCGAACAGTCCCAAAACTCATACCCAGTCGAAGAGAAACTCATGAGGATCACATATATATTTGTTTTATGATTATTAGTAGAGTATTTTGGTTTCTATGATTGTTGAAATATTGAAAAGCTCTCATTTTTATGGTTAGAAGAAGAAGAGAAAGAGGCTGTCGTTGTTTTGTGGTTAGGAATATGTTTAGAGAAGTTTAGGAGGTAATATAGTGGAGCCAATTTATTATTTTATTGTTTGTTTATATATATTTGATTTTTACTTGTCCCTACATATGTGGTAGGTGAAAAATGAAGTTTAATTTGCTGACTAGGCATGATGGACCACATGAATATATGGACTTAAATGAAGGAAAGGATGAAAATAAAGAAATAAATAGAATAAGTGAAATAACGAAAATAGCAGCATAAACTTAAATTTGTATTATTAATAATGGGAATAAAGGGGGCAATTTGAAATATGACAAATGGGGAAGCCACTAATAAATACAAAAGGTAACACGGTCAAATCTCACAATATATATGTCATAGTATTAAATTCATTAGCCTCAATATATTCAAATTATTCTCATTAGTTTTATTAACACACAATAAATTAAAAGAAACAAAATGTGACTGTTATTACAATTAATGTCAATACTAAATTTAAAATAGACATAAATTAGGCAATATATTTATGACACAAACATTTAATAGGTTCAATGTCAAATCAATTTAATATATATATATATATATATAACATGTATATATAAACCATCAAGTCTAAAGTTACACTTATTACCCTAATTTAGCATATGTCATTAATAGGATTCATGCATATATGTATTTCAAAAAAAAAAGTTTTCTTTTGTTGATATTGCTGAAATAGGCAATAATTAGGGAATTAGTGTGCTGATTAGATAAATTTTTTTTTTTTGAAATGACTCAAATTTAAGAAAAAGTGGAAAGGAGAAAATTGAAGTAATAAGTTGGAAGAGATGAAGATTTTTGGAAATGTATTAATATAGACATGGGTAATTTATGGTACTAAATAAATGAATGCATGTATGGTTCAAAGTTAAAAAGGGAACTTGAAATGCAGACAATTTGAAAATGAATGGCCACCGCATGTGTATTACTGTATGAAACGTTGTCTGTTTAGAGAAAGAAAAATGCATATGTTGAAAATATAACCAATTATATATGTTTAAAATTTGCAGTGCATGCATAAAAAAAAAAAAAAAGTAGGCAATGCATGGCCTTTTTGTTTTATACTTAATAAAGGGCCTACAGACTAAATAACCCCTTTGACTTCAATAATAAAATAAATACACCAATACATTAGGGATACATGGAAAGGTTGGACAATAAATATATTTTTTCTTTTTTTTTTCTTTTATATATATTTTTTTTTTATAGATGTTAACATTAATTTCATTAACTGCGATAGTTAAAACATTATATACCTTTAACACTCAGTGTCTTACAATTCTTCCTATAAAATTAATTTGGAATCATTCATTAATAACAATTTAAAATTTATATATGTAATTATCATTTTAAATTCAATAATTAAAATAATGGAATTTTTAAATTCTGACGTATTTTCTAACAAAATTTCCTTAAAATAAAATTTTAAATTGGTTCTAAAATTCCGGGTTGTTACAATCTCCCCCACTTAAAAACTTTTCGTCCTCGAAAAGGAACTAAGGTAAAAGTTGTTTAATTAACTAACTAAATTTTAATTTCTCTTATTAATTTCATTTGTTGACTAACTTATCAAATATACATACTCTTTTATATATTTAAAAATCATATTTTCAAAAATAGATTATATAATCAAAAATACGCTAATCATAAGCTTATCACTCTGAACTCATTCTAGGGCATTACTAACCCCATCTCTAATGAGTTTTCTCATTCTAGGATACTGCTAATCCTATCTCTAATGAGTATTCTTATTGGACATTACTAATCCAATTCTCTGATGAGTCTTTTGTTCAGTTCTAACGAGTTGTACCCCAAAGATTTGAGCTAACCTGGCTCTGATACCACCTGTAACGACACACAGGCAGTGGGTTAACCTCCCACCGTGACATACAGATGATCTCCCAGACACCTTGTTTTACGGCCAGCCTCTCGACTGCAATAACCAACCCTAATAAATAAGGGACATGTAAGGGTAAGAGCCCACTGTTCGCCACCAAACAACATGGTGAGAACCCCCTATCATGCGTAACCAGCTCCCTAGCCAGCAACAAGGACTGGTGTGAGAATTCTAAACTAATATAACTAATAAGACAAATCCAAGGACCACGCCACTTTCGTGGAACGGGTTTACTCCTATGGATTGCCAGTGCATAAACCAAAGTAAATCGAGGAATAACGCAATGTCTTTTTGGAAAAATGAAACCATTATAAGACCCAAGTCCCATCACACAATGCAACGCACACCAGAGGATAGGGTTTTACCTTATAATGGTCAAAAGATGCTTGATACGTATAAAACGGATTTGATATTATTATTAGTGTATATATGTTTTAATAAAAAGATTTGAATCATAAGTATCAATCCTAGACGGCATGGTTACCATATAGCATGTCGCCAATACTAGTTCTACAATCAAAACCGCAAGGGCGTATTGGAAATTGGATTTCCATCATGAGTCGAGGCTAGGGGCAAGCTCCTCTCCGATTCGAGACACTCTAGCAAATGCCTCAGGATCCCCCGCAGTGAACCCTTGGATCTTCAGGGCCGGTCCCCGCCTATGGGCAGTGGATTAGTTATGCCTGAACACACGCTTCCCGGTCCCTTTGGACCTATAGTATGACCACCAACGGCCTATAAAAATAACGAGGCGCCTCAAAATCCATCATCCACATAAGTAAAATGTCAGGGCTGGTAGGTCACTGACACCACTCTAGCTAGAAAGAAACGTGTGCACTCCCTGCAGTCCGTATCCCGTTTTTGACTCATACCGGGGTGTGAGGCTCGCGAAGTCACGCTATACACAAAGCTACGCCTAAACAGGCCGTGCTTTGATCAACAACCACAAGGCCTGCTTTTCAACAAAAGCCTTGATCAATGCATCTTAGCATGCCACATTGTCAGTCCATACTATACCATTGATTTCTACCAATATATAACCTCTAAGCTCGTATGTCTCAGAGAAGGGTGTTAACCACCAAACAGATATATATTAAGAGAGATCAACGAATGTAGTATAAGGGACTACAACGTCAGACATACATTCCATTTATAAACTTATGCCCTGGGTCTGAGCGAAAGTCAAATCCGTGCAATCAACACTACGTCCGGACGGCTACTACTGTCGCCCCTTCAAGGTAGCTACTCCCATTATGGGTCTCAATAGCAACACACCCATTCGATGTGAAGATCGTCGGTCTTCAATCACCGTCTTCAACTCTCAGAACGTCGTATCATTATTTGGAATGAGAGTAAACTCGGACTTTCCAAATAATTCTCGCATATATAAATTTGCAAACCATTCTATATCGTTATTTATTCTTTTATAAATATAAATATCGTCCATTCATTTCATGCGTATAAATATTGTCCATTTATTTCATGCAGTAATACTACTTTAAACATGAATTTTTATTTCATATGCGGTTTCTTGATTATGCATTTCATATGCGACTTCATGCTTTTTAAAACATGTTAAATTTTCATATGCGGTTCATGCTTCTAAATCATGTTTCATTTCCTATTTATATCTTTTTATTCGCATGTAAATAAAAATTCCCTTTTTATTTTCATCTTTTTATTTACATGTGAAAAGTAAATAAAAATTTCATTCTTATTTTCATTCTTTTTATTTACATATGAAATGTAAATAAAAGTTTCATTACTTTTATTTATATAAAATATATAAATAATATAACCATTTCATGTTTTCATTCATTTATTCATTTATAACATGAAATTATTCATTGCTTTATGGTTCATTTTCCATTTTCGATCACTTTCTTAATTCAGTGATCTTAACTACTTAATTCCCTTTCAATCTAATTAAAGATTTAATTAAAATTTTATTTAGTTTTAATCTTCCAAAGTCATTATTAAATGATTATTCAATTTCTAGGGAATTAATTCTATCATAAATTCGGGTTAAAGAATAAATGTTATTTAAAACATAATTCACGATAAACCCAAATTTAAATTTCATAAATTTCCCATTTAATATATATAATTAGACATCATTTATTTCAGAGTATTTCATTTAATCTTATATAAAATATTAATCATCTTCGATTTCCTTTATAAAATGTATAACATAATTTATACGGGTTAAAATGGAGTTACTATTTTAAAATGGACTGAATAGCCCAATTCATTTTCCTTATCCATTTACCTAAATGTAAATAAATATTTCTCTACTTCTTTTATCTTATTTACTTACGTTATTTATAAATAAATGTTTCTAATTCCTTTTCTTATTTATTTACACTATTTGTAAATAAATGTACTTAATTTCTTTTTCTTATTTATTTACACTATTTGTAAATAAATGTTTTCAATTTCTTATTCTTATTTATTTACACTATTTGTAAATAAATGTTTACCTTTACTTTTTCTATATTTATTTACACTAATTGTAAATAAATGCATCTTTTACTTTTATCTTAATTATTTGCATATGAAAATGTAGATAAATATTATTCACATAATTATTCTATTAATCCTTTTTATATACATAAGGAAATGTAAATAATTCTTATCAACATATTTATTCTTTTAATTCCATTTTACATAGAAATGTAATTTTATTTACAATGTAAAACCATATTCTTTAATTACATAAAAATGTGACTTTTATTTAATCTTTTCATTTATCCAATGTAAATAAATTTTTTTTTTATATTTTATTTTACTTACTCTAAATATTTGTGGTAATTTACATATATAAAATGTAAATTTAGAAAATTAATATATATGCTTTAACCTCTCACATTGGATAGGTATTGTTGTGATTACTGGACAGCCGGGCGGGTCCGGGCAGGTTTACATCACAACTCAATCCAACCTCGGGTTACGCATATTATTTTCTTATTTATTTACATGTTTTTCTTTTATTTATTTACCTAAGTGTAAATAATTCTTACAATGTTATTTTTCTTTATCTTATCATTTTATTCTAAAATGTTATCTTATTTTATATTAACATTTATACAAAAATGTTATTTCTCTATGCATAATACATTTCAAATGAAATATTGATTTTATTTAACATAATCTAATTGATAAAAATGTTAATTTTTGATCTAACCTAATTTAATTAACAAAAATGTTTTCTTTTATTTCAAGCGACCAATTGCATTCTTTTATTTTTCCTTTACATAAAATGTTAACAAAATGTTAATTTTGTTGTAATTCTTTTAATATTAACAAAATGTGAATTTTGCTATGATTCTTTTAAATAACCAAAGGTGTTATCTTAATCCAATTTACGTTTAACAAACAAAATGTTATTTTTAATGTTTATTGACATTTTGTAAACAAAATGTCCCTTTTTAATCACATTAACATTTTCTAATCAAAATGTCCCTTTTTATTTTCATTAACATTTTATTTCTCTTATATTGAGATAAATGTTTCTTTTTATAAATATATTTTAATATCAATCTTTGATTTATTTCCATTAAAATAATATAACGGTGAAATTTTATGTCATTCCAACTACATTAACATAACGATGTGATTTGTGCCATTACAATCATATTAACACCATGATGTAAATTTGCGTCATCACAATACTGTCAACACAACATATAAATTGGTGTCATCACAATAAGGTTAACACGACATGCAAATTGGTGTCATCACAATAAGGTTAACACGACATGCAAATTGGTGTCATCACAATAAGGTTAACACGACATGCAAATTGGTGTCATCACAATAAGGTTAACATGACATGGGGTGTATAATTTTGGAGAAATCCAATAAAAGATCTCATCTTTATTTTAATTTGTAAATAAAAATAAAGATTAAAACTTACATTTCATTTTGTGAATAAAAATAAAGATTAAACTTGCATTTTATTATGTTCACAAAATAAATGTGAAAATTTGACTTTTATTTTGTAAACAAAAATAAAGGTGAAAACTTGTTATTCATTTTGTAAACAAAATGAAGATTTTAAAAACTTACATCTTATTACGTTAACAAAATTAAAAGTAAAACTTGTTAACATAATTAAGGATTAACACTTGCTTTTTATTATATTAACAAAGTTAAAGATAAAATTGCCATTTTATTTTGTTCACAAAAATAAAGATAAAAATTGGCATTTTATTATGTAGAAAAAAATAAGGATAAAAATTGTCTTTTTTTTTTTTTTTTTTTTTTACCTAAAACTTGTCTTTTTATTATGAAAACAAACTTGTCTTTTTATTTTGTAAACAAACTTGTCTTTTTATATTACAAAACAATGTTAATAAAAATGTTCTTTTAAAACTTGTTCCTTTATTTAACAAACAAAATGTTAAATAAAATGTCTTTTAATCTTTTACTTTTATTTTGAAAGACAATGGTCAATAAAATGTCATTTTATTTGCTTTACTTTTATTTAACAAAACAATGGTAAAGAAAATGTCTTTTTATTTGCTAAAACAATATGAAGATTTCTAACTTTCTTTTATGTTGTAAATAAAGGATTCAACTTTCTTTTATGTTGTAAATGAAAGATTAAAATCAAACTTATATTTTTATTTTGCAAATCAAAATGAAAAGAATCAAACTTTCTTTTATTTTGTGAAAAATAAAGATTCAAACCTTTCTTCCTTTTTATTTAGAAAAATAAAAAGAAAATGAAAATAAAATAAATAAAGATGAGAACTTTATTATGATTACATCAAAATGTAGAACTGGACTAACATAGCTATTTCAACACAGCACAATATCATTACAAATCACACAACAATACATATTCTACATTACCACATCGCAAATCCATAATATTGACATACGTACAAATCCAAACGATTGCGAATAATAATTATCTTATTTAATTATTAAAATTTCAGAAATCTCACCACAACTCAAATATAAGCTTGAATTCGACAAGCAATGCACCAATTTCTCCAAAACTCCAACCCTAGCCGCATGCACATCACGCCGTAAAATTTGCAGCGACCAAACTATCTTCGAACAGTCCCAAAACTCATACCCAGTCGAAGAGCAACTCATGAGGATCACATATATATTTGTTTTATGATTATTAGTAGAGTATTTTGGTTTCTATGATTGTTGAAATATTGAAAAGCTCTCATTTTTATGGTTAGAAGAAGAAGAGAAAGAGGCTGTCGTTGTTTTGTGGTTAGGAATATGTTTAGAGAAGTTTAGGAGGTAATATAGTGGAGCCAATTTATTATTTTATTGTTTGTTTATATATATTTGATTTTTACTTGTCCCTACATATGTGGTAGGTGAAAAATGAAGTTTAATTTGCTGACTAGGCATGATGGACCACATGAATATATGGACTTAAATGAAGGAAAGGATGAAAATAAAGAAATAAATAGAATAAGTGAAATAACGAAAATAGCAGCATAAACTTAAATTTGTATTATTAATAATGGGAATAAAGGGGGCAATTTGAAATATGACAAATGGGGAAGCCACTAATAAATACAAAAGGTAACACGGTCAAATCTCACAATATATATGTCATAGTATTAAATTCATTAGCCTCAATATATTCAAATTATTCTCATTAGTTTTATTAATACACAATAAATTAAAAGAAACAAAATGTGACTGTTATTACAATTAATGTCAATACTAAATTTAAAATAGACATAAATTAGGCAATATATTTATGACACAAACATTTAATAGGTTCAATGTCAAATCAATTTAATATATATATATATATATATAACATGTATATATAAACCATCAAGTCTAAAGTTACACTTATTACCCTAATTTAGCATATGTCATTAATAGGATTCATGCATATATGTATTTCAAAAAAAAAAGTTTTCTTTTGTTGATATTGCTGAAATAGGCAATAATTAGGGAATTAGTGTGCTGATTAGATAATTTTTTTTTTTTGAAATGACTCAAATTTAAGAAAAAGTGGAAAGGAGAAAATTGAAGTAATAAGTTGGAAGAGATGAAGATTTTTGGAAATGTATTAATATAGACATGGGTAATTTATGGTACTAAATAAATGAATGCATGTATGGTTCAAAGTTAAAAAGGGAACTTGAAATGCAGACAATTTGAAAATGAATGGCCACCGCATGTGTATTACTGTATGAAACGTTGTCTGTTTAGAGAAAGAAAAATGCATATGTTGAAAATATAACCAATTATATATGTTTAAAATTTGCAGTGCATGCATAAAAAAAAAAAAAAAAGTAGGCAATGCATGGCCTTTTTGTTTTATACTTAATAAAGGGCCTACAGACTAAATAACCCCTTTGACTTCAATAATAAAATAAATACACCAATACATTAGGGATACATGGAAAGGTTGGACAATAAATATATTTTTTCTTTTTTTTTTCTTTTATATATTTTTTTTTTTTATAGATGTTAACATTAATTTCATTAACTGCGATAGTTAAAACATTATATACCTTTAACACTCAGTGTCTTACAATTCTTCCTATAAAATTAATTTGGAATCATTCATTAATAACAATTTAAAATTTATATATGTAATTATCATTTTAAATTCAATAATTAAAAAAAATGGAATTTTTAAATTCTGACGTATTTTCTAACAAAATTTCCTTAAAATAAAATTTTAAATTGGTTCTAAAATTCCGGGTTGTTACACATGCTGGGTTTGACTGTAAGAGGCCAAAACGGGGAGCGGTGGCAACGCAAGTCCAACGAGTTTCGTATGCGTGTGTGCACCCGGGCTAGTAGGTAAGACGTTGTTGCATTGTGTAGGTATAAGCCGTGCATTATCAAGTTGTATCGGGTTGCCACTTTAGGGGAGTGATACACCCCACTATGGGGCCAGCACGGGTATCTACGAGTAGGGAGCCGATCGAAAGTGGGTAGTGGGGTACACCTAGTGGAGATAGGGGCAGACGGCACCTATGTAGTCAGCTAGGGGTACGTAAGGCTATTTATAAAGTTTCTATGTGAAGCAAGTGGGATCAAACAATAGGGTGACTGGTGTGGTGCAGTGTAGTAATGTGCGGTGCAGTGTAGTAATCATTCGTTAGTAATTAGGTGTGCCTTTACCGTTATCTTTAACGTTATCTTAAACGCTATCTTTATCTTCCTAAGAGTTCATAGACATTTACTTGTCTTCCAGCTTATGCCTTAGTCTAGTTATTTTGATAATAGTATTGTTAGAATTATCATACTCGCCAGACTTTATGTCTGACCCCCTCTATTTCTATCCTTTTTCCCCCTCCAGGTCCTCAGGTTGGGCCCAGCTCTAGTGGAGTTTGATTGAATTGCTTCATCTCCCTTTGGAAAGCTTGGACCGTTGAAGTAAAGTCCAGCTTGATACCTTTTTAATGGCTATTTATGTAATGGGATTATGTATTTTGTTTTTATGAAGATGGATATTGTACTTGGTTATGATCTATGGTTTTATGATGTAACAAACATGTTTAATTTCCGCTGCAATAAAATGAAGTTTTAGATTTCCAAGTACTTTTTATTATCTGTCTTGTTGTAATTTTTCTGTTCTATATTCACTTATAACCTCCATGGAAGTTAATGCATTCCCTTTGTGAGTGACATTAATGGACATGGGGTGTTACACGTGGTATCAGAGCTTAAGGTTACCAGAACAGATAAAAATACTTTAGAAAAATAGTTATTTTTGGAAGAAGTGTTTTCAAAAACATGTTTTAATGAGAAATTTAAAGAGAAATGTTTTTAAGAAAAACATAATCCCCAATAGCCACATATCTTTATCTTTCAAATTCTCCATTTTGAATCTTTCCTTTTTCGTTTCAGCATGGTTGAAGATCTTAATCTACCCGACGGTGTAACTATACTTTGATGGTATAGGAGGCTATTGGAGGCTAGGGCCGCTGCAGGTCCAGCCAATGTTCCTCCACCACCAATTGCACCCGTTCCTCCTCCTCCTCCTCGCGTAGATACTTTTGCAAAGACGTGCAAGGAATTCAAGGATATGGGTGGAAAACCATTTCAAGGGTCAGAAACATTTGTGGAAGCTAGAAATTGGCTTAAGGAGGTGGAAGAATTGCTAGATATCTTTGAAGTAGAAGAAGGGAGGAGAGTTCGTTTAGCAGCTTGGTTGATGAAGGGAGAGGCCTCGTTTTGGTGGGAGGTCACTAATGGGGAGCGTCCTGTTGACTCTTGGGCGGATTTCAAACGTAGGTTCGAGGCGAAGTTTCTCTCAAGGGCGGAAGAAAATCTATATATGGAAAGGTTCTTGACATTGAAGCAAGGAAGCTCATCAGTGAAAGAATATGTCAATAAATTTAATCAGTTAGCAAGGTTTGGCTTGGACTTAGTAAACACGCCGGAGAAGAAGGCTCTAAGGTTCGTGAATGGCTTGAATGAACCATTGCAAGGGTTGGCTATGACCCACATCCCGATGGGGGCCACCTTTGAGAAGTTAGTAGAAATGGCGCTCATGCATGAGGAGAAAAGCGCTAAAGCTGATAAGGCACCCGAGAAGAAGGGGGATCAGAAGAAACCACAAAAGCAAAACAAGAAGGGTGGTAAAGACAATAACAGCAAGGGAAAGAAGAAATGTTTTAACTGTGGAACCCCAGGCCATCTCAGCAAGGATTGCCGAAAGAAAAAGAAGACAGGCTGTTTTCATTGTGGCGATGCGGGACATTTATTGAAGGACTGCCAAAAGAAGGGGCAGAGGGCAGGAGCTACCTCGGGAGGATAGGTGCAGGCTCTTATGGCACCAGGGCAGGCAAGGGGACAAGTTCAGGCTCTCGCGATCCCACCGCTGCAAGAACGAGGTAGAACCATTTCTGTTGAAAGCTTAGTTTTTCTGTTTGATCATCCTGTCCATACCTTATTCGATTCGGGCGCATCACATTCGTTTATCTCTACATAATTAGTTGAATCACTGCACTTAAACACCAGTTTAGTAGAGGATCCCTTAGTTGTTTCGAATCCAATTGGGGGCTCAGCTTATTTGTCTATGATGTGTTTGGATTGGAAAATTTCCATACTTAGCGTTGAATTTAGATATGATGCTTATGTGTTGGGCTTCACGGGCTATGGGCTAATTTTAGGAATGGATTGGTTATCCAGAAATGGGGCCGTTCTTGATTGTGAAAGGAGAGTAGTTAGGCTCGTGACCCGCCTTGGCAACACTCTCGAAATCTTCTGTAATCCCATAAATTCGATTATGCTAAGTTATCTAGAATCACTTGACGCGTCTGAGGAAAATCTTCGATCTGTTAGAGTGGTCCGAGAATATTCGGATGTGTTTGAGGAGGTGAAGGGCTTGCCTTCGAAGCGGGAGATAGATTTTCGAATATATCTTGTGGATAATGTGAAACCAGTATCTTTGCCAGTACGCCACATGGCTCTACGTGAAAGGAGGGAACTCGATAAGCAAGTGAAGGAGTTGCTTGAGAAGGGGTTCATAAGACGAAGTATACCGGAGTGGGGTGCTCCAGTAGTATTTGCCACGAAGGCGGATGGGTCCCTTAGACTGTGTGTGGACTATAGAGAACTTAATAAACTTACTAAGAAGAACAGACAACCACTGCCGAGGATTGACGATCTCTTCGATCAGTTAGTTAGCGCCTCAGTGTTTTCGCAGTTGGACTTAGCTGCTGGGTTCCATCAGTTGAGAGTGGCCGAGGATAGCATAGGCAGACTGCCTTTAGGACTCCGGACGGTTTCTATGAATGGCTAGTGATGCCCTTCGGTTTGACAAACGCCCCAGCATATTTTGTTGATTTGATGAGTAGGGTGTTTAGGGAGTACCTTAACAAATTCGTGGTAGTCTTTGTAGATGACATCTTGATCTTTTCTAAGGATGAAGAAGAGCATGCCCTACATCTTAGGGAAGTGTTGGAGACCCTACGAGTGCATAGCCTTCAGGCTAAATTTCCTAAGTGTCACTTCTGGAGGAAGCAAGTACGGTTCTTGGGGCACATGGTTTCCAAAGAAGGGATAGCCGTGGATCCCGCGAAGGTGGTGGCCATCCAAGATTGGAAGGTCCCTAAAAATGCTATCGAAGTGAGAAGTTTATTGGGGTTGGCTGGCTTCTATAGAAAGTTTATCAAAGACTTCGCAAAGATATCAGCTCCATTGACACGCTTGACGAAGAAGAACCTAGTTTTCACATGGGACGTAGATTGTGATGATGCGTTCCAACGTTTGAAGAGAGCTTTGACTTCAGCTCCAGTCTTAGTATTGCCAAACGGGAGTAAGCCGTTTACCGTTTATACTGATGCTTGTGGGACAGGACTAGGCGCAGTCTTAATGCAAGAGGGTAGGGTAATAGCCTATGGTGGAAGGCAGTTGAGAGCGCATGAGAAAAATTATCCTACACATGACCTAGAATTGGCCGCTATTGTTTTCGCGCTTAAGTCTTGGCGTCATTATCTTCTTGGAGAGAAATTCGAACTATTCACTGACCACAAATCTTTAAAATACCTATTCTCTCAAAAGGACTTGAACTTAAGGCAGCAAATGTGGATGGAGTTCGTAGCGTCCTATGACTTTGAGATAGCATATACCCCTGTCAAGGGTAACGTGGTGGCCGATGCCTTAAGTAGAAAAAGATTATCCTTAAGTCCTTTGTTTGTTGAGCGGCAAAGTTTAGAATTCATTTCGATGTTTGACTTTAGACCTTCCGTTGACTTCGTACCTGGTTTGCTAGCATCCTTGGAGGTCAGACGTACGCTTTTGGGACGGATTGGCGAGGCACAGCGATACGACCCGCAGTTGGTTGAGTTAGTAGAAAAACTCAAAGGAGGGGAGTCATCAAGCCATCTCCGTAGGTATACCCTAGACGATAAGGGTTGGTTACGTAGGGACGATAGACTTTGTGTACCAAAAGACGATGACCTAAGGAAGACTATTCTTGACGAAGCACATCATTCGAAGATGACCATTCATCCCGGCGGGGACAAGATGTACAAAGACATGAAGAGAGTTTACTTTTGGGCCGGCATGAAGAAAGATGTGGCCGAGTATGTCGCTAGATGCTTGGTGTGCCAACAAGTAAAAGCGGAGCAAAAGAAACCCGGTGGGTTGCTTCACCCATTGGAGGTTCCACTATGGAAGTGCGAAAGTGTCTCGATGTTGTGGATGGGTTACCGCGATCAAGGAGGTTAATACGGGAATTTGGGTTATAGTAGATAGACTTACTAAAAGCGCCCATTTCATTCCCGTGAAGAATAAGAGGACTGCTCCATGGTTAGCTTCTGTATATGTCCGAGAAATAGTTCGTTTGCACGGTGTTCCTTCTAGCATAGTGAGTGATCACGATCCTATTTTCACTAGCGAATTTTGGAGAAGCTTACAAGAGGCGGTAGGGACTCAGTTTTGTTTGAGCACCGCATATCATCCTCAGACGGACGACCAGACTGAGAGAGTGAATCGCATTCTAGAGGATCTGTTGAGGCTATGTATCCTAGACTTTGGGGGTACATAGGAAGGGCATCTTCCATTGGTTGAGTTCGCATATAATAATAGCTTTCAGTCCAACATTGGTATGGCACCATTCGAAGCTCTATATGGACGACCTTGTCGTTCACCTACATGTTGGTGGGAATCTACAGATAAGATCTTACTTGGGCCCGATATGATTAGGGAGACTTCGGAGAAGATCGACTTGATTCGAAGGAGGATGAAAGCAGCGCAAGATAGGCAGAAATCTTATGTGGATAAGAGGAGGACAGATCTCGAGTTTGAAGTTGGGGACATGGTCTTTGTCAAAGTGTCTCCATTACGAAACGTTGTTCGCTTTGGGTCCGTTGGGAAATTAGCACCAAGGTTTGTAGGGCCGTTTCCTATTAAGAAGAGGATTGGACGGATGGTGTATAGAGTGGAGTTGCTCGAGAGACTTAGGGGTGTACATGACGTATTCCATGTGTCACATTTGAGGAAGTGCTTGCACGAGACCGCGGAAGTGGTAGAGCCGAGCTTTCTTACAGAGGTAGAGATAGAGCATGATGCGACAATTCGACGAGCTCCTACGCGCATTCTTGGGTCAGAGATCAAGAGGTTGAGGAATCGAGAGGTTAGACTAGTCAAAGTGCAATGGGGAGATGATGAGAGCAACGCTACTTGGGAGACGGAAGAGAAGATGCGTTCACGATACCCATTTCTTTTTGAGGGTATGTCCTTTAATTTCTCCTTTATCGCTTAGCTTGTACTTATCTTATCTTTAGTATATCCTCTCGCTAGTATCTTTGACCTTTAGTTAGGATAATCCTATGGTTGAAACATGTGTTTGAGACATGATATGTATGGTGGATGCAAAGTGGATGCAAGTGTTTGCTAGTGGTTGCTCGTGGATGCATATACACACACTATTAGGCACCAGATCGGCTCAGTCACTTCATATTGCATATTGCATATATATGGATGTATTTAGCAAAATGGATGTATAATGGCTATATTATCATATAGTTGCTGCATTCGGGTGGATAGTTGTGCACGCATATAGAATTAATATGTATCATTAGGAATCTTTTGCATACATATTGGACGCATGGCACTATCATGAATTGCACTAAGGAGGTCGACTGAATCAGTAGACCGCCTAATTTTGCATTAGATATGGACATATACACACACTGTGCATATAAACATTAAAGCATTAGAAGTCTTTTAAGGACAATGGATGCTGGTGTTTGATGGTTGAGTAGATGGACGATTAGATGGCAGGATACACATTCTTCTTGACTTGGAGATTTCTGGGACGAAATCCTTTAAGGAGGGGAGAATGTAACACCCCGTAATTTTATAACATTAAAATTCACAAATTAAAGTATACTTAATTTTTAGAAAAGAATTAAGTGAAATGGGTTGCGCAGAGAAATATATATATATTGATATATATATATATATATATATATATATATAAATTAAAAATTAAATAAATAAATATGCGAAAAAGTTCAAAACAGCGAATTGGGAGGGGAAATAATCGAACCGGCCCATTTTTGAGGTCGAGCCGAGCCCCGCTGGGTCGACTAGGGGTTAATCCAGGGTGTTTGGCTGTCAACCCTTGGGCCGATTCGCTCAAATGCAGATTTTGCATTTGATTGGTTCTCATGGTTCAGGGTTAATCTAATGGTCCTAAATAACTTCCTACACCTATAAATACATCCTAATGCTAACCCTAAACCTAATTAAAATAGAATAGTTACCATCGCCATGGAAATCAATGGAGCCGCCGCCAACTAAGAAAGAAGAAAAGCAAATTCAATTCTAATTCTCTCAACCCTAAAGCAAAGCAAAACTCTCTCTTTTCTTCTCTAAATTGTGAGTAAGATGATCTTAACAAGATTATTATCATTTTAATTAGGTTGAGTTATCAATGGATTATGAGTAGATGATGTGAATTATCATATATGTTGTTGTAAACCCTTTTTGCTATCATGTATATTGTAAATCCAATGTTATGTGATGATGATATCTTATATGTTGTAAATCATGCTATGAAGATGTTATGTATGTTGAAAGTTTCTATGCTAAGTTGTAATGAATCATACATGTTAAAAAGGCCATGATGTTACCATCTATGCTAGTTAGTTCATATTAATTAAATCATCATGTTTGGGTTATGTTGATCTATATGACAAGTCACATATGCAAGTTAGATTGATTAGAAAAGTTATGAACATATGCCAAGACATCTATTATGACATCTAGAATTATGCTATGACATATGTGATATCCTATGCTAGTTCACACCATCATTATGTTGCCTAAAAACCCCATATGCAAGTTTATGTATAGATTTGAGCTATGATCATATCATATAAATTGAGACATTTAACAAGTTGACACCTTTTGATCCTTAACATGTGTAGTTTATGCAAGTTTCACCCCTATTATGATTAGATTTATTTTAATTGTCTATATGTTGTGATAATTTATCTTTGTGCTAGGTGTTAGACTATACAAGTCTAGCCTATATTATGCGTTGAATAAGTGAACGTATAAACGTGGGTTAGGGGTAATATTATGGATTTAATATTAAAAAGTTGGGGTGCAATTGATATGATTTTGCATGCCATAAGTGGATGGCCATAATTGAGTCAATTATGGACATCATTAAAAGTTGACTTAATTAATAATTTGAATAGGGAATTATTAAAACTGGGGTAAAAGATTTTAAGTGTTAATCAATGCTTAGGACACGAGGTTGGACTCGTTTGTGACGTAAACCTGCCCGGATCCGCCCGACAAATCCAGTGGTCACAAATGTCAGCCCAATGTGAGAGGTCCTAGACCTAAACTAAAGCATAACGGTTGTAAAGACACGAGGTTAGACTCTTTTATGGTGTAAGACTGCCCGGACCCGCCCGACAAATGCAGCTGCCATAAATGTCAGTCTAACGTGAGAGGTCTTTATGAAGTTATGGCCTGAATGAATTAAGAAATACTTAACCAGATAAACATGTAAAGTGGGACATGGGGGTTAAGTAGGTGCCTTGGGTGGCATGAGGAATCTAGGGGGTGCCCTTGGTGGCATGTGAAATACGATTAGTAAGACTTAACCAAACACACATGTAAATGAACATGACTAAGAGGGTTAAGTGGGATATACTAGTGACAAGCTTAGGTGGGTAGCTTGTGGGGGCCCATTTCGACCAGTATCCCAAAAGTATCTTTGTGGGCT
This sequence comes from Allium sativum, assembly GCA_030737875.1. Lineage (NCBI taxonomy): Eukaryota > Viridiplantae > Streptophyta > Magnoliopsida > Asparagales > Amaryllidaceae > Allium > Allium sativum. The sequence goes on along the minus strand of CM060924.1, from coordinate 936,369,068 downwards.
CGACCCAAGTCGAGGACGGGACACGCATGCTGGGTTTGACTGTAAGAGGCCAAAACGGGGAGCGGTGGCAATGCAAGTCCAACGGGTTTCGTATGCGTGTGTGGACCCGGGCTGGTATGTAAGACGTTGTTGCATCGTGTAGGTATAAGTCGTGCATTCTCACGTTGTATCGGGTTGCCACTTTAGGGAAGTGATACACCCCACTGTGGGGCCAGCACGGGTATCTACGAGTAGGGAGCCGATCGAAAGTGGGTAGTGGGGTACACCTAGTGGAGATAGGGGCAGACGACACCTATGTAGTCAGCAGCTAGGGGTACGTAAGGCTATTTATAAAGTTTCTGTGTGAAGCAAGTGGGATCAAACAATAGGGTGACTGGTGTGGTGCAGTGTAGTAATGTGCGGTGCAGTGTAGTAATCATTCGTTAGTAATTAGGTGTGCCTTTACCGTTATCTTTAACGTTATCTTAAACGCTATCTTTATCTTCCTAAGAGTTCATAGACATTTACTTGTCTTCCAGCTTATGCCTTAGTCTAGTTATTTTGATAATAGTATTGTTAGAATTATCATACTCGCCAGACTTTATGTCTGACCCCCTCTATTTCTATCCTTTTCCCCCCTCCAGGTCCTCAGGTTGGGGCCAGCTCTAGTGGAGTTTGATTGAATTGCTTCATCTCTCTTTGGAAATCTTGGACCGTTGAAGTAAAGTCCAGCTTGTTATCTTTTTAATGGCTATTTATGTAATGGGATTATGTATTTTGTTTTTATGAAGATGGATATTGTACTTGGTTATGATCTATGGTTATATGATGTAACAAACATGTTTAATTTCCGCTGCAATAAAATGAAGTTTTAGATTTCCAAGTACTATTTATTATATGTCTTGTTGTAATTTTTTTGTTCTATATTCACTTATAACCTCTCCATGGAAGTTAATGCATTCCCTTTGTGAGTGACATTAATGGCCGTGGGGTGTTACAGTTATGTAATTAAGGAAACAATTAACCAACTTAGCATGTTAACTAGACAAGATTGGTAGGGGTTAAGTCAAACCAAGGACACTTAACCTATTTAGCATGTTGACTAGAAAAATCCTAGTAACGGGGAACCGTTTCAGCTGTAACCCATATGGATGTATCAAGGTACCCTGAACTAGGCAGGGTGGGGCATGATTACTGGGCTGAATATAAGCGGTCAAAAGGGCGGCAGTTAGGCGTGTCAGTTTAGGTTCCGACGGAGTACGGGCGTGCACGGGCTCCGGAGTGGAAAAAGCAGGCACTGGGCACCAGGCGTACACTTGTGCATCTTTGAATCGTGTCAGGGTTGCCATTATAAGACTTGATACACTCTATATTAGAACCAGCACAAGTACTTAAAAATCTCGTGGGGCCGCATGACACCGGGAATACATGAATGCTAGTAGGAGCCGATCAATACATGAATGGGATCACTTTATCATGAACATACATTGCTAGTTAAATAGCTCTTAGTGGGTGCAGAGAAGTAAAAGTGGGTGCGATAGCCAAATATAGTTAAATCTTACCTTACCTCGTTTTAGGACTACCCTCTCCTTGTGGTATCTTCAAAGTTCAGTTTATTCATGTCATAGTCTTTTACTTGTTTACATGCTATTAAATAACTGGGCATACCAGACTTATGTCTGACCCATTTTCCTTTCGCTTCTTTTCTACCGTTCCCCCCCCCCCCCCCACCCCCAGGTCCGCAGGGAGGAAACACTTCTGCTTAGTCCAAGTTAGTCAAAGCTTGAAGACCATAGATGTAAGGCTTGGACTTTCCTTTTTGAGCTATGGCTATGGTCAAGCACTTGTTGGGGATTTATGTCATTTTATTTTAAGTATTGGTTCATTATGTTTTCAAGACAGATGAAAAGTTGTAATAATCTGGAAGGTTGAAACAGTCGTTGAATTTTTGTGTTGACCAAATATTTATGAAATAATATTGATCTTTTTCCGCTGCTTAATTTTTTCTGTCTTGTAATTTATTAGTATCTTGTACCTTAAAAAGCTCCACCGAAATTAAGGCATTCCCTTTGAGAGTGACCTTAACGGAGGTGGGGTGTTTCACTCGGTATCAGAGCTAAGGTTTACTGGATCAGATAAGAGTTTTTGAAAAACTATCTTTAAAAAGAAGTATAAAGAAGCATTTTTCAAGAAAAAAAGTGTTATTTTAAAAGGCATAATCCCCCAAAGCCATATGCCCTATCTTTCTATCCTTTGTTTTGAATATTTCCTTTTTCGTTTTAGCATGTCTGGGAATCTTAACCTTCCAGAGGATATACCAATACATGGCTGGTTCAGGAGGTACCTAGAGGCTAGGGCCAACGACGCAGGCCCAGCATATATTCTTCCTCCCCCAGCTGCAGCGGTTCCTCCTCCTCCTCCTCCTCCTCGTGCAAATGCTTTCTCAAATATTTGTAGAGACTTTAGAACCATGGGTGTAAAGGATTTCAAGGGAACTGAATCATTCGTTGAAGCAAGGAACTGGCTCAAAGAAACTGAGGATCTATTCGTTATCTTTGAGGTGGAAGATAGGAGAAGATACAGTTGCAATATGGTCGCTCAAAGACGAAGCTTCCTATTGGTGGGAAGTTACCAACGCTGAAAGACCAATTGAAACATGGATGGATTTCAGAATAAGGTTTGATATGAAATTCCTCTCATAAGTTGAATGAAGTTTACAGCTGGAAAAGTTCTTATCTCTTAAGCAAGGAAGTATGATGGTCAAAGAATATGTCAATCAATTCAATCAGCTAGCCAGATTTGGACTGGAGTTAGTAAACACTCCACATAAGAAGGCTCTTCGCTTTGTTGAAGGGTTGAATGAGCCACTACACAGCCTAACAATGACCCACATACCCATGGGGGCGACTTATGAGAGATTGGTGGACATTGCACTCTTATATGAGGAAGACAAGGATGGCAAGAAGGAGGTTAAGAAGAAAGAGACTCAAAACAAGAAAGGAGATGGATCTTAGAACAAGAAGGCGGACCCCAAGATTGGTCGGAAGAATAACAAATCCTGCGAGAAGAGGAAGTGCAATTTCTATGGCATACCCGGACACTTGGCTAAAGATTGCAGAAAGAAGAAGAGGAAGTTAGTCGCTTGTTTCCACTGTGGGGATACTGGACACCTTGCTAAGGACTTCCCAAAGAGGCAAGGGCAAGGGCAAAGAGCTGGACCTTCTTCTGGAGGACAAGTTCACGCTCTCACAACACCTCCGCAAGAACGAGGTAGAAATATTTCTATCAAGAGTTTAGTTTATTTGTTTGATCATCCTGTTCGTACACTATTTGATTCTGGTGCTTCGCACTCATTTGTATCTGCTGCTTTAGTTGAATCTCTGCACCTAGACACTAGTTTAGTAGAGGATCCCTTGGTTGTTTCAAATCCAATTGGGGGCTCAACTTATTTGTCAATGATTTGTTTGGATTTGGAAATCTCTATACTAAGTGTGGGGTTTTGATGAAATGCCTATGTTTTGGGCTTCACGGGCTATGGGTTGATTCTAGGCATGGATTGACTATCCAGTAATGGTGCCATCCTCGACTGTGAAAAGAGAGTGGTTAGACTCATGAATCGCCTTGGTAACACTCCCGAAATTTCTTGTAATCCCCTGTACTCTGTTATGCTTAACTATCTAGAATCTCTTGATGCATCTATTGAGAATTTGCATTCTGTTAGAGTAGTCCGTGAATACCCGGATGTGTCTGAAGAGGTGAAGGGCTTACCTCCGAAACGGGAGATAGACTTCCGCATATACCTTGTTGATAATGCAAAGCCCGTTGCTGTACCCGTTAGGCACATGGTCCTAAGGGAGAGAAAGGAGCTCAGCAAGCAAATTAAAGAGCTGCTTGAAAAGGGGTTCATAAGACAGAGTATTTCTGAATGGGGTGATCCAGTAGTGTTCGCAACTAAAGCAGACGGTTCACTTCGCCTGTGCGTTGATTATAGGGAGCTAAACAAGCTGACCAAGAAGAATAAGCACCCACTACCAAGAATAGACGACTTGTTCGATCAGCTTGTAGGTGCATCGGTTTTCTCCCAATTAGATTTAGCTACCGGGTTTCATCAGCTAAGAGTGGCTGAAGACAGCATTGATAAAACCGCGTTCAGAACTCCGGACGGTTTCTTCTAGTGGCTTGTCATGCCTTTCGGCTTGACAAATGCACCCGCTTACTTCGTTGATTTGATGAGCACGGTGTTCAGGGAGTTCCTCAATAAGTTTGTGGTGGTCTTCGTGGACGATATTTTGATCTTCTCGAAGAGTGAGGAAGAGCATGCTCAGCACTTAAGGGAAGTCATGGATACTCTCCGTGCACATCAGTTGAAAGCAAAATTCTCCAAATTCCATTTCTGGAGAGAAGAAATTAGATTCCTTGGACATGTGGTGTCCAGAGAGGGGTTAGCTGTAACACCCCGAATTTTGGGTTAATACTAAAATTCACTAATTACAGGATAAATAATCTCAGATGTGGGAATTGGGGGTAACGGGCTGCGTTATTGCGTTCGTCTCGGAAAAATACGCGAAATAGAGTCCGAGTTTTCGAAAATCGGAGTCCGTATGGCCCGGTTATGGCCCAAAGAAGTTTGCAGAAAAATTAGAGCTAAAAACAGAATTAGGAATTTAAATTTAAATTTAAATTTAGAACCAGCGGGGCCAGGCGGGAGGATTCCCGCCTAAGCCTGTCGACAGGGCTGTCGACAGGCCTGTCGACAGGGGTGTCGACATGCCTGTCGACTTGCCTGTCGACATGGCGTGTCGAACCAGGGTGCTTGGGTGCACCAGATCTGGTTTTCTGGCTTGGGCTGGGTCTGGTTCTAGAGGTTTCCTAAATCTAATGGACCTAAATTAATCTAGGGTTAATCCAAGGGCCTAAAACACTCTCTTAATCTATAAATACACCCTAAACCTACCTTAATCCTCACCAAAAATAGAAACAATGGCCTCATGCCGCCAAATTAAATTCTAAGAGAAGCCTCCACTAATCTAAGAAGAAAGTTGCAAGCTAATTCCTCTCTAATCAATCCTTAATCATCATTATCTTCATAGTTAGCAACTAATTCTACTTCATAAGGTTGCTAATCTTGAGTTTGGTGAGTTTCTATCACTTTAACATCAATTGTTAAAGTAAGTAGATTGGGTGTAATGAGGCTTATGGTCTTAAATGCGGATTAGTGAGTATGAATCATGTATAATGATATGTTACTCTATGTTGTTCTATGTTTATGCATATTTGATAAGTTGGTTTATGCATGCTTAATAAGTTGATTTATGCATGTTTAACAAGTTGATATATGCATGTTTAATAAGTGGATTTATGCATATTTAATAAGTGGAATTATGCATGTTTAGCAAAGTGAGATATGCAAGTTAAGTATATGTTTAAATGCAAGTTGAAAGTGATATGCAAGTTAAGTGTATGTTTAAATGCAAGTTGAAAGTGATATGCAAGTTATGCATGCTTATGCAAGTGTATGGATGCTTATGCAAGTCATGTATATGTTTAAATGCTAGATTTATGTGATATGCAAGTTATGCATGCTTATGCGAGTATATGAACACTTATGCAAGATATGTATATGCTTAAATGACATGATATGCAAGTATGTGAATGCCTATGCAAGTATGTGGATGCTTATGCAAGTTATGTGTATGCTTAAATGCATGTTTAACATGTTATGCAAGATTGAGAATGCCTATATGCAAGTTTAACATGTTATGCAAGATATGTGTATGATAATATGCAAGCTCATATGCAACATGTTATGCAAATCATGTGTATGATAATATGCAAGTTTGGGTTGTATGTAGTTGGGTTAATATATGCTCATATATGCAAGTTGACATCCTCTTAACCCATGACAAAGTTATATGCTAAACCCATGATATTTGTGATGATCTTCCCCTTATTATGTCATGTAACGAGAACGATGTATGTGGGGAACGATGGGGTTGGTAAATATGTTAATAAATGAATGTTTGGGTATGATTAAGCATACCATAAAAATAAATTACCATAAGTGGGAATTTACCTATTGAGTTAGGTCTACCCCATGGGAATTTACCTATTGAGTTAGGTCTACCCATGTTATGGGAAAACTTGATATTAATTAGGATAATTAATATGGGGGTGATTAATTAGGTGTAATTAATCGACTAAGACACGAGGTTGGACTCATTTGTAGTGTAAAACTGCCCGGACCCGACCGGCTTAACCAGTTGCTACAAATGTCAGCCCAATGTGAGAGGTCTTAGCCATAAATTAAATACGTGATTAAGGTAAAGACACGAGGTTAGACTCTGTTATGACGTAAGACTGCCCGGATTCTACCGGCTTAACCAGGCGGTCATAACAGCCAGTCTAATGTGGGAGGTCTTTACGGGAAATCACGGTCTTAATTAATTAAGAAACACTTAACCATAATAGCATGTAGTGGGACATGAGGGGTTAAGTGGGTGCCTTGGGTGGCATGAGGAAATTTGGTGGTTGCCTTGGGTGGCATGTGGAATCTAGTGGGTTGCCTTGGGTGGCAATAGAAAATACGATTAGAATACTTAACCAAGTGGAAACATGTAATTAAACATGATTAAAGGGTTAAGTGGGATACACTAGATATTTGACAAGCTTAAGTGGGTAGCTTGTAGGGGCCCATTTCAACCAATATCCCAAACGTATCTTTGTGGGCTCGACCCAAGTCGAGTGACGGGACACGCATATTGGGCTTGATTATAAGAGGCCAAAACGGGTTAGCGGTGGCAACGCAAGTCCAACGGGTTTCATATGCGTGTGTGGGCCCGGGCTGGTAGATAAGCCGTTGTTGCATCGTGTAGATATAAAGCCGTGCACCGTTGGTATTGGGTAGCCACTTTAGGGGAGTGATACACCCCACTGTGGGACCATCACGGGTATCTATGGTAGGGAGCCGATCGCTTGGGGAGTAGTGGGTACACCTAATGAAGATAGGGGCAGACGGCACCTATGTAGGGGTACAAGAAACTACTGGGTAAGTATTACCGGGTACACCTAGTGGAGATAGGGGCAGACGACACCTATGTAGTGGGCTAGGGGTACATGAAACTACTGGGGAAATTTTCTAAGTCTTTGGAAGGGATCAACCTTTAAGTAGGAAGGACTGGTGTGGTGCAGTTAGTAATTATCCTTGGGTGGGTAGATGCGTCCTGACGGTTATCTTAGTTTATCCTAAGTCTACCAAGCTGCTTAGTGTAGCCATTCATCCCCAGATATTACCGTAGGTCAAGTTTATGTCTTCTCTGGCTACTTTAATGATTGTATTGTTAAAGTTATAGGACTCACTCAGACTTATGTCTGACCCCGTTGTTTTTATCTTTTTCCCAACCCTCAGGTCCTACGGTGGATCCTAGCGGTAGTAGAGCTTGATCGGATTTCTGTTTCCAGTCTTGAGGAGCTTGGGTAGATGTAAAGCTCCAGTTATCCAGTTATCTTTTCTTTTCTTATGGCTATTGTATGAGAGAGTGGGATTATGTACTTCTTTATTTTGACAGATATTGTACTTGACTTTTATCATGGTTTTATGATGTAACCAGACATGTTTATTTCCGCTGTTATGAGATGATGTTTAAAATTTCAAATACTATTTATATCTGTCTTGGTGTAATTTTTCTGTTCTATATTCACTAAAATACTCCACCGATGCTATGGCATTCCCTTAGTGAGTGACTATAGCGGGCGTGGGGTGTTACACGTGGTATCAGAGCAAAGGTTACCGGAACAGATAAAATTTTTAGAAAACTATTTTTCTAAAAACATTTTTGGAAAAGATATTTTCAAAAACATGTCTTTTAAGAGAAAAGTATTTGAAAGAAAAGCATAATCCCCAATAGCCATATCTATGTCCTTCGAATTCTCCGTTTTGAATCTTTCCTTTTCCGTTTCAGCATGGCCGAGAATCTTAATCTTCCGGAGGGTGTGACGGTACCAGTATGGTATAGGAGATTGGTGGAGGCTAGGGCCACTACTGCGGGTCCAGCAAGTATTCCTCCACCAACCGTAGCACCCGATCTCCCTCCTCCCCCTCCTCCTCGCACGGATACTTTTGCTAAGACTTGCAAGGAATTTAAAGCTATGGGAGGGAAACCTTTTCAAGGATCTGAAACCTTTGTGGAGGCTAGAGATTGGCTTAAGGAGGTGGAAGAGTTGATAGATATCTTTGAGATGGAAGAAGGGAAGAAAGTCAAGTTGGCTGCTTGGTTAATGAAGGGAGAGGCCTCATTCTGGTGGGAGGTCACTAATGGAGAACGCCCCGTTGACTCTTGGGCGGATTTTAGGCAAAGATTTGTGGCAAAGTTTCTCTCAAGGGCGGAGGAAAACTTGTATATGGAAAGATTCTTGACTCTAAAGCAAGGAAATCTTTCGGTGAAGGAATATGTCAATAAGTTTAATCAATTGGCAAGGTTTGGCCTAGATATGGTGAATACACCAGAGAAGAAGGCTCTGAGGTTCGTGAAAGGCTTGAATGAACCTATGCATGGGTTGGCTATGACTCATATCCCTATGGGGGCCACCTTTGAGAAGCTAGTTGACATGGCACTCATGTATGAGGAAGAGAAGGGTCCTAATGCTAGTAAGGCACCCGAGAAGAAGGGAGATCAAAAGAGACCTCAACAACAGCAAAGCAAAGGTGGGAAAAGCAATGGTGGCAAGGGCAAGAAGAAGAAGTGTTTCAATTGTGGGACACCTGGCCACCTAAGCAAGGATTGTCGTAAGAAGAAGAAGACCGGTTGCTTCCACTGTGGCGAAGCTGGGCACTTAGTGAAGGATTGCCCTAAGAAAGGGCAAAGGACGGGATCTACCTCAGGAGGACAGGTGCAAGCTCTTATGGCACCGAGTCAGGCTAGGGGGCAAGTACAGGCTCTCGCGGTTCCACCGATTCAGGAGAGAGGTAGAACTATTTCCGTTGAAAGTCTGGTTTTTCTATTTGACCATCCTGTCCGTACATTGTTTGATTCAGGCGCATCGCATTCGTTTATTTCATCATCATTAGTTGAGTCACTGCACCTAGACACCAGTCTGGTAGATGATCCCTTGGTTGTTTCAAACCCAATTGGGGGCTCCACTTATTTGTCCATGATATGTTTGGGTTTGAAGATTTCTATACTTAGCATTGAGTTTAGATGTGATGCTTTTGTGTTGGGCTTCACGGGCTATGGGTTGATTTTGGGCATGGACTGGTTATCCAGTAATGGTGCCATTCTTGATTGCGAAAGGAGAGTTGTTAGGCTCATGACCCGCTTGGGTAACACTCTCGAGATTTCTTGTAATCCCATGGACTCTGTTATGCTAAGTTATCTTGAATCGCTTGACGCTTCGGTCGAGAGTTTGCAATCTATCAGAGTGGTCCGGGAATATCCGGATGTGTTTGAGGAGGTGAAGGGCTTACCTCCGAAGCGGGAGATTGACTTCCGAATATATTTGGTGGATAATGCTAAACCGGTATCTTTACCAGTGCGCCACATGGCTCCTCGTGAGAGGAGGGAACTCCATAAGCAAGTAGGGGAGTTGCTTGAGAAGGGGTTCATAAGACGGAGCATATCGGAGTGGGGTGCTCCAGTAGTATTCGCTACGAAGGCGGATGGGTCCCTCAGACTTTGTGTAGACTATAGAGAACTCAATAAGCTCACAAAGAAGAATAGACACCCATTGCCGAGGATTGATGATCTTTTCGATCAGTTGGTTGGCGCTTCAGTATTTTCTCAGTTGGACTTGGCCACGGGGTTTCATCAGTTGAGGGTGGCTGAGGATAGCATAGACAAGACTGCCTTTAGGACTCCGGATGGTTTCTATGAGTGGCTGGTGATGCCATTTGGGTTGACGAACGCCCCTGCATACTTTGTTGATTTGATGAGTAGGGTGTTCAGGGAGTTCCTTAATAAATTCGTGGTGGTCTTTGTGGATGATATCTTAGTATTTTCTAAGAGTGAAGAAGAGCATGCCCTACATCTTGGGGAAGTGTTGAAGACTCTTCGAGCACATAGCCTTAAGGCTAAATTCTCTAAATGTCACTTCTGGAGGAGGGAAGTGCGGTTCTTGGGGCATGTGGTCTCCAAGGAAGGGATAGCTGTGGATCCCGCGAAGGTAGTATCAATTCAGGATTGGAAGGTTCCGAAGAATGCTACCGAAGTAAGAAGTTTCTTGGGGTTGGCGGGTTATTATAGGAAGTTTATTAAAGACTTCGCGAAGATATCAGCCCCATTAACCCGCTTAACGAAGAAGAATCTTGTTTTCACATGGGACGTAGATTGTGATGATGCGTTCCGACGGTTAAAGAGAGCTTTAACCACCGCTCCAGTTTTAGTGTTGCCAGATGGGAGCAAGCCATTTGTTGTCTATACTGATGCCTGTGGGACAGGACTTGGCGCAGTCTTAATGCAAGAGGGGAGGGTAATAGCCTATGGTGGAAGGCAGTTGAGGGCACATGAGAAAAATTACCCTACCCATGATCTAGAGCTGGCCGCTATTGTTTTTGCGCTTAAGATTTGGCGCCATTATCTTCTTGGTGAGAGATTCGAGTTGTTCACTGACCATAAATCTTTGAAGTACTTGTTCTCTCAGAAAGATCTAAACTTAAGACAGCAAAGGTGGATGGAGTTTTTAGCATCCTATGATTTCGAGATAGCGTATACCCCTGGCAAGGGTAACGTGGTGGCGGACGCCTTGAGTAGGAAGAGGTTGTCCTTGAGTCCATTGTTCGTGGAACGACGAAACTTGGAGTTTATCTCGATGTTTGATTTCAGACCTTCCGTTGACTATGTACCTGGTTTGCTAGCTTCTTTGGAAGTTAGACCTACTCTTTTAGGGCGGATTGGGGAAGCCCAGAGGGACGACCCACAGTTGGTTGAGTTGATAGGGAAGCTCATAAGGGGGGAGTCGTCCAGCCATTTGAGTAGGTACACCCTGGACGATAGGGGGTGCCTGCGTAGAGACGGTAGACTTTGTGTACCGCAAGACAAAGGGTTGAGGAAGGCTATTCTTGATGATGCACACCGTTCTAGGATGACCATTCATCCCGGTGGGGATAAGATGTACCAAGACATAAAGAGGGTTTTCTTCTGGGCCGGTATGAAGAAAGACGTGGCCGAATATGTCGCTCGATGTTTGGTGTGCCAGCAAGTGAAGGCGGAGCAAAGGAAGCCAGGTGGGTTGCTTCACCCATTGGAGGTTCCGCAATGGAAGTGGGATAGCGTCTCGATGGATTTTATTGACGGGTTACCCAGGTCGAGGAAGGGTAATACAGGAATTTGGGTGGTGGTAGATAGACTTACTAAGAGCGCCCATTTCATACCTGTGAAGAGCAAGAGGACTGCTCCATGGCTAGCTTCAGTATATCTTCAAGAGATAGTTCGATTACATGGGGTACCCTCTAGCATAGTTAGTGATCGAGATCCTATCTTCACTAGCGAGTTCTGGAGAAGTTTGCAAGAAGCAGTGGGGACTCAATTGTGTCTGAGCACCGCATATCATCCTCAGACAGACGGCCAGACTGAGAGGGTGAATCGTGTTCTAGAAGACCTTTTGAGGCTTTGTATCTTAGATTTTGGAGGTACATGGGAAGAGCATCTTCCACTGGTGGAGTTCGCATATAATAACAGCTTTCAGTCCAGTATTGGTATGGCTCCTTTCGAAGCTCTCTATGGAAGGCCTTGTCGATCACCTACATGTTGGTGGGAGTCTACGGATAAGATCTTGCTTGGGCCTGATATGGTTAGAGAAACCTCAGAGAAGATTGACTTGATTCGAAGAAGGATGAAAGCAGCACAGGATAGGCAAAAATCTTATGCGGACAAGAGAAGGACGGATCTTGAGTTTGAGGTTGGGGATAGGGTTTTTGTTAAGGTATCTCCGTTGAGAAATGTTGTTCGCTTCGGATCCGTTGGGAAGTTAGCACCAAGGTTTGTTGGGCCGTTTCCTATTAAGGAAAGGATTGGACGGATGGCATATAGAGTGGAGTTGCCTGACAGACTTAGTGGTGTCCATGATGTATTCCATGTGTCCCATTTGAGGAAATGCTTACATGAGACCGCAGAGGTGGTAGAGCCGAGCTTGCTTAGGGATATGGAGGTAGAGCGTGATGCGACTATTCGACGAGCTCCTACTCGCATCCTTGGGTCAGAGACTAGGAAGTTGAGAAACAGAGAGGTTCAGCTAGTCAAAGTGCAATGGGGAGAAGATGAGAGCAACGCGACTTGGGAGACGGAAGCGAAGATGCGTTCATTGTACCCATTTCTTTTTGAGGGTATGTCCTTACTTTCTCCTTTATCGTTTGACTAGTACTTATCTTATCTTTGGTATGTCCTCTCGTTAGTACCGTTGACCTTTAGATAGGGTAAACCTATGGTTGAAACATGTGTTTGAGACATGTTATGGTTGATGGATGCAAGTGGATGCAAGTGTTTGCTAGTGGTTGCTCGTGGATGCATATACACACACTCTAGGCACTAGATCGGCTCAATCACTTCATATTGCATATTGCATAAAATTGTGTGTAGGATAATATATTTATGGATGTATAATGGTTGTGTTATCACATGGATGATGCATTTTGGTGAATGATTGTGCACTCATGTAGATATTGTATGTGTCGATAGGGTTCTCTCGCATACATAATGGATGCATGGCACTATCATGGTTTGCATATGTTCATACATTAGATAGGGAACATATACACACACTTTTTGCATATGCTCATACATCATTAGAAACTGTTTAAGGACAATGGATGCCTGTGGTTGATGATTTGAGTAGATGGTTGTTTGGATGGTAGGATATGCATTCTCCTTAGCTTAGAGATTTCGGGGACGAAATCCTTTAAGGAGGGGAGAATGTAACACCCCGAATTTTGGGTTAATACTAAAATTCACTAATTACAGGATAAATAATCTCAGATGTGGGAATTGGGGGTAACGGGCTGCGTTATTGCGTTCGTCTCGGAAAAATACGCGAAATAGAGTCCGAGTTTTCGAAAATCGGAGTCCGTATGGCCCGGTTATGGCCCAAAGAAGTTTGCAGAAAAATTAGAGCTAAAAACAGAATTAGGAATTTAAATTTAAATTTAAATTTAGAACCAGCGGGGCCAGGCGGGAGGATTCCCGCCTAAGCCTGTCGACAGGGCTGTCGACAGGCCTGTCGACAGGGGTGTCGACATGCCTGTCGACATGGCGTGTCGAACCAGGGTGCTTGGGTGCACCAGATCTGGTTTTCTGGCTTGGGCTGGGTCTGGTTCTAGAGGTTTCCTAAATCTAATGGACCTAAATTAATCTAGGGTTAATCCAAGGGCCTAAAACACTCTCTTAATCTATAAATACACCCTAAACCTACCTTAATCCTCACCAAAAATAGAAACAATGGCCTCATGCCGCCAAATTAAATTCTAAGAGAAGCCTCCACTAATCTAAGAAGAAAGTTGCAAGCTAATTCCTCTCTAATCAATCCTTAATCATCATTATCTTCATAGTTAGCAACTAATTCTACTTCATAAGGTTGCTAATCTTGAGTTTGGTGAGTTTCTATCACTTTAACATCAATTGTTAAAGTAAGTAGATTGGGTGTAATGAGGCTTATGGTCTTAAATGCGGATTAGTGAGTATGAATCATGTATAATGATATGTTACTCTATGTTGTTCTATGTTTATGCATATTTGATAAGTTGGTTTATGCATGCTTAATAAGTTGATTTATGCATGTTTAACAAGTTGATATATGCATGTTTAATAAGTGGATTTATGCATATTTAATAAGTGGAATTATGCATGTTTAGCAAAGTGAGATATGCAAGTTAAGTATATGTTTAAATGCAAGTTGAAAGTGATATGCAAGTTAAGTGTATGTTTAAATGCAAGTTAAAAGTGATATGCAAGTTATGCATGCTTATGCAAGTGTATGGATGCTTATGCAAGTCATGTATATGTTTAAATGCTAGATTTATGTGATATGCAAGTTATGCATGCTTATGCGAGTATATGAACACTTATGCAAGATATGTATATGCTTAAATGACATGATATGCAAGTTATGCAAGTATGTGAATGCCTATGCAAGTATGTGGATGCTTATGCAAGTTATGTGTATGCTTAAATGCATGTTTAACATGTTATGCAAGATTGAGAATGCCTATATGCAAGTTTAACATGTTATGCAAGATATGTGTATGATAATATGCAAGCTCATATGCAACATGTTATGCAAATCATGTGTATGATAATATGCAAGTTTGGGTTGTATGTAGTTGGGTTAATATATGCTCATATATGCAAGTTGACATCCTCTTAACCCATGACAAAGTTATATGCTAAACCCATGATATTTGTGATGATCTTCCCCTTATTATGTCATGTAACGAGAACGATTTACGTGGGGAACGATGGGGTTGGTAAATATGTTAATAAATGAATGTTTGGGTATGATTAAGCATACCATAAAAATAAATTACCATAAGTGGGAATTTACCTATTGAGTTAGGTCTACCCCATGGGAATTTACCTATTGAGTTAGGTCTACCCATGTTATGGGAAAACTTGATATTAATTAGGATAATTAATATGGGGGTGATTAATTAGGTGTAATTAATCGACTAAGACACGAGGTTGGACTCATTTGTAGTGTAAAACTGCCCGGACCCGACCGGCTTAACCAGTTGCTACAAATGTCAGCCCAATGTGAGAGGTCTTAGCCATAAATTAAATACGTGATTAAGGTAAAGACACGAGGTTAGACTCTGTTATGACGTAAGACTGCCCGGATTCTACCGGCTTAACCAGGCGGTCATAACAGCCAGTCTAATGTGGGAGGTCTTTACGGGAAATCACGGTCTTAATTAATTAAGAAACACTTAACCATAATAGCATGTAGTGGGACATGAGGGGTTAAGTGGGTGCCTTGGGTGGCATGAGGAAATTTGGTGGTTGCCTTGGGTGGCATGTGGAATCTAGTGGGTTGCCTTGGGTGGCAATAGAAAATACGATTAGAATACTTAACCAAGTGGAAACATGTAATTAAACATGATTAAAGGGTTAAGTGGGATACACTAGATATTTGACAAGCTTAAGTGGGTAGCTTGTGGGGGCCCATTTCAACCAATATCCCAAACGTATCTTTGTGGGCTCGACCCAAGTCGAGTGACGGGACACGCATATTGGGCTTGATTATAAGAGGCCAAAACGGGTTAGCGGTGGCAACGCAAGTCCAACGGGTTTCATATGCGTGTGTGGGCCCGGGCTGGTTGATAAGCCGTTGTTGCATCGTGTAGATATAAAGCCGTGCACCGTTGGTATTGGGTAGCCACTTTAGGGGAGTGATACACCCCACTGTGGGACCAGCACGGGTATCTACGGTAGGGAGCCGATCGCTTGGGGAGTAGTGGGTACACCTAATGAAGATAGGGGCAGACGACACCTATGTAGGGGTACAAGAAACTACTGGGTAAGTATTACCGGGTACACCTAGTGGAGATAGGGGCAGACGGCACCTATGTAGTGGGCTAGGGGTACATGAAACTACTGGGGAAATTTTCTAAGTCTTTGGAAGGGATCAACCTTTAAGTAGGAAGGACTGGTGTGGTGCAGTTAGTAATTATCCTTGGGTGGGTAGATGCGTCCTGACGGTTATCTTAGTTTATCCTAAGTCTACCAAGCTGCTTAGTGTAGCCATTCATCCCCAGATATTACCGTAGGTCAAGTTTATGTCTTCTCTGGTTACTTTAATGATTGTATTGTTAAAGTTATAGGACTCACTCAGACTTATGTCTGACCCCGTTGTTTTTATCTTTTTCCCAACCCTCAGGTCCTACGGTGGATCCTAGCGGTAGTAGAGCTTGATCGGATTTCTGTTTCCAGTCTTGAGGAGCTTGGGTAGATGTAAAGCTCCAGTTATCCAGTTATCTTTTCTTTTCTTATGGCTATTGTATGAGAGAGTGGGATTATGTACTTCTTTATTTTGACAGATATTGTACTTGACTTTTATCATGGTTTTATGATGTAACCAGACATGTTTATTTCCGCTGTTATGAGATGATGTTTAAAATTTCAAATACTATTTATATCTGTCTTGGTGTAATTTTTCTGTTCTATATTCACTAAACTACTCCACCGATGCTATGGCATTCCCTTAGTGAGTGACTATAGCGGGCGTGGGGTGTTACACCGTGGACCCCGCGAAAGTGGTTGTTGTGCAAGATTGGAAGGTTCCACGAAATGCAACTAAAGTCCGAAGCTTCCTCGGGCTAGTAGGCTTTTACCGAAAATTCATCAAGGATTTTGCGAAAATCTCAGCTCCGCTTACAAAGTTGACAAACAAGAACCTAGCTTTCAATTGGGATTTGGATTGCGATATTGCTTTCCAACGTTTAAAGAGGGCTCTGACAATAGCCCCAATTCTGACATTGCCAGATGGGAGCAAGATGATTACCATATACACGGACGCCTATGGTACGGGACTTGGTGCTGTCTTGATGCAAGAAGGAAAGGTAGTAGCTTATGGAGGCAGACAGTTGAAAGTACATGAGAAAAACTACCCAACCCACGATCTAGAGTTGGCTGCCATCGTCTTTGCACTTAAGTCTTGGCGCCATTATCTCCTAGATGAGAAATTTGAATTTTATACCGACCATAAATCATTGAAGTACCTTTTCTCACAGAAAGATCTCAATTTGAGGCAGCAAAGATGGATGGAGTTTCTTGCCTCATACGATTTGAGATATCCTATACTCCTGGCAAGGGCAATGTAGTAGCTGACGCTTTGAGTAGAAAGAAGCTGACCCTAAGCCCTCTCTTTGTAGAAAGACAAAGCTTGGAGTACATAGCCAACTTTGATTTTAGACTCTCTGTCGATCATGTGACTGATTTGTTGGCATCGCTAGAGGTGCGGCCTTCTCTTTTGGACTTAATAGGGACCGCACAACGTGAACACCCCCAGCTAGTTGATGTGATAGATAAGCTGATTAGGGGTGAGACTTCTAGTCACCTCAATAGATACTCCATCGATGATAAGGGTTGGTTGAGGGGGGATGGAAGGCTATGCATCCCACAAGCAAGGGATTTGGTGAAGAAAGTTCTTGAAGAAGCACACCATTCCAAGTTGACCATACACCCCGGTGGAGACAAAATGTACAAAGACATCAAAAGGGTTTTCTTTTGGAATGGCATGAAGAGGGATGTAGCTGAATTCTTTCTAAGTGCATGATATGCCAACAAGTCAAGGTAGAGCAGAAGAAGCCTGGTGGTTTGCTTCATCCTCTGGAGGTCCCACAGTGGAAGTAGGATAGCATCTCGATGGACTTTACTGATGGGCTGCCTAGGTCAAGAAGAGGCAATACCAGTATTTGGGTAATAGTGGATAGGCTCACAAAAAGCGCTTACTTCATACCCGTTAAGAGTAGAAGGACTGCCTCATCTCTAGCATACATATATCTTAAAGAGATAGTTCGACTCCATGGGATGCCCTCCAGCATAGTGAGTGACCGAGATCATATCCTCACGAGCAAGTTTTGGAAGAGTTTGCAAGAAGCTGTAGGCACACAGTTATGCTTAAGCACGGCCTATCACCCTCAAACCGATGGCCAGATGGAAAGAGTGAACAGAGTATTAGAAGACCTCTTGAGACTATGCGTTCTTGACTTCGGAGGTACATGGGAGGATCATTTACCTTTGGTGGAATTCGCTTACAACAATAGCTACCAAGCCACCATAGGCATGGCACCTTTCGAAGCTTTATATGGAAGACCGCGCCGGTCACCAACTTGTTGGTGGGAGTCTACAGACAAGCTCATACTTGGATCAGACATGATTAGAGAAACTTCAGAGAAGGTGGACTTGATACGAAAAAGAATGAAGACGGCCCAAGATAGATAGAAGTCCTACGTAGCCAAAAGAAGGACCGACCTTGAAGGTTGGAGACAAGGTGTTCCTTAAAGTATCTCCTTTGAGGAATGTCGTTCGCTTTGGATCCACAGAGAAGTTAGCACCAAGATTTGTAGGGCCGTTTCCTATCATTGAGAAGATTGGAAAGATGGCTTACAGATTAGAGCTGCCCGAAAGATTGGCTGGAGTTCATAATGTCTTTCACGTTTCTCACCTACGGAAGTGCCTACATGAGTCTGCGGAAGTGGTGGAACCAAGCATATTAGAGGAAGTAGAAGTAGAGCGAGAGGCGACTGTGAGGAGGATTCCAACTCGTATCTTGGGAACGGAAGTCAAAAAGCTACGCAACTGTGAAGTCAAGCTTGTTAAAGTTCAATGGAGCAATGAAGAGGAAGACGCGACTTGGGAAACTGATGACAGAATACACGTAGCCTACCCTTTTCTTTTTCAGGGTACATCTTTGATCTCTTTTTCCTTAAGTTTATGCTTGTACTTATCTTTTTCTATGTATATCTCCTCGGTCCCATCCTTATCCTTAGGTAGAAACCAATGGATGTAAACATGTATTTGAAACATGTTATGATTGTGGCTGCAAGTGGTTGCTAGTGGTTGCTCGTGGATGCATATACACACACATTAGGTGTTAGATCGGCTCAGTCACTTTTCATATTGCATATGCATATATGTATTTGTATATGATTGTAACTTGATGTATTATCATGTGGACGTTGCATTTGTACGAATGATTGTGCACTCATGTAGAAGTATGATTAGGGATGATTGCATACATAATGGACTCATGGCACCGATATGAATTGCATTAAGGAGGTCAATTGAATCAGTAGACCGCCTGATTTTGCATTAGATAAGGACATGTACACAAACTATGCATATGATCATGAAGCATTAGAAATTTTTAAGGACAATGCACACCTGTGTTTGATGGTTGAGTGGATGAATGATTGGATGGTAGGATATACGTTCTTCTCGACGTGAAGAATTCGGGGATGAAATCCTTAAAGGCGGGGAGAATGTAACACCCCGTATTTTTTGTTAACATTGAAGTTACGAATTAAACTATACTTAATTTCAAATGCGAGAATCAAGGGAAATGGGTTACGCCATTGCGTTCGTCTCGAAATTCAGCTAGAGATAAAGTCCAAGTTTGCGAGAATTGGACACCGTATGAAGAAGTTATGACCTTCAAAAGTTTCAGGAAATTCAAACGGTTTAATTTAAATTCAAAATTCAAATCCAGAAGCAAGATTGGGCTGAGCGGGAAATTTCCCGCCCAGGGATCAGGTCGACCAGGGGGTCGACCCTAATGTCGACCTCCCCTATACAGGTTGACCTTAGTGTCGACCTAGGGGTCGACCTACCCCCTTCGAGCAGATCTGTGTTTCAGCCAATTTCGACTCACTACTGAGTCATTAGGGCTGAGTTGGCTATTCTGGATAACTCTATCTTGTCTTAATGGTCTTGATTGATTCTGAGATGATCTGACGGCTCCTATTCAATCAAATCTCTATAAAAGCAACCTAATACCTCAACCCTAAATCATATTAAAATTAAACCAAGAGCCGTCATGCTGCCATTAGACAACCTAGAGTAGCCGCCACTTGAAGCTAACAAAGAGACGAATCAAAACTAAATTAAAACAACGATTGTCTACACCAAAGGGGAGCATTTCAACTTCAGAATACAGATTCCAGAAATCAAGATCTTCGTTTGTTGTAAGTGTAGTTATCTTTTAGATGTAAACAAATTTAAGACGTGATTTGATATAAAGTGAAAAATAGAATTATACCATGTTGTATGATATTGACGATGTTAATTCATGTTTGTTTCTTGTGATGATTTTATCATGAATTGTCTTGGAATGTTTGTGGCTTATTGGACTTGGTGTTGGATCTATTAAGAATTGAGAATGAAACTATCAATATCATATGCAAGTTATATGCTTCATGTTCGGATCTACATATATATGTTTATATGATTAATGCAAGTTGTATGTATTAAGTTAGATCCAAGTCAAGATCTACATATATATATATATATATATATTCATATGCTTTATGTTAGATCCATATGCCTATATACATGTTCATATGTTCATATGCAAGTTACAAGTTTTATGTTGGATCCATGTCAAGATCTATCCAGGTTCATATGATTAATGCAAGTTATATGTTTTATGATAGATCCAAGTCACAATCTAATTGTACATATGTTCATATGCAAGTTACATGTTAGATACAAAACTAGATCTATATTTATATGCATGTTTGTAAAGTGGATTTATGCAAGTTCACCTTGTTAGATCTAGTTCACACCTGTATGTTAATGTTAAAAATTATACATGCTTTGGAATTGGACATGTCATGATTATGTCATATGCTAGTTTATAATTGAGGTTATGTTCACACATGCCTAGATCTACATATTAACATGTTTTAGGCTTATGATTATTTAAGTCTAAATTATATGCAAGTTCATGTGACATGTTAAATTATATGAATAAAGTTTTATGCAAAATTTACATGTTTGGCTGAATCTATATTATGCATGTTCTCTTCTTTACCTCTTGTTTATAAATTGGGCTAATATGCGGGCCCAATGACTTTATGTGATTAATACGAACGAACAAACGGGGGTAACGTTGGGATAGTCATAAAATCAAAACATGTTAATAATGTAGGTGGGCCTAAAACCATGTGAATGGTTAAGGCCATGAGTGATATAATTTATACCATTAGTCTTGAAAATAATTAAGTATGTAACCTGAAACACTTGTAGAAAATTTACATGTATAAAATGTAAAAGATGAATATTCCTAACCCGAGGTTAGACTGAGTTGTGGTGTAAACCTGCCCGGAACCGACCGACACATTCAGTAAACACAACAATACCTGTCTAATGTGAGAGGTTAGTGCATCAAGCCCAGAAAGACCTGAGGTTAGACTGAGTTGTGGTGTAAAACTTCCCGGAACCGACCGGCACATCCAGTAACCACAACAATACCTGTCTAATGTGAGTGGTCGGTGCTTTAATTAATTAATTAATTAATTAAAGCTCATGAACAATCAAGCTAGAAATGGTGAGGTTAAGTAATTAAGAAAACACTTAACCAACTTAGCATGTTAACTAGACAAGATTGGTAGGGGTTAAGTCAAACCAAGGACACTTAACCAATTTAACATGTTGACTAGAAAAACCCTAGTAACGGGGACTCGTTTCAGCAGTAACCCACATGGATGTATCAAGGTACCCTGAACTAGGCAGGGTGGGGCACGATTACAGGGCTGAATATAAGCGGTCAAAAGGGCGGCGGTTAGGTGCGTCGGTGTAGGTTCCGACGGAGCATGGGCGTGCACGGGCTCCGGAGTGGAAAAAGAAGGCACTGGGCACCAGGCGTACACTTGTGCATCTTTGAATCGTGTCAGGGTTGCCATTATAGGACTAGATACACTCTATACTGGAATCAGCACAAGTACTTAAAAATCTCGTGGGGCCGCATGACACCGGGAATACATGAATGCTAGTAGGAGACGATCAATACATGAATGGGATCACTTTATCATGAACATACATTGTTAGTTAAACATCTCTTAGTGGGTGTAGAGAAGTAAAAGTGGGTGCGATAGCCAAATCTAGTTAATTCTTACCTTACCTCATTTTAGGACTACACTATCCTTATGGTATCATTCTAAGTTCAGTTTATTCATGTCATAGTCTTTTGCTTGTTTACATGTTATTAAATAACTGGGCTTACTAGACTTATGTCTGACCCATTTTCCTTTCGCTTCTTTTCTTCTGTCCCCCCCTCCCCCATGTACATAGGGAGGAAACATTTCTGCTTAGTCCAAGTTAGTCAAAGCTTGAAGACCGTAGATGTAAGGCTTGGACTTTCCTTTTTGAGCTATGGCTATGGTCAAGCACTTGTTGGGGATTTATGTCATTTTATTTTCAGTATTGCTTCTTTATGTTTTCAAGACAGATGAAAAGTTGTAATAATCTGGAAGGTTGAAACAGTTGTTGAATTGTTGTGTTGAACAAATATTTATGAAATAATATTGATCTTTTTCCGCTGCTTAATTTTTTCGGTCTTGTAATTTATTAGTATCTTGTACCTTAAAACACTCCACCGAAGTTAAGGCATTCCCTTTGAGAGTGACCTTAACGGAGGTGGGGTGTTTAAGAGTCGGCCATTTTTTATTTTAGAGGAAATAGGGATTTGGTTATTAAAAGAAAAATAAAAGGAAATGAATTTCTTTGTTGAGAATGGAAGAAGGCATGGTAATATAAAGGAGTGGAGAAATCGTTTAGAAGCTGCGTTGGGATAAGAACGACGTTGAATCATATAGGGTTAGGGTATGCGATTTAAAAATATAGGTCGACTTAGCAGTGTCTCACTACAAGAAATTTGACTTTTACCTACCAATATTATATCTACCAATAAATATGTGTAGGTAAAGAGAACCTTTATATACCAATATTCAAAGGTAAAATTTATTGGTAGGTAAATATTGTCAATGTTATAAAATTATTGAAGGATGATTATCTACCAATAATTATAGGTAGTTAAAATGTATTATATACACATATATAGAAGGGAAAGTTTTTTTGCGATTAGCCCCTACATTTTTTCATATCATTTTAACGTTGCATTAAAAATAATGCTGAGTTGTGTGATGATGCGTCAAAAACATATATTCTAGCAATTTTTTTGAATTGAAGATTTCATTAACATATCCTAACAATGCTTTTTGCAAAATCATTTCTTAATTAATTATTAATAATTATTTTGGAATATGAAATAATTAACAGTTAATGAAATGATAAACAATAATTAAATTGTAAATAATTAATGTTATATAATCATTTATTAATAACTTATCATACATTATTATTATTTTCCAAACAATTGACTATAAAAGTTTTAACTTTAATTATTATTAAATGATTCACAATTTCACACTAATATGTCATCATCTGAAATGACTAAAACATATTTTCTCTAGTTTATTGCAGAGACGCAATCCATACCATCATCTCAGCTTATTTTAAATCAAAACTAACGGTACAAATTTCAATCCACACGATCACTTTTGTGATCTCAATCCACGTAATCTCCTTTGATTGGCCACAATATAAACCACGAAAACTGCCACTACAAATAAATACCAAATATCTTGATGACAACTATTATTATAATTTCTATGTCTACATATCTTAATAGGAAAATTCTATTTGTACACCTTAAATTGCTTTAGATACACAATGCTTTTTTTTAATCATATACACCATTGTTTGCTTAGTATACACCATGCATATTACTAAACTATCCTCAAGCCTGAATAGAACAAAATAAGTTTCTCATTAAGTATCTTTCTGACGTGCATTGATCGAACTAAGGAATATTGATTTCTAAAATTAATGAATTCACTTTTGCAACTCAAATTCAAATCCTTAATTGGATTTATATTTATTTAGTTATTCATATATTAGAATTTAACTTTAAATTTTGAATAATAAAATATTAATCTACTTAAATTTTGACTTTAAATTTAAAACACATTTAAATATAATAAAAGATTGAGAACCTAGTACACAATGAACCATACTAATTTGAGCACTTCATTTGTAAATTTATTTTTGTGACTAATTTGGAATACATAATGTTACAAATAATTATACATGAATGTAACAAGAAAGAATATGAATAAAATATAATGCTTAAATAGAAGTTAAATTAAATTCACTTGATAACACATAGAAATTTCAATTATTTTATGAAGGAATTTCAACGATTGTGTGTGATGTGGACATATGAAATTTTTATTATTTAATTTTATTTTGATTATTTTTTAATAAGGAAAATTTTGTCTTTAATTAAATTAAATTTTTTAATGGTGTAGGTAAAGTAATTTGCGGTGTATAAATTGAACTTGTCATCTTAATATTACAAAGGTTAAATATGACAAAAATATATAAATTCTGTAAAATTAAAAATATCAAAAACATAAAAGCTTGTGTAGACATAAATTATTGCAACTTATGTATAACACAAATTGTTATTCCTGTTTATATTTAAAAATTTATTATGTGATATTTTTCCTTAACATATATAGGTTTCCATTCTAGCTACCATCCAAAAATCTCTTTTGATTGGCTGTAATTTGGGACCAAATCTTGCATGGATATCTCCATAATTCAAAATGGCTCCTATTACGCATGTTCTCCTTTTTCATTTATTTTATCCCAAAACCATCTCCCCCTCCCCCCTCCCCCCAAGCATGTTTCACCGTTACCTCCTCTTCTCCATTTATTTTTCTCCCAAATATTACCCCCTTCTCGTTTCCATCATTGTTCCTATTCCGTTGTTCCTCCTAAAATTCTTTCCTTCTCATAGAATCTGCTACAACTTCCTTTTAATTCACCAATTTCTTCAACCCTAATATTTATCCCTTTCTTCTTGCCTTCATCGTATGTTCCTCTACCTCTCAAACCTCTGCTACCACTATCTACCACTAACTACCTTTGAGGTAATCTTTTGCTTTTGAATGTTTGTTGCTTAGTATATGATTTATCACTTTTTTAAACCAATTTTATTTTCTATGTGTTTCCAAGTTTGATATTTGTTTGTTTTCATCTTGATTACTGTGTTTTTATTTGAAAAAATGTTGATTAATGAGATTTAATTTCATTTTAACCATTCTTTGGTGTATATGTATCACCATGATACTTTTAGCTTATTTTTGTTTCTTTTTTGTTTACGTCTACCTACCATCATCTCTTGAATTTTTGTTCCAAATAATGCATACATGTTGCATTGCATATTACTTAATTTAGGTTCAAGTTGTTTTAAAAAAAAATTGTCCTTCTTTTATTTGATTTTTAGCACAAATACTTTCTTTTGTTTATTTAGAAACATACAAATCAAATGCTGATGATATATTTACCATTTGGAAAAAAACATGGTTCTATTTTTAGATACAAATAAATTGGACCTATATTTTTATTTTTATACGTGTGTCAACCTATTGTTGTTGATTTAGAATTAAAATAACAAAATGAAATGAAGTGTCAACTTTGACTGAAAACTGTATTTACTTTACTTTTTGCCCTTTTATATTTTTTGATACTAATACATACTATTGTTGACTGAAAATTGTATTTATTTTACTTTTTGTCCTTTTATATTTTTTGACACTAAAACATACTATTGTATTTACTTTTTGCTTATTTCTACTTGTTTTGTACCATTTATGTTTGTTAATTATACCTTTTTGGAGTTTTTTTATAATATTTATGTTTGTTATTCCTACTTGTTTTATACCATTTATGTTTATTATTTCTACTTATTTGGAGTTATTTTATACCATTTGTTTGTTATTAATGTACTGGCATCCAATTTCCATGTAGTACACGAAAACGGAGGAGTTATTTAATACCATTTGTGTTTGTTATTTCATACCATTTATGTTTGTTATTTCTACTTATTTTATATCATTTATGTTTGATAATTTTACTTATTTGAAGCTTTTTTATACCATTTATGTTTGTTATTAAGGTACTGACATCCAATTTCCATGTAGTACAAGCAAACACATGAATTATTTTATACTATTTATGTTTGTTATTTTATACCATTTATGTTTGTTATTTCTACTTACTTTATACCATTTTTGTTAATTCATAATTGATTGTCTTTAACTTATCGAACTTAAATATATCATATTCCTTCCCTTTTCCTCCAAATTAAGACATGACGTCTAAAGCATTATGGAGCATCCTCTCACAGAATCTAGATGGGTCTCCATTTAAGGTTTGTAAATGTAAGCATTTGTGAAATTTCACTAGTTTTAGGAGTTTCCTTCTTCTGTATTTGGTTATTTTCATACTTGTATTTTAGTTTCAGAAACATGACCTGAAGTAGCGATGCATCAAGTACATGTACCTCTCCAGGGGAAGGTACAGTTTTAAGAGAATCACATAAGAGTTTAGATTGAATATGATGCTTGTATCATTTGTAATATAAAAATGGAAAAATTGGCTACTTCCTTGTTTCTTTATTGGTCTTTTGTAGACGAGTTCAAGCTGATATTATTACAAATTAGTCAATGGTAGCAAAAAAAGAAAGAATTGAATTGTTTCTTTTCCAATTTACTATGCTATTTTACTATGACAGGTACGACAAACGACTGGACAAATTTTGGAGCAAAAAGCCAGTGACTAAAACTAGAGTGATAGCGTGAGGGACTATGTACAGGTATATGAGTGAATGAGTATCTAGTAAGGAGTCAATGTATACAAGTGAAATGTAGAGAGGAAGTGTATGTATAAGTGATTGTGTAATAGTAAAGAAACAATAGTGTGTACTATTCAAAAATGTAATAAATATTTATTTGAATAAATTTTTGTTATTTGTTTAAAAATAAATTCTTTGTTAAATATTAAATCCTTGTAAATATTTATTTATATTAAATAATGTCATATGGCCTAAAAAATGATGTCATATGCACTAATCAAATGATGACACATGGACAAATTATTGTTTGACACATGAACCAACCATTAAATGCCAAGTGTCGGACTTAATATATGCCATGTGTATACTATTACGACAACCATGTCAGCAGCCATGTAACATGACACATCATCAGCCATGTTAGTAGCTATGTAGGATGACACATCATCAGCCATGTTAGTAGCTATGTAGGATGACACATCATCAAACACATTAGCTGATGACTCACCATTTGAGTCATAACATAGTGGGGTCCATTGATTCTTTTACCTACCAATAACAATAAGTGTAGGTAAAAGCTCTTTCTCTACTAAGCTTTACCTACCAAGCCATACCAATTCAATATTGGTAGCTAAAATATATTACCGACCATTATGTTAGTTTTACCTACGCTTACAATTGGTAGGTAAAGGCCCCATTTTCTTGTAGTGTCTGAGGTACGTTATATTTTATTGAATATTAATTTCTACCACGAAATACCCTGTAACGCGGTGACTTCATACCGTTAACGCAACTTTCAAATGCGAAAAAAATTGTATGTGCCAGCTCGTCTTCGCATCCTGGACCTAATAAAATTATTCTGATCGTATTCCGATTTTATACGACATTATATTTAAATTTAAATTATTTAACAGTTAACCGACTTTATCATGTCTATTCACCAATGACCCTGTTCATTTCCATTTTTTTTTTTTTTGAAACGTTAAATTTCAAATTTCCTTGTATGCACAAATACACACATTTCTAGACCCAGTTCCCGTATAATGCAGCAAATAAAAATCTTCAGTTCATTTTAAAGTTAATAACGTTTATCTTACATTCAACTATTTTTATGTTCCAGTCGATTTTCAAAATCCAATTAAATTATCCGATCAATTTGAATTCAGATATTCCATAATAAACATTCGATTATCAACCAATCATTATAGAAAATATTGAAGTCAATCCCACTCAAACAATATATTTGATTTTAAATTTCTAACCCAGCATCAATATAAAAATTGATTATTCATCGTTAAATCTTTGATAAATCCGATATCCAGTTGTCGAAATTTCTGGGACATTACAGCTTAAAATCATTATCCACTTTAATACGTGAATTTTATTCCTTTACAGAAACTGGACTCATTTTATCAAATCAAATCATGATTTATATTTATAAATACCATTACAGGTCAAAATATATTTATCGAGTTATTTTAGAACTTCATACACATATTCTGTTCCATTTACAAAGTGAACTTCTTGTAAATTTTATATCAAGTTTATGATTAAACCTTAATTACATACTCGATTTGAAATTATTGATTTATATTAATCATCTTGTCAAATTATAAATTATATTCTATATAATTTCTAAAAATAAATTACTTTAATAACATTCGACACCATCGAATTATAATTAAAATCCTTATGGATTTATTTCAATGCTATTCACATTTCGAAGATCGAAATAATTTCATTATTTCGCCTTTAAATGATTTCTCATTTCCATTTTAAATTCATTCTTGGTTCAAAGATTATTTAGTAATAATTATTTAACAGTAATTATTTTATTCCATTTAAAAATATCATTAATAAATCAAACTACTTGTTTTATTATGATTAAAACAAGTTATTAAAACCCTGAATTCTTTTCCAATATATTTGAGTATATTTTATTGTATTTAAATACCAAGTATATTAGGTCATTGTTATTCAAACATCCAAAAACACACAATAATCAATCATCGATTATTTGTCACAGTATATAATGTAATATATGAAAAACAACAATATAATTGTTGAGGAATCCAGTTGGATTCCTCCAACCCGCTTTCCCTGCATCCACAGATGTTAATCAATATAAATAACACCAATTTCATATTAATATGAAATATTATAACAAATAGAATCAGTATTCAATCATTAATTTATAACAAATAGAATCAGTGTTTTTCCCTGCTTCAGATTTTCCCATTCACTAATTAAAATGCCATCCCACATGTTTAGCACAATATCATCTCCTCTGAAATGTTCCAAACGCCAGCTTCCAGTAGCCATTACCGGCTCTTCCTCCATCATTTCATGGTACCCAAAACGGAAATCACGATTCCCACCCTCGGTTTGAAACCCACGTCTCCATCTCCCAAAAAACAAACCGCATGCATGGCTCCAGGAATAGACATCGCCATTTTTTTATGTTGAGAAATGAAGTTGTTTTAAATTTCCGAATGGGTTCAATAAGGTTTGGTTTGAAGTTTTCTCATGATAAAAGCTTAATAAAATTAGTTCTAGAGTTTGGTTTCGTGGATTTACAGTGAGGAGATCGAAGTTGTTTTAAATTTTAGTTTTCCATAGAAAACTTGGATCCAAGAAAACACTGAGAGGCTTGCGTATGTATTATATATAGGAAAAGCACGTAAGATCAAGGTTCCATCTGCAGTCAAGTGCGACTGTACAGGGTAAAGTAGCTAGGGTAGAAAAAGAAAATGTATGCTTAACCATGAAGTTATAGGAATAGGTCTGCTTCTCTACGTTTTAGCCTGAGCGTGGTTTCTTCATTGCCAAGGCAAACTTAGATATTTATTAGCGGTACCCCCATGCATAAAATTTCGTTTGTTACGGACTGCTATCGACAAAATAAAAATACCATTGAGATGAGCAATGTGTCACGATCCTAAAAATATAATAATATTGACAAGCTAAATTATTATGCGAAGTCCCAAAATGCTGATTTAGGGTGTAAAATACTTTAAATAAAAAGTTGCCTATTTTCCAAAATAAAAATTACAGAAAAATTCTATAAATTAAATTAAGTATACGTCTCAAAAATCGTATCCAAATTCGAAACCAATATTTAATTATGTTAAATAAATAGTTATGGCTTATATACGATTCCATAACGATTGTTTGAAAATTTGATTTGGACATAACTTACAATCTATAATGCGAAATCTCCATTTTTCACATCCATTAGAAAAATACAATCAATTATATTCAAACATTTCTTGTTTCGAAGAAATCCAATTTATAATGGATCATGTACACTCAGTTGAAGTCCAAAATGTAATATTACGAACTACCGCGATGTTACAAGCTCGATTATAATTATATTATAACTAATATGTTCAATTGTCTGTTATATAAATTTATTCGTTACTCTAATTCAAATATCAACTCGATTTAATTTCTTAAATAAACCAATTTACACAAAATTGTCAATTCAACCATTTCCAACCATCTCGGATATTAAATTATTATTCCACTATTTAAATCAATTAAAATATTCAAAATATTTGAATTTAAACAATTTAAATATTAAATCACTTTAACCTAATTAAATAAATTAATTATTAAATCGCTAAAAATACGGGAATTTACAGATTTTGACTTGTTATCCAACTGAATCGAAATCATGAAATCGGCATGCCATAACCACAAATTTGTATTGAAGACAACAACAAAAAATCAAAAAGAAATCATACCATATGAAAGTCAAAAAGGAGTAAAGGTTCAAGGGTTTAGTTGAATATAACTTTTTACATCAGTAGAGTGCTTCACAGCATCAAAATGAAGTGGTTGTTACTTTATGCATTATTGTAACTTACCAACCAAAAACCACTTGTAGTATGCGACTGAAGCATCGTCTTCACGAATGTAGGATAGAGTTCTCCAACCCAGCTAATAACTCATTTGTGCACTTAATTTCGAGCTAGATATACTAGCTCTAACACCTACCATATATAAGTTTGATAAAAAATATATTATTTTGTACTCTCACTCGAGTATCAAGAACCATATATGTTAGTAGCTAACTACATATACCCAAAAAAATCTGATATGAAATGGACAATATTATGAAGCTAAATGAAACTAAACGTGAATAGTGACTCACTTCTAAAAATGCATATCACTCCTCTTCTCCCTCATCAAAAAATATATTTACAACTGCGTATTTTTATAAAAATTTGATATAAGAAAGGTGTATTTAGCTCTATACTATAACAATAGCAAAACTTATAGAACATGTTTTAGCATAATACGCATTGAGTTACTAAGGAAGTTAAATATATAAAGCATAAACGAAAACCCCGACCACTTTTTTCCCTCTTCCTTTTTATTTTATATAAGCCTATTGGCTTCTAATATATTTGGAGTGGCTGTGTTAATATTTTGATGATGTGGGACTATAGGTTGCTATCTCTTCTTCTTTCCAAATTCCTCTTTCTCTTGCTCATTCATTTCCAACAATTTCTGTAATGCAATAGGATACCATGGGCATGCACAGTAGTAGATCTTGAGTTATTGTGCCCAAATATTCTATGTTTTTGCAGATCTAAAATTTTGATTTCTCATAACATTTTCTTCTGAACTCACCAACGATGACTTATATAGCTAGATATGAATACTATTATCAGATGCCAAAAATAGAAATGTAATGTGCTAAACTTTAGAGGCAAATTGGCAAATAGACTAGTCTAGATAGATATAATTTACTAACGGGCACATTTTTCATTCCCTAAATGTGCTAGCACTTGATAACCATTCACCATTTATAAATGCAAAAGATTTACACTCTTACTTTCTTTTTACAAAACATAAATATGACTACAATGTAAAAGTACCAAACGCTTTCATTCAAAAGGCTATATTAATATCAGTACATTGGATATGACATGAAAATATTTATATCATTTTCTATAATACTTAAAGAATATATTATTTTTCATTTACTCCCTATATGTCTTTGATTTTTCTTCAATACATCCTTGGTTTTTTTAAGGATATGTAACGAAGATTTGTAACAACCCGTATTTTTGGAACTAATTTAAAATTTAGTTTCAATTGATTTTCAGAGAATTTAAATATTTTTGATGAATTATTTTGAGAATAAATGACTTAAAATTTATTTTTATTGAAGTTTGAATGTATAAATTTAATTTTAATTAAAACAAACGTGAAATGGTGTGGTAGTTTAAAATTTCGATTTTGAACTTTGAATGAATGCATAGGATTCAATACAAATCAGAAATTGATAAAACAAGTAACACTAGAATATTTTGAATTGTAATTTTCTAACGAGAGCAAGAAATGGAGATTTCACTTTATGAATTGTAAGTTATGTCTAAATTAAGATTTAGAACAATCGCTATGGAATATTATATACAGTCCTAAAAGTCACTTTTTACATATGAATGAATTTGGATTCAAAACCACTTCCATTGAGTTCAAAACATCGTTTAGGCGGTCGAAAACTATAAGGATCGATATGTTTGGAGATTGTGGAAATTGGGACTTTGGTTAGGGCTTGGTTAGCCAACTTAGCCACTTCACTTAAGTGCCCCCAAATCAGCCCTTTCTCCTTCATTCAACTTCAACACTTAGCATAATTAGAAAAATGGAGAGTGGAAAGGGAAATTAAAATTCCTAAGCTAGGGTTCTTTATTCCAAGCCCAATTCTTGTTGAAATCAAGTTGCAGAAGCTTAGGTAAGCTCCTCTTCATCTTCTCTAGCTTATCTCCTTTTTGATTTTTGATAATTCCTATGACCCAACTCTTAGGAAATCTATTTATATGTGCTTAGATTGGAGATTTGCGTGCAATATTGGAAGGAAGGGTGATTTTGCTTGCTATTAGGCCCATTCCTTGTTTGTAAACAAGCAAAGGTGAGATTTTCTGTCATAATATGTGTTGTGAGGAACAAAAAGGGCTAGTGTTTGTTAAATATGAAGTAGTTGGTTTAGTTTGGGCTGATGAAATGACTATTGATTGATCATATGAGTTTAACATGAGGATAAATGTTAAGTACTGCAGTAAAAATCGTTTTTATTTGATATAGGTGAGTTATTCATGAACTCACAATTATGCACAAGCTACTGGCTTGTAAAAGAGTAACTTAATGTTCATTTGGTTTTGCGTATGCTAGTGGAGTGGACATGCTAGTGTAACTTAGACGATTTCATGTATTTATGTTGCATTGAGGTTAAAGTTTATGATGAGGATTGTCCATACGATCTAATTCATATGCTATGAGTGGATTTGGTGATTTTGTGAAGCCCCGTTGCCGCCCCAACAAAGTCTTAAGTCTTCACAAGTCATTTGAATTGCTTTGGCATGCTTTGGTTGGGAATTTAGTTCACCATTGAATTTATAATTAAAACCATAGTAAATCTTTTGTATGAATGTTTGTGCATGTGCATTTGGGTGTTGTAAGTTATTTCGGCAAGTTTTAGAAGCCTCATATACATGTATATAATATCATAGGCCTTCGGGCATTCGTCGATAATGTTTTGAACATGTTTCAAGGCTAATTATGCTTTGAAACAGGATTCAGACGTCTGAATTATTTAAGTTAGATGTTTGAATCATTTAGGTCAGACGTTTGACCTGCTCCAAATAATTATGGAATCAAGCAAAAGAATTCAGATGTCTAATTTTTTTGGCTCAGATGTCTGAAATAGGTCAAAAATGAACTAAAACCTTGCTGACTCAGGAAATAGAAAATTCACACGTCTGAATTTTTCATTCAGATGTCTGAATTCTGTTTTTGAGCTTTTGACCAGAATATAAGCCAATATATTTTCTATTCAGAGCCTTGTATTTAATATCAAATTGGTTTTTGGGTTTATCGTGAACAGTGTTTTAAATAACACTTGTTCTTTAACCAGATTTACAATGGAATGCGATTTTTGGTTTGTCGTGAATTGTGTCTTAAATAGAACTGTCCTTGAACCCCGTTTGAATAGAATAAATCTTTTAATTAAGATTTGAAGAATAATTACCAATTAATTAACATTTAATTAGAACTGAAAATGGAATGCGAATTGGGTTTATTGTGAACTGTGTCTTCAACGACATTCGTTCTTTAACCCGATTTACAGTGAAATGTGATTTGGAATTTATAAATCTTTTTATTAAGATTTACCGGGAATTTTCCAAAGTAAAGTTTTCCAATTAATTAACATTTAATTGGAATGGAATGGAATTCGATTTGGTAATAATCGAAATGAACTTCTGTGGAGGAAGACTGTTAATACGTATGGAATTTAAAAGGTTTTGCCGTTATTCCATTTATATTATTGGTCGGATACAGAAATTGATATCGATTATATATTGATTTGTTTTTCGTGAAGATTCCATAATTAATGGAATATGATTTGGTTTTATCGTGAATTGTGTTTTAAATGACATTAGTTCTTTAACCCAGTTAAAGACAGGAGTACATGTATGTCATTGTATTTCGAACTGTATGGGTGATCTCTGCTAAATATATATCTGTTTGGTGGTGGGTAATTTATTCTCTTGCTTAACACCCTTCTCTGAGACGTACGAGCTCAGAGGTTATGTATCGGTAGAAATCAATAGTATGGTGTAGATTGTCGATGCAGCATGTTTGATTTCCCAAAGTTAAATAATCATTAGTATTGATTTTTGGAAAGATTAAAACCAAGTGGCGTTTTAATGAATCTTTAATTAGATTGAAATGAGAATTGATAATTTAAATTATCAAATTTGGGAAATGATCGAGAATGGAGTATCACCAGTTTTGCTCCTAGTGATAGTTAAATCTTTAATTAGATTTGAACGTGAAATGTTAATTAATATTACCGATAACACTTTGGTGATAGATATGGAGTATTACCAGTTTTGCTCCATGGGATGAATAGGTTGGGATTGGAAATAAAATAAATGATTACTTCGGTGTGGTTCACTAATCCCAACTAATTTGGAAAACCTTAACATGGTTTGAATTGACAAACAAAGGAAGATTAAAGAATAAATTTTAAAGAATTTATCTTTGATAAAATTCAAGGGAACCTTTGCCTAAGAATGTGAATAAGCGGATATTCTGGATTGGAATGAGGCGTACGTTGTGTTTTTGTAGCACTGGTTTATAATATACGCGAGTTATTCGGAAAGGTCGGGTTTATACCCATTCTGAATAACTGATTCGACGATAAGTCGACGATGAAGATGGTGGTTGAAGATCGGAGGTATTCACATCGTTTGGATGATTACTGATGTCTTGATTGGTCTGTACACCTAAGACGAGGTAATAAGTGGTGATCGTCCAGACATACTTGGAGATCGACCGGATATGCGAAGACCTCTCTCATGTATTGGACATACGGGACGAGGAATAAGGTGCATCCGGTTTCGTTCAGACCCAGAACGAACTTGTAAATGATGTGTGATTGTCATTGGATTTTATTCTATGTTGACTGATTTCTATGAAATATATATTTGTCTGGCGGCAGAGAATTTATTGTCTTTCTTAACGCCCTTCTCTGAGACGTACGAGCTCAGAGGTTATATATCGATAGACATCAGTTGCACGACGTGAATTGCCAGTGTGGCATGCTGAGATGCAGATGTTCAAGGCTTCTATTGAAAAGCAGAGTCTTGTGGTTGATGATCAAAGCACGACCTTAAATTACATAGCTTTGTGTATAGCGTTGATTCGCGAGCCTCACACCTCGGTATGAGTCAAAAACGAGATCAGACCGCTGGGAGACCATGATGTTTCTTTCTAGCTATGGATGGTGTCAGCGTTTTACAAGCCCTGACATTTATATTATTTTTACCTATGTGGTTGTTGGATTGCGAGGTGCCTCAGATATATCGGTCTCTTCGGAGCCGTTGGATATAGTTCCTATAGGACCGGGAAACATGTGTTCAGGAACTGCCAATCCACTAACGTAAGTGTGGACCGACCCAACCGATCCAGGGTTACCCAGAGTGTGTAGTCCTGATACATTGGCTACAGTGTCTCGAAGCGGTGAGGAGCCAACCCTGGCCTCGACTCATCACGGAAACCCAATTTCCAATACGTGACATTTCAGTTTTATTTGTAGAGCCTAGTATGGCGACATAGTGGGATGGGGCACTATGCTGTCTATGATTGATACATTTATATTTGAAGTTGTTTTCATACATTTTACACTATAGTATCAAAATGATTTGTTTTAAATGTACCAAGCATGTTTGGCTATTATAAGGTAAAACTCTATCCTCCGGCTTGCGTTGCATTGTGTGATGGGACCTGAGTCTTATAATAGCTTCATTGTTCCAAAAAGCATTGCGCTGTTTGTTTTATGCACTAGTATTCTTGGGAGGAAACCTGTTCCATGTTATATGGCGTGGTACCTTGATTTACTTGATTTTAAAGTAATGATTTAATAACTGTTTTAGTTCTCACACCAGTCACATGACTGACCTGAAGTTATTTGTTTTAACCTAAACTCTGGGTGCCCCTATTTTCCTCACAGGCAGCTAGTAGTTTTGGTTTTGCAGATTTATATTCACAGGATCCTGGTTTACAGCTGGAATGATATTCGGAAAGCTTTGTATCCGTTTATCTCTTTCAGTGGTGTTTTTTTATTATTTTCCGCTGCATTGTAATTTGTAAATCTCTGATATTTTTCTAGTGTATAATATTTATTCATACTCTGTATATTCTTGTACTCTGATGTAAATTATCGTAATAAGCAATGAAATGTTCTTCTGTTTGTGTTCCAATGTGTGTTGTCCTCATAGCAATCCCGGGCTTTCCTTCACGGTGAAGTTCAGGTCGTTACATTTGGTATCAGAGCTTTGGTTTACAGAGCTCGAGAACAAGGAACATTAGAACCAAACGAAAGAATTCATCAGAGATTGGATTAGTAATAACCAATAAGGAATGACTAGTTAGAGATGGGATCAGTAGTATCCTAGAACGAGTGTGAAGTGTAGTGTTTTTAAAATAAAAATGAAAACAAATTTTGTTTTAAAAAAATAAATCTAATTATACATATTTGATTATATTATTTTATATTGAATTTGGACAATCGAGTATATAAAGATTTTGCAAACATATATTCGATGTTTTAATATACCGGATAGATATAAAATCACACTCTAGTTGCCCGGAGAAGGTTCTGATGATGGCACGTCATCATCAGCACTTGTGGTCGAGTTTCGAAAGTGGAATATCTATATATTTCCAATTGACTGGTGTGAGAACCAAAACTAGATAGGGTTATTTGTTATGATTTGGAATCAAAAATGGATTTTTATATGTGTATTAAAGTTATGCATTTGAAACGTTAATCAACTAATTGACTGTTGATTGTGTTGTTTGATTGTTAGTTTGATTAATTAAAATTTTGAACCATTAAGCCAAATTGAATCAAATATTGAACTGAATTGAAAATTATTAGAAATTGCATACATGTGCATGCATATATATTGAACAGGTCATAGCAAGGAGGCTAGAGAAGAAGAATAAAATTGTATGCCCGACAAATAGGTACATGTTTACTAATTTCTTGGGTTTGGATGATTTCATGAGCCGATTGGCAAGCCGCTTGGCCTTTTCTTTTTCTTTTTGAGATGAGAGGACCTATGTGGTGGTTTGTGGATTTTCCCGGTGCTCCCCGTACAATGGACGTTATGGCGAAAATTTTCGAAAATTTAGGGTGTTAGCCATATTTTTGAAAAATTAGAAATTCTTAGAAATTGAGAAGTTGAAGAATGAAAGCCATAATGAAAGTTGAGTTGATTAGTAAAACAACTTTCAGCTCCGTTCCTTTTCGAGGACGAAAAGATTTTAAGTAGGGGAGACTGTAACAACCCGGAAAATTAGAATCAATTTAAAAATTTTATTTTGGCAATTTTAATGAATTTTGAATATTTAAAAAGAATTATTTTAAACAATAATGACTAGAAATTTATTTTGAGTAGAATTAGAACGTATATATTTATTTGATTCGAAGTTAGAATATAAAAATTTATTTTTAATCATAAAATAAATTGGAAATGACGCGGTAGTTTGAAAATTCGATTTCAAATTTCAAATGAATGTACAAGATTCAAAACAAACTGGATTTTAGTGAAACCAAAAATATTTTAATCTATTTGAAAATATCTTTCCAACGAATCTGAAAAATCAAAATTTCATAGAGGGAATAAAAAGTTATGTCCAATTGAAATTTCAGAATAGTCGCTATGGAAATATAGCCCTTAAAAATAAAATTTTTGCAAACGACCTCCGATTTTGACGAGACCACTTTTGTTGGATCCAGAATGTCAAACTATCGCTAGATACTAATTTTCATAATTTTTGGAATCAATATGTTAGCGTGGTAAATTTAAACGTGTTTGGTCAATTCAATTTGAATTTAATCGACTGGAAAATGACCGTTTTTCAAACGGTCTCCAAATTCGACGAAATTAGTTTTGTTATGACTGTATCATCAAAACATAGCTAGATTTATTTATATGGAATTTTTGGAGTCAGTATGTGGCCCCAGTAATTTAAAATGTACGTTAAAATTCAATATATTGATTCATATTTTAATTTTGATAAAAACTGATGGAACCAGTTGAATTGGCTTATGGGACATATCCCATTGTGTCTGGAATGGGGGTATTTAGCTAAAGGTGATAGTCGTTGGATTCGATTTGGAGTTCAAAAGAAAAATTAACTTTTTGGAGAATTAAATAAAATAAATATATACTTAGTCAACCCTTCTTTATCTCTCCTCTCCATCTTCCTTCACCGTAGGAAAACAGAAGAAGAAACGCATGCTCCATCCTAGGGCCGTCAATTTCGTACACGACCCGAAACACGACCCGTAACCCGCACGATAAAAACCCGACCCAACCCGACCCATTTATAAACGGGTCAATTTCGGGTCAACCCGCTCTGACCCGTTTAATAAACGGGTTGACCCGACCCAACCGGTGAACCTGTTTCTGACCCGTCATGACCCGTTTAATTATAAAACATATTTTTATTACTCTACAATCTACAAAACATAGGCCCGGCCCAGTCCACTACCTATCATGACCCGTGAACCTGTTTATATTTATATGGGTTGGACCGACCCGTTTACAACCCGTTTGACCCATGAACCCGAATTTGACCCATTTATGACCCGTGAACCTGTTTATGACCCGTTTATGACCCGTGAACCCGTTTATGACCCGTTTATGACCCATTTATGACCCGTTTATACCTTATACGGGTTTACCCGACCCGTTTATAACCCATTTACGACCCGACCCGCCATGACCCGTTTACGACCCGACCCGTTTACGACCCGACCTGGCCAAATTAAACGGGTTACACGGGTCGGGTCGGGTCAACCCGTTTATAAACGGGTCGGGTTCGGGTTGAGCAATTTCTGACCTGTTTAATAAACGGGTTGACCCGACCCGTTTAAAATTGACCCGAACCCGAATTGACCCGACCCGAACCCGATCCAACCCGACCCATTGACACCCCTAGAGTCCATCCCCTCCCGTCACTGCCACCACCAACCCTAGCATCGCCGCTGGCCTCCTCCTCCTCCCCTCCTCCTCCTCTCTCTCTCCTCAATCCTCTCCTCTTTCTTCTTCTTTAATTTGCAAAACCCTAAGCCCCAAATCCTAAAACCACCAACCACCGACACTATGGGCCCCACCCCAACCACTGAACCACCCCCGCCGCTTGCACCGCCCCCTACATCGCCACCAGCCACCCAGCTCCGGCCGTGGGCCCCTCCTCCTCAAAATCAGATTTTTCACCAATTCCCGTTTTTGCATAAAACCCCCTATCACTATTTCGCCGATAACTCTCAAACGGTGCGGTTCTGTCCAAAACTCCACATACCCAAAATCGAAGAGCACGATCTTCTCTTCGATTTGAGTATACGAAAGTCTTATTTTGGACTGCGGAGTTGTTCAGGAAACGCGTCCAAAGTCTACTGTCCAAATACTGTCTTTTCGTGATTTCCAGCGAAATGGCACATTTTCGGAAGGAAGACCACAGGTGAAAGTTGTCCGGAATGGCGCGTTTAAGCTAGAAAAAAAGATGTTGTGGAGATTGGAGCTCGTTTGCAAATTCTGGAACTAGAACAGCAAATCCGAACGATAGAAAATATGTGAGTTTTCTCCGCTTTAAAGCTTCTATGGTTTTTGACGTATGAAGTATGTAAAGTTATGATTTTTATTTATATAAAGTTATGATTTTTAATTACATAAAGTTATGAATTTTAGTTATGTAAAAATATCATTTTTGGTTAGTTAAAAATAGGATTTTTATCGTAGGAAGGAAATATTTTTGGCAAGATTAAAAATATGATTTTTAACTAGTGTATGGCATGGAAATGTTTTTAGAAAGATAAAAATATGATTTTTAGATTATATATGTTATTTATAAAATGGTCATACAAAGAAATAATTATTAGTTGGATAAAAATCTGATTTTTATATATGTAGTAGCGATATAAAAATCTGATTTTTATAATGTAAACATCGTGTTAAAAATATGATTTTTACCTATGTAGTAGCATTATAAAAATATGATTTTTATGTACATGTAGTGATATTAAAAATATGATTTTTATATACGTAGAGTTTTAAAAATATAATTTTTAGTGAAGTAAAAATATAATTTTTAGAATTAAAATAAAAAGGTGATTTTTACTTTGAACAGCGTGACGAGGATTGCGCTGAAATTTCAGGCAAGTCAGGACTGTTTTGAAATTCAGAAATAAAAATGGCGGAGTGGAAACCAAAGGTGATAACTTCTCACTTTAATTTATTTTCTAGTTAAAATATATACTACGATGCAGACGGTGCTTAGTAGCACCCGACACCCGTCGTCCAAGACCATGGGCAACTTGTTTGTTTGTTTGATTATGTTGTGAAAATTTATTGTGTGATGTGGAATGGAATAAAATATTTTATAGTTAAAAATATAATTTTTAACGTGTATATGAATAAAATAAATATTCATAAACAAATCGGACGATTTGTTTATGTACACACATTTGACTGATATTGATTGGGACGATAAATTTTACACATCACCCAACTGCACAAATAAAATTCATTATTTGTTGATTGAAACCCCACACGGGTATTGAGATGATATTGGGCATACACTAATCCCAATATTTAGTATGTCAATTGATTGGTTGACAGATTGTTATAAGCGCTAAATATTTATATTTGATGCTTATGCAGTGTAGAATGCACTCTGGATGATGGTTGACTGTTTTTGATTGTTGTTGTGTACATGTGTTGTATGAAAACCATATAAATCAAATTATATAGAAATTGACTAAGTCTGATTCCAGTTCATAAATAATGAATATTTTAAAGTAACAAATATTTTAAAATAGTATTCAGTAAAAGATCAAAATCTGATTTTGATGTCCGATTTGGGATGGACACGAAAATATTTAAATATATAAAGCCGTGTTGATTTGATTGCGCCATTTTGACGTGAACGATATTTATATCGATTTTATTTGTTTTTATAATGAATATCAAAAAGGGAATATTTCAAAATATAATATTTTGAAAATATTATCATTTATATATGAATGATATGGAATATTCAATTTTGATTTGAAATTGAATATGAAGTTGAAACTATTTTGAAAACGAATTTAAAACGATTTATAAAATACGTTTTAAATGGAAATCACGAAATATATATAATATATATATTATATATATAATGGCCTGAATAGAACGCGCCGCACCACGGTAGTTCGTGAATTTCGACCATTGACTTCGAACGGACATTATGGGAGATCCGACCGTCGAATTCTCCTAAATCTGGAACCGTTGGGTTCGTATCGAAAAGAGCTTTCCAACAAATATAATAGATTTGAAATCTAACGGTTGGATTTGGAATTATGTCTAAATCAAATTTGGAAAAGGTCGCTGTAAGTGCAGTTCGATGATCGTTTATGGAAATCGACTGTACGAGCCTTGATAAAATTATTAAAAAATATCATAAAATTATGTAAAATCATAATAAATGATTTGTAAAAAATTTGGATGAAAAATTCCATATTTGAAAGGATAAAAATATATTTTTATCGAAACGAACTAGTTATGAACTAGAATTATAATCCAATATTTTTAAATAAATAAATGGGATTTGAAATGGTTTTAAAAATAACTAGAATTTCCAATATATGAATTGGAATGGATTTGAATCGAAATTATCTTTGGAATATTTCAATATTGGATTCCGTGATTATACGAATATTGTGGAGGAATTTGGAAGATATATATATAATTATTCCAATACGATATTTGTTGATTTCAGAATTTGATATTGAATACAAGCCGATATATTTTCTATTTAATATCAAATTGGTTTTTGGGTTTATCGTGAATGGTGTTTTAAATAACACTTGCTCTTTAACCCGATTAACAATGGAATGTCATTTTGGGTTTGCCGTGAATGGTGTCTTAAATAACACTGTTCTTGAACCCCGTTTGAATAGAATAAATCTTTTAATTAGGATTTGTAGAAGAATTACCAATTAATTAACATTTAATTGGAACTGAAAATGGAATGCGAATTGGGTTTATTGTGAACTCTGTCTTCAACGACATTCGTTCTTTAACCCGATTTACAGTGAAATGTGATTTGGAATTTATAAATCTTTTTATTAAGATTTACCGGGAATTTTCCAAAGTAATGTTTTCCAATTAATTAACATTTAATTGGAATGGAATGGAATTCGATTTGGTAATAATCAAAATGAACTTCTGTGGAGGAAGACTGTTAATACGTATGGAATTTAAAAGGTTTTGCCGTTATTCCATTTATATTATTGGTCGGATACAGAAATTGATATCGATTATATATTGATTTGTTTTTCGTGAAGATTCCATAATTAATGGAATATGATTTGGGTTTATCGTGAATTGTATTTTAAATGACATTAGTTCTTTAACCCAGTTAAAGACAGGAGTACATGTCTGTCATTGTATTTCGAACTGTATGGGTGATCTCTGCTAAATATATATCTGTTTGGTGGTAGAGAATTTATTCTCTTGCTTAACACCCTTCTCTGAGACGTACGAGCTCAGAGGTTATGTATCGGTAGAAATCAATAGTATGGTGTAGATTGTCGAAGCGGCATGTTTGATTTCCCAAAGTTAAATAATCATTAGTATTGATTTTTGGAAAGATTAAAACCAAGTGGTGTTTTAATGAATCTTTAATTAGATTGAAATGAGAATTGATAATTTAAATTATCAAATTTGGGAAATGATCGAGAATGGAGTATCACCAGCTTTGCTCCTAGCGATAGTTAAATCTTTAATTAAATTTGAACATGAAAGGGTAATTAATATTTACTGATAACACTGTGGTGTTAGATATGGAGTATTACCAATTTTGCTCCATGGGATGAATAGGTTGGGATTGGGAAATAAAATAAATGATTACTTCGGTATGGTTCGCTAATCCCAACTAGTTTGGTAAACCTTAACATGGTTTGAATTGACATCTAAAGGAAGATTAAAGAATAAATTTTAAAGAATTTATCTTTGATAAAATTAATGGGAACCTTTCCCTAAGAATGTGAATATTTGAATAAACGAATATTCTGGATTGGAATGAGGCGTATGTTGTGTTTGTGTAGCACTAGTTTATAATATAGCGAGTTACTCGGAAAGGTTGGGTTTATACCCATTCTGAATAACTGATTTGATGATAAATCGACGATGAAGACGGTTGTTGAAGACTGGAGGTCTTCACATCGTTTGGATGATTATTGATGTCTTGATTGGGCTGTACCCCCAATACGAGGTAATAAGTGGTGATCGTCCAGACGTACTTGGAGATCGACCGGATATGCAAGGACCTCTCTCCTGTATCGGACATACGGGACGAGGAATAAGGTGCCTCTGGTTTCGTTCAGACCTAGAACAAACTTGTAAATGGATGTGTGTCTGACATTGGATTTTATTCTGTATTGATTGATTTTAATTAAATATATATATGTTTGGCGGCGGAGAATTTATTTTCTTGCTTAACGCCCTACTCTGAGACGTACAAGCTCAGAGGTTATATATCGATAGACATCAGTTGCATGGCGTGAATTGCCAGTGTGGCATGTTGAGATGCAGATGATCAAGGCTTCTGTTGAAAAGTAGAGTCTTTTGGTTGATGATCAAAGCACAACCTTAAATGGCATAGCTTTGTGTATAGCATTGATTCGCGAGCCTCACACCTCGGTATGAGTCAAAAACGGGATCGGACCGTTGGGAGAACATGACGTTTCTTTCTACCTATGGGTGGTGTCAGCGTTTTACAAGCCCTGACATTTATATTATTTTTAACTATGTGGTTGTTGGATTGCGAGGCACCTCGAATATACCGGTCTCTTCGGATCCGACGGATATAGGTCCTATAGGACCGGGTAACGTGTGTTCAGGAATTGCCAATCCGCTAACGTAAGTGTGGGCCGACCCAACCGATCCAGGGTTACCCAGAGTGTGTAGTCCTGAGACATTGGCTAGACTATCTCGAAGCGGTGAGGAGCCATCCCTGGCCTCGACTAATGACGGAAACCCAACTTCCAGTACGTGACATTTCGGTTTTATTTGAAGAGCCCAGTATGGCGACATAGTGGGATGGGGCACTATGCCGTCTATGACTGATACATTTATATTTGAAGTTGTTTTCATACACTTTACACTATAATAGTATCAAAATGATTTGTTTTAAACGTACCAAGCATGTTTGGCTATTATAAGGTAAAACTCTATCCTCCGGCTTGCATTGCATTGTGTGATGGGACCTGAGTCTTATAATAGCTTCATTTTTCCAAAAAGCATTGCGCTGTTTGTTTTGTGCACCGGTATTCTTAGGAGGAAACCCGTTCCGTGTTATACGGCATGGTCCCTTGATTTACTTGATTTTAAATTAAAGATTTAATAACTATTTTAGTTCTCACACCAGTCACATGACTGACCTGGAGTTTATTGTTTTAACCTAAAATCTGGGTGCCCCTATTTTCCTTACGGAAAGCTAGTAGTTTTGGTTTTGCAGATTTATATTCACAGGATCCTGGTTTACAACTGGAATGATATTCGGAAAGCTCTTTATCTGTTTATCTCTTTCAGTTGTGTTTTGTATTATTTCCCACTGCATTGTAATTTGTAAATCTCTAATATTTTTCTGATGTATAATATTTATTAATACTCTGTATATTCTTGTACTCTGATGTAAATTATTGTAATAAGCAATGAAATGTTTTTCTGTTTGTGTTCCGATGTGTGTTGTCCTCATAGCAATTCGGGCTTTCCTTCATGGGGATGTTCGGGTCGTTACATAATTTCTAACGTTAAATTATTTATTTCAATACTTTGTTATT
Source organism: Allium sativum (assembly GCA_030737875.1). Taxonomy (NCBI): domain Eukaryota; kingdom Viridiplantae; phylum Streptophyta; class Magnoliopsida; order Asparagales; family Amaryllidaceae; genus Allium; species Allium sativum. Next base: position 936,324,490 of record CM060924.1, on the reverse strand, counting down.
TTTAACAGTTCATGAACATTCAATAAAAATGTGATTTTTAACTAACACATTGAGACGACCCAAACTTCCCCATGAAGGAAAGCCCGGATTGCTTTGAGAACACGACAAATAAGAACACAAACAGAAGAGCATTTCATTGCCTATTACAACAATTTACATCAGATTACAAGAATATATAGAGTATGTATAAATAATACACATTTATTATACATCAGAGATTTAAATTACATTTAAATACATAGCAACGGAAAAATAATACAAAACACAACTAAAAAAGATTAACGGATATAGAGCTTTTCGAATATCATTCCAGGTGTAAACTAGGATCATGTGAATATAAATCTACAAAACCAAAACTACTAGCTGCCCGTGTGGAAAATAGGGGCACCCAGAGTTTAGGTTAAAACAATAAACTCCAGGTCAGTCATGTGACTGGTGTGAGAACTAAAACAGTTATTTAAAACTTTACTTTAAATCAGATATATCAAGGGACCACATCTTATAACAAGGAACGGGTTTCCTCCCAAGAATATCAGTGCATATAACAAAACAGCGTAATGCTTTTTGGAAAAAAAATGAGGCTATTATAAGACCCAGGTCCCATCACACAATGCAACGGAAGCCGGAGGATAGGGTTTTCCCTTATAATAGCCATACATGCTTGGTACGTTAAAACAAATCATTTGATACTATTATAATTGCATAGTGTATAAAACAGCTTCAAATATAAATGTATCAATCCTAGGCGGCATGGGTACCATATATCATGTCGCCAATACTAGGCTCTACAATCAAAACCGCAAAGTCACGTATTGGAAGTTGGATTTCCATCTGTGAACCAAGGCAAAGGATCGTCCTTACCGCTTCGAGAAAATCTAGCCTACCATGTCTCAGGACCCAAACTCAGGTGGACCCATGGATCGTCAGGGTCGGTCCACCCGAAGTGCAAAGGGTGAGTTAAAATGCCTGAACATGCGTTTCCCCGCCCTATGGGGCGTAAGTGTGATAACCCCAAACTCCCGTAGTACAAAGCAAGGATAATCATTAGAATATAACACATAACAGTAACAACAGAACAGAAATAGAGAATTACAGAAGATAATATTCATCAAATTACACTGGAAATAATACATCATCAGAGTTACACAGCTTAATAGGATCATTCTTAGCACATAATACAGGTTTCAGCTTAATATAAAATGTCTGCAGCGGAATAAAAACATAATATACTAAGTGAAGTTGGAACGGCAAAATAGGAATGATAGTATCCATCTTCAGCTCCATAGCTATCCAGAATGAGTCTGCTAAAAACCTGAATACAAGGCTGCCCGTGCGGAAAAGAGGGCACCCGAGTTTGCAAAGTGAAACAAACTACAAGTCAGTCATGGGACTGGTATGAGAAATCTACTTAACCTATCTAACAATAAGGCTAATCACAGGACCACGCCGCTAACGCGGAACGGGTTTACTCCATTGGATTGCCAGTGCATAAATAAAGTAAATCGTTGAACAACGCCATGCTTTTTAGAAAAATGAAACCATTATAAGACTCAAGTCCCTTCACACAATGCAACGCAAACCGGAGGATAGAGTTTTACCTTATAATGGTCAAAATATGCTTGATACGATAAAACGGATTTGATATTATTATTAGTGTATATATGTTTCAAAAACATTTCAGTCATAATATATCAATCATAGACGGCATAGCTACCATTTACTATGTCGCCATACTAGTTATACAATTAAAACTGCATGTGTCGTATTGGAAGTTTGATTTCCATCATGAACCAAGGCAAAAGATCGTCCTTACCGAATTTGAAACACTCTAGCCCGTGCCTCAGGATCAGCCGCAAATGCACCTTAGATCTTCAGGGCCTGTCCACAAATATGTTAGTGGATTGGTAATGCCTGAACAATACGTTTCCTTGCCCTATGGGGCGTAAATATGGAGCCACTAGGGACTCAAAACCGAGGCGCCTCGTTCCATCATCCACATGAGTAAAAATGTCAGGCCTTATAAAACCATGACACCACTCCTAGCTAGAAAGAAACGTACGTCCTCCTTGCAGTCCTTCTCCCGTTTCTGGTTCATACCGGGGTGCGAGGCTCGCGAAGTAACACTATACAGAAAGCTATGCTATTTAAAGCTGTGCTTTGATCATCAACCACAAGGCTCTGCTTTTCAACAATAAGCCTTTATCATTTGCATCTTGGCCTGCCACACTGATAATTCACGCCATGCGACTGATGTCTATTAATATATAACCTCTAAGGGTGTTAACCAAGAGAATAAATTCTCCACCACCAATGGATAAATATTAATAGAGATCAATCAACATGGTACGAAATTCAATGTCAGACACACATCCATGTATAAGTTCGTTCTGGGTCTGAACGAAACTGGAGACACCTTACTCCTCGTCCCATATGTCCAATACAGAAGAGTGGTTCTCGCATATCCGGACAATCAACAAGTACGTACGGACAACTACCACTTAAACCCCTCCTGGGAGCTAACCGATCTAGGGCATTAGTAGTCATCGATTCGATGTGGAGATCGCCGGTCTTCGACCACCGTCTTCAAATCTTCGACTTCCAATCGTCGTATAATTATTTGAAATGAGATTTAACTCGGACTTTTCAAATAATTCTCGAATATTTATAATTTAAATCAATCCTTTTCATTCCATATCGTTTATAATGTTTTATAACGATTTATCGCTATTTTTATTTATTTAAAAATAACCATTTTTAATTAAACGACGCTTTGGGTCATTACATGGTCCTGGCGCTATTTTCATCGAAATTTGATTTACACATTTCTCAAAATCCAACCGTTGGATCTTAACAAATTTTATATCGTTGGAAAGATCTTTCCAAAATGAACCCAACGGTTCCTGTTTTGGGAAAATCCGACGGTCGGATCTCTCGGTATAATCGTTTAAAGTTACGATTCCAAATCGCGAACTACCGCGCGTGATTCGTTTAATTTTAATTTATGTTTATATATATATATAAATATATAAATATAAATGGTTTGACGATTTCTATTTATTCTTCAAATAATTTTGTAAACTTCATATTCGTGTTATTTTTAATGAACACAAGTCCATTTCAAAACATGTACATTTTCTTTATTCCTTACATGCCAATAAAAATGTAATTTTTTATTGTTTATCATTTCTATTTCGAATGACGTATATTTTTCTTCATTTATCTACATTACATTAAAAATGAAAATTTTCATGTTAACTTGTTTCATTTTAAAAATAATGAACATTTTTATATTTCCTTTCTTTACATTAAAAATGTGATTTTTAATGTAATCATGTTTTTCTATTTAAAACATGACATTTTTCTAATTTCTTTCTTTTACATTAAATATGTGATTTTTAGTGGAATCATGTTTTTATTTTTAAAGCATGATATTTTTTTCCAATTTCTTTCTTTTACATTAAAAATGTGATTTATATTACATAAAAATGTGATCTTTTTACGTTACGTAAAAATGTAAACTTTTTATCTTACATAAAAAATGTAAACATTTTTTTTACATTACATAAAAATGTAACCCTTTTCTACTCATTCTTTAATTACATTATAAGAATGAAACTTTCCTATTCATTTTATTACATTATAAAAAAATGTAACTTTTACATTCTTTTTATTACATTACAAAAAATGTAACTTTTCTATTCTTTTTATTACATTATATAAAATGTAATTTTTACATTCTTTTTATTACATTATATAAAAATGTAACTTTTCTATTCTTTTTATTACATTATATAAAAATGTAACTTTTCATTCTTTTTATTACGTTATAAAAAATGTAACTTTTCTATTCTTTTTATTACATTATATAAAAATGTAAATTTTCTATTCTTTTTATTACGTTATAAAAAATATAACTTTTCTACTCTTTTTATTACATTATATAAAAATGTAACTTTTCTATTCTTTTTATTATATTATATAAAAATGTAGCTTTTCTATTCTTTTTATTACATTATATAAAAATGTAACTTTTCTATTCTTTTTATTACATTATAAAAAATGTAACTTTTCTATCCTTTTTATTACATTATATAAAAATGTAACTTTTCTATTCTTTTTATTACATTATATAAAAATGTAACTTTTCTATTCTTTTTATCACATTATATAAAAATGTAACTTTTCTATTAATTTTATTACATTATAAAAATTGTAACTTTTCTATTCTTTTTATTACATTATATAAAAATGTAACTTTTCTATTCTTTTTATTAAATTATAAAAAATGTAACTTTTCTATTCTTTTTATTACATTATATAAAAATGTAACTTTTTTATTCTTTTTATTACATTATAAAAAATGTAACTTTTTCTTTTCTACAGATGATCATTTTACTTTACAATAAAAATGCGAATTTATTGTTAAGAATTTTCCTTCTGAATAATGATCATTTTGAACCTTTTCTTATGTACAATAAAATGTAAATTTTTATTGTAAACAAATTTTCATTTCAAATAAATGAATGTTTTTAATCTTTTCTTGTGACGACCACAAAACCCCGTACGACGGTGTTAAGGGTAATCTTTGGAATATAACACATAAACAGATAACAGCAGATACAGAAATAAATAAATACACCAGATAATGCACAACAGAATATACTGGATATAATAAACCTTAGAGTTACATAGTATACAGGATCATACTTAGTACAAAATACAGTTCAGCTATACATAAATGTCTACAGCGGAAAACAAACATAATATGTACAATAGGAGCTGAACAGCATAAAAAGAGATAAATGATAGAATCCGTCTTCAGCTACAGCTATCCAGAAAGAGCCTGCTAAAACCTGAATACAAGGCTCCCGTGTAGAAAGAGGGGCACCCGAGTTTGCAAGTGAAACAAACTACGAGTCAATCGTGGGACTGGTATGAGAAATCTACTTAACACATTCTATAATATGGCTAATCACAGAGCCACACCAATTTCGCGGAGCGGCTTTACTCCATTGGATTGCCAGTGCTTCAAAACAAGTAAATCTTTAAAACATCGCAATGCTTTTTATAAAAATGAAGCCATTGTAAGACTCAGTTCCCATCACACAATGCAACGTAAACCGGAGGATAGAGTTTTACCTTATAATGGCCAAAATATGCTTGATATGAATAAAACAAAAGCATTTGATATTATTACTAGTGTTTATATGTTTCAAAAACAATTTCAATCATAACTATCAATCATAGATGTCATGGGTACCATATATCATGTCGCCATATATAGGTATACAATCAAAACCGCACAGTCACGTATTTGGAAATTGGATTTCCGTCATGAACCAAGGCAAAAGATAGTCCTTACTGAATACGAGACAATCTAGGCCATGTCTTCGGAACAACCGCAACTGCCCCTTGGATCGTCAGGGCCGGTCCACCGATGTGGATTATTATGCCTGAACACTGCATTTCCCCGCCCTTTGGGGCGTAAATGAGCCAACGAATGGCTCCATCGGCTTCACATAGTCACTGATATATCCGAGGCGCCTCACATCAGCAACAACCACACATGTGAAAACAATGTAAATGTCAGCCAGTTTAAGCACTGACACCACCTCTAGCTAGAAGGAAACGCATGCCCTCCCTGAGGTCCTCTCCTGTTTCTAGTTCATACCGGTGTGTGAGGCTCGCGAATTCACATTATAGACAAAGCTATGCCACACAGGCCGTGCTTTGATCATCAACCACAAGACTTTGCTTTTCAACAGAAGCCTCGATCATTTGCCACTTAGGCGCGCCACACAGGCAGTTCACTCTATGCGACTGATTTCTATTGATATATAACCTTTGAGCTCGTACGTCTCAGAGAAGGGCGTTAAGCAAGAGAATAAATTCTCCGCCACCAAACAGATATATATTTAATGGAGATCAATCAGCACAGAACAAAATCCAATGTCAGACACATAGTCCATTTACAAGTTTGTTCTGGGTCTGAACGAAACCGGAGGCACTATATACCTCGCATATCCATCGATCTCCATGTACGTCTGGATGATCACCACTCACTATCCATATTTCGGGATGCCTCCCAATCAGGACATCAGTTACCATCCAACCGAGGTAAAGATCTCCGGTCTTCAACCACCATCTTCATCATCGACCTCTTATCGCCGATCAACTGTTTGAAATGAGATTTAACTCGGCCTTTTCAAATAATTCACGTATATTTAGAATTTAAATCAATTCATTTCAATGGTTAAATTATTCGACACCAATAATTCTGTTTTTAAATGTAATTTTCACGCCAAACACATTCAACCATCAAATATCACATAAACCGAGCAAATTCAGTTTATTTCCATTCGATATCGTTTATAATATTTTATCACGATTTATTTCTATTTTTATTTATTTAAAAATAGCCAATTTCATTCAAACGACGCTTTAGGCCATAACGCGGCCATGGCGCTGTTTTTCTTCAGATTTGATTTACACATATCTGAAAATCTAACCATTGGATATTTACAAATTTTATATCATTAGAAAGATCTATTCAAAACGAATCCAAAGGTTTCGGTTTTGGGAAAATCCGACGGTCGGATCTCCCGGTACACTCGTTTAAAGTTTCGATTTCAAAATACGAACTGCAGCGTCGTTATTCGATTTAGTTTAATTATATATATATATATATATATATATATATATAATCGATTATGGCGCTGTTTTTCTTCATATTTGAATTAAACATTTTAGACAATCCAACCGTTGGATCTTCACAAAGTTGGTGTCGTTGGAAAGATATTTCCAAAGCGAACCCAACGGTTTTGGTTTCTGGAAAATCCGATGGTCGGATCTCCCGCACTAATCGTTTGAAATTACGGTTTCAAAACACGAACTGCAGCTTCGTTATTCGTTTTATTTTTATTTATTTATATATTTATATATATAAGTATAATCGATTCTTCGATTTCAAAACCATATTCACTTCATATATTTGATAAAAATGATATTTTTATCCCATAGATATTTATTTCAACACATCACCATTTATAACACTTCGTATTCACAATAAAAATGCAGATTTTATTGTTTAATCTATATATTCAACGATGAATGTTTTCGACTTCACACACACGATAAAAATATGATTTTTATCGTCCTACTCCTTTATTCAACACAAGAATATTCTCTATAGCTCATATATATAGAAAAAATGTGATTTTTATTGTAAAACAATTTATTTCCAAACACGATTATTTTATATAGTTTATATATAAGGTAAAAATGTTAATTTTAATGTAAAACAATTTATTTCAAAACACGATTATTTTATATAGTTTATATATAAGGTAAAAATGTTAATTTTAATGTAAAAAAATTTAGTTCAAAACACGATTATTATATAAGGTAAAAATGTTATTTTTATTGTAAAACAATTTATTTCAAAACACGATTATTTTATATAGTTTATATATAAGGTAAAAATGTTATTTTTATTTTTCAAAGAATTTATTCAATACACGAACTCCATTCAACATATGAATTTAGTTCAACATTCAACACATGAATTTTATTTCAACTCAGAAATATTTCAGAAAATTTCGGCAGCATATCGGCAGGCTAGTTAAAACTAGGGCCGTCCCTTGTACGGCTCCTCGCTTTACCTTAAAGCCTCGCAGCTTTTGACAATGGGGATTTCATGCATCTAGTTCGCACGTAGGCGGCATGTTTATTTTCTTTTTCCGCAAACTAATCCTATGTGGTTTCAACCAAATAATTCTCAACCACAAACGGGTATTTTTCAACCACAATCAATCAATTTCAACCACAAACAATTCTAATCAACCATTCGCTATCAACCAATTTTCACACCAATCACAACCAATAAATATCGTCCATGGTTTGTGGACGAGGGGCGTATATATATATATATATATATATATGTTTATATATTTATATAAGTATATTTCACTTCTATTTCAACACATATATAATTTTTACAACGCATATATAACTTATACATCGAACATACAACTTATACAACGCTTATACATGAGGTGTACAATGCTTATATAACTCATACTTCGAATATATAATTCATACATCGTCATTTTCATATCGTTTATAATTCATAAATCTCACATTGGGTTCCACTTGTAATAACCCGAAAATCTGGGCCAGTTTAAAATTTTTATTTTGGCAATTTTAACGAATTTTGATATTTAAAATAGATTATTTTAAATAAAATCGACGTGAAATTCATTTTGAATATATAATTCGATGTATATATTATATACGTCGTCGTTAGAATATAAATAATTATATATAATTATAAATAGAATTGAAAATGGCGCGGTAGTTCGATAATTCGATTTCAAACTTCAATTGAATGTAGCGGGTGCAAAACAATCCGGATTTTAGTGAAACCAAAAACATTAGGATCTAATTGATGATACCTTTCCAACGAATCCGACAAGTTGAGATTTCGTAGCGGGAATCAAAAGATATGTCCAGTTGAAAATTCTGAATAGTCGCTATGGAATTCAGGCCCTTAAAAATGGACATTTTGCAAATGACCTCGGATTTCGACGAAACCACTTTTGTTGGATCCGCAGTGTCAAGTTATTGCTAGGTTTTAAATTTCATAATTTTTCGAATCAATATGTGAGCGTGGCAAAGGAAAACGGGTTTGACCAGTTTTAGTTGATTTTAATCGACTGGAAATTGGCCATTTTTCAAATGGTCTCAGAATTCGACGAAACTAGTTTTGTTAGGACCGTATCGTCAATACGAAGCTAGAAAATATTTTTCTGGAATTTTTAGAGTTCGTATGCGACCCCGGTAATTTGAAATGTACGTTTAAAATTCAATATAGTGATTTAAATGTAAATCTAAAGGAAACTGATTCAAACAGTCGAATCAGCCTACGATACATATCCCATTGGGTTCAGAATGGGGGTAATACGCTATGGACGACAGGCGGTGGACCTCGTTCAGGGATCATATGTAAAAGTCAACTTTTAGAATTAAATAAAAAAAAATAAAAAAATATAAAAAAACTTTCTTCCCCTTTATTACCCTCTGCCCCCCCCCCCCCGTTCTAAATTATTTCAACAGGATTATAAAAAAAAAAAAAGAGAAATAAAAAAAAAACAAAGGGGCTGAGCCCTAAACCCGCCGCCCACGCACGGCGATCCTCCCCCTCCTCTCGATTCAGCGCCACCGCGCCCTCTTCCTCACCTTCTCCCTCCGACCTCCGCTAGCACCCTCTCTCCTTCCTCCTCTGATCGAGACCCGCGCCCCCTTGGAACCCTAACGCCGCCCCTTCTTCTCGATCCCGCCGCCACCATTGGAGCACCGCCCTCCAAGCGACACCAACAGCCACCTCATCTCGTGTGCCCCCCTTGAAGTCAGCCACCAGTCCGAACCCCCCCCTCTTCCGATAAAAAAAACAGTGAGTTTCTCTTTATTTATTTATTTTCTTTCCCTTGGTTCATATCAGTTTTAACTATATAAACGAGTTTGAAAAACTGATTTCTTTATTATTTAAGCGATGATTTATATTTTATAAAGTTGAAGTTTATATTTTTATAATGATAAAAGTTATATTTTAGTTTATAAAAATAAAGAAAAGTTAGGATTTTTAGAAAGGTAAAAATATAATTTTTACTAAATAAAAATATGATTTTGGTTCGATCAAAGTTAGGATTTCTGTTAAATTAGAAAAATATAATTTTTATAAAGAAGAGATTTTTTATTAGATAAAGAAATGATTTGTATACAGATGAAAATATAATTTTTATACAAACAAGGGGTTCAAAATATAATTTTTATATTATAGGAAGGTTCAGAATACAATTTTTATAAAGTAGAAAGTTGAAATTTTATATTATAGAAGGGTTAGAAATATAATTTTTATCATATAGAAGATATAAAAATATGATTTTTATATTATAGAAAATAGTAAAAATATGATTTTTATTTATGTAGGATAATAAAAATATAATCTTTGTTAGGAGAAAAGCAATATAAAAATATAATTTTTATAACGAAGTGGAGAATAAAAATATGGTTTTTATACAAGGAAAAATAAAAATATGAATTTTATTTTTTTTCATGAAACAACGAGAATAAAGATTCGATTTTTATATATGTAGTGGATGCGGACGACGAAAGTAACTAGAGGCGGACACGATGAAGATTTCCTACCTATGAAGAGTCGTGGCGTTTGGTTTAGCTAGTCGGTGAGAATTTCTCACCTTTCAATTTCTTTTTCTAGTTATATATATATACTAGGATGCAGACGGTGCTTAGTAGCACCCGACACCCGTCATCCACAGACCATGGATGGCTTGCTTGTTAAATTGTTTGGTTGTGTAGTTGGTTAGATTATTGGTTTGAATTGAATTATTTGGTGAAATGGAATGAATTTGATTGATGTGTGAATGGCGTGGGCCTTCACTAGACCGGGGATAAGGCTAGGCCTCGTCCCGTTTCTAGTATCGTGCCGTTATGCCGCCGAAATTTTCTAAAATATGTTAGAAAAATAAAAATATCATTGTTATTGTGTAAATGAACTGAATAGAAATTCATGTGTTAAAATAAAAATGTTTATCGTTAAAAATATAATTTTTAACGTGAAAGTGGATAAATGAATATTTATAAACAAATCGGCCGATTTGTTTATATACACTGATTTGACTGATATCGATTGGGTCGATAAATTTTACACATCGCCCAACTGTACAAATAAAATCTGTGTTTGATTGTTTGAAACCCCACACGGGTGTTGGGATGAAATTTGATGTTCACTCATCCTGATTGATTAAATATGTCGATCGGTCGATTGACAGACTGTTATAAGCGTCAGATATCTATATTTGATGCTTATACAGTGTAGTGCACTTTGGTTGATGATTGATTATTTTTCAATGCTATTATATACATGTGTTGTATGGAATCCATATAATTAACGTTATATGGTGATTGATTGGGCCTCATTCCAATCGGAAAAATAATGAATATTAGAAAAGAAAATTCATGTGTTGAATATAAAAAAAAATAGTCATGTGTTGACGATGCTCATGTGTTGAGTGAAACATTTTATATAATAAAAATTACATCTTTATCATATTTACGATTAGAATCTACTTTACGGTAGAAGTCTAATTAAAATCAAACGATAGATACCTTAGTTTTATAAAATATTTTACATAACAAAAATAGTGATGTGTTGACAGTACTCATGTGTTGAGATTAGTCGTGTGTTGAAAGAAATATAGATTCATGTGTTGAATAGAACAAATATTCATTTGTTGAATAGAATAACGAATTATTGAAATATAAACCCGTGTTGATTAGAGATGCGTTATTTTGGCGCGAACGATATTTATATCGATTTTATTCGTTTTATAATGAATATTGAAAAGTGATTTCAAAATTTAATATTTTGAAAGGAAATTCAAATTGAATTAGATTAAAATTCAAATGGAAATTTTATTGAATCAATTTGAAATGAATTCGAATCGAATAGAAAATGAATTCGATCCGAATTGAATAGAAAGTGAATTTGAATTCGAGTAAAATAGAAATGAATTCAAATTGAATTAGATTAAAAATTGAAATTGAAATTTTATTGAATCAATTTGAAATGAATTCGAATCGAATAGAAAATGAATTCGATTCGAATTGAATAGAAAGTGAATTTGAATTCGAGTAAAATAGAAATGAATTCAAATTGAATTAGATTGAAATTGAAATTTAAAACAAACTGAAATTGAATTGAAATCAATTTGGAACGAATTCGAATTAGATCAAATAGAAGGTAAATTCGAATTGAATTGAATTGAAACGAATTTGAATTTGAATTGAATTGAAACGAATTTGAATTTGAATTGAATTGAAATGAACTCGAATTGAATTGAAATCAAATCGATTTGAAATTGAATATAGTGTTGAAATGGTTTTGAAAACGAATTTAAAACGATTTATAAAATACGTTTTAAAAAGGAAATCGACGAAATATATATAATATATATATATATTATATATATAATGGCTTGAATAGAACGCGCCGCGCCGCGGCAGTTCGTGGATTTCGACCATTTATTTCAAACGGACATTGCGGGAGATCCGACCGTCGGATTCTCCTAAAACCGGAACCGTTGGGTTCGTATCGAAAAGAGCTTTCCATTGAATATTAGAAATTTGAAATCTAACGGTTGGATTTGGAATTATGTCCAAATCAATTTCAGAAAAGGTCGCTGTAAGTGCAGTTCGATGGCCGTTGATGGAAATCGACTGTACGGGCCTTGATAAAATTATTAAAAATATCTATAATTTGTGTAAAATTATAATATGTGAATTGGAAAGAATTGGGCTGGAAAATTCCACATTTGAATAGGTAAAAATAGATTTTTATCGAAATGAACTAGTTTTGAACTAGAATTAAAATCAATTTATTTTTGAAATAAATAAATTGAATTTGAAAGTGATTTTGAAAATAATCGATAATTTCCAATACGTGGATTGGACTGGAGTTGAATCGAAATTATCTTCGGAATATTTCGATATTGGATTTCGTGACTATACGGATATTGTTATGGGAATTTGAAAGATATATTTTATATCGTTATTTCCAATACGATATTTGTTGGTTTCAGAATTTGATATTGAATATAAGCCGATATATTTTCTATTCAGAGCCTTGTATTTAATATCAAATGTGATTTGGGTTTATCGTGAATCGTGTTTTAGAAGACATTGGTTCTTTAACCCAGTTAAAGACAGAATATTGATTTTTGAGAAGATTAAAACTAAGTGGAGTTTTAATGAATCTTTAATTAGATTAAAAATGTGAATTGATAATTTTAATTATCAAATTTGAAAAGTGATCGAGAGTGGAGTACCACCAGTTTTGCTCCAAAGCGATAGTTAAATCTTTAATTAGATTTGAACGTGAAATGGTAATTAATTTTACCGATAACACAGTGGTGTTAGATGTGGAGTATTACCAGTTTTCTCTATGGGATATATAGGTTGGGATTGGGAAATAAAATAAATAATTACTTCGGTGTGGTTCGCTAATCCCGACTAGTTTGAAATGATATCCAAAGGAGGATTAAAGAATAAATTTAGAAGAATTTATCTTGGATAAAATTAATGGGAACATTTCCCTAAGAATGTGATTTTGTGAATAAAAGAATATTCTGAATTGGAATGAGGCGTTTGTTGTGTTTGTGTAACATTTGTTTATTATATACGTGGGTTATTCAGAAAGGCCGGGTTATACCCATTCTGAATAACCGATTCGACGAGATGTCGAAGATGAAGACGGTGGTTGAAGACCGGAAGTCTTCACATCGTTTGGGTGATTACTGATGATCTTGATTGGGCTGTACACCCAGGATGAGGGAATCAGTTGGTGATCTTCCAGACGTACTTGGAGATGGATGGATATGCGAGGAAAGTGCCTCCGGTTTCGTTCAGACCCAGAACGAACATGTAAATGGATTGTGTGTCTGACATTGGATTTTATTCTGTGTTGATTGATCTCTATTAAATATACATCTGTTTGGCGGCGGAGAATTTATTCTCTTGCTTAACGCCCTTCTCTGAGACATACGAGCTCAGAGGTTGTATATCGATGGACATCAGTCGCATGGAATGAATTGCCTGTGTGGCACGCGTAAGTGGCAATTGATCAAGGCTTCTGTTGAAAAGCAAAGTCTTGTGGTTGATGATCAAAGCGCGGCCTGTGTGGCGTAGCTTTGTGTATAACGTGAATTCGCGAGCCTTACACCTCGGTATGAGTCAAAAACGGGAGACGGACCGCTGGGAGAGCACGACGTTTCTTTCTAGCTAGGGTGGTGTCAGTGACCTACCAGCCCTGACATTTATATACTTTTCACCTGTGTGGTTGTTGGATACGAGGCGCCTCGGATATAGGTCTGTAAGGACCGGGAAACGTGTGTTCAGGAATAACTAATCCTCAAAAGTAAGAGAGGACCGGCCCAGCCGATTCCAAGGATCAAAGTGGGGTCCTGGGACATTTGCTAGAGTGTCTCGAACGCGGAGAGGAGCTTGCCCCTTGCCTCGACTCATGACGGAATCCAATTTCCAATACGTGTATTTCGGCTTTATTTGTAGAGCCTAGTATGGCGACATAGTGGGATGGGGCACTCATGCCGTCTATGATTTATATTTATGATTGAAATGTTTTGACACTATACACCTATAATAGTATCAAAGAATGTGTTTTAAACGTATCAAGCATGCTTTGGCTGTTATAAGGTAAAAACCCTATCCTCCGGCTTGCGTTGCATTGTGTGATGGGACCTGGGTCTTATAACAGCTTCATTTTTCTTTATTTAGCATTGCGATGTTTGTTTTATGCACTGGTATTCTTGGGAGGAAGCCCGTTCCGTGTTATACGGCGTGGTCCCTTGATTTACCTAACTTTAAAAATAAAGATTAATAACTGTTTTAGTTCTCACACCAGTCACATGACTGACCTGGAGTTTATTGTTTTAACCTAAACTCTGGGTGCCCCTATTTTCCGCACGGGCAGCTAGTAGTTTTGGTTTTGCAGATTTATATTCACAGGGTCCTGATTTACAGCTGGAACGATGCTCGGAAAGCTCTGTATCCGTGTATCACTTCTAGTTGTGATTTTGTATTATTTTCCGCTGCTTTGTAATTTATTGTAATCTCTGATATTTGTCGAATGTAATTTATTCATTTATACTCTGTATATTCTTGTAATCTGATGCATTGTTGTAATATACAATGAAATGTTCTTCCGTCTGCGTTCATTTGTGTGTTGTCCTCAAAGTATTCGTGCTTTCCTTCACGGGGAAGTTACGGGTTCTCTCAGTTGGTATCAGAGCTTTGGTTTACAGAGCTCGAGAACAAGACACATTAGAACCATACGAAAGAATTCATCAGATATTGGATTAGTAATATCCAATTAGAATGACTTGTTAGAGATAGGATCAGTAGTATCCTAGAACGAGTGTGAAGAGTATATTTGTCAAATGAAAACAATTTTGTTTTAAAATTTAAATCGTTTTATACGTATTTGAATATTTATTTATTTTGAATATGGACAATCCAATATATAAAGGTTTTGCATATACGCGTCATGAACGTATATTCGAAGTTTTAATATACTGGGTAGATATAGAATCACATTCTAGATATCCGGGGATGATTCTGATGATGGTGCATCATCATCAGTATTCATATTCGAATTTCGAAGGTGTGATTTCTATATATTTCCATTAGACTGGTGTGAGAACCAAAACTTATATAGTTTGAACACTTTGTTGTGAATTGGCATCAAAACATGATTTTTGTATATGTATCAAAAATTTATGGATTTGAAACTCTAATTCACTAATTGATTGATGTTTGTGTTGTTTGTTTAATTGTTTGATAATTTTTAACCATTTAGCCTAATTGAACCAAATATTGAACTATATTGAAAATCGGTGGCATTTGCTTGCATATACATATGCTTACATTGAACAGGTCATAGCAAGGAGGCTA
This sequence comes from Allium sativum, assembly GCA_030737875.1. Taxonomy (NCBI): domain Eukaryota; kingdom Viridiplantae; phylum Streptophyta; class Magnoliopsida; order Asparagales; family Amaryllidaceae; genus Allium; species Allium sativum. The sequence continues at coordinate 936,308,944 of CM060924.1, read as the reverse complement.
GAGCAGAGAATAAAATTTGTTTGCCCGACAAATAGGTACATGTTTACTACATAATTTCCTGTTTTGTTTGGGTGATGATGATTTTGTGAGCCTATTGGCTAGCCGCTTGGCTTTTTCTTTTTCTTTTTGAGATCTGAAGGACCGGGGAAGCTATTTGAAATTCCCCGATGCTCCCATTGCAGGGGAGGTTATGGCGAAATTTTTCGAAAATTTAGGGTGTTAGCCAAATTTTTGAAGAATTTGAAAATTTTCAGAAACTGAAAAGTTGGAGAATGGAAGCCAGATTGAACGTAGAGTTGATTAATCAAACCACTTTCGACTTTGTTCCTTTTCGGGGACGAAAAGTTTTAAGTGGGAGAGATTGTAATAACCCGAAAATCTAGGCCAGTTTAAAATTTTTATTTTGGCAATTTTAACGAATTTTGATATTTAAAATAGATTATTTTAAATAAAATCGACGTGAAATTCATTTTGAATATATAATTCGACGTATATATTATATACGTCGTCGTTAGAATATAAATAATTATATATAATTATAAATAGAATTGAAAATGGCGCGGTAGTTCGATAATTCGATTTCAAACTTCAATTGAATGTAGCGGGTGCAAAACAATCCGGATTTTAGTGAAACCAAAAACATTAGGATCTAATTGATGATACCTTTCCAACGAATCCGACAAGTTGAGATTTCGTAGCGGGAATCAAAAGATATGTCCAGTTGAAAATTCTGAATAGTCGCTATGGAATTCAGGCCCTTAAAAATGGACATTTTGCAAATGACCTCGGATTTCGACGAAACCACTTTTGTTGGATCCGCAGTGTCAAGTTATTGCTAGGTTTTAAATTTCATAATTTTTCGAATCAATATGTGAGCGTGGCAAAGGAAAACGCGTTTGACCAGTTTCAGTTGATTTTAATCGACTGAAAATTGACCATTTTTCAAATGGTCTCAGAATTCGACGAAACTAGTTTTGTTAGGACCGTATCGTCAATACGAAGCTAGAAAATATTTTTCTGGAATTTTTAGAGTTCGTATGCGACCCCGGTAATTTGAAATGTACGTTTAAAATTCAATATAGTGATTTAAATGTAAATTTAACGGAAACTGATTCAAACAGTCGAATCAGCCTACGATACATATCCCATTGGGTTCGGAATGGGGGTAATACGCTATGGACGACAGGCGGTGGACCTCGTTCAGGGATCATATGTAAAAGTCAACTTTTAGAATTAAATAAAAATAATAAAAATAATAAAAAAATAAATAAAAACTTTCTTCCCTTTATTACCCTCTGCCCCCCCCCCCCCCCCCCCCGTTCTAAATTATTTCAACAGGATTATAAAAAAAAAAGAGAAAAAAAAACAAAGGGGCTGAGCCCTAAACCCGCCGCCCACGCACGGCGATCCTCCCCCTCCTCTCGATTCAGCGCCACCGCGCCCTCTTCCTCACCTTCTCCCTCCGACCTCCGCTAGCACCCTCTCTCCTTCCTCCTCTGATCGAGACCCGCGCCCCCTTGGAACCCTAACGCCGCCCCTTCTTCTCGATCCCGCCGCCACCAATGGAGCACCGCCCTCCAAGCGACACCAGCAGCCACCTCATCTCGTGTGCCCCCCTTGAAGTCAGCCACCAGTCCGAACCCCCCCTCTTCCGATAAAAAAAAACAGTGAGTTTCTCTTTATTTATTTATTTTCTTTCCCTTGGTTCATATCAGTTTTAACTATATAAACGAGTTTGAAAAACTGATTTCTTTATTATTTAAGCGATGATTTATATTTTATAAAGTTGAAGTTTATATTTTTATAATGATAAAAGTTATATTTTAGTTTATAAAAATAAAGAAAAGTTAGGATTTTTAGAAAGGTAAAAATATGATTTTTACTAAATAAAAATATGATTTTGGTTCGATCAAAGTTAGGATTTCTGTTAAATTAGAAAAATATAATTTTTATAAAGAAGAGATTTTTTATTAGATAAAGAAATGATTTGTATACAGATGAAAATATAATTTTTATACAAACAAGGGGTTCAAAATATAATTTTTATATTATAGGAAGGTTCAGAATACAATTTTTATAAAGTAGAAAGTTGAAATTTTATATTATAGAAGGGTTAGAAATATAATTTTTATCATATAGAAGATATAAAAATATGATTTTTATATTATAGAAAATAGTAAAAATATGATTTTTATTTATGTAGGATAATAAAAATATAATCTTTGTTAGGAGAAAAGCAATATAAAATATAATTTTTATAACGAAGTGGAGAATAAAAATATGGTTTTTATACAAGGAAAAATAAAAATATGAATTTTATTTTTTTTCATGAAACAACGAGAATAAAGATTCGATTTTTATATATGTAGTGGATGCGGACGACGAAAGTAACTAGAGGCGGACACGATGAAGATTTCCTACCTATGAAGAGTCGTGGCGTTTGGTTTAGCTAGTCGGTGAGAATTTCTCACCTTTCAATTTCTTTTTCTAGTTATATATATATACTAGGATGCAGACGGTGCTTAGTAGCACCCGACACCCGTCATCCACAGACCATGGATGGCTTGCTTGTTAAATTGTTTGGTTGTGTAGTTGGTTAGATTATTGGTTTGAATTGAATTATTTGGTGAAATGGAATGAATTTGATTGATGTGTGAATGGCGTGGGCCTTCACTAGACCGGGGATAAGGCTAGGCCTCGTCCCGTTTCTAGTATCGTGCCGTTATGCCGCCGAAATTTTCTAAAATATGTTAGAAAAATAAAAATATCATTGTTATTGTGTAAATGAACTGAATAGAAATTCATGTGTTAAAATAAAAATGTTTATCGTTAAAAATATAATTTTTAACGTGAAAGTGGATAAATGAATATTTATAAACAAATCGGCCGATTTGTTTATATACACTGATTTGACTGATATCGATTGGGTCGATAAATTTTACACATCGCCCAACTGCACAAATAAAATCTGTGTTTGATTGTTTGAAACCCCACACGGGTGTTGGGATGAAATTTGATGTTCACTCATCCTGATTGATTAAATATGTCGATCGGTCGATTGACAGACTGTTATAAGCGTCAGATATCTATATTTGATGCTTATACAGTGTAGTGCACTTTGGTTGATGATTGATTATTTTTCAATGCTATTATATACATGTGTTGTATGGAATCCATATAATTAACGTTATATGGTGATTGATTGGGCCTCATTCCAATCGGGAAAATAATGAATATTAGAAAAGAAAATTCATGTGTTGAATATAAAAAAAAATAGTCATGTGTTGACGATGCTCATGTGTTGAGTGAAACATTTTATATAATAAAAATTACATCTTTATCATATTTACGATTAGAATCTACTTTACGGTAGAAGTCTAATTAAAATCAAACGATAGATACCTTAGTTTTATAAAATATTTTACATAACAAAAATAGTGATGTGTTGACAGTACTCATGTGTTGAGATTAGTCGTGTGTTGAAAGAAATATAGATTCATGTGTTGAATAGAACAAATATTCATTTGTTGAATAGAATAACGAATTATTGAAATATAAAGCCGTGTTGATTAGAGATGCGTTATTTTGGCGCGAACGATATTTATATCGATTTTATTCGTTTTATAATGAATATTGAAAAGTGATTTCAAAATTTAATATTTTGAAAGGAAATTCAAATTGAATTAGATTAAAATTCAAATGGAAATTTTATTGAATCAATTTGAAATGAATTCGAATCGAATAGAAAATGAATTCGATCCGAATTGAATAGAAAGTGAATTTGAATTCGAGTAAAATAGAAATGAATTCAAATTGAATTAGATTAAAAATTGAAATTGAAATTTTTTTGAATCAATTTGAAATGAATTCGAATCGAATAGAAAATGAATTCGATTCGAATTGAATAGAAAGTGAATTTGAATTCGAGTAAAATAGAAATGAATTCAAATTGAATTAGATTGAAATTGAAATTTAAAACAAACTGAAATTGAATTGAAATCAATTTGAAACGAATTCGAATTAGATCAAATAGAAGGTAAATTCGAATTGAATTGAATTGAAACGAATTTGAATTTGAATTTGAATTGAAACGAATTTGAATTTGAATTGAATTGAAATGAACTCGAATTGAATTGAAATCAAATCGATTTGAAATTGAATATAGTGTTGAAATGGTTTTGAAAACGAATTTAAAACGATTTATAAAATACGTTTTAAAAAGGAAATCGACGAAATATATATAATATATATATATTATATATATAATGGCTTGAATAGAACGCGCCGCGCCGCGGTAGTTCGTGGATTTCGACCATTTATTTCAAACGGACATTGCGGGAGATCCGACCGTCGGATTCTCCTAAAACCGGAACCGTTGGGTTCGTATCGAAAAGAGCTTTCCATTGAATATTAGAAATTTGAAATCTAACGGTTGGATTTGGAATTATGTTCAAATCAATTTCAGAAAAGGTCGCTGTAAGTGCAGTTCGATGGCCGTTGATGGAAATCGACTGTACGGGCCTTGATAAAATTATTAAAAATATCTATAATTTGTGTAAAATTATAATATGTGAATTGGAAAGAATTGGGCTGGAAAATTCCACATTTGAATAGGTAAAAATAGATTTTTATCGAAATGAACTAGTTTTGAACTAGAATTAAAATCAATTTATTTTTGAAATAAATAAATTGAATTTGAAAGTGATTTTGAAAATAATCGATAATTTCCAATACGTGGATTGGACTGGAGTTGAATCGAAATTATCTTCGGAATATTTCGATATTGGATTTCGTGACTATACGGATATTGTTATGGGAATTTGAAAGATATATTTTATATCGTTATTTCCAATACGATATTTGTTGGTTTCAGAATTTGATATTGAATATAAGCCGATATATTTTCTATTCAGAGCCTTGTATTTAATATCAAATGTGATTTGGGTTTATCGTGAATCGTGTTTTAGAAGACATTGGTTCTTTAACCCAGTTAAAGACAGAATATTGATTTTTGAGAAGATTAAAACTAAGTGGAGTTTTAATGAATCTTTAATTAGATTAAAAATGTGAATTGATAATTTTAATTATCAAATTTGAAAAGTGATCGAGAGTGGAGTACCACCAGTTTTGCTCCAAAGCGATAGTTAAATCTTTAATTAGATTTGAACGTGAAATGGTAATTAATTTTACCGATAACACAGTGGTGTTAGATGTGGAGTATTACCAGTTTTCTCCATGGGATATATAGGTTGGGATTGGGAAATAAAATAAATAATTACTACGGTGTGGTTCGCTAATCCCGACTAGTTTGAAATGATATCCAAAGGAGGATTAAAGAATAAATTTAGAAGAATTTATCTTGGATAAAATTAATGGGAACATTTCCCTAAGAATGTGATTTTGTGAATAAAAGAATATTCTGAATTGGAATGAGGCGTTTGTTGTGTTTGTGTAACATTTGTTTATTATATACGTGGGTTATTCAGAAAGGCCGGGTTATACCCATTCTGAATAACCGATTCGACGAGATGTCGAAGATGAAGACGGTGGTTGAAGACCGGAAGTCTTCACATCGTTTGGGTGATTACTGATGATCTTGATTGGGCTGTACACCCAGGATGAGGGAATCAGTTGGTGATCTTCCAGACGTACTTGGAGATGGATGGATATGCGAGGAAAGTGCCTCCGGTTTCGTTCAGACCCAGAACGAACTTGTAAATGGATTGTGTGTCTGACATTGGATTTTATTCTGTGTTGATTGATCTCTATTAAATATACATCTGTTTGGCGGCGGAGAATTTATTCTCTTGCTTAACGCCCTTCTCTGAGACATACGAGCTCAGAGGTTGTATATCGATGGACATCAGTCGAATGGAATGAATTGCCTGTGTGGCACGCGTAAGTGGCAATTGATCAAGGCTTCTGTTGAAAAGCAAAGTCTTGTGGTTGATGATCAAAGCACGGCCTGTGTGGCGTAGCTTTGTGTATAACGTGAATTCGCGAGCCTCACACCTCGGTATGAGTCAAAAACGGGAGACGGACCGCTGGGAGAGCACGACGTTTCTTTCTAGCTAGGGTGGTGTCAGTGACCTACCAGCCCTGACATTTATATACTTTTCACCTGTGTGGTTGTTGGATACGAGGCGCCTCGGATATAGGTCTGTAAGGACCGGGAAACGTGTGTTCAGGAATAACTAATCCTCAAAAGTAAGAGAGGACCGGCCCAGCCGATTCCAAGGATCAAAGTGGGGTCCTGGGACATTTGCTAGAGTGTCTCAAACGCGGAGAGGAGCTTGCCCCTTGCCTCGACTCATGACGGAATCCAATTTCCAATACGTGTATTTCGGCTTTATTTGTAGAGCCTAGTATGGCAACATAGTGGGATGGGGCACTCATGCCGTCTATGATTTATATTTATGATTGAAATGTTTTGACACTATACACCTATAATAGTATCAAAGAATGTGTTTTAAACGTATCAAGCATGCTTTGGCTGTTATAAGGTAAAAACCCTATCCTCCGGCTTGCGTTGCATTGTGTGATGGGACCTGGGTCTTATAACAGCTTCATTTTTCTTTATTTAGCATTGCGATGTTTGTTTTATGCACTGGTATTCTTGGGAGGAAGCCTGTTCCGTGTTATACGGCGTGGTCCCTTGATTTACCTAACTTTAAAAATAAAGATTAATAACTGTTTTAGTTCTCACACCAGTCACATGACTGACCTGGAGTTTATTTTTTTAACCTAAACTCTGGGTGCCCCTATTTTCCGCACGGGCAGCTAGTAGTTTTGGTTTTGCAGATTTATATTCACAGGGTCCTAATTTACAGCTGGAACGATGCTCGGAAAGCTCTGTATCCGTGTATCACTTCTAGTTGTGATTTTGTATTATTTTCCGCTGCTTTGTAATTTATTGTAATCTCTGATATTTGTCGAATGTAATTTATTCATTTATACTCTGTATATTCTTGTAATCTGATGCATTGTTGTAATATACAATGAAATGTTCTTCCGTCTGCGTTCATTTGTGTGTTGTCCTCAAAGTATTCGTGCTTTCCTTCACGGGGAAGTTACGGGTTCTCTCACCACTCCTCCAAAAATTGCAGAAGGCTCAGAAAAATATGCGGTCTCTTCTAGAATGTAGAAGACGTCCTCACGAGTCCACTGTCTCTTGTTTCACTGGATTTCGACCACACAGCAAAAAGATATGATTTTTATTGTGAAATCTAAAACTGTAGCGCTTTAAAGTGCTATTAAATAGCTCAATATAAAATAGGTCGTACCTTTCAAAATCTGTTCAAACCTAGGTTTTGATTTTACCACTAATCCATTGTACTTCGTTCATATCAGGTTATACGGTGTTGAAGAGGGTCGGGAGGCGCAGCTATCGAGGTAAGGGGTGCAGCTTGACGGCGTCTGGGCTAGGCGGCGGCGGGTTGAACGTCTGAACTTCGTGGCGTCCGTTCTCCTTAAATGCTGAACGAAAAAATCCAATCCCTACATGGATTTGAAGCTTGTCTCGAGCTCTTCAAAATCTTCAACTGGAGGAAGGACTGATTTTGCTTGTAGAGGGTGAAAATGAAGAGAGAAGGGATGAAGCTTTCTTCGCCGTTGGGTTTTAGGTATCAGGGAGAGAGATGATGGTTTGGGCCAATGAGATTTTTTTCCTTTAATTTATATATTTTTTAAAAATTCGAAAATATCCCTTGTCTCATATAAACTCCAATCCAAACCCAACGACTGCCGTCCCTAGCCAAATACCCCCATTCCGAACATAATGGGATATGTTTCGTAGGCCCATTCGACTGTTTGAGTCAGTTTCTCTTCAAATTAAAATATAAAACATTCAATACTTAATTTAAACGCATATTTCAATTTGCCGGGGCCACATACTAATTCTAAAAATTCCCGAAAAATAAATCTAGCTATGTTTTGACGATACGATCCCAACAAAACCAGTTTCGCCGAATTCTGAGACCGTTTGAAAAATGGCCCTTATCTTGTCGATCCAATTTAATAAAAATCGACCAAACACATTTTCCTTTGCCACGCTCACATACTAGCTTCAAAATTATGAAATTTGAAACCTAGCAATAATTTGACATCCCGGATCCAACAAAAGTGGTTTCGTCGAATTCCGAGGTCGTTTGCAAAATGGCCATTTTCACGGGCTATATAAATTCTATAGCGACCTTTCTGAAAATTCATTTAGCCATAACTTTTTCATCCAACTATGAAACTTCGATCTTTCAGATTCATTAGAAAGATATTCACTAACAGATTTAAATATTTTTGGTTCACTAAAATCCGTTTTATTTTGCACCCGGTACAGTCAGTCAAAGTTTGAATTCAAATTTTGAAACTACCACGCCATTTCAGGCCTTGTTTTTATTTAAAATTAATTATATTTATTTTCAAACGTCGATTCAAACACAATTTTCGTCGTTATTATATAAAATATTTATTTTAAATATTTAAAATACACCAAAATAGCCAATTTAAAATTTTCAAACTGGTTCAGATTTTCCGGGTTATTACATTTCTCATGTACAAATGTAAAATTTTATTGTAAACAAATTTTTATTTCAAATAAATGAATATTATAATCTTTTCTCATGAACAATAAAATGTAAATTTTTATTGTAAACAAATATTTATTTCGAATAAATGAATATTTCACAACACATTAATATTTCAGAAAATTTCGGCAGCATAACGGCAGGGTAATTAAAACCGGCACCGTCCTGATGTACGGCTCCTCGCGCTACCTTAAAGCCTTACGGCTTTTGATAAAGGGGATTTCAATAATCTATTTCGTACGCAGAAGAATTTTTCCACAAACTAATCCTATTTGGTTTCAACCAAAATCAACAATCAACCATTTGTAGTATTCACCAAATTTCAAATCACAACTCAAACAAGTCGTCCATGGTTTGTGGATGATGGGTGTCGGGAGTTTCTAAAATCCGTCTACATCCTAATGTAATTTTATTTAATTAATTCGGATTTAGAAATCTCACATTGATTTGACGACGCCAAAAATTGTAACAAGCTCCAAAAATTCTTCGGTCAGTTCTGAAATGGCCTGTACGATGCCACGAGTCCAATGTTTCTTGTTTCATGGAATTTCATTATCGTATGTGAGAGTTATGATTTTTACAGTGTTTATAACAATTTTAAAAATAATTATGGAATTGAAAATAATTTAAAAAAAGACCTTCTTCCTCAAACTCAGACTCAGGCCGACGCTATTCAATATATATTCGAACCTAGGGTTCGATATTTCACGCTGGTCGAGCCTGAGGTGTCGATCAGTGAATCCCACGAGGAAGGGGGAGGATGTCGCACCCAACCGTGGGTGTGGGGCCGAACTCGATGCTGAGTTGGCGGCGCGGTGGCGGTCGGTTCGGCGTGGCTTTGGGGGTGCGGTCCTCGAAGTACACGCCACTAGGGGAGGATCTGACCGTACTGATTTGAAGAGGGTGTGGTCCTCTTCGAAATTGCCTTACGGAGTGGAAGGTTTCAATGTGTGGATCGATCGTTTTTAATGGAGGAAGATTGGTGCTTTCCCGTCCATGAATCGTTGAAGAAGGCGGCTATAGTATACGATGGAGTTAGGGTTACGGTAGTATAATATATTTATAAGAGTATTTCTATTTTTATTTATTTATTTAATTCCCTTTAATTCCTTATATAACTTGTATGTCGTTCAAAACTCCAAATAAAACCCAATGAGTGTTGCCCCTAGCCAAATACCCCCATTCCGGATGCAATGGGATATGTCCCGTAAGCTAATTCAATTGTTTCGATAGGTTCTTCTTTAAATTAAATATATATCAATATATATTTAATATAAACGGACATTTTAATTTACCGGGGCTACATACTGATTCTAAAAATTCCAGAAAAATAAATCTAGCTATGTTTTGATGATACTGTTCCAACAAAACTGATTTCATCGAATTTGGAGACCGTTTGAAAAATGGTCATTTTATGGTCGATCGAAATTGGCTGAAATTGTCAAAACACATTTTCTTTTGCCACGCTCACATAATAATTCCAAAAATTACGAAAATTGGAATCCAGCAATAATTTTACATTCTGATTCCAACAAAAGTGGTTTCACCGAAAATAGAGGTCGTTTGCAAAATGACTATTTATACGGGCTATATATATATTCTATAGCGACTTTTCTGAATATTCAACTGGCCATAACTTTTGATTCCCGCTATGAAATTTCAATTTTTCAGATTCGTTGGAAAGATATGATTAAATAGATTTAAATATTTTCGGGTTCACTAAAATCCAATTTATTTTGCATCCTTATAGTCAGTCAAAGCTTGAGTTCAAAATTTCAAACTGCCGCGCTATTTCTAACTACTTTTAAAATTAGAATAAATATATTCTTTCCAACTTTGATTTAAATAAATTTTTAATCGTTATTATTTAAAATAAATTATTTCAACTATTCAAAGTTCAATAAAATAGTCAAAATAAAAATTTTAAATTGACTCTGATTTTCCGGGTTGTTACAATCTCCCCCACTTAAAAGCTTTTCATCCCCGAAAAGGAAACAATAGTAAAGTAGGAAACAAAATGGAAAATGTAAAATATAATAAATATACCTTGCACTAGAGCTAGTCAGAGATATCCACTCTGCAATGGGGATAAGCCTGTTTGATGCTATCATCGGTCTCCCATGTACAGTCTCTAGGATCTCCGCTCCGTTGCACTTTGACTAGATGAATTCTTTTGTTCCTCAGAACTCGAGTTTCTTTGCCAATGATCTTTACCGGCTCCCTTCTTACTGCAAAGTTCGGGGTAATCTCCAAATCTTGCTGTGCAGCTTCCTCCACAATCAAGTCTGGATCATGTACATGCTTTCGAAGTTGAGACACATGGAATACATCATGTACCCCTGGCAACCATTCAAGCAGCTGAACCCTGTAAGCGCGAGTTCCAATTCTTTCTAGAATAGGAAATAGACCAATGAACCTTGGCGCCAACTTCCCAGTCTTCCCAAAACGAACTACTCCTCTTAAGGGAGAAACTCTCAAGTACACATAATCACCAACAGAAAATTCTAAATCCCTTCTTCTTGTATCTGCTTAGCTCTTCTGTCGGCTCTGAGCGGCTAGCAATCGCTTCTTAATAAAATCAACTTTGTCTGATGCTTCACGAATCATGTCGAGACCCAATACTAATCGATTGCCTGGTTCCACCCAACATGCGGGAGATCTGCATGGCCTACCATATAATGCTTCAAATGGCGACATATGCAAGCTTGCTTGGTAACTGTTATTATAAGAGAAATCGACCAAATGCAAGTGATCTTCCCATGATCCGCCAAAGTCAAGAATACAAGCCCGCAACAAGTCTTCCAGTATACGGTTCACCCTCTCAGTCTGGCCATCTGTTTGAGGATGATAAGCGGTGCTCAGATATAATGTTGTCTGCAGCTCCTCTTGGAATGCTTCCCAAAATTTACTAGCGAATATAGGGTCACGATCACTAACAATGCTACTGGGGACTCCATGTAGTCGGACAATCTCTTTGAAATAAATATTCGCCAAACTTTGTGTTGTTCTAGTCGATTTAACCAGAATAAAATGTACGGTTTTTGTGAGACGATCAACAATCACCCATATACTGTCATTGCCTTTTCAGGTTTGGGGCAAGCCATCAATAAATCCATGGAAATTTGATCCCATTTACAACTTGGAACTTGTAGTGGTTGTTTCAAGCTGGCAGGTTTTTGCTGATCTCTTTTGATGTGCTGGCAAGTAGAACACTTACTGACATAAATGGAAATGTCTCTTTTCATAAATTTCCACCAGAACGTGCGCTTGAGATCATGATACATCTTGCTCACCCCTGGATGAATACAAAGCTTGGATTTATGACATTCATCCATTACTTCTCTTCTGAGCTCAGGAATATTAGGGACACAAATTCGGCCTTTTAACCTCAGAACTCCCTTGTTATCAATTTGAAATCTGGGTTCGCCTTCCCGGACTCTTTTACTAATCCTCTGAATAAATTCTTCATCCTTCTGAAGAGCAGAGATTTTGTCAATCAATGTAGGTGCAATGATAAGATTGGCGACGCCCGCATTCTTTCTGCTAAGTGCGTCTGCCACAACGTTGGCTTTCCCTGGAGTATACAAGACGTCCAGATCATAGGCTGCAAGAAATTCTACCCAACGCTGCTGCCTTAAATTCAAGTCCTTTTGGGTGAATAGATACTTCAGGGATTTATGATCTGTATATAATTCTAACTTCTCACCCAAAAGATTGTGCCTCCATATCTCTAAAGCAAACACGATGGCCATCAGCTTAAGATCATGAGTCGGGTATTTCTTCTCATGCGGTTTCAATTGCCGGCTAGCATAAGCAACTACTTTGTCTCTTTGCATTAACACTTCACCAATACCTTCTCTAGAAGCATCTGTCCAGACTTTCAAATCTTGATTACCATCAATAATAGTCAACATTGGAGCAGTAGTCAATCTTAGTTTCAGCTCTTGGAAAGCTACCTCACATTCAGGTGTCCAAATAAACCTTGTATGCTTCTTTGTAAGCTTCGTCAATGGACAAGCTAGCCTCGAAAAATCTTTAACAAATTTCCGATATTAGCCAGCCAATCCTAGAAAACTGCTAACTTCAGTAGGAGTGCTAGGCTTTTCCAATCTTGAATGGCCGTGATTTTGCTAGGATCCACTGAAATTCCTTCCTTCGATACTATATGACCGAAGAACTTCACTTCTTCTTGCCAAAATACGCATTTAGAAAATTTGGCTTTTAAAACATTCTTTCTCAGAATTTCCAAACCTTGCTCTAAATGTTTTTAACACCCCGTATTTTCTGTGAACGTCAAACTAACAAATTAAAGTATACTTAATTTTTAAGAGAAGAATTAAGGGAAACATGATTTGCCATTGCGTTCATTTCAGAATTCTACTTGAGATAGAGTCCAAGTTTGCGTAAATCGGACTGCATACGAAGAAGTTATGACCTTTAGAAGTTTCAGGGGTTTGAATAAAATAAAACAGCTCAGCTCGAAATTCAAATTCGAAATTCAAATCACACACCTGGGCTGGGCGGGAAATTTCCCTCCCAGGACCCAGGTAGACCAGGGGATCGACCTGGGGGTCGACCTAGGTAGGTAGGTCGACCATGGGGTCGACCTGGGGGTCGACCTCCCCCCCCCCCCCTTTTCCAGATCCGAGGACAGATTCATTTTTCTGCATTTAGATGCCCGTTCTGACCAGATTCGTTGCTCCTAAGCTTTTTAAACACCCCAAACCTCACTTTCTCTCCACACAACTTCATTACGCCTATAATCTACCCTAATTCATATCAAAAATAAATCAAAGACGGGGTTATGCTGCTCAAGTCCTTCGTAGAAGTCAAGTTTAGAATTCAAGTAGAGATTCAAAGGCTAATTCAATGACTTCAACAACTATTTCTAAGAATCAAATCAAATCTAAATTAGAAGAATAAATAGTCTACATCAAGGGAGAGCTATTCAGTTTCAGAATACAGATCCCAGAATTCAAGACCGTTCTGTAATTTGTAAGTTCACGTTACTTTCAGAAATAAAAGTTAATTGTGATTTTGACATTGTAATAAATCTGGATCTGAGATTATGCCTGTTTTTCTATATCCTTTGGATCTATCTCATTGATAATATTATGTCCGTTCTTTTTCTCTTCTTTCCTTCTTCCCTTTTTGTTTTATAGCCAGGCTACTGCGAGCCTGAGCCAGATCTCATAAGAGATGAACGTACGTTGGAAATAAAATTGGGTATAAAATATGATTTGGACATGACCAACGCTAAAAATTGGGAAAAAGAATTAAATTGTGTATAATTGGGCATAATTGAGTTGTAACCGATTTGGAGACATAACACATGTTGTATTTAAAACATAAAGTATTGGACATATGACTTGAGGTTTGAGGCATAAAGTATTGAACATATGACTTGAGATTTGAGGCATAAAGTTTTGGACATATGACTTGGGATTTGGGGCGTAAACTAAACTGTAAATATAAGGCATAGTACATGTTGTGGTCTAAGATCTAAAATTGGGATATATATATATATATATATGATAGTTTATGATTTGGAAGAAGAAGATTAAGGTGTATGGTGATGTATGGCTTAGGCTTGAAAACAAGATTTGCCTTTGTTTTGTAAGTCAGTTACTTTTTAGATTTGAAACCTAAACCTAATTAGTAACATGTAATAAAATGGATATGAGAATATGCCTGATGTAAGCTATCCTTTCATTGAAATCTGCGCTTGAGTACATATATCTTTGGGAATCATTTTTGACTATGAAACTGGTCGAATCATATCTATCCTTGTTGTATGTCGAAATTTTAATCCTTTTTAAGTTCATGATATAATTCTTATCACATCTATATGCCTGCGATGTATTCCTTTCAAAACTTGTCTTTTTAGTACATCAAGTTTATTAGACCAGTAATTCTTATCATCATATGACTGTGCCTATCCTTACAATGTTCCGTCTTGCTTCTCCCCTTATATTATGAATCTTGAGTTGAATCTCGAAATACGTACGTTATGAATGCAGGGGAAATTGGGTATAACATGAAATTGACATTATTGGGAAAATTTGGAACATGTAATATGGCATAACTGTTAAGATGCAATTTGGGGTAATTTGACATGAATTATGGAATACACAATTTGACAAATTGGCATGAACGACAAAGTATGAAGTTGGCATATAAATCAAGTTTTGGCAAAACTGTTACTGTTTCGAATTTGGAGTAACTTGAGCATTAAATTTAGACTGGGTGTAAAATGTAACATGACAAGTTTGGGTGAATTTGGTGATTAGCATGAAAAATCTAGGTTTGGGTATACATGGTAAATGTGTAAATTAAAGATGAACATGCCTAACTCGAGGTTTGATTGAGTTGTGGTGTAAAACTGCCCGGAACCGCCCGACACATCCATTAACCACAACAACACCTATCAAATGTGAGAGGTTAGTGCATCATGCCCAAGAAAAACCCGAGGTTAGATTGAATTGCGGTGTAAAACTGCCCGGAACCGCCCGGCACATCCAATAACCCCAACAACACATATCTAATGTGAGAGGTTAGTGCATTAATAAATCAATTAATGCTAATGAACAAGATGAATGACTAGGGTTAAGTAATAAGAAACACTTAACCAATATAACTTGATTTATGGTAAGGTTAAGTTAACACAAGAAGGCAACACTTAACCAAAGTAACATGATAAGTAGGTGGGTCAAGTTAACTTGAATTGATTGATGACACTTAACCAATACAACAAGATGAACACGTGGGGTTAAATTAACAAAAAGCACTTGACCTATAAAACTTAATGAACGAACGAGGTTAAGTTAATAGGAACACTTAACCATTAATAAACATGCTTGAATCGATGGGAGGGTTAAGTACATATCGGGTAGGTGGGTAATATTAGTACATATAGGCCCACAAACTTAACCATTAAATGAAAATGCTTGAATTGATGGGAGGGTTAAGTACATCTCGTGTAGGTGGGTAATATCAGTACATGTAGGCCAACAAACTTAACCGTTAAGTAAATATGCTTGAATCGGTGGGAGGGTTAAGTACATATCGGGTTGGTGGGTAATATTAGTAAATATAGGCCCATAAAACTTAATCAGTAGGAAGCCCTACTAACGGGGACCCATTTCAGCAGTAACCCACATAGATGTATCACGGTACCCTGAACTAGGCAGGGTGGGGCACGATTACTGGGCAGATTATAAGCGGTCAAAATAGCGGCAGGGGGTACGTCAGTGTAGGTTCCGACGGTTTACAGGCATGCACGTATTCTGGAGTGGGAAAAAGCTGGCACTGGGTACCAGTAGTTATACACTGTGCATCTTGAATCATGTCGGGTCGCTATCATAAGGATTGATACACCTTATGATGGGACCAGCACAGGTTATCTACATGCAAGAGAGGGCCGATTAACACAGACACAAGAAAAGTTGATATAGTAGGGAGCCGATCGATAGGGTAGTTAGGGTACATCTAACACATTAATGGCAATTAGGCAGATTGAGGTGGAATTCTCATAATAGATGTACACCTGAAGGCTACCACAATTGCAGGGATTGGGATCACGTTATCATATTATCATTTTACACAGATTACTAGTTGGGACACTAGTTAGGGGGTGCAGAGATATAGAAATCAGAATAACATGGTAGTAGCGAAGCAGAGAAAGAGTAGAAGTGCATTCAGTTTATCTCGCCTTATCATATCTATACCAATCATATATTATCTTGTTATCCTTGTTCTCACGGTATTCTCTTACATTCAGTTTATTTATGTCATGATGCTTTTGCCTGTTTATATGCTGAAAGTCACTGGACTTACCAGACTTATGTCTGACTTAGTTTTGTTTCGCCTCTTTTCTTCCGTTCCCCCCCCCCCCGGTTCACAGGGAGGAAATGTTACCACTTAGCTCAGTTTTCTTTCCAAGCACGAAGATGTCGATGTATTGCTTTGGACTTTGTCTTCCACTACTTTGGGTGGTTCATGCTTTATTGGGGAATATCATTGTTTTTATGCTTCTTTTGTTCTTTGAAGTTTTCAAATCAAGACAGAAGTTTTATGTATTGCATTTAAGTATGATTGAGGAAATTGTTGTAAAAGCTTGACCGAATTTAGTTGTTTATAAAATGTCTTTATTTTCCACTGCTTTATTTGTCTATCTTGTAATTTATCTGCATCTTTTACCTATAATGCTCCACCGAAGTTAAGGAATTCCCTTTGTGAGTGACCTTAACGGAGGCGGTGTGTTTCACTTGGTATCAGAGCTGAAGGTTACCGGATTAGATAAAAGATTTGAAGAATTATTTTCAAAACGGTTTTAAAAGAAGCATTTTCTAAAGAAAAGTTTTGTTTTAAAGGCATATTCCCAAAGCCATAAGCACTATCTTTTGATCCTCTATTTGAATCCTTGTTTCCTTCTTTCTTGAGTCTCCGGGGCTCCTAGCTTTCTGGGAGGTAACCTCATCGCGGCATGGTTCCGTAGGCTTGATAAGACTATGACACCTGTCAAATTGCGAATAAGCGCCCAACTTCCATCTATAGCTGCAGTAGTTTCACCTACGGCTAATTTTCTTTCAAGCTTTGTAGGATTTTCCATGCGATGGAGGTAGCTTTCAAGAGACTTGTCAACAAGTTACACAAGGATGGCAAAGATGAGAATAAGGGAGTTTGGCTAAGGAGCACAACACAAGGATGAAGAACTCATGGATATAGACTTGGTTCACAAAGGGGGGGGGAGGAAAGAATAGTAAAACCTAAAACAAGAGGAAGTATCTTTATTTTGGTTTAACGAGTCGTATAATTAAGGGCAAGGGAAATAACAAAGGACATGATTTTCCGGAAAGCAAGTGCATGCTCTCACTGCCAGCATACTTGAGAGAGAGGCAGTAAGATTTCTGTTGAAAGAGTTTTTCCTTTCTGATCATCCTGTTAGTACTCCTTCTGATTTTAGCGCTTCACATTTGTATATATCTGCTTCCATAGGTTCTCTGCACCTTAGTACTTGTATAATAGAGGATCCCATTATTGTCTCAAATCGAATTTGTGGTTCGACTCATTTATGTTTTGGTTTGTAAGGTTTTGAGATGCTTATGTTTCCGGGTTTCATGGGCTATGGGTTGATTCTAGGTATGGATTGGTTAGCTAGTAATTGTGAAAGGAGGGTAGTTAGACTTTCGACTTGTCTCAGGAATACCCTCGAGATTTCGTGCGATCCTAAGGGATTAGTTTGTCTTAGCTACCTAGAATCACTTTATGTATTTATCGACGCAAGATGTTTTTGATTAGGGTCGCGGTTTTCCCATAAAATTCGAGACAGATTTCCGCATATATCTTGTTGACAAGGCAAAGCCAGTTATGCGATCAACAATAGTTTTGGAGCATGATTGGCGAGGATAGCCAGAGTTGGTTAAGTGCTCAATTGTTTGGTTGTTTTGCTAGTATCATCTCACATAAATCATCCAAATTCGGAGGAGGTATTCCTTGGCTGCTTGTCTGATATTGGTTTAGGCCTTTGGGGCTTGTACTTGAGGGATGTCGAGTTTGACTAGGATGGTTTGCATGAGAGATATCGACCATCAAATTTGTGACATGATGGATAAGCTAAGTAAAAGAGAGACCTCTAATCATCTTAGTATATACACTTGGTATCATGGTTAAAATATGTTCATCTTGGAAAGATAGTTCGACAACATTGGTTACCCTCTAGCATAGTAAGTGATCGAGGTCCTATCTTTACTAGTGGGTTTTGGAAATAGAGGTCAAGAAGCTTCGCAATCGTGAAGTTAAATTAGTTAAGGTATGTTGGAGTGAAGCTCAAGAAGATGCGACTTAGAAGACTGATGACTAGATACGTGCATCATACCCTTTTTAAGGGTATATCCTTGATTCCTCTTTTTCTGTAAAGTTTATTTGCATGCTAGTCTTTATCTTTCAAGTATATTCTCTCGGTCCTATTCTCGATCCTTAGGTAGGAGACAATGGATGTAAACATGTGTTTGAGACATGTTATGCCTGGTGGATGCAAGTGGTTGCAAGTTTTTACTAGTGGTTGCTTGTGGATGCATATACGCACATTAGGCACTAGATCGGCTCATTCACTTTCATATTGCATATGCATGAGTGAACTTTTATGGATTGAAACTTGATGCGTTATCACATGGATGTTGCATTTGTATGAATGACTATGCACTCATGTAGAAGTTATGTAACACCCCGTAATTTTATAACATAAAAATTCACAAATTAAAGTATACTTAATTTTTAGAAAAGAATTAAGTGAAATGAGTTGCGCAGAGAAATATATATATATTGATATATATATATATATAATTGAAAATTAAACAAATAAATATGCAAAAATGTTCAAAACAGCGAATTGGGAAAGGGGAATAACCGAACCAACCCATTTTTGAGGTCGACCCGAGCTTGTTGGGTCAACTAGGGGTTAATCCAGGGTGTTTGGCTGTCAACCCGTGAGCCGATTTGCTCAAATGCAGATTTTGCATTTGATTGGTTCTCATGGCTCAGGGTTAATCTAATGGTCCTAAATAACTCCCTACACCTATATATACACCCTAAGACCTAACCCCAAATCAAATAAAAATTAGATCAATGGCCGTCATGCCGTCACTCCAAAACCTAGAAGTAGCCGCCGCCAATTAGAAGAAGAAAAAAGCTAATTTATTCAATTCAACAACAACTACAACAGCAAATTCAACTACAACAAAGGAATGCTAATATGGTGAGTTCGATCACTTTAACCAAATAATTGCTAAATTAATTATGATGTGATATACATTTGATTAATCTAATTCATACGTTTAATCATGTATATTAACTTGATTCATATTATATGATGTTATGCAAGCTTTATGTATGATGTTATGCAAGATTAACATGTTATGCAAGTTAATATGATTATGCAAGTTTCATGTATGATGTTATGCAAGATTAATACGTTATGCAAGTTAATATGATTATGCAAGTTTCATATATGATGTTATGCAAGTTAATATGATTATGCAAGTTTCATGTATGATGTTATGCAAGATTAATATGTTATGCAAGTTAATATGATTATGCAAGTTTCATATATGATGTTATGCAAGTTAATATGATTATGCAAGTTGTATGCGAATTATATGATGTTATGTAAGTTTGGATCTAAAATATATGCTAGTAGTTCATGATGTTAAATTGTGTCAATGAATCCCTTTTTATAATCCAATCACCTAGGTTTATAACATTAGTTTTTATGCGAATATGGATGTAGAACATATGCTAGTTCGTATAGGTATTATGTTCATATGCAAGTTTAAGTGATAATTGGATTCATACAAGTTTACACCTTTAAATTTTAGATCCATATTCAAGTTGACATTTTTATGTTGAATTTATGACATGCCTAGTTATGTAAGTTTATACCTTTATGTGGATCCATAGTTTACTCAAGTTAACACCTTTATTGGATCCATAGTTATGCAAGATGACACCTTTTTGTTTAGGTTGACGACATACACAGTTTATGTAAGTTTGTGGTAATTACCTAGGCTAGTTGGGTGTAAAACTAAGTTCATACATGCAAGCTCACACCTTTTAGATCTATGATGTTTGGATCCTTGATAATAGAAAGAGTATGCAAATATGTTATAATTCTTAATTGCAGGTTAGATGCAAATTAGATATATTATTGTGTGTATGTGACTTTGTGACGTTTATTCCTTTTTTTAAGTATTAGATTATTTGCTAGTCTAATATGTATACATCATGTTAAGCGAACAAATGACGGGGGTACGATGGGGATAATAGTGGATACACACATATTGTAAATTTGGCATGTAATGGCCTAAAAAGGCATGTAATTAATTTTAAAGAATAAAATTAATTAGTAATGAAATTGGTATAATTTATATACCATAAATAGATGAGCATAAATGCCTTAAGAGGCATAAAATATAATTGTGGTGAAAATGGGTATGATTTTACATACCATAAATGGATGGACATAATTGAGTCAATTATGGACATCATTAAATTTGTAATTGATTGATAATTTGAATAGGGAAAGTAATTCAAATTGGGGAATGGTTAATTAGGAGTAATTAATCGTCTAAGACACGAGGTTAGACTCTTTTGTGGTGTAAGACTGCCCGGACCCGCCCGGCAAATCCAGCTGCCACAAATGTCAGTCTAATGTGAGAGGTCTTAGGCATAAATTAAATACGTAAAATTGTAAAGACACAAGGTTAGGCTCTTTTGTGGTGTAAGACTGCCCGGACCCGCCCGACAAATCCAGCTGCCACAAATGTCAGTCTAATGCGAGAGGTCTTTATGAGATTACGGTCTTAATAAATTAAGAAACACCTAACCAGATAAACATGTAGTGGGTCATGAGGGGGTTAAGTGGGTGCCTTGGGTGGCATGTGGAATCTAGTGGGTGCCTTAGGTGGCATGAGGAAATACGATTAGTAACACTTAACCAAGGTAAAACCTGTAAGTGGGACATAGGGGTTAAGTGGGTACCTTTGGGTGGCATGTGGAATTACTAATGGAAACCCTTAACCAAATTTAAAACATGTACGTGGACATGAAGGGGGTTAAGTGGGATATACTAGAGGGGACCAAGCTTAGGTGGATAGCTTGTGTCAAGTAATGGGGGCCCGTTTCAACCAGTAACCCATTCGTATCTTTGTGGGCTCGACCCAAGTCGAGGACGGGACACGCATACTAGGCTTGACTGTAAGAGGCCAAAACCGGGTTAGCGGTGGCAACGCAAGTCCAACGGGTTCATATGCGTGTGTGGACCCGGGCTGGTAGGTAAGACATTGTTGCATCATGTAGGTATAAGCCGTGCATTTTTGGTGGTATCGGGTTGCCACTTTGGGGAGTGATACACTCCACTGTGGGGCCAGCACGGGTATCTACGAGTTAGGGAGCCGATCGAATGGGGCAGGGTAGTGGGTACACCTAGTAGGGATAGGAGCAGACGGCACCTATGTAGTCAGCTAGGGGTACACAAAGCTACCACTATTGTTATTAATTATTAAGGGGGTACACCTAGTGGAGATAGGAGCAGGTGGCACCTATGACGTCAGCTAGGAGTACATGGAATTACCATTATTAATTATTGAAGGGGTACATCTAGTGGGGATAGGTACACGCTGGGTACCTATGATAGCAACTAGAGATATACGGTCAAACATGGAGGATAGTGGGTACATCTAGTAGTACATGAAGCTATCATCATTCTATTTAGCCAAGATGGATCAAATTTCTAGAGTAGCTAGTAGGGGTGCAGTTAGGGCTAGTACAGTACAGTACGGTGCAGTACAATAGAATATAGTAATTATCCTACATTGATTAGGAAGCGCAATTAATGTTATCTTTGTTTCTCTTGATTGCTTTGCCATACCCATGTGGTTCACATAGTCATTACCTTATTCTCCAGCTTATATCTTATCATATTGCTTTAATATTTATGTTGTTAGAGTTATCGGACTCGCCAGACTTTATGTCTGACCCCCTTTGTTTCCACCTCTTTTCTTCCTTTTTCCCCCAGGTTCTTAGGGTGGGACTAGTACTAGTGGAGCTTGATTTGGATCTCTTTTGGGAGCACTTGGATTCGGATTGCTGAAGTAAAGTTCAGCCTATCATTTTTTCTTTATGGCTATTGGTAGTAGTGGGATTATGTCTTTACTTTATGTACTCTGATTTTATCAAGATAGATATTAAGTACTTGACTCTAGTTATGTTTTAGATGATGTACTCAAACATATTTACCTTCCGCTGCAATAAATGAAATTTTTAATTCTCAAGTACTACTTTATATCTGTTAATGCATTCCCTTTGTGAGTGACATTAATGGACGTGGGGTATTACACGTGGTATCAGAGCTGAAGGTTACCAGAGCAGATAAGATATTTTTAAAAACTATTTTTCAAAAGCATTTTTGTAAAGAATACTTTCAAAAATATGTTTGTAGAAGAGTATTTTTGAAAGAAAGGTTTATTTTTAGAACATAATCCCCAAGATCCATATATCCTTCCTTCGATTCTCCGTTTTGAATCTCTTCCTCTTTCTCTTTTTGAGTTTGTTTTCCCCCTCCGCATATAGATGCTTTTTCTAAGATAAATAAGGACTTCCGTACGAAGAATGGAAAACCACTACAAGGGACTTAGACGTTTGTCGGGCTAGAAGTTAGTCCAAGGAAGTGGAGGACTTGTTGGTACCTTTAAGATAGACGATGGGAGGAAGGTTCAAATGGCCATTTGGTTAATAAAGGACGAAACCTCATCTTGGTGGGAGGACACGAATGGAGAATGTGAAGAAAAAGGCTAGTTGTTTTGGAGAAATAGGACACCTTAGTATTGTCCAAAGAGGCAAGGACAAAGTACAGGATCTTCTGGATGGTAGTTGTATTCCCTCACGGCTGGTATACCTGATGGGGGTAGGACCGTCTAGGTTGAAATTTGGTTTTCTTTATCATCTTGTTTGAACTTTGTTTGATTCTGGCGCTTCATAGTATCTGCTTCATTAGTTGAAACACTGCACCTAAATACTAGTCTAGTTAAGGATCCCATCCTAGTCTCAAATCCTGTTGGTGGTTCGGCTCATCCTTCAATGGTTTGTCGGGATTTGAGAGTGTCTATCTTGGGCGTTGGATTTGAATGCAACGCCTTCGTCCTTGGTTTCACGGGCTATAGTTTGATTCTAGGGGTGGATTGGCTAGCTAGGCGGGGTGCCATCCTATATTGTGAAAGGAGGGTAGTTAGACTATTGATTCGTTATGGAAAGACCCTCATATTTCTTGTGACCCTAGGGGTTCAGTGATGCTTAGCTGCCTAGAATCTTCTAACGCATCCAACGATGATTGGGAGTCTGTTTGTGTGGTCCGTGAGTATGGAGACGTCGTTGATAAAGTGCGGGGTTTACCCAAAAGCGCGAAATAAGTTTTCCTATGTGCTTAATAGATTAAGCAGAGCCAATTATGTGATCAGCGGTGGTTTTGGAGAAAGACTGGCAAGGACAGCCAGAGTCGGTCAAGTGCTCAATTGTTTGGCCGTCTTACTAGTATCATCTCACATAGGTCATCTGAATTCGAAGGAGGTATCCCTTGGGTGTTTGTCTGATATTGGCTTAGGGCTTTGGGGCTTGCACTTGGGGGATGTCGAGTTCGACTAGGATGGTCTGTGTGAGAGATGGATAGTTGTGACGATTTTGCATTGGATAATATCTTGGTTTTCTCTATAAGCAGAGAAGAGCATGCCCTACATCTTAGGGAAAGCTTAGGGACCCTACAAGCGCACCAGCTTAAAGCTAAGTTCTCCGAAATACCATTTTGGAGGAAAGAAGTGAGGATTTTAGGGCATATGCTCTCTAGGGAAGGGTGGTATGTCAAGGTGGATGGCGTTCTTGGCGTCCTACGATTTCAAGATAGCATATACCCCTAACAAGGGTAACGTTGGGCGGATGCCTTGACTAGGAAAAAGTTGACATTGAGTCCTTTGTTTGTCGAGCAACGTAGCTTAGAGTTTATCTCTACCTTTGACTTTAGACCATCCATTGGTTTTGTACCCAGTTTGCTAGCGCCCTTGAGGTCAGACCTACGCTTTTTATACGGATTGGTGAAGCACAGCAAGATGACCCACAGTTGATGGAGTTAGTAGAGAAGCTCATAAGAGGGGAGTCATCGAGCCATCTCCGTAGGTATACCCTAGATGATAAGGGTTGGTTGCGTAGGGACGGTAGTCTTTGTGTAGCATGGGATGAGAATCTGAGGAAGACCATTCTTGATGATGCACATCATTCGAAGATGACCATTCATCCCGGTAGGGACAAGATGTACATGGACATGAGACGAGTTTACTTTTGGATCGGTATGAAGAAGGACATGGCCGAGTATGTCGCTAGATGCTTGGTGTGCCAACAAGGAAAAGCAGAGCAAAAGAAGCCCGGTGGATTGCTTCACCCATTGGAGGTCCCACAATGGAAGTGGGAAAACGTCTCGATGGACTTTGTTGATGGATTACCAAGATCAAGGAAAGGATTGGGCAGATGGCGTACAGAGTGGAGTTGCCCGAGAGACTTAGTGGTGTACACGACGTATTCCATGTATCACATTTGAGGAAGTGCTTGCATGAGACCATGGAAGTGGTAGAGCCGAGCTTGCTTAGAGAAGGGGAGATCGAGCGTGATGCGACGATTCGACGAGCTCCTACGTGCATTCTTGGGTTGGAGATTAAGAAGTTGAGAAATCGAGAGGTCAAACTAGTCAAATTTCAATGGGGAGATGACGAGAGCAACGCTACTTGGGGGATAGAAGAGAAGATGCGTTCATTGTACCCTTTCCTTTTCGAGGGTATGTCTTTTAATTTCTCCTTTATCGCATACCTTGTACTTATCTTATCTTTAGTATGTCCTCTCGCTAGTATCTTTGACCTTTAGATAGGGTAATCCTATGGTTGAAACATGTGTTTGAGACATGTTATGGATGATGGATGCAAGTGTTTACTAGTGGTTGCTCGTGGATGCATATACACACACTTTAGGCACTAGATCGGCTCAGTCACTTCATATCGCATATTGCATATAAATGTGTGCAAATATTTAAGTAATGGATGTATAATGGTTGTACCATCCTATGGATGTTGCATTAAGTTGAATGGTTGTGCACGCATGTAGAATTAATATGTATCATTAGGGATCTTTTGCATACATATTGGAGGCATGGCACTATCATGAATTGCATTGAGGAGGTCGACTGAATCAGTAGACCGCCTAATTTTGCATTAGATATGGACATATACACACACTATGCATATAAACATTAAAGCATTAGAAGTCTTTTAAGGACAATGGATGTTGGTGTTTGATGGTTGAGTAGATGGACGATTAGATGGTAGGATATACATTCTTCTTGACTTGGAGATTTCGGGGACGAAATCCTTTAATGAGGGGAGAATGTAACACCCCGTAATTTTATAACAAAAAAATTCACAAAATAAAGTATACTTAATTTTTAGAAAAGAATTAAGTGAAATGGATTGCGCAGATATATATATATATATAATTGAAAATTAAACAAATAAATATGCAAAAATGTTCAAAACAGCGAATTGGGAGAGGGGAATAACCGAACCAACCCATTTTTGAGGTCGACCCGAGCCCGCTGGGTCGACTAGGGGTTAATCCGGGGTGTTTGGCTGTCAACCCATGAGCCGATTTGCTGAAATGCAGATTTTGCATTTGATTGGTTCTCATGGCTCAGGGTTAATCTAATGGTCCTAAATAACTCCCTACACCTATATATACACCCTAAGACCTAACCCCAAATCAAATAAAAATTAGATCAATGGCCGTCATGTCGTCACTCCAAAACCTAGATGTAGCCGCCGCCAATTAGAAGAAGACCAAAGCTAATCTATTCAATTCAACAACAACTACAATAGCAAATTCAACTACAACAAAGGAATGCTAATAAATTTCAGAGCTTCATTGAATGGTGAGTTCGATCACTTTAACAAAATAATTGCTAAATTAATTATGATGTGATATACATTGGATTATAAGATGTGGTTGTGAATCTAATTCATACGTTTAATCATGTATATTAACTTGATTCATATTATATGATGTTATGCAAGCTTTATATATGATGTTATGCAAGATTAACATGTTATGCAAGTTAATATGATTATGCAAGTTTCATGTATGATGTTATGCAAGATTAATATGTTATGCAAGTTAATATGATTATGCAAGTTTCATATATGATGTTATGCAAGTTAATATGATTATGCAAGTTTCATGTATGATGTTATGCAAGATTAATATGTTATGCAAGTTAATATGATTATGCAAGTTTAATATATGATGTTATGCAAGTTAATATGATTATGCAAGTTGTATGCGAATTATATGATGTTATGTAAGTTTGGATCTAAAATATATGCTAGTAATTCATGATGTTAAATTGTGTCAATGAATCCCTTTTTATAATCCAATCACCTAGGTTTATAACATTAGTTTTTATGCGAATATGGATGTAGAACATATGCTAGTTCGTATAGGTATTATGTTCATATGCAAGTTTAAGTGATAATTGGATTCATACAAGTTTACACCTTTAAAGTTTAGATCCATATTCAAGTTGACATTTTTATTTTGAATTTATGACATGCCTAGTTATGTAAGTTTACACCTTTATGTGGATCCATAGTTTACTCAAGTTAACACCTTTATTGGATCCATAGTTATGCAAGATGACACCTTTTTGTTTAGGTTGACGACATACACAGTTTATGTAAGTTTGTGGTAATTTCCTAGGCTAGTTAGGTGTAAAACTATGTTCATACATGCAAGCTCACACCTTTTAGATCTATGATGTTTGGATCCTTGATAATAGAAAGACTATGCAAATATGTTGTAATTCTTAATTGCAAGTTAGATGCAAATTAGATCTATTATTGTGTGTATGTGACTTTGCGATGTTTATTCCTTTTTTTAGTATTAGATTATTTGCTAGTCTAATATGTATACATCATGTTAAGCGAACGAATGACGGGGGTACGATGGGGATAATAGTGGATGCACACATATTGTAAATTTGGCATGTAATGGCCTAAAAAGGCATGTAATTAATTTTAAAGAATAAAATTAATTAGTAATGAAATTGGTATAATTTATATACCATAAATAGATGAGCATAAATGCCTTAAGATGCATAAAATATAATTGTGGTGAAAATGGGTATGATTTTACATACCATAAATGGATGGACATAATTGAGTCAATTATGGACATCATTAAATTTGGAATTGATTGATAATTTGAATAGGGAAAGTAATTCAAATTGGGGAATGATTAATTAGGAGTAATTAATCGTCTAAGACACGAGGTTAGACTCTTTTGTGGTGTAAGACTACCCGGACCCGCCCACCAAATCCAGCTGCCACAAATGCCAGTCTAATGTGAGAGGTCTTAGTTATAAATTAAATACGTAAAAATTGTAAAGACACGAGGTTAGGCTCTTTTGTGGTGTAAGACTGCATGGACCCTCCCGGCAAATCCAGCTGCCACAAATGTCAGTCTAATGTGAGAGGTCTTTATGAGATTACGGTCTTAATAAATTAAGAAACACTTAACCAGATAAACATGTAGTGGGTCATGAGGGGGTTAAGTGGGTGCCTTGGGTGCCATGTGGAATCTAGTGGGTGCCTTGGGTGGCATGAGGAAATACGATTAGAAACACTTAACCAAGGTAAAACATGTAAGTGGGACATAGGGGTTAAGTGGGTGCCTTGGGTGGCATGTGGAATTACTAATGGAAACCCTTAACCAAATTTAAAACATGTAAGTGGACATGAAGGGGGTTAAGTGGGATATACTAGAGGGGACCAAGCTTAGGTGGATAGCTTGTGTCAAGTAATGGGGGCCCGTTTCAACCAGTAACCCATTCGTATCTTTGTGGGCTCGACCCAAGTCGAGGACGGGACACGCATACTAGGCTTGACTGTAAGAGGCCAAAACTGGGTTAGCGGTGGCAACGCAAGTCCAACGGGTTCATATGCGTGTGTGGACCCGGGCTGGTAGGTAAGACGTTGTTGCATCGTGTAGGTATAAGCCGTGCATTTTTGGTGGTATCGGGTTGCCACTTTGGGGAGTGATACACCCCACTGTGGGGCCAGCACGGGTATCTACGAGTTAGGGAGCCGATCGAATGGGCCAGGGTAGTGGGTACACCTAGTGGAGATAGGAGCAAACGACACCTATGTAGTCAGCTAGGGGTACACGAAGCTACCACTATTATTATTAATTATTAAGGGGGTACACCTAGTGGAGATAGGAGCAGGTGGCACCTACGACGTCAGCTAGGAGTACATAGAATTACCATTATTAATTATTGAAGGGGTACATCTAGTGGGGATAGGTACATGCTGGGTACCTATGATAGCAACTAGAGATATACAGTCAAACATGGAGGATAGTGGGTACATCTAGTAGTACATGAAGCTATCATCATTCTATTTAGCCAAGATGGATCAAATTTCTAGAGTAGCTAGTAGGGGTGCAGTTAGGGCTAGTACAGTACAGTACGGTGCAGTACAATAGAATATAGTAATTATCCTACATTGATTAGGAAGCGCAATTAATGTTATCTTTGTTTCTTTTGATTGCTTTGCCATACCCATGTGGTTCACATAGTCATTACCTTATTCTCCAGCTTATATCTTATCATATTGCTTTAATAATTATGTTGTTAGAGTTACCATACTCACCAGACTTTATGTCTGACCCCCTTTGTTTCCACCTTTTTTCTTCCTTTTCCCCCCAGGTTCTTAGGGTGGGACTAGTACTAGTGGATCTTGATTTGGATCTCTTTTGGGAGCACTTGGATTCGGATTGCTGAAGTAAAGTTCAGCCTATCATTTTTTCTTTATGGCTATTGGTAGTAGTGGGATTATGTCTTTACTTTATGTACTCTGATTTTATCAAGATAGATATTAAGTACTTGACTCTAGTTATGGTTTTGATGATGTACTCAAACATATTTACCTTCTGCTGCAATAAATGAAGTTTTTAATTCTCAAGTACTGCTTTATATCTGTCTTGTTGTGATTTTCTGTTCTATATTCACTTAAAATGCTCCATGGAAGTTAATGCATTCCCTTTGTGAGTGACATTAATGGACGTGGGGTGTTACAAGTTATGAAGTACGATTAGGAATAATTGTATACATGATGGACTCATGGAATAATTGTACGATTAGGAATAATCCGCATTAAGGAGGTCAACTGAATCAGTAGACCGCCTGATTTTGCATTAGATAAGAAACATATACACACACTCTGCATATGTTCATAAGGCATTAGAAACCTTTTAAGGACAATGGATGCCTGTGTTTGATGGTTTAGTAGATGGACGGTTGGATTGTAGGATATACGTTCTTCCTAACTTGAAGATTTCGAGGATGAAATCCATTTAGGAGGCGAGAATGTAACACCCCGTATTTTCTATGAACGTCAAACTAACAAATTAAAGTATACTGAATTTTTAGGAGAAGAATTAAGGGAAATGGGTTATGCCATTGCGTTAGTCTCAGAATTCTGCTTGAGATAGAGTTAGAGTTTGCGTAAATCGGACTCCGTATGAAGAAGTTATGACCTTCAGAAGTTTCAGGGGTTTGAATAAAATAAAACAGCTCAGCTCGAAATTCAAATTCGAAATTCAAATCACACACCCGGGCTAGGCGGGAAATTTCTCGTCAGGACCTGAGACAACCCGAACTTCCCCGTGAAGGAAAGCACGGATAGAATTGAGTACAACACAAAATAGAACGCATACGGAAGAACATTTCATTGTTATTACAACAATTCCATCAGATACAAGAATATACAGAGTATAAATGAATAAATTACATTCAACAAATATCAGAGATTACAATAAATTACATAGCAGCGGAAAAATATACAAAACACAACTGAAAGTGATACACAGATACAGAGCTTTCCGAGCATCGTTCCAGCTGTAAATCAGGACACTGTGGATATAAATCTGCAAAACCAAAACTACTAGCTGCCCGTGTGGAAAATAGGGGCACCCAGAGTTTAGGTTAAAACAATAAACTCCAGGTCAGTCATGTGACTGGTGTGAGAACTAAAACAGTTATTAATATTGGTTTTAAAGTTAGGTAAATCAAGGGACCACGCCGTATAACACGGAACGGGTTTCCTCCCAAGAATACCAGTGCATAGAACAAACAGCGCAATGCTAAATAAAGAAAAATGAAGCTGTTATAAGACCCAGGTCCCATCACACAATGCAACGCAAGCCGGAGGATAGGGTTTTCCCTTATAACAGCCAAAGCATGCTTGATACGTTTAAATCACATTATTTGATACTATTATAGGTGTATAGTGTCAAAACAATTTCAAATCATAAATATCAATCATAGGCGGCATGGGTACCATCTATCATGTCGCCATACTAGTTCTACAATTAAAACCGCAATATCACGTATTGGAAATTGGATTTCCGTCATGAGCCGAGGCAAGGGGCAAACTCCTCTCCGTGTTCGAGACACTCTAGCAATGCCTCAGGACCCCACTCTGATCCTTTGGAACCTCCAAGGTCGGTCCTCTCTTACTTTTGAGGATTAATTATTCCTGAACACACGTTTCCCGGTCCTTACAGACCTATATCCGAGGCGCCTCGTATCCAACAACCACACAGGTGAAAAGTATATAAATGTCAGGGCTGGTAGGTCACTGACACCACCCTAGCTAGAAAGAAACGTCGTGCACTCCTTGGGTCCGTATCCCGTTTTTGACTCATACCGAGGTGTGAGGCTCGCGAATTCACGTTATACACAAAGCTATGCCACACAGGCCGTGCTTTGATCATCAACCACAAGACTTTGCTTTTCAACAGAAGCCTTGATCAATTGCCACTTACGCGTGCCACACAGGCAATTCATTCCATGCGACTGATGTCCATCGATATACAACCTCTGAGCTTGTTTGTCTCAGAGAAGGGCGTTAAGCAAGAGAATAAATTCTCCGCCGCCAAACAGATGTAAATTTAATAGAGATCAATCAACACAGAATAAAATCCAATGTCAGACACACAATCCATTTACAAGTTCGTTCTGGGTCTGAACGAAACTGGAGGCACTTTCCTCGCATATCCATCCATCTCCAAGTACGTCTAGACGATCACCAACTGATTCCCTCATCCTGGGTGTACAGCCCAATCAAGATCATCAGTAATCACCCAAACGATGTGAAAACTTCCGGTCTTCAACCACCGTCTTCATCTTCGACATCTCGTCGAATCGGTTATTCAGAATGGGTATAACCCGGCCTTTCTGAATAACCCACGTATATAATAAACAAATGTTACACAAACACAACAAACGCCTCATTCCAATTCAAAGTATTCTTTTATTCACAAAATCACATTCTTAGGGAAAGGTTCCCATTAATTTTATCCAAGATAAATTCTTCTAAATTTATTCTATGATCTTCCTTTGGATATCATTTCAAACCAAATTATGGTTTTACAAACTAGTCGGGATTAGCGAACCACACCGAAGTAATTATTTATTTTATTTCCCAATCCCAACCTATATATCCCATGGAGCCAAAACTGGTGATACTCCATTCCTAACACCCCGGTGTTATTGGTAAAATTAATTACCATTTCACGTTCAAATCTAATTAAAGATTTACTATCGCTTTGGAGCAAAACTGGCGGTACTCCATTCTCGATCACTTTTCAGATTTGATAATATAAATCATCAATTCACATTTCAATCTAATTAAAGATTCATTAAGACTCCACTTAGTTTTAATCTTTTCAAAATTCAATATCTTGCCTTTAACTGGGTTAAAGAACCAGTGTCATCTAAAACACGATTCACGATAAACCCAAATCACATTTGATATTAAATACAAGGCTCTGAATAGAAAATATATCGGCTTATATTCAATACCAAATTCTGAAACCAACAAATATCGTATTGGAAATAATGATATAAAATATATCTTTCAAATTCCCATAACAATATCTGTATAGTCACGAAATCCAACATCGAAATATTCCGAAGATAATTTCGATCCAACTCCAGTCCAATTCACATATTGGGAATATTGGTTATTTTTAAAATCACTTTCAAATTCAATTTATTTATTTCAAAAATAAATTGATTTTAATTCTAGTTCAAAACTAGTTCATTTCGATAAAAATCTATTTTTATCTTTTCAAATGTGGAGTTTTTTACCCCAGTTCTTTCCAATTCACATATTATGATTTTACAAAAATTATGGACATTTTTAATAATTTTATCAAGGCCCGTACAGTCGATTTCCATCAACGGCCATCGAACTGCACTTATAGCGAACTTTTTCGAATTTGATTTGGACATAATTCCAAATCCAACCGTTAGATTTCAAATTTCTAATATTCTTTGGAAAGCTCTTTTCGATACGAACCCAACGGTTCCGGTTTTAGGAGAATCCAACGGTCGGATCTCCCGCAACGTCAATTCGAAGTCAATGGTTGAAATTCACGAACTGCCGCGGCGCGGCGCGTTCTATTCAGGCCATTATATATATAATATATATATATTATATATATTTCGTCGATTTCCTTTTAAAACGAAATTTATAAATAGTTCTAAATTCGTTTCAAAAACAATTCAGTTTTCAAATTCACTTTCTATTCAATTCAATTTGAATTCATTTCAAATATTAAATTTTGAAATCACTTTTCCATATTCATTATAAAACGAATAAAATCGATATAAATATCGTTCGCGTCAAAATAACGCATCTCTAATCAACACGGCTTTATATTTTTCAAAAACTTCTTTATTCTATTCAACAAATGAATATTTATCCCATTCAACACATGAATCTATATTTCTTTCAACACACGACTAATCTCAACACATGAGTACTGTCAACACATCACTATTTTTGTTATGTAAAATATTTTATAAAACTATGGTATCTATCATTTTGATTTTAATTAGACTCCACCGTGAAGTAGATTCTAATTGTAAATATGATAAAGATGTAATTTTTATTATTTAAAATATTTTACTCAACACATGAATAGTTTCAACACATAATCATCGTCAACACATGACTATTTTTATATTCAACACATGAATTTTCTTTTATAACATTCATTATTTTCCCGATTGGAATGAGGCCCAATCAATCACCTTATAATGTTAATTATATGGATTTTCATACATCACACGTATATAATAGCATTGAAAAATAATCAACCATCAACCAAAGTGCACTACACTGAATAAGTATCAAATATAGATATCTGACGCTTATAACAGCCTGTCAATCGATCGATCGACATATTTAATCAATCAGGATGAGTGAACTTCAAATTTCATCCCAACACCCGTGTGGGGTTTCAAACAATCAAACACAGATTTTAGTTGTGCAGTTGAGCGACGTGTAAAATTTATCGACCCAATCGATATCAGTCAAATCAGTGTATATAAACAAATCGGCCGATTTGTTTATAAATATTCATTTATTCACTTTCACGTTAAAAATTATATTTTTAACGATAAAACATTTTATTTTAACACATGAATTTCTATTCAGTTCATTTATTCAATAAAATGATATTTTTATTTTTCTAACATATTTTAGAAAATTTCGGCGGCATAACGGCACGATACTAGAAATGGGACAAGGCCTAGCCTTATCCCCGGTCTAGTGAAGGCCCACGCCATTCACACATCAATCAAATCAATTTCATTTCACCAAACAATTCAATTCAAACCAAATAGACTAACCAACTACACAATCAAACAATTTAACAAACAAGCCATCCATGGTCTGTGGATGACGGGTGTCGGGTGCTACTAAGCACCGTCTGCATCCTAGTATATATATATATAACTAGAAAAGAAATTTAGAGTGAGAAGTTCTCACCGAAAGCTATCCAATACCACGACTCTTCATTTATAGAAATCTTCGCCATTCTCGCCTTTTTATCATCTTCGTTTGCCCGTAGCCACTACATATATAAAAATCACACATTTTTATATTTTGATGTCTTTAAAATAAAAGTCACATTTTTATTTGTTCACTTTCAATTTAAAACTCATATTTTTATAATCGCTTCATACATTTAAAAATCGAATTTTCACTTCGCTATTCAATATATAAAAATCGAATTTTTACTACGATGTTCAATATATAAAAATCGAATTTTTTTCTTTAAATTCATATGGATAAAAATCGCATTTCCATACCGCTAATATATAGATAAAAATTCTATTTTTATAACGCTATTCTCTATATAAAGATTTCGCCCTTTCATAAATAAAGTTTTCGCCTTTGTAAAAATAAAGTTTTCGCCTTTATAAAAATAAAGTTTTCGCCTTTATAAAAATAACATTATAAAAATCACATTTTTATGCTGCTACACATATAAAGATGATATTTTTACTATCTTAACTATATAAAAATTATATTTTTCTCGAAGTAAAAATCATATTTTTACTTCACTACTCATCTCAAAATATCGTCTTTTCTATTTTAAAAATATCATCTTTTCCATTTTTAAAAATATCGTCTTTTCTATTTTTAAAAATATCGTCTTTTATATTTTAAAAACTGATTTTCCTACTATGTAAATACACACAAAACTGATTTAAATTAAACATAAAAACTTATTTAAATTAAATATAAAAACAGATTTAAATTAATCATAAAAGAAAGAACTCACTTTTCGAAGAGAGGGGTGGTCTCAGCAACGCCGCGGTTGTAATAACCCGGAAAATCTGGGCCAGTTTAAAATTTTTATTTTGGCGATTTTGGCGAATTTTGAATATTTAAAATAGATTATTTTAAATGTAAACGACCAAAAAATTTATTTTGAACATAATTAGAACGTATATATTATATACGCCGTCGTTAGAATATAAATATTTATTCATATATATAAAAGGAATTGAAAATGGCGCGGTAGTTCGATAATTCGATTTCAAACTTCAATTGAATGTACCGGGTGCAAAACGATCCGGATTTTAGTGAAACCAAAAATCATAGGATCTATTTCATAATATCTTTCCAACGAATCCGAAAAATCAAAATTTCATAGCGGGAATCAAAAGATATGTCCAGTTGAAAATTCTGAATAGTCGCTATGGAATTCAGGCCCTTAAAAATGGACATTTTGCAAACGACCTCGGATTTCGACGAAACCACTTTTGTTGGATCCGCAGTGTCAAATTATTGCTAGGTTTCAAATTTCATAATTTTTTGAATCAATATGTGAGCGTGGCAAAGGAAAACGCGTTTGACCAGTTTCAGTTGATTTTAATCGACTGGAAAATGGCCATTTTTCCAACGGTCTCAGAATTCGACGAAACTAGTTTTGTTAGGACCGTATCGTCAATACGAAGCTAGAAATTATTTTTCTGGAATTTTTCTAATTAGTATGTGACCCCGGTAATTTGAAATGTACGTTTAAAATTCAATATAGTGATTTAAATGTAAATTAAACGGAAACTGATTCAAACGATCAAATCAGCTTACGATACATATCCCATTGTGTTCGGAATGGGGGTAAAACGCTATGGACGACAGGCGGTGGGCCTCGTTTAGAGGTCGAAAATAAAAGTTTCTTTTTAGTGAAAAATAAAATAAAATAATTAAATAATAATAAAAAAAATCCTTTCTTCCCTTAACTACCCAGGCCCCCCCCCCCGATTTCATTCTTCAGAAAAAAAAAGAGAACGAAAGGGGGGCGCGATCGATGCTGCCCCCCCCCCCCCCCGATGAGCCGCCGCGCCTAGGCGGCGCAGCCACCACAGCCACCACAGCCGCCCCCCCTCCTCTTCTTCCCCCTCCCTTCTTCTTCCTCCTCGCCGAACCCGCATCGAACCCCACCCAGACCCGAACCCGCAAACCCCCCCCCCCCCAGCGCCACCGTGAGCCGCGAAGCCCACCTCCACCTCCCCCTTGGCCTGCGAAAGCTACTAGTCCCCCCATTCCTTCCAACTGTAAGCTTTCTGTCTTTTTATATATATTTTTCTTTGTTTTGTTTTCTTTGTTTTTATGAAAACTGATTTGTAATTAGTTTAAACTAGAAAAAGGTTTGATTTTTTTATCAGTAAAGATTTGATTTTTAGAAAAGAAAAGACGATATTTTTAGAAAAGAAAAGACGATATTTTTAGAAAAGAAAAGAAGATATTTTTAATATGAGTAGTGAAGTAAAAATATGATTTTTACTTCGAGAAAAATAGAAATTATATATTTGAAAAGGCGAAATCTTTATATGAAGAATGGCGTGATAAAAATATAATCTTTACTATATTGAATAGCATAGTAAAAATATGATTTTTATATATTGAATAGCATAGTAAAAATATGATTTTTACTTCGAGAAAAATAGAAATTATATATTTGAAAAGGCGAAAATTATATATTTGAAAAGGCGAAAACTTCATACTTGAAAAGGCGAAATCTTTATATGAAGAATGGCGTGATAAAAATATAATCTTTACTATATTGAATAGCATAGTAAAAATATGATTTTTATATATTGAATAGCATAGTAAAAATATGATTTTTATATATTGAATAGCATAGTAAAAATATGATTTTTATATATTGAATAGCATAGTAAAAATATGATTTTTATATATTGAATAGCATAGTAAAAATATGATTTTTATATATTGAATAGCATAGTAAAAATATTATTTTTATATATTGGATAGCAAGGTAAAAAAATTCCATTTTTATATATTGAATAGCGAAGTGAAAATTCGATTTTTAAATGTATGAAGCGATTATAAAAATATGATTTTTGAATTGAAAGTGAATAAATAAAAATGTGATTTTTATTTTAAAGACATCAAAATATAAAAATGTGTGATTTTTATATATGTAGTGGCTACGGGCAACGAAGATGACAAAAAGGCAAGAACAACGAAGGTTTCTGCAAAAGAAGAGCCGTGAAGTTAGGATAGCTTTGGTGAGAATTTCTCACCTTTCAAATTTCATTTCTATTTATATATATATATATATATATATATATATATATATATACACTAGGATGCAGACGGTGCTTAGTAGCACCCGACACAATCGTCCACAGACCATGGACTTGTTTGTTTGGTTGCATAGATAGTTGAATTGTTTGGTGAATTTGATTGATGTGTGAATGGCGTGGGCCTTCACTAGACCGGGGATAAAGCTAGGCCTCGTCCCGTTTCTAGTATTGTGCCGTTATGCCGCCGAAATTTTCTAAAATAAGTTAGAAAAATAGAAATATCATTTTATTTAAAGAATGAACTGAATAGAAATTCATATGTTAAAATAAAATGTTTTATCGTTAAAAATATAATTTTTAACGTGAATATGAATATAGTGAATGTGAATAAATAAATATTCATTTACAAACCGGATGGTTTGTTTATGTACACCTATTTGAAGGACATTGATTGGGTCGATAAATTTTACACATCGCCCAACTGCACAAATAAAATCTGTGTTTGATTGTTTGAAACCCTACACGGGTGTTGGGATGAAATTTGAAGTTCACTCATCCTGATTGATTAAATATGTCGATCGATTGATTGACAGGCTGTTATAAGCGTTAGATATCTATATTTGATGCTTATACAGTGTAGTGCACTTTGGTTGATGGTTGATTATTTTCAATGCTATATATACGTGTGATGTATGAAAATCCATATAGTTAACACTATATGGTGATTGATTGGGCCTCATTCCAATTTAGAAGATAAAGAATAATATAAAATAAAGGTTCATGTGTTGACTGTACTCATCCGTTGAGATTAGTCATGTGTTGAACGAAATATTTTTATAATAAAATTTACATCTTTATCAATATAAAATAAAGGTTCATGTGTTGACTGTACTCATCCGTTGAGATTAGTCATGTGTTGAACGAAATATTTTTATAATAAAATTTACATCTTTATCAATATAAAATAAAGGTTCATGTGTTGACTGTACTCATCCGTTGAGATTAGTCATGTGTTGAACGAAATATTTTTATAATAAAATTTACATCTTTATCAATATAAAATAAAGGTTCATGTGTTGACTGTACTCATCCGTTGAGATTAGTCATGTGTTGAACGAAATATTTTTATAATAAAATTTACATCTTTATCAATATAAAATAAAGGTTCATGTGTTGACTGTACTCATCCGTTGAGATTAGTCATGTGTTGAACGAAATATTTTTATAATAAAATTTACATCTTTATCAATATAAAATAAAGGTTCATGTGTTGACTGTACTCATCCGTTGAGATTAGTCATGTGTTGAACGAAATATTTTTATAATAAAATTTACATCTTTATCAATATAAAATAAAGGTTCATGTGTTGACTGTACTCATCCGTTGAGATTAGTCATGTGTTGAACGAAATATTTTTATAATAAAATTTACATCTTTATCAATATAAAATAAAGGTTCATGTGTTGACTGTACTCATCCGTTGAGATTAGTCATGTGTTGAACGAAATAATTTAACAAAAATAGTCACACGTGGACGGTACTCATTCATTGAGATTAGTCGTGTGTTGACAAAAAGAAATATTTGAAAAAGAAATATTTGAAAAAGAGATATTTGAAAAAGAAATATTTGAAATAGAAATATTTGAAATAGAATATTTGAAAATAGAAATATATGAAGCCGTGTTGATTAGAATGACGCCATTTTAACGTGAACGATATTTATATCAATTTTATTCAAAATGAATTGAATATATAACGATTTCGAAATGAATTGAATATATAACGATTTCGAAATGAACTGAATAGAAAACGAATTTGATTTAAATTGAATAGAAAACGAATTTTGATTTAAATTGATTAGAAAACGAATTTGATTTAAGTCGAATAGAAAACCAATTTGAATTGAATCGAATAGAATACGACTTTGAAATTGAATTGAATTGAAAACGAATTCAAATTGAATTGAAAGCGAATTGAAATGAATTCAAATTGAATTGAAATTTGAATTGAATAGAAATGAATTTTAAAACGAATTTATAAGGAAAAATTCAATTTTGATTTGAATTGAAATGGAAGTTGAAATTGTTTTTGAAACGAATTTAAAAATTATTTATAAAATTCGTTTTGAATGGTAATCGACGAAATATATATTATATATATTATATATATAATATAATGGCCTGAATGGAACGCGCCGCGGTAGCTCGTGAATTTCGACCATTTATTTCAAACGGACATTACGGGAAATCCGACCGTCGGATTCTCCTAAAACCGGAACCATTGGGTTCGTATCGAAAAGAGCTTTCTAACGAATATTAGAAATTCAAAATCTAACGGTTGGATTTGGAGATACGTCCAAATCAAATTTGGAAAAGGTCGCTATAAGTGCAGTTCGATGGCCATTGTTGGAAATCGACTGTACGGGCCTTGATAAAATTATTAAAAATATCAATAATTTGTGTAAAATCATAGGAAATGATTTGAGAAAAAATGGGGTGAAAAACTCCATATTTGAAAAGATGAAAATGGATTTTTATCGAAATGAACTAGTTTGAACTCAATTTAAAACCCGGGTTTTTATTTTTAAATAAATAAATTAGATTTAAAAAGGGGTTTTAAATAATCGGAATTTCTAATATATTTGATTGAATTTGAAATGGGTTTATCGTGAACGGTGTTTTAAATAACACTAGTTCTTTAACCCGATAACAAATAGAATGTGATTTGGGTTTGTCGTGAACTATGTTTTAAATAACACCTAGTTCTTTAAC
Source organism: Allium sativum (assembly GCA_030737875.1). NCBI lineage: Eukaryota > Viridiplantae > Streptophyta > Magnoliopsida > Asparagales > Amaryllidaceae > Allium > Allium sativum. The sequence continues at coordinate 936,269,038 of CM060924.1, read as the reverse complement.
CCAGTAAGAGGAGTTCTAACGAATCTGCAATTAGATTGAAATGTGAATCTATAATCTAAATTATCAAATTTAGAAATGAGCGGGAATGGAGTATTACCAGTTTTGCTCCAAAGCGATAGTTAAATCTTTAATTAGATATGAAAGTGAAATGGTAATTAATTTTACCGATAACACCGTGGTATTAGATATGGAGTATTACCAGTTTTGCTTCATGGGATGAATAGGTTGGGATTGGGAAATAAAATAAATAATTACTTCGGTGTGGTTCGCTAATCTCGACTAGTTAGAAAAACCAAAATTTGGTTTAAAACGATCATCCAAAGGAAGATTAAAGGATAAATTTTAAAGAATTTATCTTGGATAAAATTAATGGGAACCTTTCCCTAAAAATGTGATTTTGTGAATAAAAGAATATTCTGAAATGGAATGAGGCGTATGTTGTGTTTATGTAACATTTGTTTTAATATACGCGGGTTGTTCGGAAAGTCCGGGTTTATACCCATTCTGAATAACCGATTCGACGATAAGTCGAAGATGAAGACGGTGGTCGAAGACCGGAAGTCTTAACATCGTTTGGATAATTACTGACGATCCTGATTGGGCTGTACACCCAAGAGGATGGAAATAGTTGGTGGTCGTTCAGACGTACTTGGAGATGAATGGATATGCGAGGAAAGTGCCTCCGGTTTCGTTCAGACCCAGAACGGACTTGTAAATGGATTGTGTGTCTGACACTGGATTTTATTCTGTGTTGATTGATTTCTGTTAAATATACATCTGTTTGGCGGCGGAGAATTTATTCTTTTGCTTAACGCCCTTCTCTGAGACGTACGAGCTCAGAGGTTGTATATCGATGGACATCAGTCGCATGGCATGTGTAACGACCCGGAATTTTAGGGCCAAATTAAAATTTTTATTTTAATGAATTTAAAGTATTTTTAATGATTTATTTATTTTAATCGAAGTTAAAACGAACAAATTTAATTTTTATTATAAAAAGAGCTAGAAATAGCGCGGTAGTTTGAAAAGTCAAACTTGAACTTTGACTAACCATACAGGATGCAAAATTTAACGGATTTTAGTGAAACCAAAAACATTAGAATCTATTTAAAAATATCTTTCCAACGAATCCGAAAAATCGAAATTTCATAGCGGAAATCAAAATTTATGGCCAATTCAATTTTTAGAAAAGTCGGTGGGTAATTTGCATAGGTCAAAAATGCTACTTTTTGCATACGAAGGAATTTGAACTCGAAACCACTTCCATTGGTTTCAGAATGATGTTTCTGCATTGAAAAACAGTAAACACTTATATGTTTCGAGTTTCAGAAAATATTTGTTTAAAATGTATTTTTAATATTAAATATATTCGCCCTGAAAATAGTCATTTTTCAAAAAGTCTCAGAATCGAACGAAATTAATTTTGTTGTGATCGTATCGTCATAAGAAAGTCAAAAATAATTTTTCTAGATTTTTCTGAGTCCGTATGTGGTCCCGGTGAATTTCTGCGTACATTTGAATTCAAAATAATGATTTATTTTTTAAAACTGAAAAACGGAGGCCAAGATGACAGTTTGGGCTAACGGGACAGGTCCAGATGAGTCCGGAACGGGGGCTAAATGGTATGAACGGCAGTCGTTGGGTCTAAATCGGAGTTCGGGCCAAAACGGGCTTTTTGGGCTAATTAAAAATTAATAAAATAACCCTAATATAATAATATAAAATCCGAAATCACTATTCATCTTCTCAAACCCGTCGTTACTTCAGCCGCCGAAACCCACCATTCCTCAAAACTTCAAACCCTCATAACTCTTTCGTTTCTCAACGAAAATTTGCGTGTGAGTACACGTTTCGAAGCTCTCGCCGAGCTCTTCGATCTCCGACAAGTCCCGTCCCTTTCCATCGCCTGTGCCGCCCGCCCCGAGCCCGAGAAGGTCCGCCGGTCGCAGCCACGCCGGGCCCACCACGCTCGATCGAACTCCACCCTCTTCTGGCCGTGCAAAGATCTCTCCAAGGCGGTCATTCTCCAAAAAACCGCACTCAAAACCGTTCAGTAAATCAAAAGTTATCGCGATTTGAAGTTTTGAACAAATTCTGAAAATATGGTATGCTTCAGATTTCCCCACGCTTTTAAGTGTTACACAGCCAGTTGTTAAAAGTCTGAATTTGATTTTTCCTATGAATTTGCATTGGAATCATTCCAGATCTGAAATCAAATTGAATGCGAACACCGGATCTGATTGAACCCGAGCCATCTTTTCAGACTAGACCACTGTGAGAATTTTATTTTTATTTAATTTAATTTATTTTATTATTATTTTTATGATTATTAGCAGTAGAACCGATACGACATGATATTTAAACATAGATCTAAACCGATCATAACATATGACGTGAAATCGGAATTGTCTATTATGCTATGTGATTAGACCTGAAATTTCAGGTTTAAATCTGAATTATAAATTAATTAAAAATTATTTATATGTTCTTTATTTAATTACACCGTGTTGATTTTGCTAATGCCCAGTTATAACATCACCTTGTAATCACCTGGATGCTAGTTATTGGATTTGGATTTGTGGTTATGTTTGGATGTGTGGTCATGCGATGTGATGAAAATTTACAATTTATTTGATGCAAATAAATTAAGAATGCTACTTGTGATGAATGCTACTTGTGATGAGATTTATATTCTCTTCTTATGTAAAATTGAAATAGGGAAAAATTGACATTTTTATCAAATGTTAATATAGAAAACTGTCACCGTATGAAATATACATTTTTGTTCAAAGAAAAGAATGAAAACCAAAATTCACATTTTTGTTTGCATTGGATTGAATAAACAAAATTAGCATTTTGTTTGCATTGAGAAGAATTAGACAAAATATACATTTTTGTATATTAAGAGTGAATTAGCGAAATAAGTATATTTTCACAATGCAAACATGACATTAGAACAAAAATTCATTTTTGTCAATGTAAGTTAGCAACAAAAATTCATTTTTGTCAATGTAAGTTAGCAACAAAAATTCATTTTTGTCCATGTAAAGTTAGCAACAAAAATTCATTTTTGTCAATGTAAGTTAGCAACAAAAATTCATTTTTGTCAATGTAAGTTAGCAACAAAAATTCATTTTTGTCAATGTAAGTTAGCAACAAAAATTCATTTTTGTCCATGTAAAGTTAGCAACAAAAATTCATTTTTGTCAATGTAAGTTAGCAACAAAAATTCATTTTTGTCAATGTAAGTTAGCAACAAAAATTCATTTTTGTCAATGTAAGTTAGCAACAAAAATTCATTTTTGTCCATGTAAAGTTAGCAACAAAAATTCATTTTTGTCAATGTAAGTTAGCAACAAAAATTCATTTTTGTCAATGTAAGTTAGCAACAAAAATTCATTTTTGTCCATGTAAAGTTAGCAACAAAAATTCATTTTTGTCAATGTAAGTTAGCAACAAAAATTCATTTTTGTCAATGTAAGTTAGCAACAAAAATTCATTTTTGTCCATGTAAAGTTAGCAACAAAAATTCATTTTTGTCAATGTAAAGTTAGCAACAAAAATTCATTTTTGTCAATGTAAGTTAGCAACAAAAATTCATTTTTGTCAATGTAAGTTAGCAACAAAAATTCATTTTTGTCAATGTAAGTTAGCAACAAAAATTCATTTTTGTCCATGTAAAGTTAGCAACAAAAATTCATTTTTGTCAATGTAAGTTAGCAACAAAAATTCATTTTTGTCAATGTAAGTTAGCAACAAAAATTCATTTTTGTCCATGTAAAGTTAGCAACAAAAATTCATTTTTGTCAATGTAAAGTTAGCAACAAAAATTCATTTTTGTCAATGTAAGTTAGCAACAAAAATTCATTTTTGTCAATGTAAGTTAGCAACAAAAATTCATTTTTGTCAATGTAAGTTAGCAACAAAAATTCATTTTTGTCCATGTAAAGTTAGCAACAAAAATTCATTTTTGTCAATGTAAAGTTAGCAACAAAAATTCATTTTTGTCAATGTAAGTTAGCAACAAAAATTCATTTTTGTCCATGTAAGTTAGCAACAAAAATTCATTTTTGTCAATGTAAGTTAGCAACAAAAATTCATTTTTGTCCATGTAAAGTTAGCAACAAAAATTCATTTTTGTCAATGTAAGTTAGCAACAAAAATTCATTTTTGTCCATGTAAAGTTAGCAACAAAAATTCATTTTTGTCAATGTAAGTTAGCAACAAAAATTCATTTTTGTCAATGTAAGTTAGCAACAAAAATTCATTTTTGTCCATGTAAAGTTAGCAACAAAAATTCATTTTTGTCAATGTAAGTTAGCAACAAAAATTCATTTTTGTCAATGTAAGTTAGCAACAAAAAATCATTTTGTCAATATAAATGAAGTTGGCGACAAAATCATTTTTGTCAAATAATGAAGTAGTGATATAATTATATTTTGTCAATGTAAAAGAAAGACAAAATATACATTTTGACAAATGTAAAGAATGACATGAACCGTATGTGTATGCTATGATATAAACCATTGTATGTTAATGAATATATTTTGTTCATTATATAAAAAGAAGAAAGCATTGTATGTGAATGACTATATTTTTGTTCACTATAAAATAGAATATGGCATTATATGAAATGAACAATATTTGTCATAAATAAGAAATATTTGCATTGTATGAAAATAGCATATTTGTTAATATTAATATAGAAAATTTGCATTGCATGAAAATAGTGATTTTTGTCAAGTTAGAAAAAAAAAAACAAATGCATTGTATGTATAGTATTTTTGTCAATTTAGAAAAGTACTAAATGCATTGTATGTATAGCATTTTTGTCAATTTAGAAAAATATCAAATGCATTGTATGTAAATAGTATTTTGTCGAGTTAGAAAAGTATCAAATGCATTGTATGTAAATAATATTTTGTCATGTTGGAAAATATTAAATGCATTGCATGTGAAAATAGTGTTTTTGTAATGTTAATAAATAGAAAAAGCACCGTATGTCAAGAAGGATAATTTAATCATAGGATTCATATACATTTATTTTCAATGTTATTAAAAAGAAAATGAAGTGTATGTAAATTTGACATCATTTACAATGTTATTTTACAAGAGGATTCACCGTATGATTGGTTAACATATTTTTAATGTTAATATAAAAATATCTACACCATATGGTATTAACATCATCTTTAAATGTTAAAAATAAGAAAAACTTTCATCGTAGGAAAATTTCATTTTTGTTAACGTAATAAAAAGAGAAATCCACCGAATGCTATTTACATTATTTTATAAGTATAATATAATTGAAATTCATAGCATGATGAAATTAACATTGCTAATGTTAATGTAATAAAGGTAATTTCATCGTAGGATGTAATTAATGTTTTTTTAAATGTTAATATAAAAAGAAATTTATGCCGTAGGATAAGATGTTCATTATTTTATAATGTATATAAAAGAGAAAAATGCATCGTAGGAAATGTACATTATTATTATTTTTATGTTAAATAGAAAGGTAATCTACATCGTAAGATGAAGTGTACATTATTTATAATGGGAATAGAAAGGGAATTCCATCGTAAAATAAAATTTCATTGTAATGTAATTGAAATTAAAAATGCATTTAAAAAGAGAATTAACTGTAGGATGAGTTACATTATTTTATAATGTGAATTAAAAGAAGAATTGCACTGTAGGATGAGAATAACCTTATTTTTAATTTTAATTTTAGAAAGAGTTTAACGATAGGATTAATATACATTATTTTTAATGTAGATAATAAAAGAAAGTTTAATCAGAGGATAAGTTACATTATTTATAATGAAAATTAAAGAGAATTGACCGTAGGATTGAATTATATTATTTTAATTAAAAGGTAATTTAACATAGGATGAGTTACATTATCTTAATGTAAATTAAATGTAATTTACATCGTAGGAAGTTAACTTTTATGTTAAATGATTAACATTAAAGAAGGATTACAACGTAGAATGAGTTAACATTATTTTTTGATGACAATATATAAGAATGCGACATGTAAATGCAAGTTTACATTTTATTCATTGTAAATAAGTAAGAATGTGACATGTAATTTCAAGTTTGCATTTTATTCAATGTAAAGAAAGCAAGAATGCGATATGTAATGAAAGTTTACATTTTAATTAATGTAAATTAAAATATGATTTTGAGAATGCATCGTTGAATAAGAAGTTTGACTATTTTAAATAATTAAAATAGAATGAATTGTTAATAAAAATAATTATTAACAAATAAGAAGGATTTTCAAAAATATATATATGTATATATATACGAGGATTGTTTGGGAAGTCCGAGATATTCTCATCTCGAATTAATCCAGCGGCGTTAAAATTTGAAGTAAGAAGACGACGCATGAAGACCGTAAATCTTCCCTCGAATGGACAGCGATCGAGATCCTGAATTGACTTGCTACCAATTCATGGGTCAAGGTCATTGCCCAGACGTACGCGTTGATTTCACGGATTTGACTTTCGTTCAGACCCAGAGCATAAGTTTTAAATGGATGGTGTGTCTGACATCGTACTTCGATATATATCATATCGTTGATTTTCTGTTAAAATATAAATGTTTGGTGGTGGAGAATTTATTCTCTACTTAACACCCATTTATGTATTGATGGAGAAGCAATGGTATGGTATGGAGTGACAGTGTGGCATACTAAGATGCAATGATCAAGGTTTATTGTTGAAAAGCAGAACCTTGTGGAGACGATCAAAGCATGGCCTGTTTAGGCGTAGCTTTGTGTAACGGGACTTCGCGAGCCTCACACACCGGTTGAGTCAAAAACGGGCGAAGGGAACGCAGGGAAAGCAGCACGTTTCTTTCTAGCTAGAAGTAGTGTCAGGGACCTCCCAGCGCTGATACTTTACTTATGTGGATGATGGAATGTGGCGCGCCTCGGATAGGTCCTATAGGACCGGGAAACGTGTGCTTAGGAATTGCCAATCCTCTAAGCTGTATGTGAGGACCGGCCCTGCAGGATCCAAGGGTTAACTGCGGGTAATCCTGAGGCACTAGCTAGAGTGTCTCGAATCGGTAAGGAGCTCCGCTCTAGCCTTGACTCATGATGGAAACCAAAATCCAAATACGAACCGACGAATTTGATTGTATTACTAGTACGGAGGCATAGTATATGGTACCTATGCTTCCTAAGATTAATACATTTACTTTGAAATGCTTTCATATACACTAATAATAATATTAGATGCGTATTTGCCGTATTTAACATGTTTAATCACCATAAGGTAAAACCCTATCCTCTGGTGTGCGTTGCATTGTGTGATGGGACTTGGGTCTTATGGTGATTCCATTTTTTCCAAAAAAAGCATTGCGTTGTTTACGATGTATTTAATTATTTGTTATGACACGTTTATGCACGGCAATCCATTAGAGTAAACCCGTTCCGCATTAGCGGCGTGGTCTTTGGATTTGCCATATTAATAGTGATTTATTACTTAAGAATTCTCACACCAGTCCCACGACTGACCCATAGTTTGTTTCACCTTTTTGCAAACTTGGGTGCCCTCTTTTCCACACGGGCAGCCAAGTAGACAGGTTCATTCTTTGCTTGGAGTCTTTTCTTTGGAGCTGCTTATTCTCTCTCTTGGATTTGCTTTTGTGGAGAGGTGATGACGTGGAGCTTGAAGACATTTATCTTTTGTTTCTATGGCATCTTTTCTTTTCTTTTTAGACATCAAACTTATTTCTTTTCTGCAAAACTTGTTGTAATAGCTTAGATTCTGCGACTGTGGATTTTCTGTGATTGATGACATTATATTTTTCCGCTGCTATAATGTTATTACTCTATGAATTTCCTTTGCTATATTGTATCTGTGTTTTGTTTTATTGTATTTATGTTGTATTCCAAAAATGATTACTCCTACTTTCACTCGTGGAAGTTTGGGGTCGTTTACAGTTGGTATCAGAGCTTTGGTTTACAAAGCGGAATATAACATACTTATAATAATTCGTTTACGTAGAATCACTATATTCTACGGCGAACAGTTCATGAGATACATAATAGCCAGTCACTTTATCGTCATCTTTTCATTCATCCTTCGATCTTTTCTATCTCTTAAATCACCATTACCGTTATTTTGACTCTTCCCTTGATCGTGCATTCGAAGAAGACTAAGTGAAGTGGCGATGCTTAATTGGCACATGTTTACGAAGGAACGAAAGGACCAACTTCTTAGGTGGAAAGCCTGATGTTATAGACGGTACCATCTCTGTTAAAAACATTCTCTGTGTTTATTCTTCCTCTTCTATTTTTCTTTTTCCTTTTCGGGGACGAAAAGCTCTTAAGGAGGGGAGATTGTAACGACCCGGAATTTTAGGGCCAAATTAAAATTTTTATTTTAATGAATTTAAAGTATTTTTAATGATTTATTTATTTTAATCGAAGTTAAAACGAACAAATTTAATTTTTATTATAAAAAGAGCTAGAAATAGCGCGGTAGTTTGAAAAGTCAAACTTGAACTTTGACTAACCATACAGGATGCAAAATTTAACGGATTTTAGTGAAACCAAAAACATTAGAATCTATTTAAAAATATCTTTCCAACGAATCCGAAAAATCGAAATTTCATAGCGGAAATCAAAATTTATGGCCAATTCAATTTTTAGAAAAGTCGGTGGGTAATTTGCATAGGTCAAAAATGCTACTTTTTGCATACGAAGGAATTTGAACTCGAAACCACTTCCATTGGTTTCAGAATGATGTTTCTGCATTGAAAAACAGTAAACACTTATATGTTTCGAGTTTCAGAAAATATTTGTTTAAAATGTATTTTTAATATTAAATATATTCGCCCTGAAAATAGTCATTTTTCAAAAAGTCTCAGAATCGAACGAAATTAATTTTGTTGTGATCGTATCGTCATAAGAAAGTCAAAAATAATTTTTCTAGATTTTTCTGAGTCCGTATGTGGTCCCGGTGAATTTCTGCGTACGTTTGAATTCAAAATAATGATTTATTTTTTAAAACTGAAAAACGGAGGCCAAGATGACAGTTTGGGCTAACGGGACAGGTCCAGATGAGTCCGGAACGGGGGCTAAATGGTATGAACGGCAGTCGTTGGGTCTAAATCGGAGTTCGGGCCAAAACGGGCTTTTTGGGCTAATTAAAAATTAATAAAATAACCCTAATATAATAATATAAAATCCGAAATCACTATTCATCTTCTCAAACCCGTCGTTACTTCAGCCGCCGAAACCCACCATTCCTCAAAACTTCAAACCCTCATAACTCTTTCGTTTCTCAACGAAAATTTGCGTGTGAGTACACGTTTCGAAGCTCTCGCCGAGCTCTTCGATCTCCGACAAGTCCCGTCCCTTTCCGTCGCCTGTGCCGCCCGCCCCGAGCCCGAGAAGGTCCGCCGGTCGCAGCCACGCCGGGCCCACCACGCTCGATCGAACTCCACCCTCTTCTGGCCGTGCAAAGATCTCTCCAAGGCGGTCATTCTCCAAAAAACCGCACTCAAAACCGTTCAGTAAATCAAAAGTTATCGCGATTTGAAGTTTTGAACAAATTCTGAAAATATGGTATGCTTCAGATTTCCCCACGCTTTTAAGTGTTACACAGCCAGTTGTTAAAAGTCTGAATTTGATTTTTCCTATGAATTTGCATTGGAATCATTCCAGATCTGAAATCAAATTGAATGCGAACACCGGATCTGATTGAACCCGAGCCATCTTTTCAGACTAGACCACTGTGAGAATTTTATTTTTATTTAATTTAATTTATTTTATTATTATTTTTATGATTATTAGCAGTAGAACCGATACGACATGATATTTAAACATAGATCTAAACCGATCATAACATATGACGTGAAATCGGAATTGTCTATTATGCTATGTGATTAGACCTGAAATTTCAGGTTTAAATCTGAATTATAAATTAATTAAAAATTATTTATATGTTCTTTATTTAATTACACCGTGTTGATTTTGCTAATGCCCAGTTATAACATCACCTTGTAATCACCTGGATGCTAGTTATTGGATTTGGATTTGTGGTTATGTTTGGATGTGTGGTCATGCGATGTGATGAAAATTTACAATTTATTTGATGCAAATAAATTAAGAATGCTACTTGTGATGAATGCTACTTGTGATGAGATTTATATTCTCTTCTTATGTAAAATTGAAATAGGGAAAAATTGACATTTTTATCAAATGTTAATATAGAAAACTGTCACCGTATGAAATATACATTTTTGTTCAAAGAAAAGAATGAAAACCAAAATTCACATTTTTGTTTGCATTGGATTGAATAAACAAAATTAGCATTTTGTTTGCATTGAGAAGAATTAGACAAAATATACATTTTTGTATATTAAGAGTGAATTAGCGAAATAAGTATATTTTCACAATGCAAACATGACATTAGAACAAAAATTCATTTTTGTCAATGTAAGTTAGCAACAAAAATTCATTTTTGTCAATGTAAGTTAGCAACAAAAATTCATTTTTGTCCATGTAAAGTTAGCAACAAAAATTCATTTTTGTCAATGTAAGTTAGCAACAAAAATTCATTTTTGTCAATGTAAGTTAGCAACAAAAATTCATTTTTGTCAATGTAAGTTAGCAACAAAAATTCATTTTTGTCAATGTAAGTTAGCAACAAAAATTCATTTTTGTCAATGTAAGTTAGCAACAAAAATTCATTTTTGTCAATGTAAGTTAGCAACAAAAATTCATTTTTGTCCATGTAAAGTTAGCAACAAAAATTCATTTTTGTCAATGTAAGTTAGCAACAAAAATTCATTTTTGTCAATGTAAGTTAGCAACAAAAATTCATTTTTGTCAATGTAAGTTAGCAACAAAAATTCATTTTTGTCCATGTAAAGTTAGCAACAAAAATTCATTTTTGTCAATGTAAGTTAGCAACAAAATTCATTTTTGTCAATGTAAGTTAGCAACAAAATTTCATTTTTGTCCATGTAAAGTTAGCAACAAAAATTCATTTTTGTCAATGTAAAGTTAGCAACAAAAATTCATTTTTGTCAATGTAAGTTAGCAACAAAAATTCATTTTTGTCAATGTAAGTTAGCAACAAAAATTCATTTTTGTCAATGTAAGTTAGCAACAAAAATTCATTTTTGTCCATGTAAAGTTAGCAACAAAAATTCATTTTTGTCAATGTAAGTTAGCAACAAAAATTCATTTTTGTCAATGTAAGTTAGCAACAAAAATTCATTTTTGTCCATGTAAAGTTAGCAACAAAAATTCATTTTTGTCCATGTAAAGTTAGCAACAAAAATTCATTTTTGTCAATGTAAAGTTAGCAACAAAAATTCATTTTTGTCAATGTAAGTTAGCAACAAAAATTCATTTTTGTCAATGTAAGTTAGCAACAAAAATTCATTTTTGTCAATGTAAGTTAGCAACATAAATTCATTTTTGTCAATGTAAGTTAGCAACAAAAATTCATTTTTGTCCATGTAAAGTTAGCAACAAAAATTCATTTTTGTCAATGTAAAGTTAGCAACAAAAATTCATTTTTGTCAATGTAAGTTAGCAACAAAAATTCATTTTTGTCCATGTAAGTTAGCAACAAAAATTCATTTTTGTCAATGTAAGTTAGCAACAAAAATTCATTTTTGTCCATGTAAAGTTAGCAACAAAAATTCATTTTTGTCAATGTAAGTTAGCAACAAAAATTCATTTTTGTCCATGTAAAGTTAGCAACAAAAATTCATTTTTGTCAATGTAAGTTAGCAACAAAAATTCATTTTTGTCAATGTAAGTTAGCAACAAAAATTCATTTTTGTCCATGTAAAGTTAGCAACAAAAATTCATTTTTGTCAATGTAAGTTAGCAACAAAAATTCATTTTTGTCAATGTAAGTTAGCAACAAAAAATCATTTTGTCAATATAAATGAAGTTGGCGACAAAATCATTTTTGTCAAATAATGAAGTAGTGATATAATTATATTTTGTCAATGTAAAAGAAAGACAAAATATACATTTTGACAAATGTAAAGAATGACATGAACCGTATGTGTATGCTATGATATAAACCATTGTATGTTAATGAATATATTTTGTTCATTATATAAAAAGAAGAAAGCATTGTATGTGAATGACTATATTTTTGTTCACTATAAAATAGAATATGGCATTATATGAAATGAACAATATTTGTCATAAATAAGAAATATTTGCATTGTATGAAAATAGCATATTTGTTAATATTAATATAGAAAATTTGCATTGCATGAAAATAGTGATTTTTGTCAAGTTAGAAAAAAAAAAACAAATGCATTGTATGTATAGTATTTTTGTCAATTTAGAAAAGTACTAAATGCATTGTATGTATAGCATTTTTTTCAATTTAGAAAAATATCAAATGCATTGTATGTAAATAGTATTTTGTCGAGTTAGAAAAGTATCAAATGCATTGTATGTAAATAATATTTTGTCATGTTGGAAAATATTAAATGCATTGCATGTGAAAATAGTGTTTTTGTAATGTTAATAAATAGAAAAAGCACCGTATGTCAAGAAGGATAATTTAATCATAGGATTCATATACATTTATTTTCAATGTTATTAAAAAGAAAATGAAGTGTATGTAAATTTGACATCATTTACAATGTTATTTTACAAGAGGATTCACCGTATGATTGGTTAACATATTTTTAATGTTAATATAAAAATATCTACACCATATGGTATTAACATCATCTTTAAATGTTAAAAATAAGAAAAACTTTCATCGTAGGAAAATTTCATTTTTGTTAACGTAATAAAAAGAGAAATCCACCGAATGCTATTTACATTATTTTATAAGTATAATATAATTGAAATTCATAGCATGATGAAATTAACATTGCTAATGTTAATGTAATAAAGGTAATTTCACCGTAGGATGTAATTAATGTTTTTTTAAATGTTAATATAAAAAGAAATTTATGCCGTAGGATAAGATGTTCATTATTTTATAATGTATATAAAAGAGAAAAATGCATCGTAGGAAATGTACATTATTATTATTTTTATGTTAAATAGAAAGGTAATCTACATCGTAAGATGAAGTGTACATTATTTATAATGGGAATAGAAAGGGAATTCCATCGTAAAATAAAATTTCATTGTAATGTAATTGAAATTAAAAATGCATTTAAAAAGAGAATTAACTGTAGGATGAGTTACATTATTTTATAATGTGAATTAAAAGAAGAATTGCACCATAGGATGAGAATAACCTTATTTTTAATTTTAATTTTAGAAAGAGTTTAACGATAGGATTAATATACATTATTTTTAATGTAGATAATAAAAGAAAGTTTAATCAGAGGATAAGTTACATTATTTATAATGAAAATTAAAGAGAATTGACCGTAGGATTGAATTATATTATTTTAATTAAAAGGTAATTTAACATAGGATGAGTTACATTATCTTAATGTAAATTAAATGTAATTTACATCGTAGGAAGTTAACTTTTATGTTAAATGATTAACATTAAAGAAGGATTACAACGTAGAATGAGTTAACATTATTTTTTGATGACAATATATAAGAATGCGACATGTAAATGCAAGTTTACATTTTATTCATTGTAAATAAGTAAGAATGTGACATGTAATTTCAAGTTTGCATTTTATTCAATGTAAAGAAAGCAAGAATGCGATATGTAATGAAAGTTTACATTTTAATTAATGTAAATTAAAATATGATTTTGAGAATGCATCGTTGAATAAGAAGTTTGACTATTTTAAATAATTAAAATAGAATGAATTGTTAATAAAAATAATTATTAACAAATAAGAAGGATTTTCAAAAATATATATATGTATATATATACGAGGATTGTTTGGGAAGTCCGAGATATTCTCATCTCGAATTAATCCAGCGGCGTTAAAATTTGAAGTAAGAAGACGACGCATGAAGACCGTAAATCTTCCCTCGAATGGACAGCGATCGAGATCCTGAATTGACTTGCTACCAATTCATGGGTCAAGGTCATTGCCCAGACGTACGCGTTGATTTCACGGATTTGACTTTCGTTCAGACCCAGAGCATAAGTTTTAAATGGATGGTGTGTCTGACATCGTACTTTGATATATATCATATCGTTGATTTTCTGTTAAAATATAAATGTTTGGTGGTGGAGAATTTATTCTCTACTTAACACCCATTTATGTATTGATGGAGAAGCAATGGTATGGTATGGAGTGACAGTGTGACATACTAAGATGCAATGATCAAGGTTTATTGTTGAAAAGCAGAACCTTGTGGAGACGATCAAAGCATGGCCTGTTTAGGCGTAGCTTTGTGTAACGGGACTTCGCGAGCCTCACACACCGGTTGAGTCAAAAACGGGCGAAGGGAACGCAGGGAAAGCAGCACGTTTCTTTCTAGCTAGAAGTAGTGTCAGGGACCTCCCAGCGCTGATACTTTACTTATGTGGATGATGGAATGTGGCGCGCCTCGGATAGGTCCTATAGGACCGGGAAACGTGTGCTTAGGAATTGCCAATCCTCTAAGCTGTATGTGAGGACCGGCCCTGCAGGATCCAAGGGTTAACTGCGGGTAATCCTGAGGCACTAGCTAGAGTGTCTCGAATCGGTAAGGAGCTCCGCTCTAGCCTTGACTCATGATGGAAACCAAAATCCAAATACGAACCGACGAATTTGATTGTATTACTAGTACGGAGGCATAGTATATGGTACCTATGCTTCCTAAGATTAATACATTTACTTTGAAATGCTTTCATATACACTAATAATAATATTAGATGCGTATTTGCCGTATTTAACATGTTTAATCACCATAAGGTAAAACCCTATCCTCTGGTGTGCGTTGCATTGTGTGATGGGACTTGGGTCTTATGGTGATTCCATTTTTTCCAAAAAAAGCATTGCGTTGTTTACGATGTATTTAATTATTTGTTATGACACGTTTATGCACGGCAATCCATTAGAGTAAACCCGTTCCGCATTAGCGGCGTGGTCTTTGGATTTGCCATATTAATAGTGATTTATTACTTAAGAATTCTCACACCAGTCCCACGACTGACCCATAGTTTGTTTCACCTTTTTGCAAACTTGGGTGCCCTCTTTTCCACACGGGCAGCCAAGTAGACAGGTTCATTCTTTGCTTGGAGTCTTTTCTTTGGAGCTGCTTATTCTCTCTCTTGGATTTGCTTTTGTGGAGAGGTGATGACGTGGAGCTTGAAGACATTTATCTTTTGTTTCTATGGCATCTTTTCTTTTCTTTTTAGACATCAAACTTATTTCTTTTCTGCAAAACTTGTTGTAATAGCTTAGATTCTGCGACTGTGGATTTTCTGTGATTGATGACATTATATTTTTCCGCTGCTATAATGTTATTACTCTATGAATTTCCTTTGCTATATTGTATCTGTGTTCTATTTTATTGTATTTATGTTGTATTCCAAAAATGATTACTCCTACTTTCACTCGTGGAAGTTTGGGGTCGTCACAGCATGAATTGCCTGTGTGGCACGCTAAGATGCAATGATCAAGGCTTCTGTTGAAAAGCAAAGTCTTGTGGTTGATGATCAAAGCACAACCTACGTGGCAGCTTTGTGTATAACGTGTATTCGCGAGCCTCACACCTCGGTATGAGTCAAAAACGGGATACGGACTGCAGGGAGAGCACGACGTTTCTTTCTAGCTTTGGTGGTGTTAGTGACTTACCAGCCCTGACATTTATATACTTTTCACCTATGTGGTTGTTGGAATGCGAGGCGCCTCGATTATAGGTCTGTAAGGACCGGGAAACGTGTGCTCAGGAATTTCCAATCCTCTAACGTAAGTGAGGACCGGCCCTGAAGATCCAAGGGTTGCCCAGAGTGCGTAACCCTGAGGCATTTGCTAGAGTGTATCGAACGCGGAGAGGAGCTTGCCCCTTGCCTCGACTCATGACGGAATCCAATTTCCAATACGTGTAATTCGGCTTTATTTGTAGAGCCTAGTATGGCGACATAGTGGGATGGGGCACTCATGCCGTCTATGATTTATATTTATGATTGAAATTGTTTTGACACTATACACTTATTATAGTATCAAATGATTTGTTTTAAACGTATCAAGCATGTTTGGCTGTTATAAGGTAAAACCCTATCCTCCGGCTTGCGTTGCATTGTGTGATGGGACCTGGGTCTTATAATAGCTTCATTTTTCGGAAAAAGCATTGCGTTGTTTATTATGTGCACTGGTATTCTTGGGAGGAAACCCGTTCCGTGTTATACGGCGTGGTCCCTTGAATTACTCTCTTTTGAAGTAAAGCTTTAAATAACTGTTTTAGTTCTCACACCAGTCACATGACTGACCTGGAGTTTATTGTTTTAACCTAAACTCTGGTTTCCCCTATTTTCCGCACGGGCAGCTAGTAGTTTTGGTTTTGCAGATTTATATTCACAGGATCCTGGTTTACAGCTGGAATGATATCCGAAAAGCTCTGTATCCGTGTATCACCTTCAGTTGTGCTTTGTATTATTTTCCGCTGCTATGTAATTTATTGTAATCTCTGATGTTTATCGAATGTAATTTATTCATTTATACTCTGTATATTCTTGTATCTGATGGAATTGTTGTAATAACAATGAAATGTTCTTCTGTTTGTGTTCTGATTTGTCCTGTTCTCAAACGATCAGGGGTCTCGAACGGTCTAGATCGGTTTAACGACTTATTCGGATCGAGCGAAATTCACGGCCGTCACAGCGGTGGAAGGGGGAGGGATCTCAGTCGAAAATGATTTCAGAAAAGGGGGGGCCAACGATGATTTAAGGAGAAGGGGAGAATTTTTTTAATTTTTAATTATTTTATTTTGCAAAATGTTAACTTTCACATACGACCTCGAAACGAGGCCCACCGCCTGTCGTCCATAGCGTTTTACCCCCATTCCGAACACAATGGGATATGTATCGCAAGCTGATTTGATCGTTTCGATCAGTTTCCGTTTAATTTACATTTAAATCACTATATTGAATTTTAAACGTACATTTCAAATTACCGGGGTCACATACTAACTCTAAAAATTCTCGAAAAATATTTTCTAGCTTCGTATTGACGATACGGTCCTATCAAAACTAGTTTCGGCGAATTCTGAGACCGTTTGAAAAATTGCCAATTTCCAATCGATTAAAATCAACTGAAACTGGTCAAACGCGTTTTCCTTTGCCACGCTCACATATTGATTCGAAAAATTATGAAATTTGGAATCTAGCAATAATTTGACACTGCGGACCCAACAAAAGTGGTTTCGTCGAAATCCGAGGTCGTTTGCAAAATTTCTATTTTTAAGGGCCTGAATTCCATAGCGACTATTCAGAATTTTCAACTGGACATATCTTTTGATTCCCGCTATGAAATTTTGATTTTTCGGATTCGTTGAAAAGATATTCCCAATTAGGTCCTAATGTTTTTGGTTTCACTAAAATCCGGATTGTTTTGCACCCGGTACATTCAATTGAAGTTTGAAATCGAATTATCGAACTACCACGCCATTTTCAATTCTATTTATAATTATATATAATTATTTATATTCTAACGACGACGTATATAATATATACGTTCTATATATATTCAAAATAAATTTCTCGTCGATATTATTTAAAATAATTCATTTTAAATAATCAAAAATCGCTAAAATTGCCAAAATAAAAATTTTAAACTGGCCCAGATTTTCGGGTTGTTACAATCTCCCCCACTTAAAACTTTTCGCCCCCGAAAAGGAACAAAGTCGAAAGTGGTTTGATCAATCAACTCTACGTTCGATCTGGCTTGCATTCTCCAACTTTTCAGTTTCTGAGAATTTTCAAATTTTCAAAAATTTTGCTAACACCCTAAATTTTCGAAAAATTTCGCCATAACCTCCCCTGCACCGGGAGCATCGGGGAATTTCAAATAGCTTCCCCGGTCCTTCTAATCTCAAAAAGAAAAAGAAAAAGCCAAGCGGCTAGCCAATAGGCTCATAAAATCATCATCACCCAAACAAAACAGTAAATTATGATAAACATGTACCTATTTGTCGGGCAAACAAATTTTATTCTTCGGCTCTAGCCTCCTTGCTATGACCTGTTGAATGTAAGTATATGTATATGCAAGCAAATGCGACCAATTTTCAATATAATTCAATATTAGGTTCAATTAGGCTAAATGGTTCAAAATTATCAAACAAATGAACAAACAACACAAACATCAATCAATTAGTGAATTAGAGTTTCAAATTGATAATTTGATATATATACAAAAATCATGTTTTTGATGCCAATTCACAACAATGTGTTCTAACTATATAAGTTTTGGTTCTCACACCAGTCTAATGGAAATATACAGAAATCACATCTTCGAAACACGAACATAAATACTGATGATGTGGCCACATCATCAGAATTATCCCCGGATGTCTAGAATGTGATTCTATATCTATCCAGTATATTAAAACTTCGAATATACGTTCATGACGCGTATACGCGAAATCTATATATACTCGATTGTCCATATCAATATAAATAAATATTCAAATACGTTTAAAGCGATTTAAATTTTCAAAACCAAAATTGTTTTCATTTGAAAAATATACTCTTCACACTCGTTCTAGGATACTACTGATCCTATCTCAAACGAGTCATTCTAATTGGATATTACTAATCCAATATATGATGAATTCTTTCGTATGGTTCTAATGTGTCTTGTTCTCGAGCTCTGTAAACCAAAGCTCTGATACCAAACTGAGACGACCCGAACTTCCCCGTGAAGGAAAGCACGGATAGAATTGAGTACAAGACAAAATAGAACGCATACGGAAGAACATTTCATTGTTATTACAACAATTCCATCAGATACAAGAATATACAGAGTATAAATGAATAAATTACATTCAACAAATATCAGAGATTACAATAAATTACATAGCAGCGGAAAAATATACAAAACACAACTGAAAGTGATACACGGATACAGAGCTTTCCGAGCATCGTTCCAGCTGTAAATCAGGACCCTGTGGATATAAATCTGCAAAACCAAAACTACTAGCTGCCCGTGTGGAAAATAGGGGCACCCAGAGTTTAGGTTAAAACAATAAACTCCAGGTCAGTCATGTGACTGGTGTGAGAACTAAAACAGTTATTAATATTGGTTTTAAAGTTAGGTAAATCAAGGGACCACGCCGTATAACACGGAACGGGTTTCCTCCCAAGAATACCAGTGCATAGAACAAACAGCGCAATGCTAAATAAAGAAAAATGAAGCTGTTATAAGACCCAGGTCCCATCACACAATGCAACGCAAGCCGGAGGATAGGGTTTTCCCTTATAACAGCCAAAGCATGCTTGATACGTTTAAATCACATTATTTGATACTATTATAGGTGTATAGTGTCAAAACAATTTCAAATCATAAATATCAATCATAGGCGGCATGGGTACCATCTATCATGTCGCCATACTAGTTCTACAATTAAAACCGCAATATCACGCATTGGAAATTGGATTTCCGTCATGAGGCGAGGCAAGGGGCAAGCTCCTCTCCGCGTTCGAGACACTCTAGCAATGCCTCAGGACCCCACTCTGATCCTTTGGAACTTCCAAGGCCGGTCCTCTCTTACTTTTGAGGATTAATTATTCCTGAACACACGTTTCCCAGTCCTTACATACCTATATCCGAGGCGCCTCGTATACAACAACCACACAGGTGAAAAGTATATAAATGTCAGGGCTGGTAGGTCACTGACACCACCCTAGCTAGAAAGAAACGTCGTGCACTCCTTGGGTCCGTATCCCGTTTTTGACTCATACTGAGGTGTGAGGCTCGCGAATTCACGTTATACACAAAGCTATGCCACACAGGCCGTGCTTTGATCATCAACCACAAGACTTTGCTTTTCAACAGAAGCCTTGATCAATTGCCACTTACGCGTGCCACACAGGCAATTCATTCCATGCGACTGATGTCCATCGATATACAACCTCTGAGCTCGTTTGTCTCAGAGAAGGGCGTTAAGCAAGAGAATAAATTCTCCACCGCCAAACAGATGTATATTTAATAGAGATCAATCAACACAGAATAAAATCCAATGTCAGACACACAATCCATTTACATGTTCGTTCTGGGTCTGAACGAAACCAGAGGCACTTTCCTCGCATATCCATCCATCTCCAAGTACGTCTGGACGATCACCAACTGATTCCCTCATCCTGGGTGTACAGCCCAATCAAGATCATCAGTAATCACCCAAACGATGTGAAGACTTCCGGTCTTCAACCACCATCTTCATCTTCGACATCTCGTCGAATCGGTTATTCAGAATGGGTATAACCCGGCCTTTCTGAATAACCCACGTATATAATAAACAAATGTTACACAAACACAACAAACGCCTCATTCCAATTCAGAGTATTCTTTTATTCACAAAATCACATTCTTAGGGAAAGGTTCCCATTAATTTTATCCAAGATAAATTCTTCTAAATTTATTCTATGATCTTCCTTTGGATATCATTTCAAACCAAATTATGGTTTTACAAACTAGTCGGGATTAGCGAACCACACCGAAGTAATTATTTATTTTATTTCCCAATCCCAACCTATATATCCCATGGAGCCAAAACTGGTGATACTCCATTCCTAACACCCCGGTGTTATTGGTAAAATTAATTACCATTTCACGTTCAAATCTAATTAAAGATTTACTATCGCTTTGGAGCAAAACTGGCAGTACTCCATTCTCGATCACTTTTCAGATTTGATAATATAAATCATCAATTCACATTTCAATCTAATTAAAGATTCATTAAGACTCCACTTAGTTTTAATCTTTTCAAAATTCAATATCTTGCCTTTAACTGGGTTAAAGAACCAGTGTCATCTAAAACACGATTCACGATAAACCCAAATCACATTTGATATTAAATACAAGGCTCTGAATAGAAAATATATCGGCTTATATTCAATACCAAATTCTGAAACCAACAAATATCGTATTGGAAATAACGATATAAAATATATCTTTCAAATTCCCATAACAATATCTGTATAGTCACGAAATCCAACATCGAAATATTCCGAAGATAATTTCGATCCAACTCCAGTCCAATTCACATATTGGGAATATTGGTTATTTTTAAAATCACTTTCAAATTCAATTTATTTATTTCAAAAATAAATTGATTTTAATTCTAGTTCAAAACTAGTTCATTTCGATAAAAATCTATTTTTATCTTTTCAAATGTGGAGTTTTTCACCCCAGTTCTTTCCAATTCACATATTATGATTTTACAAAAATTATGGACATTTTTAATAATTTTATCAAGGCCCGTACAGTCGATTTCCATCAACGGCCATCGAACTGCACTTATAGCGACCTTTTTCGAATTTGATTTGGACATAATTACAAATCCAACCGTTAGATTTCAAATTTCTAATATTCATTGGAAAGCACTTTTCGATACGAACCCAACGGTTCCGGTTTTAGGAGAATCCAACGGTCGGATCTCCCGCAACGTCAATTCGAAGTCAATGGTTGAAATTCACGAACTGCCGCGGCGCGGCGCGTTCTATTCAGGCCATTATATATATAATATATATATATATATATATTATATATATATACTATATATATTTCGTCAATTTCCTTTTAAAACGAAATTTATAAATAGTTCTAAATTCGTTTCAAAAACAATTCAGTTTTCAAATTCACTTTCTATTCAATTCAATTTGAATTCATTTCAAATATTAAATTTTGAAATCACTTTTCCATATTCATTATAAAACGAATAAAATCGATATAAATATCGTTCGCGTCAAAATAACGCATCTCTAATCAACATGGCTTTATATTTTTCAAAAACTTCTTTATTCTATTCAACAAATGAATATTTGTCCCATTCAATACATGAATCTATATTTCTTTCAACACACGACTAATCTCAACACATGAGTACTGTCAACACATCACTATTTTTGTTATGTAAAATATTTTATAAAACTATGGTATCTATCGTTTTGATTTTAATTAGACTCCACCGTGAAGTAGATTCTAATTGTAAATATGATAAAGATGTAATTTTTATTATTTAAAATATTTTACTCAACACATGAATAGTTTCAACACATGATCATCGTCAACACATGACTATTTTTATATTCAACACATGAATTTTCTTTTATAACATTCATTATTTTCCCGATTGGAATGAGGCGCAATCAATCACCATATAATGTTAATTATATGGATTTTCATA
Organism: Allium sativum; assembly: GCA_030737875.1. NCBI lineage: Eukaryota > Viridiplantae > Streptophyta > Magnoliopsida > Asparagales > Amaryllidaceae > Allium > Allium sativum. The sequence continues at coordinate 936,246,774 of CM060924.1, read as the reverse complement.
CATCACATGTATATAATAGCATTGAAAAATAATCAACCATCAACCAAAGTGCACTACACTGAATAAGCATCAAATATAGATATCTGACGCTTATAACAGCCTGTCAATCGATCGATCGACATATTTAATCAATCAGGATGAGTGAACTTCAAATTTCATCCCAACACCCGTGTGGGGTTTCAAACAATCAAACACAGATTTTAGTTGTGCAGTTGGGCGACGTGTAAAATTTATCGACCCAATCGATATCAGTCAAATCAGTGTATATAAACAAATCGGCCGATTTGTTTATAAATATTCATTCATTCACTTTCACGTTAAAAATTATATTTTTAACGATAAAACATTTTATTTTAACACATGAATTTCTATTCAGTTCATTTATTCAATAAAATGATATTTTTATTTTTCTAACATATTTTAGAAAATTTCGGCGGCATAACGGCACGATACTAGAAACGGGACAAGGCCTAGCCTTATCCCCGGTCTAGTGAAGGGCCACGCCATTCACACATCAATCAAATCAATTTCATTTCACCAAACAATTCAATTCAAACCAAATAGACTAACCAACTACACAATCAAACAATTTAACAAACAAGCCATCCATGGTCTGTGGATGATGGGTGTCGGGTGCTACTAAGCACCGTCTGCATCCTAGTATATATATATAACTAGAAAAGAAATTTAGAGTGAGAAGTTCTCACCGAAAGCTATCCAATACCACGACTCTTCATTTATAGAAATCTTCGCCATTCTCGCCTTTTTATCATCTTCGTTTGCCCGTAGCCACTACATATATAAAAATCACACATTTTTATATTTTGATGTCTTTAAAATAAAAGTCACATTTTTATTTGTTCACTTTCAATTTAAAACTCATATTTTTATAATCGCTTCATACATTTAAAAATCGAATTTTCACTTCGCTATTCAATATATAAAAATCGAATTTTTACTACGATGTTCAATATATAAAAATCGAATTTTTTTCTTTAAATTCATATGGATAAAAATCGCATTTCCATACCGCTAATATATAGATAAAAATTCTATTTTTATAACGCTATTCTCTATATAAAGATTTCGCCCTTTCATAAATAAAGTTTTCGCCTTTGTAAAAATAAGGTTTTCGCCTTTATAAAAATAAAGTTTTCGCCTTTATAAAAATAACATTATAAAAATCACATTTTTATGCTGCTACACATATAAAGATGATATTTTTACTATCTTAACTATATAAAAATTATATTTTTCTCGAAGTAAAAATCATATTTTTACTTCACTACTCATCTCAAAATATCGTCTTTTCTATTTTAAAAATATCATCTTTTCCATTTTTAAAAATATCGTCTTTTCTATTTTTAAAAATATCGTCTTTTATATTTTAAAAACTGATTTTCCTACTATGTAAATACACACAAAACTGATTTAAATTAAACATAAAAACTGATTTAAATTAAATATAAAAACAGATTTAAATTAATCATAAAAGAAAGAACTCACTTTTCGAAGAGAGGGGGTGGTCTCAGCAACGCCGCGGTGGAAGGGGGAGGGATCGGCGGCTTAGGGTTTAGGGGGCGACGGCTTTTCAGGCAGAAGGAGGAGATGGAGGCGAGAGAGGGAGGAAGAAGAAGAGAGGGAGGCGGAGGTGGTCGAATGCGGGTTTGGGGGGGCTGCTTGCATCGCGCGGCGCCTGTGGGGGGGGGGGGGGGGGGTTCGATGGAGGAGATGGAAACGAAGGAAGGGAAGAAGGAAGGAGGAAGAAGGGGAAGCGGCGGCGGCGGCAGCGTCGCTGTGGGGGGGGGGGGGGGGGCGATGTGGTGGCGGCGGCTCTCCCCCCCGTCGCCCTCCTCTTTCCATTTTTTTTTCTTAGTCGAAAATGATTTCAGAAAAGGGGGGGGCAACGATGATTTAAGGAGAAGGGGAGAATTTTTTTAATTTTTAATTATTTTATTTTGCAAAATGTTAACTTTCACATACGACCTCGAAACGAGGCCCACCGCCTGTCGTCCATAGCGTTTTACCCCCATTCCGAACACAATGGGATATGTATCGCAAGCTGATTTGATCGTTTCGATCAGTTTCCGTTTAATTTACATTTAAATCACTATATTGAATTTTAAACGTACATTTCAAATTACCGGGGTCACATACTAACTCTAAAAATTCTCGAAAAATATTTTCTACCTTCGTATTGACGATACGGTCCTATCAAAACTAGTTTCGTCGAATTCTGAGACCGTTTGAAAAATGGCCAATTTCCAATCGATTAAAATCAACTGAAACTGGTCAAACGCGTTTTCCTTTTCCACGCTCACATATTGATTCGAAAAATTATGAAATTTGGAATCTAGCAATAATTTGACACTGCGGACCCAACAAAAGTGGTTTCGTCGAAATCCGAGGTCATTTGCAAAATTTCTATTTTTAAGGGCCTGAATTCCATAGCGACTATTCAGAATTTTCAACTGGACATATCTTTTGATTCCCGCTATGAAATTTTGATTTTTCGGATTCGTTGGAAAGATATTCCCAATTAGGTCCTAATGTTTTTGGTTTCACTAAAATCCGGATTGTTTTGCACCCGGTACATTCAATTGAAGTTTGAAATCGAATTATCGAACTACCGCGCCATTTTCAATTCTATTTATAATTATATATAATTATTTATATTCTAACGACGACGTATATAATATATACGTTCTATATATATTCAAAATAAATTTCTCGTCGATATTATTTAAAATAATTCATTTTAAATAATCAAAAATCGCTAAAATTGCCAAAATAAAAATTTTAAACTGGCCCAGATTTTCGGGTTGTTACAGGACCCAGGTCGACCAGGGGGTCGACTTGGGTAGGTAGGTCGACCAGGGGGTCGACCTAGGGGTCGACCACCCCCCTTTTCCAGATCTGAGGACAGATTCATTTTCTGCATTTAGACGCCTGTTCTACCCAGATTCGTTGCTCCTAAGCTATTTAAACACCCCCAAACCTGACTTTCTCTCCACATAACTTCATTACGCCTATAGTCTACCCTAATTCATATCAAAAATAAATCAAAGACGGGGTTATGCTGCTCAAGTCCTTCGTAGAAGTCAAGTTTAGAATTCAAGTAGAGATTCAAAGGCTAATTCAACGACTTCAACAACTATTTCTAAGAATCAAATCAAATCTAAATTAGAAGAATAAATAGTCGACTTCAAGGGAGAGCTATTCAGTTTCAGAATACAAATCCCAGAATTCAATACCGTTCTGTAATTTGTAAGTTCACGTTACTTTCAGAAATAAAAGTTAATTGTGATTCTGACATTGTAATAAATCTGGATCTGAGATTATGCCTGTCTTTCTATATCCTTTGGATCTATCTCATTGATAATATTATGTATGTTCTTTGTCTCTTCTTTCCTTCTTCCCGTTTTGTTTTATAGCCAGGCTACTGCGAGCCTGAGCCAGATCTCATAAGAGTTGAAGGTACGTTGGAAATAAAATTGGGCATAAAATATGATTTGGACATGACCAACGCTAAAAATTGGGAAAAAGAATTAAATTGTGTATAATTGGGCATAATTGAGTTGTAACTGATTTGGAGACATAACACATGTTGTATTTAAAACATAAAGTATTGGACATATGACTTGAGGTTTGAGGCATAAAGTATTGAACATATGACTTGAGATTTGAGGCATAAATTATTGGACATATGACTTGGGATTTGGGGCGTAAACTGAACTGTAAATGTAAGGCATAGTACATGTTGTGGTCTAAGATCTAAAATTGGGATATATATATATATATATATCTATATATATATATATATGATAGTTTATGATTTGGAAGAAGAAGATTAAGGTGTATGGTGATGTATGGCTTAGGCTTGAAAACAAGATTTGCCTTTGTTTTGTAAGTCAATTACTTTTTAGATTTGAACACCTAAACCAAATTAGTAACATGTAATAAAATGGATATGAGAATATGCCTGATGTAAGCTATCCTTTCATTGAAATCTGCGCTTGAGTATGTATATATCTTTGGAATCATTTTTGACTATGAAACTGGTCCAATCATATCTATCCTTGTTGTATGTCGGAATTTTAATCCTTTTTAAGTTCATGATATAATTCTTATCACATCTATATGCCTACGATGTATTCCTTGCAAAACTTGTCTTTTTAGTACATCAAGTTTATTGGACCACTAGTTCTTATCATCATATGACCATGCTTGTCCTTACGATGTTCCATCTTGCTTCTCCCCTTATATTATGAATCTTGAGTTGAATCTCGAAATACGTACGTTATGAATGCGGGGGAAATTGGGTATAACATGAAATTGACATTATTGGGAAAATTTGGAACATGTAATATGGCATAACCGTTAAGATGCAATTTGGGGTAATTTGACATGAATTATGGAATACGCAATTTGACAAACTGGCATGAACGACAAAGTATGAAGTTGGCATATAAATCAAGTTTTGGGCAAAACTGTTATTGTTTCGAATTTGGAGTAACTTGAGCATTAAATCTAGACTGGGTGTAAAATGTAACATGACTAGTTTGGGTGAATTTGGTGATTAGCATGAAAAATCTAGATTTGGGTATACATGGTAAATGTGTAAATTAAAGATGAACATGCCTAACTCGAGGTTAGATTGAGTTGTGGTGTAAAATTGCCCGGAACTGCCTGACACATCCATTAACCACAACAACACCTATCTAATGTGAGAGGTTAGTGCATCATGCCCAAGAAAAACCCGAGGTTAGATTGAATTGCGGTGTAAAACTGCCTGGAACCGCCCGGCACATCCAATAACCGCAACAACACATATCTAATGTGAGAGGTTGGTGCATTAATAAATCAATTAATGCTAATGAACAAGATGAATGACTAGGGTTAAGTAATAAGAAACACTTAACCAATATAACTTGATTTATGGTAAGGTTAAGTTAACACAAGAAGGCAACACTTAACCAAAGTAACATGATAAGTAGGTGGGTCAAGTTAACTTGAATTGATTGATGACACTTAACCAATACAACAAGATGAACACGTGGGGTTAAGTTAACAAAAAGCACTTGACCTATATAACTTAATGAATGAACGGGGTTAAGTTAATAGGAACACTTAACCATTAATAAACATGCTTGAATCGATGGGAGGGATAAGTACATATCGGGTAGGTGGGTAATATTAGTACATATAGGCCCACAAACTTAACCGTTAAATGAACATGCTTGAATTGATGGGAGGGTTAAGTACATCTCGTGTAGGTGGTTAATATCAGTACATATAGGCCCACAAACTTAACCGTTAAGTAAACATGCTTAAATCGGTGGGAGGGTTAAGTACATATCGGGTTGGTGGGTAATATTAGTAAATATAGGCCCACAAAACTTAACCAGTAGGAAACCCTAGTAACCGGGACCCATTTCAGCAGTAACCCACATAGATGTATCACGGTACCCTGAACTAGGCAGGGTGGGGCACGATTACTGAGCAGATTATAAGCGGTCAAAATAGCGGCAAGGGGTTCGTCAGTGTAGGTTCCGACGGTTTACAAGCATGCACGTATTCCGGAGTGGGAAAAAGCAGGCACTGGGTACCAGTAGTTATACATTGTGCATCTTGAATCATGTCGGGTCGCTATCATATAAGGATTGATACACCTTATGGTGGGACCAGCACAGGGTATCTACATGCAAGAGAGGGTTTATTGACACAGACACAAGAAAAGTTGATATATTAGGGAGCCGATCAATAGGGTAGTTAGGGTACATATAACACATTCATGGCAATTAGGCAGATTGAGGTGGAATTCTCATAATAGATGTACACCTGAAGGCTACCACAATTGCGGGGATTGGGATCACGTTATCATATTATCATTTTACACAGATTACTAGTTGGGACACTAGTTAGGGGGTGCAGAGATATAGAAATCAGAATAACATGGTAGTAGCGAAGCAGAGAAAGAGTAGAAGTGCATTCAGTTTATCTCGCCTTATCATAACTATACCAATCATATGTTTTCTTGTTATCCTTGTTCTCACGGTATTGTCTTATATTCAGTTTATTCATGTCATGACGCTTTTGCCTGTTTATATGCTGAAAGTCACTGGACTTACCAGACTTATGTCTGACCTAGTTTTGTTTCGCCTCTTTTCTTCCGTCCCTCCCCCCCCAGGTTCACAGAGAGGAAATGTTACCACTTAGCTCAGTTTTCTTTCCAAGCTTGAAGATAGTTGATGTATTGCTTTGGACTCTCTCTTCCACTGCTATGGCCGGTTCATGCTTTATTGGGGAATATCATTGTTTTTATGCTTCTTTTGTTCCTGGAAGATTTTAAATCAAGACAGAAGTTTTATGTGTTACATTTAAGTATGATTGAGGAAATTGTTGTAAAAGCTTGACCGAATTAAGTTGTTTATAAAATGTCTTTATTTTCCGCTGCTTTATTTGTCTGTCTTGTAATTTATCTGCATCTTTTACCTATAATGCTCCACCGAAGTTAAGGCATTCCCTTTGTGAGTGACCTTTACGGTGGTGGGGTATTTTAATGTTTCTCATGCTCGACAGTTGACTTAGAAAAGATTTAGATGTCATCAATGAAGATCAACACAAATTTGTTTAAGACGTCCCGGAATACTCTGTTCATTAGATCAACAAAATAAGCAGGAGCATTGCATAAGTCGAAGGGCATTACTAACCACACAAAAAATATGTCTGGACCTCTAAAATCTGTCAAAGGAACACACTCTTCAGCGATACGCAATCGATGGAAACCTATATCTAGGTCCATCTTGGAAAACACTTTCGCTCTACTTAAACGATCCAACAAATCATTTATACGAGGCAATGGATACTTATTCTTGAGTGCCTGCTTGTTGAGGTATCGGTAAACCACACATAGTCTGAGTGTACCGTCTGACTTTGGAACAAACACTACTGCTGCACCTCACTCCAAAAAACTAGGCCTAATCAGACCTTTCCATAAAAGCTGTTTAGTTTGGTTACTCAATTCTTCTTTCTCTTTCCATGTCATTCTTCGAATAGAATGCACAACTGGCCTTGCATTTAGAACTAATTCAATCCTAAAGTCGATTTCTCTTCGTGGAGGTAAGCTATCAACTTCTTCGAACACATCCGCATAATTTTTGACGATGGGAATATTTTCAAGAGCAGTGGGGGTGACCTCAAGAGCAGCCCAAAATTCTTTTCTATCTGAATCTGAGTCTACACAGGGTATAACAATATTCCCAAGCTTTGTTTTAACTTTAATAACTCTTTCAACACATTTAACTTCGGCCTCGTACTTCGTTAACCAATCTAACCCGAGAATGATATCAAATTCATAAAAATCCATAACAATTAAATCAAGGAAGAACCAGTAACAAGAATAGGAAACAGGCACTTTACAGTACAAAATGAGAATAAGAGAACCTCCTACCGGATTATGAACTCTAACCGATTCTTTAAGATTCCTTTGTTTTAATTTCAGCTTCTTAACCTTATTGCTTGAGATAAAGCTTTGTGATGCGCCTGTATCAAACAATACTGTAACAGGGATATTGTTGACATTGAGAGTGCCTTCCAAAACAGCTGGCCTTTGCTGACTAGCTGAGGGCACTGCAGCATCTGTCGTGTTATTGACTTGAGCTACCTTAGTCGCTTTCAAAAGCCAACAATCTTGCTTTACGTGACCTGATTTATGGCAAAGATTGCATTCCCTGGTCTCTGGAGACTTTTTATTGGATTTAGATCCATCCTTTCTCTGTTTCTTTAGAGATCTGCAATTTATTGCCAAATGTCATTGTCTATTGCAGTTAGAGCATGTGGCAGTCGTTAATGGTTCTTTCCTAGATCTAGCCCTTTTCTTATCAGCTTTAAGCTTCTTGTTGGCCTTAGGCTTTGTACTTGCCTCAGGGCTATCAGTTTCAAACTTCCTTTTGTTGCTAGAACTGCCTTCTTCTTCATCTACCAAAACACCTTGCTTATCAAGATCCTCATAGCGACAAGCCGTAGCTATCATTTTAGAAAAAGGGAGAATAATATGTGCAGTTACCCAATTTAGGTATTTTCATTGAACTCCTTTAATAAATCTCCGATTTTTCCTCAAAGGATCTTCGATTAGTTCTGGGGAAAAGCGGGAAAGTTCCTCGAATTTCTTCTGATACTCCCGAATGGTCAAATCACCTTGTTTCAGATTGTAGAACTCATCATATAACCGATCAATTTATCCTGGAGGAATAAATTTTTCTGTGAAAATTTCTTTGAATTTATCCCAGTTAATATTACCTTCTGGGTTTTCCTTAATGATCGAATCCCACCAGATTAAAGCTTCGCCTTTGAGTGCCCAAGATGCCAGTAATCTTTTCTGATCATCTCTCAGCCTTAAGCCTTCAAAAATTTTATCAGTAGAACGCATCCATGCTTGTGTTTCAATAATAGACTATTTTTGCCCGAGAATGGTTATCCACCCAGATTTCGATACCTCTTTACTAAAGCTTCTAGATCTGGTTCTGGTTGTGGGAGCATGACTAGCTCATTAGATTGCTGAATCAAAGAATTACTTCTTCTGTTTCTACCACTCATTTTCTACTATATCTGCAAATAGCAGACAAAGAGTCAGGCCAACGGAAAGGATATTGTAAAATATAGAAACATATATTTAAATGTAAATGAATCTATGGGGGTGTATTTTGCTCATTCCAGCACATTACTAGTCCTATCTATGATGAGTTATTCGTTTTGGAATTCTGCTGATTCTATCTCTGATGAGTTTGTTAATGTGTTATATTCCGAGCTATGTTTAACCAAAACTCTGATACCAACTGTGATAACCCCAAAATCCCGTAGTACGAAAGCAAGGATAATCATTGGAATATAACACATAACAGTAACAATAGAACAGAAATAAAGAATTACAGCAGATAATGTTCATCAAATTACACTGGAAATAATACATCATCAGAGTTACGCAGCATAATAGGATCATACTTAGCACAAAATACAGGTTTCAGCTTAATATAAAATGTCTGCAGCGGAATCAAAACATAATATACTAAGTGAAGTCTGAACAGTAAAATAGGAATGATAGTATCCATCTTCAGCTCCATAGCTATCCAGAATGAGTCTACTAAAAACATGAATACAAGGCTGCCCGTGCGTAAAAGAGGGCACTCGAGTTTGCAAAGTGAAACAAACTACGAGTCAGTCATGGTACTGTTATGAGAAATCTACTTAACCTATCTAACAATAAGGCTAATCACAGGACCACGCCGCTAATGCAGAACGGGTTTACTCCATTGGATTGCCAGTGCATAAATAAAGTAGATCGTTGAACAACGCCATGCTTTTTAGAAAAATGAAACCATTATAAGACTTAAGTCCCATCACACAATGCGACGCAAACCGGAGGATAGAGTTTTACCTTATAATGGTCAAAATATGCTTGATACGATAAAACGGATTTGATATTATTATTATTGTATACATATTTCAAAAACATTTCAATCATAATATATCAATCATAGATGGCATAGCTACCATATATTATGTCACCATTCTAGTTATACAATCAAAACTGCATGTGTCGTATTGGAAGTTGGTTTTACATCATGAACCAAGGCAAAAGATAGTCCTTGCTGAATTCGAGACACTCTAGCCCGTGCCTCAGGATCAGCCGCAACTGCACCTTGGATCTTAAGGGTCGGTCCACAAATATGTTAGTGGATTGGTAATGCCTGAACAATACGTTTCCCCGCCCTATGGGGCGTAAATATGGAGCCATTAGGGACTCAAAACCGAGGCGCCTCATTCCATCATCCACATAAGTAAAAATGTCAGGCCTTGTAAAACCATGACACCAATTCTAGCTAGAAAGAAACGTATGTCCTCCCTGCAGTCCTTCTCCCGTTTCTGGTTCATACCGGGTGTGAGGCTCGCGAAGTAACACTATACACAAAGCTGTGCTATTTAAAGCTTTGCTTTGTTCATCAACCACAAGGCTCTGCTTTTCAATAATAACCCTTGATCATTTGCATCTTGGCCTGCCACAATGACAACTCATGCCATGCGATTGATGTCTATTAATATATATAACCTCTAAGGGTGTTAAGCAAGGGAATAAATTCTCCGCCACCAACGGATAAATATTAATAGAGATCAATCAACACGGAACGAAATCCAATGTTAGACACACATCCATGTATAAGTTCGTTCTGGGTCTGAACGAAACCGGAGATACCTTATTCCTAGTCCCAAATTTCCACTATAGAAGAGAGGTTCTCGCATATCCGGACAATCAACAAGTACGTCCGGACAAATACCACTTTAACCCCTCCTAGGAGCTAACCGATACAGGGTATCAGTAGTCATCCATTCGATGTGAAGATCTCCGGTCTTCAACCACCGTCATCAAATCTTCGACTTCCCATCGTCGTATAATTATTTGAAATGAGATTTAACTCGGACTTTTCAAATAATTCTCGAATATTTATAATTTAAATCAATCCTTTTCATTGCATATCGTTTATAATATTTTATAATGATTTATCGCTATTTTTATTTATTTAAAAATAGCCATTTTTAATTAAACGACGCTTCGGGTCCTACATGGCACTAGCGCTGTTTTCATTGAAATTTGATTTACACATTTCTCAAAATCCAAACATTGGATCTTAACAAATTTTATATCGTTGGAAAGATCTTTCCAAAACGAACCCAATGGTTCCAGTTTTAGGAAAATCCGACGGTCGGATCTTTCGGTATAATCGTTTTAAGTTACGATTCCAAATCGCAAACTACCGCACGCGATTCGTTTAATTTTAATTTGTATTTATATATATAAATATATAAATATAAATCATTCGATGATTTCAAACTATTTATTCTTCAAATAATTTTGTAAACTTCATATTCGTGTTATTTTTTATGAACACAAGTTCATTTCAAAACATGTACATTTTTTTTATTCCTTACATGCCAGTAAAAATGTAAATTTTTGTTGTTTATCATTTCTATTTCGAAAGAGGTATATTTTTCTTCATTTATCTACATTACATTTTTCTTCATTTATCTACATTACATTAAAAATGAAAATTTTAATGTTAACTTGTTTCATTTTAAAAATAATGAACATTTTTATATTTCCTTTCTTTACATTAAAAATGTGATTTACAATGTAATCATGTTTTTCTATTTAAAACATGACATTTTTCTAATTTCTTTCTTTTACATTAAAAATGTGATTTTTAACGGAATCATGCTTTTATTTTTAAACCATGATATTTTTTTCAAATTTCTTTCTTTTACATTAAAAATGTGATTTATATTACATAAAAATGTGATCTTTTACATTACATAAAAATGTAAACTTTTTATCTTACATAAAAAATGTAAAGTTTTTTTTTTACATTACATAAAAATGTAATCATTTTCTACTCATTCTTTAATTACATTATAAGAATGAAACTTTCCTATTCTTTTTATTACATTATAAAAAAAAATGTAACTTTTACATTCTTTTTATTACATTATAAAGAATGTAACTTTTCTATTCTTTTTATTACATTATACAAAATGTAACTTTTACATTCTTTTTATTACATTATATAAAAATGTAACTTTTCTATTATTATTATTATTACATTATATAAAAATGTAACTTTTGTATTCTTTTTATTACATTATAAAAAATATAACTTTTCTATTCTTTTTATTACATTATAAAAAATGTAACTTTTGTACTCTTTTTATTACATTATATAAAAATGTAACTTTTCTATTCTTTTTATTACATTATATAAAAATGTAACTTTTCTATTCTTTTTATTACATTATATAAAATGTAACTTTTTATTTTCTACAGATGATCATTTTACTTTACAATAAAAATGTGAATTTATTGTTAAGAATCTTCCTTTTGAATAATGATCATTTTGAACCTTTTCTTATGTACAATAAAATGTAAATTTTTATTGTACACAAATTTTCATTTCAAATAAATGAATATTTTTAATCTTTTCTCATGTACAATAAAATGTAAATTTTTATTGTAAACAAATTTTTATTTCAAATAAATGAATATTTTAATCTTTTCTCATGAACAATAAAATGTAAATTTTTATTGTAAACAAATATTTCACAACACATGAATATTTCAAAAAAATTCGGCAGCATAACGGCAGGGTAATTAAAACCGGCACCGTCCCGATGTACGGCTCCTCGCGCTACCTTAAAGCCTCGCAGCTTTTGATAAGGGGGATTTCAATAATCTATTTCGTACGCAGACGAATTTTTCCACAAACTAATCCTATTTGGTTTCAACCAAAATCAACAATCAACCATTCTTAATATTCACCGAATTTCAAATCACAAATCAAACAAGTCGTCCATGGTTTGTGGACGACGGATGTCGGGAGTTTCTAAACTCCGTCTGCATCCTAATATAATTTTATTTAATTAATTCGGATTCAAAAACCTCACATTGATTTGACGATGCCAAAAATTATAACAAGCTCCAAAAATTCCCCGGTCAGTTCTGAAATGTCGTGTACGATGCCATGAGTCCAATATTTCCTGTTTCATGGAATTTCGTTATCGTATGTGAGAGTTATGATTTTTATAGTGTTTATTACAATTTTAAAAATAATTATAGCATTAAAAAAAAGACCTTCCTCAAATTCAGACTCAGGCCGACGCTATTCAATATATATTCGAACCTAAGGCTCGATTTTTCATGCTTGTCGAGGCCCTAGGTGTCGATCAGCAAATGCCACGAGGAACGGGGAGGATGGCGCACTCAACCGTGGGTGTGGGGCCCAACTCGATGCTGAGTTGGCGGCGCGGTGGCAGTCGGTTTGGCGTGGCTTTGGGGGTGCGGTCCTCGAAGTACACGCCAACATGGGAGGATTTGACCATACCAATTTGAAGAGGGTGCGGTCCTCTTCGAAATTGCCTTAAGGAGTGGAAGGTTTCAATGTGTGGATCGATCGTTTTTAATGGAGGAAGATTGGTGCTTCTCTAGCCATGAATCGTTGAAAAGGTGACTACAGTATATGATGGAGTTAGGGTTACGGTAGTATACCGTATTTATAAGAGTATTTCTATTTTTATTTATTTATTTAATTCCCTTTAATTCCAATATAACTCGTATATCGTTCAGAACTCCAAATCAAACCCAACGAGTGTCGCCCCCGATAAAATACCCGCATTCTGGAAGCAATGGGATATGTCCCGTAAGCCAATTCAATTGTTTCGATAGGTTTTTCTTTAAATTAAATATATATCAATATGTATTTAATTTAAATGAACATTTTAATTTACCGGGGCTACATACTGATTCTAAAAATTCTAGAAAACTAAAACTAGCTATGTTTTGACGATACGGTCCCAACAAAATTGATTTTGTCGAATTTAGAGACCGTTTGAAAAATGGTTATTTTCTAGTCGATCGAAATTGACTAAAATTGTCAAAACACATTTTCTTTTGCCACGCTCACATATTAATTCCAAAAATTACGAAAATTAGAATCCTACAATAATTTGACATTCCAATTCCAACAAAAGTGGTTTCGTCGAAAATAGAGGTCGTTTGCAAAATGGCTATTTATATGGGCTATAATATATATATATATATATAAATATATAAATTCAATAGCGACTTTTCTGAATATTCAACTGGCCATAACTTTTGATTGCCGCTATGAAATTTCAATCTTTTAGATTCGTTGGAAAGATATTCTTAAACAGATTTAAATATTTTCGGTTTCACTAAAATCTGATTTATTTTGCATCATGCACAGTCAGTCAAAGTTTGAGTTCAAAATTTCAAATTGCCGCGCTATTTCTAGCTCCTTTAAAAATTAGAATAAATATATTCTTTCAAACTTTGATTTAAATAAATTTTTAATCATTATTATTTAAAATAAATTATTTCAACTATTCAAATTTCAATAAAATAGTCAAAATAAAATTTTTAAATTGGTTCTGATTTTCATGGTTGTTACAGTAAGTCTGGTCTCCATAAAGACCATATCTCCATCGGCCCCGCAGCGCCGATATAACCGAGGTGCCTCGCTATCCATCATCCACATAAGTAAAACATCTGGGCGTGCAGAACCCAGACACCACTCCTAGTTAGAAGGAAACGCATGTCCTCCCTGATGTCCTCTCTCGTTTCTGGTTCACACCGGGGTACGAGGCCCGCGAATCAACGCTATACACAAAGATATGCTATATTAAAGCCGTGCTTTGATCATCAACCACAAGACTCTGCTTTTCAACAGAAGCCTTGATCATTTGCATCTTAGCATGCCACAAAGGTAATTCACGCCATGCAACTGATGTCTATCAATCACACAGAATGAAATCCGATGTCAGACACACATCCATTTACAAGTTTGTTTTGGGTCTGAACGAAACCGGAGGATCCTTATTCCTCGTTCCATATATCCAACACGGAAGAGAGGTCCTCGCATACCCAGTCTTAAGCGGTGTTTTCTCTCGCCGGGACGTAAGCCGCAGTGATACTTGATTTCCCAAAAGTGCGGATGTGCATTACGATGTTTTCTCTCGCTGGGACGTAAGCCGTTGTGGATTGCACTACACGATCGATCTTTCGGATCAGGAGCCACCAATATGGAAATCCAAACTTCCAATATGACATTTTGCGGTTTTGATTGTATACTATATATGGCGACATAGTGGGATAGGGCGCTCATGTCGTCTATGATTGATTTATATTTGAAGTTGATTTTTTCACTTATAGTAATAATAAAAGATTTGTTTTAAAATGTACCAAGCATATTTGGCTATTATAGGGATAAACTATATCCTCCAGCTTGCGTTGCATTATGTGATGGGACCTGAGTCTTATAATAGATTCATTTTTCTTTATTTAGCACTTCGCTGTTTGTTTTAGGCACTGGTATTCTTGGGGGTAAACCCGTTCCGTGTTATACGGCGTGGTCCCTTGATTTACCTCATTTTAAAGTAAAGTTTTAAATAACTTTTTTAGTTCTCACACCAGTCTAATGACTGACCTGGAGTTTATTGTTTTAACCTAAACTCTGGGTGCCCCTATTTTCCACACGGGCAGCTAGTAGTTTTGGTTTTGCAGATATTATATTCACAGGATCCTGGTTTACAGGTGGAGATATATTCGGAAAGCTCTGTATCCGTGTATTTCTTTCATTTGTGTTATGTATTATTTTTCCGCTGCTATGTATTTAAATGTAATTTAAATCTCTGATATTTGTCTGATGTATAATATTTATTCATACTCTGCTATATTCGTGTAATCTGATGGAATTGTTGTAATAAGCAATGAAATGTTCTTCTGTTTGTGTCCTGATTTGTCGTGTTCTCGAAGCAATCCGGGCTTTCCTTTAGGGGAAGTTACGGGTCGCCACATTTGACCCCAAACCCCCGTTCCGCGGTGGCAAGGGTAATCTTTGGATTATAACACATAAAAAGTAATAGAAGAACAGAAATATATAATTACACCAGATAATGTACATCAAATTACACTGGAAATAATAATCATTAGAGTTACACAGTATAATAGGTTCATACTTAGTACAAAATACAGTTTCAGCTTTATATAATGTAACACCCTTTTTTTTAATATAAATAAAAATGAAATAAAATATATGAAAATATGCTTATGATAGGTAAATAATGGTGATGCATAAGGAGAATTAATTAATACATGGAAGAGAAGAAAAATTAGTTCGATAACGGCGTATGTAGCGGAAAAGATAGTAAAATAAGGATAACTGATTCAATAATCAAGAATTAGGTAAAACGGACATCACCATTGCGTTCCTCTCGGAAAAATACGCGAAATAGAGTCTGAGTTTTTGAAAATCGGAGTCCGTATGACCAAGATATGGCCAAAACAAGATTTCAGCAGACTTTCTAGCAGACTACCCGTGTCGACTGTAGTGTCGACACCCAAGTCGACCTGCCCCCGCCCCTGTGTTAACTGTACTGTCGACTCCCCCTCTGTACAGGTCGACCTGGTCGGCCTGGGGTGGCCCAGAACCCATTTTTGAGGCCCAGGACGAGTTTTGATGGCCCGGATGGGTTTTAGGGTTAATCCGATGGCTGAAATGAATTGCTACACCTATAAAATAACACCTAGACCTAGCCTAACTCACACAAATTCATATGACACCAAAATGCTGCTAAAATCCCTCTTGAGCCATGGCCGCCGCCTCCAAATTAAAGCTTAAGAGTTCAAACTCAAATCAAATCAAAGATCAATGCTTGTACAACAAATTCAAGAGGATAGATCAATGACACTGCAACTTTCTGCGACAAATTCACTCCCTAATTCATTAGCCGTTCTCTGTAAGTGCTAGTTATTTTCATATCTAAATATTTAACTTTAATATGGGCATGAAATAAAGTGGAATTGAATCTAAGTATGTTTATCGATTCAGATCTATCCCTGTTGCTTTTTGAATCTTTAGTTTTGAGACTTGTCTACCTTTATTCTCATGACAAGTTTGTGATTTATTCAGCAGTTTTCTTGATTCGTAATGATGTTATCATCAAGATCTAATCTTTATGCCTATCATGATGTTGTCTTTCTCTCTCTGATCTATTTATTATGCAAATTTCTACCTCCCCCTATTTATTTTCTTTTGATGAATCTTGGTCAACTTCAGATCTTCGCCTAAAATCGCGATTCACATACGAGATGTATACGGGGGAATAATGGGATTATTGCCTATAAGAATATGATAAATAATTGGCAACATGAAATTAGATGTTATCATTTTATTTGCAAGTTTGGGGTAGATCTGTAAATTTTGGTATAATCCTGTTATGATAAAATTTGCATAAATATTATATACATGGAATTCGACACCAATTGGATCTATGTAATGTAACATGAAATTTGGTATATATAACATGTATGTAATTTGGCATGTAAAATAAAATTATGAGTTTTGGGGCCTATGTAAATTAAATCAAAAGATTGGGCTTATGTTAATTAGGCATGTGTAGACTTGGAAATTTGAGCATGAAAGCGATTGTAAACTTTATAATTGGCATAAACATGTATTATGAACTTGGGCAACTGGCATGTATTGAAATAATAAGATTATAGTTTGGGATAACTACATCATGAATCATCGGATTTGGGTTTATTGGGTATGAAACCTGATACATGTAATTTTGGCTAGATCTTGACATATGAAAAAAAACATGAAACTTGGTATATATGTAAATTGACTAGAATTGGGTACGTATATTAGTTGGTATGTAATAGCCTTAAAAGAGGGATAAATATAAATTGAGATAAGTTGGCTTTAATGGCCTAAGATAAATTGTGGTAAAATTGATATGATTTTGCATACCATTAATTGATGGCATAATTGAGTCAATTATGGACGTCGTTAAATTAGGAATTAATTGATAATTTGAATAGGGAAATAAATTCAAATTGGGGTAAAAGATTATAAGTGATAATCAATGCTTAGGACACGAGGTTGGACTCATTTGGGACGTAAACCTGCCCGGAACCGCCTGGCGAATCCAGTAGTCACAAATGTCAGCCCAATGTGAGAGGTCCTAGGCCCAAATTAAAAGCGTAACAGTTGTAAAGACACGAGGTTAGACTCTTTTATGGTGTAAGACTGCCCGGACCCGCCCGGCAAATCCAGCTGCCATAAATGTCAGTCTAATGTGAGAGGTCTTTATAAGGTTACGGCCTTAATGAATTAAGAAATACTTAACCAGATAAACATGTGGTGGGACATGGGGGTTAAGTGGGTGACATGTGGAAATATGAATAGTAATACTTAACCAACGTAACATGGTAATTAGACCAGTGGGTAGGGTTAAGTAAATAAGAACACTTAACCAATATGATATAAATGGGTGGGTTAAGTAATATGATTAGGTTAATCTGGACACTTAACCAATTTAATAAGTTGACTACGGGAGTGGTTAAGGTTAAGCAAATGTTTAACCATTATAACATGATTAAACTGGACTAGAGAGTGAGGTTAAATGAGAACACTTAACTAATACAATGGGTTAATTAGACAAGTGGTTTTGGTTAAGTAGTAACACTTAACCAAAATAATAGGACAAGCGGGTGGGTTAAGTTAACTTGAATAAGTTGATAACACTTAACCATTATAATATGACTAGTGGATGGGGTTAAGTTAACATGCACTTATCCAATCTGATGTGATGCGTGGTAGGGTTAAGTAACACATGGGGTTAAGTTAACAAGAAAATTCTTAACCAATGTAACCAGATAGACGAACGGGGTTAAGTTAATAAACCACACTTATCCAATCAAACATAATAAGCGAGAAAGGTTAAGTTAACTAAGGTAAACACTTAACCATGGTAACATAACGAGTAGAAGGGTTAAGTACATATCGGGTTGGTGGGTAATATTAGTAAATATAGGCCCACATACACTTAACCATTAAATACACATGCTTGAATCAGTAGCGGGGTTAAGTACACATTAGGGTTGGTGGGTAATATCAGAGAATATAGGCCCAAAGACTTAACCATTAGAAAAACCTAGTAACGGGGACCCATTTCAGCAGTAACCCACATTAGGTATCAACGGAACCCTGAGCTAGGCAGGGTGGGGCACGATTACTGGGCTGATTATAAGAGGTCAAATTAGCGGCGGTTGGTGCAGCAGTGCAGGTTCTAACGGAGTGCGGGCGTGCACACACTTCGGCGCAGAAAATTTAGCCACTGGGCATCAGTAGGTATAAAGCTGTGCATCTTGATTGTGTCGGTGTTGCCACCATGGGACTTGATACACCCCATGGTGGGACCAGCACAGGTATCTACAAGTAGGGGGTCGCGTGACACAAACGATAACTAGGTCAAGTAGGGAGCCGATCGATAAGGTAGTAAGGGTGCATCGAATATATACATGGCCATTGGGGTGATCGAGGTGGAATCCTCAAAATCGATGTACACCTGAAGGCTACCATAATTGCAGGGATTGGGATCACGTTGTAATTATTATATAACACGGGCTACTAGTTGGGACACTAGTAGGGGGTACGGATCCTTGTTACACAGGACACTAGTTGGGATACTAGTAGGAGTACAGATCATTACATGTAAGACACTTATGAGGATGCTAGTTAGGTGGTGCAGAGCAAATAGGTATCGTTTTAATGGTAAAGCTTAGGAACCTTGCGATGTTATTCTTGATAGAAACCATGCGGTGGGATACTTGATAGGAATTATGGGATGTTATACTTGTTTCATCGTGCCTGAAGTTTATCGTGTTATCTTAGTTTATCTTGCCTACCTTGTCATCATGCTTATGTTTACTTTCAGTTTATTCATGCCATGTTATCTTTACTCATTTTTATGCTGAAAGTCACTAGGACTTACTCGGTCTTTATGACTGACCCGTTTTGTTTCGCCTCTTTTTCTTCCGTTCCCCCCCCAAGGTTCACAGGGTGGGAATACAGCTTAGTTCGGATCTTACCAAGCTCCAAGGCTCTTGCATGTATGGCTTGGATTTCTCTTGGCTATGGCTTCCTTTGCTTTATTGGGGAATACTGCAGTTTGTTTTTATGCTTCTTTGTTTTTGAGCAAGACAGATATTTTAACTACGTAATTGGGTATTAGAAGTTGATGGGCTTTTCTTGTAAACATTTATATTTAATAAATGATTTTGAAGTACTTCCACTTTATTTTCCGCTGTTTTATATATGTCTGTCTTGTAATATTTCTATTCCAGTACCCATAGTACTCCATTGAAGTTAAGGCATTCCCTTTGTGAGTGACCTTAACAGATGTGGGGTGTTACATTTGGTATCAGAGCAGAAGGTTACCAGACTGGGCAAAAGTTTTCAAAAACCTTCTGAATTATTTTCAAAACATTTACAAAGAAGCAAATTTTCAAGAATTTTTTTTAATTAAAAGGTATATTCCCCAAAGCCATATGCACTATCTTTTGATTCTCTCTTGAAATCTCTTCTCTCTCTTTTCACCATAGTTTCGTAGGCATCCGACACATGTCGGAGGGCAAAGGAGTGCCCAAACTCCGTCTATAGCCGTGGTAGTTCCATCTGCGTCTAATCTTATTTCAAGTTGGGTAGAGTTGTCGTGCGTTGGAGGTAGCTTCGAGAGACTTGTCAACAAACTATACAAGGACAGTAAGAACAAAAAACTAGTTGTTATGGCTTAATCCACGAAGGAGGAAAAAGGTGAAAGGAAAGAGGCCAAAGAGAAAGAATAGTAAAACCCATGACAAGAGAGAGTATCTTTAGTAAGACGGGACATGTAGTTAAGTATTATAGGACAAGGGCAAGGGACAAGATCGCCGAGAGGGCAATTGTATGCTCTCACTACTAGCGTAACTAAGAGAGTGGTAACGTTTCTGTTAAAGGTTCAGCTTTTCTTTTCTATCATTCTGCTGGAACTTTGTTTTTGTACATCGCATCCTTTTAATTCTGCTTCGATAGTTGTGTCTCTGCACCTTAGTACTAGCATAGTAGAGGATCACATTTTTGTCTCAAATCCTGTTGGGGAAATCGGCTCATTTATTCATGACTTGTTTGGATTTGAGAATGTCTATGCTAAGTGTTGAGTCTAGAAGTAATGTTTATGTTTTGGGCTATGGGTTGATTCTAGCAATGGAGTGGTTATCCAGTAAGGGTGACCTTCTCGGTTTTGAAAAGAGGGTAGTCAGACTCTTGACTTGCCACGGTAATACCCTCGAAGTCGCATGTAACCTTTAGGGTTCTATCAGGATTTGTTTCCTAGAATCTCTTGACACATTTATTGGTAATTTGTAATCCGATCGAGTAGTGTTCGCCACTAAGGCGGATGGGTCATTTCGCTTATGCATGAGTTGTAGAGAATCACCTTAGTAAGTACATTTGGCAACATGGTTGGAATTTATTTCCAAGAGATAGTTCTTCTGCGTGGAATACCTGATAGTAAGTGGACGAGATCCAAGATTCACTAGTGAATTTTGGAGAGCTTGCATGAAAGCATGAGTACGCCGTTATGTTTGAGCCGAGTATACTAGAAGTAGAGTAAGTGAAAGAGGAACGAGTGCCAACAGTGAAATAGGTTCCAACTCATATTTTGGAAACAAGAATTAAGAAGCTACGAAATTGTGAAGTTAAAGACGGACAAAGCACAATGGAGTTAAGCTCAAGGAAATGCGACTTAGAAGATTGAAGACTAGATTCGTGCATCATATCTCTTCTTAAGAGTATATCCTTGATCCCTCTCTTCCTGTAGAGCTTACTTGCATGCTACCTTTTTTGTATATCCTCTCGGTCCTATTCTCAATCCAATTTCTATTGCAAACCCCATAGGGAGTATGACTCATCTGTTAGTTTTACATGTTGGGGCTTGAGGGTGTCCGTTGGGTTGATTAAACCTTTTGGGTTTAATAGGATATGGGTTGGTTTTAGGAAGGGATTTCTTGTGACCTAAAAGGAGTCCATCATACTTAGTTTCCTAGAATCACATATATATTGGTTGGGTTGAGAATTTCTTTGGATGTCAGTCTGATGTTGATTTCGGTCTTCGGGGCTGATGCTTAGAGAGTTCTTCTCCTAATCAATATATATGTGGCATAGATTTCCAGTTTTGACATTGACTAATGGGCACAAAGTTTTTACTTGCTTCTATCATTCGACTATACCTTTAGATAGGAACAATTGGGTGTAAACATGTGTCTGAGACATGTTAAGATTGATGGTTGCAAGTGGCTGCAAGTGGCTGCAAGTGGTTGCTAGAGGTTGCTCGTGGATGCATTTACACACATTAGGCACTAGATCGGCTCAATCACCTTTCATAGTGCATATGCATGAGTGTTTACACTTGTTTGTGGATGAAATTGAATTATCATGTGAATGTGCATATGGATGGATGTTTATGCACACATATAGTGTTTATGTGACTAGGACTATTTGCATACATGTTGGACTCATGGCACTAAACATATTTTGCATTTAGAAGATCAATCAGGCCTGATCATTTGCATTAGACAAGGAACATATACACACACTTCTTGCATATGTTCATACAGCATTAGAAATCTCTTAAGGACAATGAATTCCTGTGATTGATGATTGAGTAGATGGATGATGGATGGTAGGACACATTCTTCTTAACTTGAAGATTTCGGGGACGAAATCCTTTAAGGAGGGGAGAATGTAACACCTCGTATTTTTTTAATATAATTAAAAATGAAATAAAATATATGAAAATATGCTTATGATAGGTAAATAATGGTGATGCATAAGGAGAATTAATTAATACATGGAAGAGAAGAAAAATTAGTTCGATAACGGCGTATGTAACGGAAAAGATAGTAAAATAAGGATAACTGATTCAAGAATCAGGAATTAGGTAGAACGGATATCACCATTGCGTTCCTCTCGGAAAAATACGCAAAACAGAGTCCGAGTTTTCGAAAATTGGAGTCCGTATGACCAAGATATGGCCATAACAAGATTTCAACAGACTTTCTGACAGACTACCCGTGTCGACTGTAGTGTCGACACCCAAGTCGACCTGCCCCCCCTGTGTCGACTGTAGTGTCGACTTCCCCTCTGTACAGGTCGACCTGGTCGGCCTTGGGTGGCCCAGAACCCATTTTTGAGGCCCGGGACGAGTTTTGATGGTCCGGATGGGTTTTAGGGTTAATCCGATGGCTGAAATGAATTGCTACACCTATAAAATAACACCTAGACCTAGCCTAACTCACACAAATTCATATGACACCAAAATGCTGCTAAAATCCCTCTTGAGCCATGGCCGCCGCCTCCAAATTAAAGCTTAAGCGTTCAAACTCAAATCAAATCAAAGATCAATGCTTCTACAACAAATTCAAGAGGATAGATCAATGACACTACAACTTTCTACGACAAATTCACTCCCTAATTCATTAGCCGTTCTCTGTAAGTGCTAGTTATTTTCAGATCTAAATATTTAACTTTAATATGGGCATGAAATAAAGTGGAATTGAATCTAAGTATGTTTATCGATTCAGATCTATCCCTGTTACTTTTTGAATCTTTAGTTTTGAGACTTGTCTACCTTTATTCTCATGACAAGTTTGTGATTTATTAAGCAGATTTCTTGATTCGTAATGATGTTATCATCAAGTTCTAATCTTTAAGCCTATCATGATGTTGTTTTACTCTCTCTGATCTATTTATTATGCAAATTTCTACCTCCCCCTATTTATTTTCTTTTGATGAACCTTGGTCAACTTCGGACCTTGGCCTAAAATCGCGATTCGCATACGAGATGTATACGGGGGAATAATGGGATTATTGCCTATAAGAATATGATAAATAATTGGCAACATGAAATTGGATGTTATCATTTTATTTGCAAGTTTGGGGTAGATCTGTAAATTTTGGTATAATCCTGTTATGATAAAATTTGCATAAATATTATATACATGGAATTCGACACCAATTGGATCTATGTAATGTAACATGAAATTTGGTATATATAACATGTATGTAATTTGGCATGTAAAATAAAATTATGAGTTTTGGGGCCTATGTAAATTAAATCAAAAGATTGGGCTTATGTTAATTAGGCATGTGTAGACTTGGAAATTTGAGCATGAAAGCGATTGTAAACTTTATAATTGGCATAAACATGTATTAGGAACTTGGGCAACTGGCATGTATTGAAATAAAAAGATTATAGTTTGGGATAACTACATCATGAATCATCGGATTTGGGTTTATTGGGTATGAAACCTGATACATGTAATTTTGGCTAGATCTTGACATATGAAAAAAAAAACATGAAACTTGGTATATATGTAAACTGACTAGAATTGGGTACATATATTAGTTGGTATGTAATAGACTTAAAAGAGGGATAAATATAAATTGAGATAAGTTGCCTTTAATGGCCTAAGATAAATTGTGGTAAAATTGATATGATTTTGCATACCATTAATTGATGGACATAATTGAGTCAATTATGGACATCATTAAATTAGGAATTCATTGATAATTTGAATAGGGAAATAAATTCAAATTGGGGTAAAAGATTATAAGTGATAATCAATGCTTAGGACACGAGGTTGGACTCATTTGTGACGTAAACCTGCCCGGCGAATCCAGTAGTCACAAATGTCAACCCAATGTGAGAGGTCCTAGGCCCAAATTAAAAGTGTAACAGTTGTAAAGACACGAGGTTAGACTCTTTTATGGTGTAAGACTACCCGGACCCCCCGGCAAATCCAGCTGCCATAAATGTCAGTCTAATGTGAGAGGTCTTTATAAGGTTACGGCCTTAATGAATTAAGAAATACTTAACCATATAATCATGTGGTGGGACATGGGGGTTAAGTGGGTGACGTGTGGGTGATATGTGGAAATACGAATAATAATACTTAACCAACGTAACATGGTAATTAGGCCAGTGGGTAGGGTTAAGTAAATAAGAACACTTAACCAATATGATATAAATGGGTGGGTTAAGTAATATGATTAGGTTAATCTGGACACTTAATCAATTTAATAAGTTGACTACGGGAGTGGGTAAGGTTAAGAAAATGTTGCACGCCCGTAATCCGCCGGAACCTACACTGACATACCCCCAGCCGCTATATCGACCGCTTATAATCAGCCCAGTAATCGTGCCCCACCCTGCCTAGCTCAGGGTACCGTGATACATCTATGTTGGTTAGTGCTAAAATGGGTCCCCGTTACTAGGGTTTCCTACTGGTTAAGTTTGTGGGCCTATATATACAATATTAACCACCTACACGTGATGTACTTAACCCTCTCACCGATTCTAGACAAGTGGGTGAGGTTAAGTAAATTTAGAACACTTAACCGTAGTAACATGTTAACTAGGCAAGTGGGTGAGGTTAAGTAAATTTAGAACACTTAAACGTAATAACATGTTAACTAGGCAAGTGGGTGAGGTTAAGTAAATTTAGAACACTTAACTGTAATAACATGTTACCAAGGCAAGTGGGTGAGGTTAAGTAAATTTAGAACACTTAACCATAATAACATGTTAACTAGGCAAGTGGGTGAGGTTAAGTAAATTTAGAACACTTAACCGTAATAACATGTTAACTAGGCAAGTGGGTAAGGTTAAGTAAATTTAGAACACTTAACCGTAATAACATGTTAACTAGGCAAGTGGTTGAGGTTAAGTAAAATTAGAACACTTAACCGTCATAACATGTTAATTAGACAAGTGGGTGAGGTTAAGTTAATAGGACACGCTTAACCTATATATACATATATATAACATGATGTGTGATAGGGTTAAGTAACACAAGAGGAACACTTAACCAAAATATATATATAACATGATATGTGACAGGGTTAAGTAACACAAGAGGAACACTTAACCAATATATATATATATATATATATATATAACATGATGTGTGGGCAGGTTAAGTCAACTTAAATGAACGGATAACACTTAACCAAGAATATATATCAACTTGAATCAGTGGAAAGGTTAAGTACATATCGGGACTGGTGGGTAATATTGGAAATATAGGCCCACAAACTTAACCATTAAAATGAACATGCTTGAATAAGTGGAAAGGTTAAGTACATATCGGGTTGGTGGGTAATATTAGTAATATAGGCCCACAAACTTAACCATTAAAATGAACATGCTTGAATCAGTGGAAAGGTTAAGTACATATCACGTTGGTGGGTAATATTAGTACATATAGGCCCACAAACTTAACCATTAAATAAACATGTGATTGACATAGAAATGTGTTTATTTTATGCTCTTATATCTTATCTTTTGTATATAAATAAATATTACTTGGGTATTGTTTTGTTACTTTTACAGATATTCCAACCCAGCCCGCATGCAACCAGAAATGTAGAGAAATAGAGTTCAATTTGCTGTGTATTTGCATTTTTGAAGAATTGTAGATGAAGATATCACATCTAGTTGCTGTTGGACAAGAAAAGGATTGATAACAAGGCTTTGCACATAACAAATCAATGAAGAAGTGTCAAGGAAACAAGAGGAAAAGAGAAAAGGCCCAAATTTGCTTTATTTATCTAAGGCCCATTTATGTTTCTCATTGTAAACTAATTTTTTATGTAATGACCAGGCCCAGTTATCATTAGGGTTAGGGTTAGGGTTTGGCTATCTACCCTATATATACCCTTGTAATGGCATTGTAGCAGCATCCTATCATATATCTCATTCTATTCTCTTCTTCATTAATAAAACTCATTTTTCTTTTTATTTTATGCAATTTTCTATTTCTTAGCAATTAGTGTTGTCTACACGATTAGATTCGGTAGAACACTATTTGTATTTTGCATTTCTTTTCATTAGTGATTGACCGTCTGATTAGATTCAGCGGTAATCCTAATTGTTATTTTCTGTTCGTTTAATTCTGTTCTGCAATTTTATTTCCATTGTTCTATTTTATCTTTAATCATTGAATTTATTACAGATCTGATTAGATTCGAATCTGCAGTAAATTTAATTGCATCTTTTAATTGTAGTTTCACTTTTTATTTTGTTTTGCAAAATCAACCTCCAGCTTCGTCTAACACGCCCAAGGAAAAAATAAATAATAATTTTTAATTAAACCTCACTGTGTTCGACCTGTATGCTACACACCTGTATGCTTGCAGAATTTATTACAAATGTCGCGCTTTTCTAATTCATAGATTAGCGACGATAAAGTTTTTGGCGCCGTTGCCGGGGAGGTAACGATTAAATTTTATTATTTATTTAATTTCTGATTCGTATTAGTTTTGTTCTATTTTATTTTATTTTTATTTATTTTGTTTTAATTTTGTTTGAATAAAAAAAAAATTCTTGCTTTTCTTTGATCTCTTTCTTTTTTTATTTCTCAAACTCCTTTTTTTTCTTCTACAACTCATACAGATAAAAAAAAAACTTTTCAGCTTTTGCTTAATTTCTTTCCAATCTAACAAACATTCCTTCCTACATTCTCTTTACGATTTTCTTCTAAAAAAAAGAGAAAAAAAAGTCTTTCCCAATTTCATTAATTTTATTTTCCTTTCTTTTATTTCTCTACCCTTTTACAAACTTCTTTCCTTAAAAAAAAAAAAATTTGCCTTCCTTTTCTTTATTTGTTTCCACTCTTGTGTCTCTTCTGCCAAGTCTTCTTTTCATCTCTAACAACTCCCCACCACTTCGCAAAACACAAACAGATAACCCAACCATGCACCGTACCCAAGTCCACCACAAAACTATAGGCACTTCATCTTCTTAACTGACCCTCATCACCATCTGACAACACAAAGCCTCTCTACATCATACAAGCATAGCCGATCAACAGCTCCACCAAAAAAAAAAAAAAAAAAAATCGAAGACACCAAAAATTCAATTCACCAAAAACCGCACTTTGTACAAACCTTTCATCCCTCCCATTTTTCACCACAACGACTCAACTTCATACCCAAATTCCATAACCATTCACCACTACCATCAGCGTACCGCCCCACTCACGCAAGTTTTCCGACCTTCTCACAACATCGATCACTACAAGCCCCAGCAACACCTCCTTTCACAGACCAGACATCCACGTTCTGACACATCCCCCATCCTCTCCAAACCAACCTGCAACAGTCCACTACATCAATCCAATCTTTCCCCTTTAGCAACCCTTCTCCCAACCAAAAAAAAAAAAAAAAAACCACCCTCACGCTCACACATGCCAACAAACCCATCTCGGTTCGAAGAAACCCACAAATTGAACTCCACACATTGACAGTCATCTGAAACCAAATTTCACCGACCTTTTGCGCTCATTACATACACCTTACAAGCCAGAGAATTCAATCGATTCATCACAAACAACACTGTTCATCTTCTTCTCCCTGTCATCTTTCTGCGTCCAAAACCATCCAATTCGGACATCACACCGCGACCATTTAATCACCACTCAGAGTCCCCTCTTCTTCAAAAACGAGAAACTGCTTCGAAGATCGAAATAAACCCCCATAAACCCATACGAAAATCCTAAATTCAAAACCCAAAAGAAATTCAAATTGAACCAGTTCAGATCTGTAGCACGAGTTTTTCATTCTCTTTGTTCGATTTTTTTGTCTCTATGTTGGGGATAAAATTTTTGTTTTTCTTGGCGTTCCCCTTAAGGAAAAAGAGGGATCTGAGTTTTGCGTTCTGGTTTTGGGGAATTTAGGGGAATTTATTTACATGGAAACATGGTTCTGAGTTGCTCATTTTTAATAGTTTTAGTTTTGTTTTCCTCTGGTTTGTTTCCGTTGAGTATGTTAAGTAAAAAAAAAAACCCTCTTGTTTTAGTGTTTCTTTTTACTCAGGTCTTGTTTTTTTTGAGTTGGTGATTTTGAGTCCTAGTTAGTTCTTGTTTCTTGTTACGTTTTTGCTTGTTTTAGTATTTATTTTTTAGTTTTTTTATTCTTGGTTTGAGTCCAATCTAGTTTTTTTTCTTTTTTTTTCTTCCCATATCTTTAGTTTTATCTGTTTATTTATTTATTTATTTTTTTCAAAAAAAAAATCAAATCAAAGGACAAAGTGAGAAAAGAATTCAAGTGAAGAAACAAGGATTCAAGGGTCAAGCAAAGTAAACGGTGAAATTTGCATCCTATCTGTTCATTTGCTCTGGACGAACTGCCATACCCCACGGTAATATTTTTCTGAACTCTACAGGTGCTGAAGCTGTTTTGAAAAAAAAGAAAAATATAGAAATTGCTTGTACAAATCTTCTGCAGGGGCAGCGGCTTGCTTGTAAAATATTTTAATTTTCTGTTCTTTGACCGTTCTGTTCTGTGACTGTTCTGTTCTGTGATCATTCTGTGACTGTTGTGTTGTTGATATTTCTGAATTGGTGGTGAGTAACGGTTTTCCATAACTAATCACTCTCGTCGATTTTCAATTTTAACACGTGATTTTGATTTTCAAAATAATATAATTGAAAAGTGGTGCTTTATGAAGTTGACTGTCTCGTACAATTGGATCGCGGATATATAGTAGTTCAATTTATTGAACTATTAGCAAAAGAGGTTGCATACTACCCGTAAAACATTGGTCGTATCCCTTAGTTTTATACTATACGTGAACGGCCATAAGACCCTCTTCCCCCTTCCAATTGAGTCAGTTAATTAATAGAGCACAACTCATTATTTTATATTATTTTGAATTGAGAATAATTTCTGTCTTGCCGTGATTTCATTTCAAATGTCTAATTCAAAAAAATCATTGAGAGAAATGTGGGATAATAATCGAAGTAGACGTCCTCTTGAAGAGTATGAGTATGAATTGCAACTCATGAAACAAGATTTTCCAAAATTTCGTGAGCCCAATGTCAACAATTTTCAAAATTTTCAAAATGACCAACATTTTCAAAATTATGATCGAAATGACGACTTCAATTAAAATTTCAACAATTTCGATTATGGGCCACATCCACATGAAAATAGTTTTGAATACCAATACAACTTTGATCCACATCAATATGGGGTTGTAAACCAAAATTTTCAAAATTATAGCCCATATCAACATCTTGAAAACGACCAAAATTGCAATTTTCACTCGAATTTTAACAGTTTTGGTTACGAACCTAATTTTCAAAATAAAAATGATTTCCAATATCATTGTCAGTTTTCTGAAAATTCAAACAACTACCACACTGGAAATAATATTGATTGTGAAATTGATGTGGATTATAATTTTGAAAATCAAGAAATCCAAAACGACAGCTCTCAAATCAACGATCGTCTTAACATTCTTAGAGAGAGGGAAGAAAGGCTAAATAAAAAGGCCGATGAACTTCTTTGTTTATTGACATCTTTGAAGGAAAAACGAGAGCAAGAAAATCAAATTCAAACAAGCCTTGAATCAGAAAACAATCCAATTTCTACTAACATTGGAAATTTTCAAATAGCGCCTTTGGAAATTGAGAATAATCATCTTGATGAAATTTTTCAAAATTCAACAAACGATTTGGACTTCACCTCTTTTTAGAAAAAAGATTTAAGCTTGGATTTTGATCTTTCTCTTTCAAACTACGAGAAACTTGAAATCTTTGAAATTGAACAGAATAAAAATATTGAATTTTTCAATTCAAATGTGGAAAAGGATTTTAACGAACCTGAATTCTTTGGATTGTATGAGGAAGAGTTGCCAAATGAAGAAGAAGTAGATTCACATCACGAGTTCGAAAAAATCGATTTTGAGGTTTCAAACGAACTAGAATTTGTCAGTATCAAAAATACGTTGTCAATTAATGATGAGAAATATGATCACATAGTCTTGAACAACACTCAGAATTCAAATTTCACTGAATTTATATACGATCACAAATTTTTGAAAAATTACACTGACAAATTTGTTGAACACATGAATTATCTTTGGAATGCTGGCTTGGTTGAAAAACTTCATGTTAGGATGACCCTGGACATTTATTTGCTGGACTATAAATCTAGGTATAAAGATGAAATGGTTTTCAAAAACATTTGCTTATTAGAAAACATGCCTAGACATAGTGGGAATCTGACTCATAAGGCAAGAACCAAGTGTGGGGGAAAAAGTTGGTGGTATTCTTTGCATCGCGTGCACCGCAAACACATATATCATTTCACATATGATCCATTCTTACATATAGTTAGATTGCATTTCATTCTACAAATAATTTTGCATCTCGTTCACCTTTGGGTACGATCTTTCACATTTAGGAAACGTTCACAGTGTGGACAATTTTTAGTTTTAGTGTGGGAGGGGAGTCTGCATTTCATCCATTTTCATTTTTCTTTGTTTTTATTTCTTTTTATTTTCAGCCATTTAAGTAGGACCATCATACATTTTAGATTGTAGTAACATACCATATTTTTTTTTTTTGAAATACGACTCATTTTCAATTGATACAGCAAAATAAGTTTACAATTTTTAGCCAATTGATAGTATTTTTCTCTCTCAACTTAGATCGAATAGGAAATATAATGAAAAGTTTAATTTTGAGGGATAATAGTGTAACCGGTACATAGGGAGATTCTTAGGTGATGGCCATGAAATCTATTCTATATTGTAGACTTTGTTTAAATAAGTGGAGGACTTAAAATACTTATAATGGCTTGTCAAATCTTTAAAACTAAGTTGTGTTAAGTTGAATTCGCGTAACTCTCTTGTTGTGCTTATAAATTCAATAAAAATAATAGTAATCCACGGGTATCCAACATTGCTTGTATATCGAGCGTTGGTGTGCAAACCCGCCAAGCTCTATCCGATACGTTGTTGACAAAGTCAGCGTTGGAATATCTTGGTCTCATTTTACGAGATTGGACACCTAAGGATTACCGACACGTTGTTGACAAAGTCAAAGTCGGCCTGCACAATCCGCCAAGCTCTTTACCCACTCTCCGTTAGTCCGCGAGGCAGTGCATGGGTGGTAAACCTTGGTCTTTTTAGTTAGGTGTATGTACTTAATCATAAATCTTAAAATTTTATAGAATAAAGAATAAGCGATGATACCCAAACACTTCTTGACCTTATTGATTTGACTAGCCATACATGAGAAAATTAGAATACCACTTTGCAAACTGTGCCAAGCAAACTAAGAATTTATTTCATGGCTGCACTATGTTATCGACCGAACTAACTGGCCAAACTGGAATTTAACGTTTGAAAACTTGATTTATATTGAAAATTTGTGACAAGTCGAGGTATCTAAAATAAAATCAACTGGTTAGATATTATTAACTTAATTTGTTGTACCACTTTCCTGAAATAAGTCATGTTGTCATTTTTCGTTTTTATTTTTTGCATATGTCCACTGCATTCATGTAGTTTCATTAGAATCATAGCATACTGCATTTGGATTTTGTGGGTAGTATCCGCTGAAAACCCTCACGAGACACCACTCGTCCTACTAGGGACACCTAGAGGTTTAACGGCTTGTTGCATGCGCTCAATGTAATCGTGTTTCCTATGAAAGTGTGACCTATCTAGTTAGTTTCCCATTTTCTTTTTACTCGAGGACGAGTAAAAGATAAGTGTGGGGGTATTTGATTGACATAGAAATGTGTTTATTTTATGCTCTTATATCTTATCTTTTGTATATAAATAAATATTACTTGGGTATTGTTTTGTTACTTTTACAGATATTCCAACCCAGCCCGCATGCAACCAGAAATGTAGAGAAATAGAGTTCAATTTGTTGTGTATTTGCATTTTTGAAGAATTGTAGATGAAGATATCACATCTAGTTGCTGTTGGACAAGAAAAGGATTGATAACAAGGCTTTGCACATCACAAATCAATGAAGAAGTGTCAAGGAAGCAAGAGGAAAAGAGAAAAGGCCCAAATTTGCTTTATTTATCTAAGGCCCATTTATGTTTCTCATTGTAAACTAATTTTTTATGTAATGACATTGTAATGGCATTGTAATGGCTATCTACCCTATATATACCCTTGTAATGGCATTGTAGCCAGCATCCTATCATATATCTCATTCTATTCTCTTCTTCATTAATAAAACTCAATTTTATTTTTATTTTATGCAATTTTCTATTTCTTAGCAATTAGTGTTGTCTACACGATTAGATTCGGTAGAACACTATTTGTATTTTGCACTTCTTTTCATTAGTGATTGACCGTCTGATTAGATTCAGCGGTAATCCTAATTGTTATTTTCTGTTCGTTTAATTCTGTTCTGCAATTTTATTTCCATTGTTCTATTTTATCTTTAATCATTGAATTTATTACAGATCTGATTAGATTCGAATCTGCAGTAAATTTAATTGCATCTTTTAATTATAGTTTCACTTTTTATTTTGTTTTGCAAAATCAACCTCCAGCTTCGTCTAACACGCCCAAGGAAAAAATAAATAATAATTTTTAATTAAACCTCCATGTGTTCGACCTGTATGCTACACACCTGTATGCTTGCAGAATTTATTACAAATGTCGCGCTTTTCTAATTCATAGATTAGCGACGATCAACATGCTTGAATCAGTGGAAGGGTTAAGTACATATCGGGATCGGTGGGTAATATTAGTACATATAGGCCCACAAACTTAACCATTAAATAAACATGCTTGAATCGGTGAGAGGGTTAAGTACATCACGTGTAGGTGACTAATATTGTATATATAGGCCCACAAACTTAACCAGTAGGAAACCCTAGTAACGGGGACCCATATTAGCACTAACCAACATAGATGTATCACGGTACTCTGAGCTAGGCAGGGTGGGGCACGATTACTGGGCTGATTATAAGCAGTCGATATAGCGGCTGGGGGTACTTCAGTGTAGGTTCTGGCGGATTACGAGCGTGCACTTACTCCGGAGTGGAAAAAGCAGGCACTGGGTACCAATAGTTTTACAATGTGCATTCTTGAATCGTGTCGAGGTCGCTATCATAAGGATTGATACACCTTATGGTGGGACCAACACAGGGTAGCTACACGCAAGAGAGGGCCGATTGACACAGACACTTGGCAAGTTAACACAGGTAGGGAGCCGATCGATAGGGTAGTAAGGGTACATCTAACATATTCATGGCAATTAGGCTGATTGAGGTGGAATCCTCAAATATAGATGTACACCTGAAGGCTACCACAACTGCGGGAATTGGGATCGTATTATCATTTTATACAGATTACTAGTTGAGACACTAGTTAGGTGGTGCAGAGATTATAGTAATGGGTGCGATCACATGTTCAACCTATCTTGTCTTATATTAGGGTATTGTCCTATGTTCTGTTACTCCTGTCATGATCCCTTTTCCTTGTTTAAATGCTAGTAATCACTGAACTTACCAGACTTATTGTCTGACCCGTTTTCTCTCATCTTCTTTTCTTCCGTTCCCCCCCAGGTAGTCAGGGAGGGAATAGCTCAGATTAGTTTGGACCGTTACTCTTTCCAAGCTTGAAGACTCTTTGACGTGTTGCCTTGGACTCTCTCTTCTACTGCTATGACTGGCTCATGCTTTATTTGGGGAAATCATTTTATGCTTCTTTATTTTTGTTAAACAAGACAGATACTTTGGTATTGTAAAATAATCTTTGTACAAGCTGCTTATCAATGAAATAAAGTTTTATTTATTTGCCGCTGCTTTAATTGTCTGTCTTGTAATTTATCTACATCTTTTACCTATAACTCTCCACCGAAGTTAAGGCATTCCGTTTGTGAGTGACCTTAACAGAGGTAGGGTGTTACAAAATCACTATTTTTGTTTCAATTAACATATTTTGACCAAATCACTATTTTTGTTTCAATTAACATATTTTGACAAATTCACTATTTTTGTTTCAATTAACATATTTTGACAAAACAAATTTTCTTTACATGTCATTCTTTCATCTAAATCACCCACTTGGCTAGTTAACATGTTATTATGGTTATTGTGTTTAAGTGTTCTAAATTTACTTAACCTCACCCACTTGCCTTGGTAACATGTTATTACGGTTAAGTGTTCTAAATTTACTTAACCTCACCCACTTACCTAGTTAACATGTTATTACGGTTAAGTATTCTAAATTTACTTAACCTCACCCACTTGCCTAGTTAACATGTTATTACGTTTAAGTGTTCTAAATTTACTTAACCTCACCCACTTGCCTAGTTAACATGTTATTACGGTTAAGTTTTCTAAATTTAGTTAACATGTTATTACGGTTAAGTGTCCTAAATTTACTTAACCTCACCCACTTGCCTAGTTAACATGTTATTATGGTTAAGTGTTCTAAATTTACTTAACCCTACCATTCCACTCTTGTCTTGGCTTTAATTTATTCATTAAAACACCAACCACTCACATTAGAAAGATATTGTTGCGGTCATTGGATGTGCCGGTTGGTTCCGGGCAGCTTTACACCGCAGCTTATTCTAACCTCGGGTCCTTTTTGGGCTTAATGCACTAACCACCCACATTAGATCTATATTGTTACAGTTGCTGGATTTGCCGGGCGGTTCCGGGCAGTCTTATACCGTAACTCAATATAACATCGGGTTAGGCATATTCGTCTTTTCTAAATTTACATATTTGTCCTTCCATGTTTATATGTAAATTGTAAACAATTTATTGTCATGGCCCATTTTCCTTCTAAATCAAGTTCATGATTTTTGGTATATAAAAATTATACCATTTAAATGTCACTAATCGTTGGCATGTGCCAAACATGCCAATTACATATAATTTCATGTTTACCCAACGATATCCCCCGTTTGTACGTTCGCAAAATTACAAGGAATGTTAGGCTCGATATTTTAGCCTAACTTATAAACACAAAAGGGAAAAGCGAAGAACATGAAATATTCTAACAGCATAAAAATATGTGACATATAGATTTGGCATAGGATAATGAACTTGCAAATTTAGATCCGATTAACATGAATCATAGCATATGAATTTACATAGAACTACACAAATTAAACTTATCATGTAAAGGTGAACTTGCATTGAATTGGATCTAATTAATATAGATCCAAACATGTAGGCATATGGATCTAAATATTTAGGCATACATGAACGTTATTTAGCCTAAAACTTGCATGTTACATGATAGTTTAAAACTTGCATGTTACATAACATGATAAAATCACCAAACTTGCATATGACATGATAGTTTAAAACTTGCATGTTACATACCATGATAAAATCACCAAACTTGCATATGACATGATAGTTTAAAACTTGCGTGTTACACAACATGATAAAATCACCAAACATGCATATGTTAGAACATATAAGGTCACAAATCTAACTTGCAACATAATAGGTTATAGATCTAAACATTGCAACATAATAGGTTATAGATATAAACATGTGTGATTGTTGATCTAAAACATGTAGACATATAAATATGACTTAGATCATTAACTTGCAAGTAACATATAAAATCTACCAAACTATTATATGACATAATAAGTTCATCATCCAATCGTAGTAGACTTATCATTAATATCATACAATATGGTACGTTTATCACCACAAACTTATAGGCATAATCAATCGCAATGGTAATTTAAGATAAATAAGAATCAGACTTTATTTATCTTATATATAAGCATCGTTTCTACATTCAAGTTACAACGTGTCATGATATCATTTAAGAATAACGTTTAAATCTGAGTAATAACCAACTTACAAACAAAAGGAGATCTTGATTTCTGAGATCTATATTCTGAAACTGAATTGTTCTCCTTTGATGTAGGCTAGTTGTGGTTTTAAATTTTAGATTAGATTTGATGTGAAGCTTCTATCTTGCGGCGGCTACTCTAGGTTCACCATTGACAGCATGACGGCTCTGGGTATGAATTAGTGTGATTTTATGTTGAGGGTTAGGGGTGTTTTTATAGAAGTTTAATTAATTAAGAGCCGTCAGATTAACCTAGAAGCAATCAAGACCATCCAGCCAAGATAGAATAGCCACATCAGCCCTAATGACTCAGCAAATGTATTAATAACCTTCTATTTTAACGTTAATGTACCAAATGTACATCTTTTATTTTTCTTTTTAATTAATATCCATTAACATGAATGACAAATTAGCACAAACACATATACAAACTAAGGTCAATTACATATTTTCCAATCAATGCCATATTAACACACATCTACAAATTAATTTCAATCTATTTATGTTTACGTATTCTCCCTTTACTGTATACATTAATTACCCATAGATATAAATATCTATTTATACATGCATAAATCTTTCTTATCTTTAATTTGTCACAAATCCAATCAGATAAGGCCACGTAAAAAAAACAATCCTTGACAACCAAAAATGCGCCACGTACGCCACATGATGCGTACACGTCATATATACATATGTATATATATATATATATATTCTATATTCTATATATATATAATTATTTTTATCTATCTTCCCAATTAACCATTTTCACACTAAACCACTTTTTGAACTGCGTTCACACTAAGCCATTTTTTTTAGCCATTCCCCTAAAACAAAAATATGGCGTTTGCGGGGATCGAACTCTGTACCCCTTGTATGCAAGTCACATGTTACAACCAAATGAGCTACTAAGTCTTTTTCTTATAACCCTTAGAAAAATGCTAAATATTATTGCTTTCTCATTCCTCTTTTTCATGTTTTGCTGCAATATTTAATTTAAAGATATCTTCTTCATATGGAGTCTGATTTTCACAAACTCGGACTCTATCTCAAGCAGAATTCCGAGACGAACGCAACGGCGCAACCTGTTTTACCTAATTATTCTTTTTTTTTAAATTAATTATTCTTTAATTTGTTATTTTTATGTTCACAGAAAATACGGGGTGTTACATTCTCCCCTCCTCAAAGGATTTTGTCCCCGAAATCTTCAAGTCAAGATGAATGTGTCCTAACATCCAATCACCCATCTACTCAACCATTATCCACAAGAATTTACTGTCCTTAAAAGGTTTCTAATGCCGTATGAAAATATGCAGAGTGTGTGTATATGTCCCAATACTAATGCAAAAGATCAGGCGGTCCACTGATTCAGTTGACCTCCTTAATGCGAATCATGAGAGTGTCATGCGTCCAATATGTATTCAAGCATCCCTAGCCATGTAAATACTATATGCGTGCTTATTCATTCATCCATATGCAACAGCCATATGATAACACATCAAGTTTTAATCCATATATAAACATATGCACTTGGATCCATATGCAATATGAAAAGGCGACTGAGCTGATCTAGTGCCTAATGTGTGTAAATGCATCCACGAGCAACCATTAGCAAACACTTGCATCCACTTGCATCCACCAAACATAACATGTATTCAAACACATGCTTTAACCATAGGTTTATACCTACCTAAGGATCGAAGATATGACCTAGAGGATATACCTAAAAAGATAGAAACAAGTATGCATAAGATTCCAAGAAAAAGATCGAGGATATATCCTCAAGAAAAAGGGTATGATGCGCGTGTCTTATCTTCAGTCTTCCAAGTTGCATCTTCTTGAGCTTCACTCCATTGTGCTCTGACTGTCTTAACTTCACGATTGTGTAACTTCTTAATTTCTGTTTCCAAAATATGAGTTGGAACTCATTTCACTGTCGCCTCTCGTTCCCTCTCTTCTCCTTCTAGTATACTCGGCACTACAACTTCTGTTGTGGCATGCTAACATTTTCTCAAAAGGTCTTCCAAAATCCTATTCACCCTTTTCTTCCAAAATCACATTTCACTATTAATCAGGTTAAAGAAAGAATGTCATTAAAAACACAGTTCACAATAAACCCAATTCACATTCCATTTTATTCCAGTTACTAAATATAATTGGAAACTCTAATAATCTTAATTTAAAGATTTATTCTTTTCAAACGGGGTATAAGAACAGTACTATTTAAGACACCATTCACGACAAACCCAAAATCCACTTTCGTATTAAATATAAGGCTTTAAACATAATTTATATCGGCCTATATTCAATATCAAATTTTGAAACCAACACATATCGTATGGTGAATAACGATATATATATCTATCTTCCAAATTCCTCCATAATATCTGTATTGTCACGGAATCCAATATCGAAATATCCCAAACATGATTTCTATTCAAATCCATTCCAATTCATACATTGGAAAATTCTGGTTAGATTAAAACCATTCATAAATCTAATTTATTTATTTAAAAACGTTGGATTATCTTACTAGTTAATAACTAGTTCATTTCAATAAAAATATATTTTTATCTTTCCAAATATGGAATTTTTCATCCCGATTCTTTCCAAATCATTTATTATGATTTTACACAAATTATTAACATTTTTAATAATTTTATCAAGGCCCGTACAGTCGGTTTCAATAACGGCCACCGAACTGCATCCATAGTGACATTTTCCAAATTTGATTTACATAATTCCAAATCCAACCGTTAGATTTCAAATATCTTATATTAATTGGAAAGCTCATACGAACCCAACGGTTCCGGTTTTAGGAGAATCCGACTGTCGGGTCTCTCTTTCGTCCGTTTGAAGTTAATGGTTGAAATTCGCGAATGGTCGCTGCGCGGCGCGTTCTATTCAAGCCATTAATACATATATTATATATATAACATATATTTCGTTCAAACATATTTTTATAAATTCATTTTAAAAACGATTCCCACTTTCACTTTAATTTTAAATCAAAATTGAATATTCCTTATCATTATAATATTTAAATAATAATATTTTCAAAATATCAGATTTTGAAATCATTTCCTTTTCGATATTATTATAAAAATGAATAAAATCGATATAAATATCGTTCTCGTTAAATTGGCGCAAATCTAATCGATACGGCTTCACACATTTCAATATTTTCGTGTCCATCCCAAATCAGACATCAAAATCATATTTCAATCCTTTACAGAATATTATTTTAAAATATTCTTTATTTTAAAATATTCGTTATTTTAAAATACTCGTTATTTTAAAATATTCGTTCTTTCTGAATTGGAATCAGACCCAATCAATTACCATATAATTTATTTATATGGATTTCATACAACATATGTACTCATCAATAATGATACACAATCAACCATCATCCAGAGTGCGTTACAAACCGCGTAAGCATTAAATATAAATAATTAACGCTTATAACAGTCTGTCAACCAATCGATTGACATACAACTTAAACAATTGGGAATAGTGTATGTCAAATACCATCCCAATACCCATGTGGGATTTA
The DNA here is from genome assembly GCA_030737875.1 of Allium sativum. Classification (NCBI taxonomy): domain Eukaryota; kingdom Viridiplantae; phylum Streptophyta; class Magnoliopsida; order Asparagales; family Amaryllidaceae; genus Allium; species Allium sativum. Next base: position 936,207,113 of record CM060924.1, on the reverse strand, counting down.
AACCAACCAATACTGAATATTATTTGTGCAGTTGGGCGATGTGTAAAATTTATCGTCCCAATCAATATCAGTTGAATGGGTGTACATAAAAAAATTGTCCGACTTGTAAGTGAATATTAATTTTCATTTCAGGAGAATTTTATGTTGTTCATATATACGTTAAAAATTATATTTTTAATGATAAAATATTTATTTCAGCACTTCACTATTTTTAATAGTTCATACAATCAATAAAAATAATATTTTTATTGCTCAATGATTTTATTCAACACATGAATATTTTATATAGTTTTATTACACATTAAAAATGATATTTTTAATGATTACACATCTTATTCGGCACATGAATATTTACAACCACAATACAGTCAATTTCACAATCATAGTCAATCCAAACAAACATCCATGGTTTGTACAATAAATAGTGTCAGAAGCTACTAAGCCCCGTCTGCAACCTAGGACATATTAAACTATAAAATAGTTTGAGTGAGAAGGAGTTCTCACTTTGGTTTCCACTCCGCCAGTCTTTATTGGACGGTCTGGATTCCATTTTGCTTCCAGTCAGTTCCATCGCAATCTGTTTCACACGGTTTATATTAATAACCGCATTTTTACAATGCTAAATATATTTTAAAAATCCCATTTTTAAAACAATGCTATTTAAATTAAATATCACATTTTTTTAATTCAACTCTATATATATAAAAATCATATTTTTATTTCATAACTATATATACATATATAAATCACATTTTTATATCAAAACTATATATTTAAAAATCATATTTTTATATTTTAAAAGCCATGCTATTTTTATTTTAAAAATCCATTTTTAATGGGGCTATTTATATTTTAAAAATCTGTGTTTTTATTTAAACTATTTCATAATAAAAATTACGTTTTTTTTAAAACAATGTTTTCTATATAAAAATCACCTTTTTATTTAAGCTATTTTTACATAAAAACTGATTTTAAAAACAATGTTATATATAAGTAAAAACTCACCTTTCTTCCTTGAAAAACACGACAGACGGGTTCGACCTTAGCTCGAACCTAGGGCTGCTTCTTGCGCATGAATCGAGACATGAGGTGACGATCAGCTGGTGTCACATGGTGGAGCTCCGAACAAGCTTCCCAATGCTGCCTGTCTTGTCATACTCAGTGGCGATTGGATGGAGAAATCTAGGGGCGAACGGCGGATCTTTGGAGCGTTGGTTCGAGCAACACCCGTATGGATTTGAAGATGGGGAGAATCTCTACAAAATCGCTTTAGAACTCATTGGATTTCGTTAAGAGGATCGAAAGAAATCGAGAGGGAGGATGGGAGCGTTTTTCGTCGTGTGTTTTGAATTAAGGGCGGGTTCTGGTGTTGACCGCAAGAGAGATAAGTGAATGGGTTTGACTTAGGCTAGGTTTATATGCTTATATATATATATATTATTTTATTTAATTCCCAAAAATCTTTGTTTATTTATCCGATCTCCAAATCAAACCCAATGACTGTCGCCTCTAGCTAAATACCCCCATTCCAAACACAATGGGATATGTTTCGTAAGCCAACTCGACTGTTTCGATCAGTTTTCATCAAAATTAAAATATACATCAATATATATTGAATTTAAACGTACATTTTAATTTATCTGCGCCACATACTAACTCCAAAAATTCCAGAAAAATTATATCTAGCTTTATTTTGACGATACGGTCCAAACAAAACTAATTTCGTCAAATTTGGAGACCGTTTGAAAAATGGCCTTTTTCTGGTCGATCTAATTCAAACTGAAATTATCAAACATGTTTTCTTTTGCCACGTTCACATATTGATTCCAAAAATTATGAAATTTGGAATCTAGCAATAATTTGACATTCTGGATCCAACAAAAGTGGTTTCGTCAAAAACGGAGGTGATTTGCAAAATCGCTATTTTTAAGGGATATATATATATATATATATATTTATGTATAAATTTCATAGTGACTATTTTAAATTTTAAACTGGACATAACTTTCAATTTATATTATGAAATCTGGATTTCTCACATTCATTAGAAAGATATAATTAAACAGATTCAAATATTTTTGGTTTTACTAAAATCCGATTTATTTTGAATTATGTATATTCATTTGAAATTTAAACTCGAATTTCGAAACTACCGCGCCATTTCAGGTTGGTTTTATAATTAAAATAAATTTATACGTTCTAACTTCGATTTAAAATAAATGTTTAGTTGTTATTATTTAAAATAAATCATTTTAAATATTCCAAATCCATTAAAATAGGTAAAATAAAATTTTTAAATTGGTTTTGAAATCCCGGGTTGTTACAATCTCCCCTACTTAAAATCTTTTCGTCCTCGAAAAGGAACGGAGATGAAAGTTGTTTAATCAACCAACTCAACTTTCATTCATCAACTTTTTAGTTTCTAAGAATTTTCTAATTTGTCAAAAATTTGGCTAACACCCTAAATTTTTGAATTTTTTTGCCAAAGCCTCCTTTGTGTGGGGGACCTTTAAAACCGCAATTTGCCTCACAGGGCCCTCATCAATCCAAAAGAAAAGGAAAAAGCCAAGCGGCTAGCCAGTCGGCTCATAAAATCATCGAAACCCAAGAAAATAGTAAACCTGTACCTATTTGTCAGGCATACAATTTTATTCCTCTTCTTAGCTTCCCTGCTATGACCTGTTCATTATATATACATGTACATATATGCAATTTCAATCAATTTTCAATTCAGTTCAATATTTGATTCAATTTGGCTGAATTTACCTTCCATTTTCATATTGGTTTTATTAGTGGAATTAATAATCATCCATCACAACCAACAATCTGCAATCAATTAGTTGATTAAAGTTTCAAATATATAAGTTTATACCTACTCAAAAATCACCTTTTTAATGCCAAATCACAACAACATACTCTAAATAAGTTTTGGTTTTCTCACTAGTCAATTGGAATCATATAGATATCCTACTTTCGAAACTCGAACATAAATACTGATAATGATGCATTATTATCAGAATTATCCCCGAGCAACTAGAGTGTGATTCTATATCTATCCAGTATATTTGGGACTTCGAATGAACGTTAATTACACATATATTCAAAATCTTCATATACCTGATAGTCCAAATTCAATATAAAATAAAATATTCAAATACGAATAATTGATATAAATTTATAACTAATTTTGATTTTAAAAATAACACTCTTCACACTCATTCTAGGATACCACTGATCCTATCTCTAACGAGTCATTCCTATTGGATATTACTATTTCAATCTCTGATGAATTCTTTCGTTTGGTTCTAATGTGTCTTGTTCTCGAGCTATATAAACCAAAGCTATGATACCAAAAGTGAAACGACCCAAACTCGCCTGTAAAGGAAAGCCCTGATAGAGTTGAGAACACGACAATCAAAACATAAACAGAAGAACTTTTCATTTCTATTTCAACAATTTACATCAGAGTACAAGAATATACCAGAGTATGAATAAATAATATACATTTTATAAATATCATAGGTTTACAAATTACAATGCAGCAGAGAAATAATGCCAAACACAACTGAAAGAAATACACGGATACAAAGCTTTCCGAATATAGCTCCAGTTGTAAATCCAGGATATTGTGAATATAATATCTGCAAAACCAAAACTACTAGCTGCCCGTGTAGAAAATAAGGGCACCTAGAGTTTAGGTTAAAACAACAAACTTCAGGTCAGTCATGTGACTAGTGTGAGAACTCAAAACAGTTATTAAACTTTACTTTTAAAAAATAAAGTAAATCAAGGGACCACGCCGTATAACACGGAACGGGTTTTCTCCCAAGAATACCAAGGCATTAAACAAACAGCGCTATGCTAATGAAAGAAAATGAAGCTGTTATAAGACTCAAGTCCCATCACACAATGCAAGGCAAGCCGGAGGATGGAGTTTTACCTTATAATAGCCAAATAATGCTTGATACATGAAATTTCGTCTTTTATTATTACCATAAGTGTATACTGTCAAAAACAACTTCAAATATAAATGTATCAATCATAGACGGCATAATATCCCATGCTACTATGTCACCATACTAGTTTTACAACTAAAACTGAAATGTCGTGTTGGAAAATGGATTCCATCATGAACCAAGGCAAGGGATCGTCCTTACTGAATTCGAGACAATCTGGCCTACCATGTCTCAGGCTACAACCGCAACTGCACCTTGGATCTTCAGGGCCGGTCCACTCTTTCGTTTGTGGATTGGTTATTCCTGAACAATATGTTTCCCCGCCCTATGAGGCGTAATAGTCAGTATGTCGATCATATCATTCATCGGCCCCGTAGTGACCGATATATCTGAGGCGCCTCGCTATCCATCAAATAATATGCAACATCCAAGTGAGTAAAATGTCCTAGCTAGAAAGAAATGCATGTTCTCCCTGTAGTCCTCTCCCGTTTCTGGTTCATACCGGGGTGTGAGGCTCGCGAATTAACGCTACACAAAGCTGAGCTATTTAAAGTCGTGCTTTGATCATCAACCACAAGGCCCTGCTTTTCAAACAAAAGCCTTGATCACATGCATCTCATAATGCCACACTGTCACTCCATACCTACCATTGATTTTCACCAATATATAACCTTTAAGCTCGTGCATCTCAGAGAAGAGTGTTAAGAAAGAGAATAAATTCTCCACCACCAAACAGATATATATTTAGTAGAGATCAACGAATACTGTATAAAGGAATACAATGCCAGACATATTATCCATTCACAAGTTCGTTCTGGGTCTGAACGAAACCGGAGGCACCTTATTCATCGTCCCATATGTCCAATACAAGAGAGAGGTCCTCGCATATTCAGTCAATCTCCAAGTATGTCTAGACGATCATCACTTATTACCTTGTCTTGGAATGCCTCCCAATCAAGACATCAGTAATCATCCAAACGATGTGAAGATCTCCGGCCTTCGACCACCGTCCTCATCGTCGACTTATCGTCGTATCAACTATCCAGAATGGGATAAACCTGGTCTTTCCGAATAACTCTCGCGTATCTTATAAACAAGTGCTATAAATCACAACATACGCCTCATTCCAATCCAGTATATTCTTTTATTCAAATATTCTTTTCACAATTTAAACCAAATTAAGGATTTCCAAACTAGTTGGGATTAGCGAACCTTACCGAAGTAATCTTTTATTATATTTCCCAATCTCAACCTATTCATTCCATGGAGCAAAACTGGTAATACTCCATATCTAACACCACTGTGTTATCGGTAAAATTAATTACCATTTCTCGTTCAAATCTATTTAAATATTTAACTATCGCCTGGAGTAAAACTGGTGGAACTCCATTCTCGATCATTTCCATAATTTGATAAATTAATTATCACATTCTTATTTCAATCTAATTAAAGATTCATTAAAACTCCACTTGTTTTTAATCCCCAAAAATCATTATGTAATGATTATTTAACTTTGGAAACACAAACATGTCACATCGACAATCCACACCATACCACTGATTTCTGCCAATATATAACCTCTAAGCTCATACGGTTTAGAGAAGGGTGTTAAGCAAGAGAATAAATTCTCCGCCACCAAACAGTTATATATTTAGCAGAGATCAACAATACAAATCGAATTTCATCCCATTCCAATTTATTTTATTAAATTGGAAAACTTTACTTTGGAAAATTTTCATTAGATCTTAATAAAAAGATTTACATATATTCCAAATCACATTTCATTATTAATCGGGTTAAAGAACGAATGTCGTTAAAAAAACAGTTCACAATAAACCCAATTCACATTCCATTTTATTCCAATTACTAAAGATAATTGGAAAGTCTTATAGTCTTAATTTAAAGATTTATTCTTTTCAAACGGGGTGTAAGAACATTGTTATTTAAGACACCATTCACGACAAACCCAAAATCCACTTTGGTATTAAATATAAGGCTCTAAACAGAATTTATATCGACTTATATTCAATATCAAATTTTGAAACCAACACATATCGTATGGGGAATAACGATATATATCTATCTTCCAAATCCCTCCATAATATCCGTATTGTCACGGAATCCAATATCGAAATAACCTGAACATGATTTCTATTCAAATCCATTCCAATTCATACATTGGAAAATTCTGGTTAGATTAAAACCATTGACAAATCCAATTTATTTATTTAAAAACGTTGGATTTTCTTACTAGTTAATAACTAGTTCATTTCGATAAAAATATATTTTTATCTTTCCAAATATGGAATTTTTCATTCTGATTCTTTCCAAATCATTTATATGATTTTACACAAATTATTAATATTTTTAATAATATTATCAAGGCCCGTACAGTCGGTTTCAAAAACGGCCACCGAACTACATCCATAGCGACATTTTGCAAATTTGATTTGGACATAATTCCAAATTCAACCGTTAGATTTCAAATCTCTTATATTCATTGGAAATCTCTTTCCGATACGAACCCAACGGTTCCGGTTTTAGGAGAATCTGACGGTCGAATCTCTCTTTCGTCCGTTTGAAGTTAATGGTTGAAATTCGCGAACGGTCGCTGCACGACACGTTCTATTCAAGCCATTATAAAACACCCCACCTCCGTTAAGGTCACTCACAAAGGGAATGCCTTAACTTTGGTGGAGCGTTGTAGGTAAAAGATACAGATAATTTACAAGACAGACATATAAACAGCGGAAAAACTAAATTTATTTCATAAACACGTGGTTAAGTTAAAACATTACAACAAACTATCTCAAAAAAACTTCCAAATTATTACAACAAAATCTCTGTCTTGATTAAAACATAAGGAAGAATAAAACAATAATAAAGTATCATAAATCCCCAATAAGAGTATATCCAAAGCCATAGCCCAAGAAAAGGGAGTCCAAGCAATACATCTATTCTCTTCAAGCTTAAAAAAGGTCTGAACTAAGCTGAAGTATTCCCTCCCAACGGACCTGGGGGAGGGGGGGAAAGGAAGAAAAGAAGACGAAGCAAAAATGGGTCAGACATAAGTCTGGTAAGTCCAGTGATTTTTCAGCATGTGAACAAGAAAAAGGATCATGACAGGAATAAACTAAAAATAAGACAATACCAGAATAACAAGATAACATAAACCAAGATAAGGCAGTTTAAACTGAATATACCATCGCACCCATTTCTATTTCTCTGCACCTACTACCTATTGTTCAGCCAGCCTCACATGTTCATAACAAAGTGATCCCCTTTATCGATCGGCTCCTACTCGTATATGTTTACTACTTGTGTCATTTGGCCCCCGCTTGATTGTAGATACCTGTGTTGGTCCCACAATGGGGCGTATCAAATCCTATGGTGGAAACCCGACACAATTCCAGATGCACAGTGTATAACTACTAATGCCCAGTGCCTGCTTTTTCCACTCCGGAGTACGTGCACGCACGTACTATATCTGAACCTACACTGAAGCACAACCCGTCGTTGTTTTGACCGCTTATAATCAGCCCAGTAATCGTGCCCCACCCTGCCTAGTTCAGGGTATCATGATACATCTATGTGGGTTACTGCTGAAATGGGTCCCCGTTACTAGGGTTTCCTAATCAACATGTTAGATTGGTTAAGTGTTCTCAAATTAACCTAACGCCACCCATCAGTTTAGTTAACATGTTGTATTGGTTAAGTGTTGCCTTAATTAACTTAACCCTACCATTCCTGTCTTAGCTTTAATTCATTCATTAAAGCACCAACCACTCACATTAGACATGTATTTTTGCGGTCGCTGGATGTGCCGGTCAGTTTTGGGCAGTCTTACACCGCAACTCAGTCTAACCTCGGGTTCTTTTGGGTTAATGCTCTATCCTCTCACATTAGATCCATATTGTTACGGTTGCTAGATTTGCTGGGCGGCTCCGGGAAGTCTTACACCGTAACTCAATCTAACCTCGGGTCAGGCATATTCGTCTTTTGCTTAATTTACATATTTACTGTTTATAGGTAAATTATCAATCAATTGTTGTCATTCAAGTCATGCTCCAATTACACTTTAAATCATGTTCAAATTTTTAGGTATATAAATTATACCATTTCATGCTACCAAACTATGCCAATAAAAATTAATAATTTTCCCAACGTTACCCCCGTTATACGTTCACATAAATCACATAGAATGTTAGGCTTCGTAATTTAGCCTAACTCATAAACAAAAGGGAAAAGGAAGGAACATGTAACATTCCCACAAGCATAATATGGATCCAACTAAACATATGTCATATGAATTTTGCATAGAACAATATACACTTAATTATGAACTTGCAGTCTAGATCCTCTGAACATGAATCATAAGCATATAAATAGGAGTTTACATAGAACTACACAAACTTAATTAGGCATGTAGATGTGAACTTGCATTTGGGTTGAATCAAGTTAGCATAGATCTAACATAGAGGCATGTGGATCTAATCATTTAGGCATATATGGCATGGCATAGCCTATAAACTTGCATGTAACGTAACATGATAGAATCACCAAATTATATACAACATAATAGTTTGATTCCCAAATTACTATACAACATAATTGGTTCATTCACCAAATTCTATACAACATGATAGGTTCAATAAACCACAATAGTCTCACAGGCATATATGACAGAATTGTCACACGAATAGACATGAATCAACACCACTATTATCATACAACTTGGTACAATTCTAGTTTCACTTCATTATAGATCATGACTTTTATTTGTTCACATCTAAAAGATAACTAAACTTACAAACAAAGGAACAGTCTTGTTTTCTGGGATCTGTATTATGAAACCGAATGGCTATCCCTTGAAGTGGACTATCGATTCTCTAATTTAGTTTTGATTCGATTCGTAGCTTCTAACTTGCTTTCTAATTGGAGAAGAATGGCGGCTACTCTAGGTTAACCATGGACAGCATGACGGCTCTTGGAATGAATTTTTGTGTGGCTTAGGGTTGAGGGTTGGGGTTGTTTATATAGAAGTCTAAACTAATATAAGCCGTTAGATCAACCTAGGAGCAATCAAGACCATCCAAACAAGATAGAGTTATCCAGAAACAACCACCTATGCCCTAGTCACTCATCAGCAGGTCACAAATCGTCACTGTCTGGATCAGAATGCAGGAGTCGACCCCTACAGGGGGGTCTAAACCTATGTCGACTCCCCTATAGCGGGGTCGACACCTATGTCGACTCCCCTAGGGGGGGTCGACCCCTGAGCGGGAATTTTCTGCTCAGCCTATTCTGCTAGAATTTCGAATTTTGAAGTTGGTTTTGGATATTTAATTTTTATTTATATATTTAATTTTAATTTCTGATTTAACATGAAATCTTCTGGACTCCATAACTTCTTCATACAGAGCCCGATTCACGCAAACTCGGACTCTATCTCAAGCAGAATTTCAAGACAAACGGAATGGCATAACCAAATTTCCTTAATTCTCACTTTTAAAATTAAGTATTATTTAATTCGTTACCTTAATAAACACAAAAAATTTAGGGTGTTACATTCTCCCCTCAAAGGATTTCTGTAATAACCCGGAAATCTGAGCCAATTTAAATTTTTTATTTTGGCAATTTTAGTGAATTTTGATTATTTAAAATGAATTATTTTAAATAATATCGACGAGAAATTTATTTTTGAATAGAATTAGAACGTATATATTTATTTGAATCGTCGTTAGAATATAATTATTTATTTTAAATTATAAAAGGAATTGAAAATGGCGCGGTAGTTTGAAATTTCGATTTCGAAGTTCAGATGAATGCACAGGATTCAAAATAAACCGTAATTTAGAAAAACCAAAAATATTAGAATCCATTTGTGAATATCTTTCCAACGAATCCAAAAAATTGAAATTTCATAACGGAAATCAAAAGATATGTCCAGTTGAAATTTCAGAATAGTCGCTATGGAATTCTGGCCCTTAAAAATGGGAATTTTGCAAACGACCTCGGTTTTCGACGAAACCACTTTTTTTGGATCCGTGATGTCAAGTTATTACTAGATTCCAAAATTCGTAATTTTTCAAATCAATATGTGAGCGTAGCAAAGGAAAACGCGTTTGACTAGTTTTAGTTGATTTTTATCGACTGGAAAATGGCCATTTTACAAACGGTCTCAAAATCTGATGAAATTAATTTTGTTAAGACCATATCGTCAATAAGAAGCTAGAATATATTTTTTGGAAATTTTTAGAGTTAGTATGTGGCCCCGGTAAATTGAAATACGCGTTCAAATTCAATATATAGAGTTATATGTTGATTTTAACGAAAACTGATCGAAACAGTCGAATCATCCTATGATACATATCCCATTGTGTTCGTAATGGGGGTGATTAGCAATGGACGATAGTCGGTGGGTTTGATTTTGACTTCGAAATAAAAAGTACCTTTTTGGGAATTTTAAAAATTAAATTAAATAAAAAGAATTAGTCAAGCCCTTATCTCTCCTTCAGCCCTTGTTACTTCTCAGAACCGAATAAGAAAAGAACAAGAAAAGAAATCGCGCTTGAACCCGTCACCCGCCCTCTCGATCCCATCCACCGTCAGCCACCAGAAGGCGCCCACCTCCGGCGAACTCCCCCTCCTCTCGCACTCTCTCTCCTCTCCCTTCTGATGTGAACCGCATCCAAACCCCCACTCCCCCAAATCAGACCGCAACACCCATCCGAGCCCCACCAGACGATGTGACCACCTGAATCCCCTCCTCCTCCAGTCGACAGCGAGCACCAGGTCCCCAGCGCCACCTCGCCTCGGCCACAACTCCGACGTGGACTCCCTTAACCGATGAAAAGTGAGTTTTTACAATGTTTACTTTTATAAAATCTTTTTTATTTATTTACTTAAATGAAATCGATTTTTCATTTACATAAAGTTTAAATTTTTATAAATGTAAAGTTATGATTTTCATTTAAAGAAAAATAGGATTTTTGGTTATATAAAAATGCGATTTTTATGTATAATCTCTTAGGTTAAAAATTTGATTTTTCTTATATGAATTCCACTATAAAAATTTGATTTTTTTAACATATGAAAGAAAAGATTAAATTTTTATAAGTGAAAAGATTAGATCTTTGTTTAGGAAAAAGATTTGATTTTTATTTAAGTAAAAATTCGATTTTTATATATTGAATAGCAAAGTAAAAATACGATTTTTATATATTGAATAGCAAAGTAAAATTATGATTTTTATATATTGAATAGCGAAGTAAAAATTCGATTTTAATATATTGAATAGCGAAGTAAAAATAGAATTTTTATATAGAATGAAGCGTTGTAAGTATATATGAAGTAGAGATATAAAAATATGATTTTTATTTATCGAAATGAAGTGATAAAAATATAATTTTTATTATGAACAGCGGAATAAGGACTGAATTAGAATTTCAAGCAGATCCAGACGGTTCAGCAGTTCAAAAGTAAAGCACGGCGGAGTGGAACCCTCGGTGAGAACTCCTCACCTTTTATTTATTTTCTAGTTGTAATATACACTAGGATGCAGACGGTGTTTAGTAGCACCCGACACGTCGTCCACAGACCATGGACGGCTTGTATGCTGGTTTGTTTGATTGATTTTGATGTGTAGTTGATTGTGTGATGTGTAATGAAATAAAATATTTATATAGTTAAAAATATTTTATATAGTTAAAAATATAATTTTTAACGTGTAAATGAAATAAATAAATATACACAAATCAGACGATTTGTTTATATGCACACATTTAACTGATATTGATTGGGACGATAAATTTTACACATCGCCCAACTGCACAAATAAAAACCGCGTTTGATTGGTTGAAACCCCACATGGGTATTGGGATGATATATGACATACACTAATCCCAATAATTAGCTGTATGTCGATCGATTGATTGACAGACTGTGTAAGCGTTAAATATTTATATTCAATGCTTATATAGTGTAGAATGCACTCTGGATGATGGATTGCTGTTTTCATTGTTGTTATACACATTTGTTGTGTGAAAATCCATATAATCACATTATATGGTAATTGACTGTGTCTGATTCGAATTCAGAAATATCGAATATTTTAAAATAATATTCAGTGAATATTGAAATGTGAAGCCGTGTTAAGTAGTTAAACGCCATTTTAACACGAACGGGAATTTTGCCGATTTTATTCATTTTATAATGAATATCGAGAAGTGATTTCAAATCGAACATTTTGAAAATGAAATTCGAATAAAATTGAAATGAATTAAAATTCGAATTAAATTGAAATTCGAATTATATTGAAATAGAATTGAAATCGTTTTAAATTGAATTTAAAATGTATTGAAATTGAACTGAAATTGATTTGAATTGAAATCGATTTAAATTGAAATTAAATTGAACTGAAATCGATTTGAAATGAATTTAAAACGAATTTATATTAGAAAATTTAAATTTGATTTGAGGTGGAAGTTGAAATCGTTTTGAAAATGAATTTAAAAAGATTTATAAAATACGTTTTAAAAGGAAATCGACGAAATATATATAATATAAAATGGCCTGAATAGAACGTGCCGCACAGCGGCAGTTCGCGAATTTCGACCATTGACTTCGAATGGATATTACGGGAGATCCGACCGTCGGATTCTCCTAAAACCGGAATCGTTGGGTTCGTATCGAAAAGAGCTTTCTAGAAAATGCAAGAAACTAGAAATCTAATGGATGGATTTGGAATTATGTCCAAATCAAATTTGGAAAAGGTCGATGTAAGTGCAGTTCGATGGCCATTAAATAAAATCGACTGTACGGGCCTTGATAAAATTATTAAAAACATTAATAATTAATGTAAAATCATAAGAAATGATTTGTGAAGAATTGGGGTGAAAAACTCCATATTTGAAAGGATAAAAATAGATTTTTATCGAGATGAACTAATTTTGAATTAGAATAACAATTTATTTATTTTTAAATAAATAAATTGGATTTGAAATGGTTTTAAAAATAACCAGAGTTTCCAATATATAGATTGGAAATGGATTTGAATCGAAATTGTCTTCGGAATATTTCGATGAGAGATTTTGTGATTATACAGATATTGTTATGGAAATTTGAAAGATATATTTATATCATTATTTCCAATACGAAATTTGTTGGTCGTTGAATTTGATATTGAATATAAGCCGATATATTTTCTATTCAGAGCCTTGTATTTAATATCAAATGGGATTTGGGTTTGTCGTGAATGGTGTCTTCATTAACACTGTTCTTAAACCCAGTTGAGAAAAAGGATTAAATCTTTTTATTTAGATTTAATGAAGTGTACCAATTAAATAATAATTAATTGGAATTGAATTGAAATTGATTTTTGGGTTTATCGTGAACGGTGTTTTAAGTAACATTTGTTCTTTAACCCGATAATTAATGCAATGCGATTTTGGGTTGTCGTGAACGGTATCTTTAATAATACTATTCTTAGACCTAATGGAGTTAAGAAAATCAGAAATTAACTAAAGATTGGTTAAGTTGAATGGTTTCTTGGGTATTGATGTGATGTTGGTTTCTGCCTTCAGGGTTATTACTTAGGGAATTATTCACTTGCTAATTTACGGTTAAGGGCTGACGGAATAGAATGTGATTATGGGTTTATCGTGAATTGTGTTTTAAATGACATTGGTTCTTTAACCCAGTTAAAGATTAAAACTAAGTGGAGTTTTAATGAATCTTTAAATAGATGGAAAAGTGAATTTGATAATTAAAATTATCAAATTCAAGGAATGATCGAGAATGGAGTACCACCAGTTTTACTCCAAACGATAGTTAAATCTTTAATTAGATTTCAACGTGAAATGGTAATTGAATTTACCGATAACACCGTGGTGTTAGATATGAAGTATTACCAGTTTTACTTCATGGGATGAATAGGTTGGGGTCGGGAAATTTAACAATTGATTACTTCGGTAAGGTTCGTTAAGCCCGACTAGTTTGGATAAACCATAATTTGGTTTGAATTGAAATTCAAAAGAAGATTAAAGAATAAATTTTAAAGAATTTATCTTTGATAAAATTAATGGGAACCTTTCCCTAAGAACGTGAAATTTAGAAACTAGCTGTAGGTTAGCTAAGAAGAATGGTTTCCTGGGTATTGATCTGATGTTGGTTTCGGCCTTCGGGGTTAATATTTGGGGAATTTCTCTCTTGCTAATTTACAGTTAGTGACTGATGAATTGGAATGAGGTGTATGTTGTGTTTATGTAACACTTGTTTATTATATACGCGGGTTATTTAGAAAGGCCGGGTTTATACCCATTCTGAATAACCGATTCGACGATAAATCGAAGATGAAGACGGTGGTCGAAGACCGGAGGTCTTCACATCGTTTGGATAATTACTGATGATATTGATTGGGCTGTACACCCCAGAGGAGGGAATCAGTTGGTGATCGTCCAGACGTACTTGGAGATCGATGGATATGCGAGGTACAAGGTGCCTCCGGTTTCGTTCAGACCGAGAACGGACATGTAAATGGACTGTGTGTCCGACATTGGAAATCATTTTGTGTGATTGATGGATATCGGTTGCATGGAGTGGTTTGCTTGTGTGGCATGCTAAGATGCAAATGATCAAGGCTTCTATTGAAAAGCAAAGTCTTGTGGTTGATGATCAAAGCACGGCCTTTGTGGCGTAGCTTTGTGTACCGTTAATTCGCGAGCCTCACAACCCGGTGTGAACCATAAACGGGAGAAGGACATCAAGGAGGACATGCGTGTCTTTCTAGTTAGAAGTGGTGTCAGTGCTTGAACTAGCTGACATTGCTTATGTGGATGATGGAATTTGAGGCGCCTCGGTTAGATCGGACGATCCAGGTCCGATGGAGTCATTCGTTGGCTCATTGATGCCCCATAGTGCGGGGAAACGCAGTGTTTAGGCATTTTAATCCACATCGTGGACCGGCCCTGACGATCCAAGGTCACTCGAGCTCTGACCTGAGGGGCGGACTAGAGCGTCTCGAATCGGTGAGGACTATCTTTTGCCTCGGTTCACAGATGGAAATCCAAATTCCAATACGAGCTTTGCGGTTTTAATTGTAAACCTATATATGGCGACATAGTGGTATGGTGCATTCATGCCATCTATGATTGATACTTATGATTGAAATTGATTTCTTCACTTATAGTGATAATAAAAATGAAATTTAGCATATCAAGCATTCTTTGGCTACTATAAGGTAAAACCCTATCCTCCGGCTTGTGTTGCATTGTGTGATGGGACCTGGGTCTTATAATAGCTTCATTGCTCTTTATTTAGCATTGCACTGTTGTTTTATGCACTGGTATTCTTGGGAGGAAACACGTTCCGTGTTATACGGCGTGGTCCCTTGATTTATCTAACTTTAAAATAAAGATTAATAACTGTTTTAGTTCTCACACCTGTCACATGACTGACCTGGAGTTTATTGTTTTAACCTAAACTCTGGGTGCCTTTATTTTGTCACGGGCAGCTAGTAGTTTTGGTTTTGCAGATTTATGTTCACTGGATCCTGGCTAACAGCTGGAACGATATCCGGAAAGCTCTGTATCCATATATCTCTTCTAGTTGTGTTTTGTATTATTTCCGCTGCGATGTATTTAAATGTAATTTAAATCTCAGATATTTTCTGTGTAATATTTATTCATACTCTGTATATTCTTGTAATCTGATGAAATTGTTGTACTTAACAATGAAATGTTCTTCTGTTTGCGCTCTAATGTGGTTTGTTCTCAATTCAATCCGGCCTTTCCTTACCGGGGAAGTTCGGGTCGTCTCATTTTGGTATTAGAGCTTTGGTTTACAAAGCTCAGAGAACAAGACACGTTAGAACCGAACGAAAGAATTCATCAGAGATTGGATTAGTAATATCCAAAGAGAATGACTCGTTAGAGGTAGGATCAGTAGTATCCTAGAACGAGTGTGAAGAGTATATTTTTAAGATGAAAACAAATTTTGTTTTGAAAATTTAAATCAATTATTCGTATTTGATTATTTATTTGTATTGATTTGGACAATCCAGTATATAAAGATTTTGCGTATACGTCTGATCCACATGTATTTGAAATTTTAATATATTGGATAGATATAGAATTACACTCTAATCGCCCGGAGATGATTTTGATGATGGAGCTCCACCATTAGGATTTATGTTCGTGGGACGAAAGTGGGATGCCTATATATTTCCATTAGACTGGTTTGAGAACAAAAATTAGATAGGGCTTATTGTTGTGATTTGGCACCAAAAATTTGATTTTTTTGACTATGTATCAAAGTTATGAATTTGAAAAGTTAATCAACTAATTGATTGATGGTTGTGTGGTTTGATTATTGGTTGATTAATTAAAATTTGAACCAGTTAGCCAAATTGAACCAAATATTGAGTTGTATTGAAAATTTGTCGAATTTGCTTGCATATACATGTACTTACATTGGATAGGTCATAGCAAGGAGGCTAGAGAAGAGGAATACAATTGTTTGCCCGACAAATAGGTACATGTTTACCATAATTTACTGTTTTGTTTGGGTGATGATGATTTTGTAAGACGATAGGCTAGCCGCTTGGCTTTTTCTTTTTCTTTTGGATTGAAGAAGGCCATGGGAGGCTATATCAAATATCCCGAAGTCCCCGGTGCAGGGGAGGTTACGGCGAAAATTTTCGAAAATTTAGGGTGTTAACCAAATTTTTGAAAAATTTGAAAAGTTCTTAGAAACTGAAAAGTTAGAGAACTTAAGCTGTAATGAAAATAATGAAAGTTGAGTTGGTTTGTAAAACAACTTTCGGCTTCGTTCCTTTTCGGGGATGAAAAGTTTTAAGTGGGGGAGACTTTAATAACCCGGAAATTTGAGCCAATTTAAAATTTTTATTTTGGCAATTTTAGTGAAATTTGATTATTTAAAATGAATTATCTTAAATAATATCGACAAGAAATTTATGTTTGAATAGAATTAGAACGTATATATTTATTTGAATCGTCGTTAGAATATAATTATTTATTTTAAATTATAAAAGGAATTGAAAATGGCGCGGTAGTTTGAAATTTCGATTTCGAAGTTCAAATGAATGCACAGGATTCAAAATAAACCAGATTTTAGCGAAACCAAAAATATTAGAATCCATTTGTGAATATTTTTCCAACAAATCCGAAAAATTGAAATTTCATAATGGGAATCCAAAGATATGTCCAGTTGAAATTTCAGAATAGTCGCTATGGAATTCTGGCCCTTAAAAATGGGAATTTTGCAAACGACCTCGGTTTTCGACGAAACCACTTTTGCTGGATCCGTGATGTCAAGTTTTTGCTAGATTGCTAGATTCCAAAATTCGTAATTTTTCGAATCAATATGTGAGCGTAGTAGCGAAGGAAAACGCGTTTGACCATTTTCAGTTGATTTTTATCGACTGGAAAATGGCCATTTTTCAAACGGTCTCAGAATCTGTTGAAATTAATTATGTTAAGACCGTATTGTCAATACAAAGCTAGAAAATATTTTTTGGAAATTTTTGTAGTTAGTATGTGGCCCCGGTAAATTGAAATACGCGTTCAAATTCAATATATAGAGTTATATGTTGATTTTGACAAAAACTGATCGAAACAGACGAATCAGCATACGATACATATCCCATTGTGTTCGGGATAGGGGTAATTAGCTATGGACGACAGTTGGTGGGTTTGATTTTGACTTCGAAATAAAAAGTACCTTTTTGGGAATTTTAAAAATTAAATTAGATAAAAAGAACAGGAAAAAATTTACAAGGACAAAACTGAAGGCCTTTTTATCCATAAGGACATCCCACTAAAATTTTACTCAGAAGGACAACCACCTAATATATTTCCTTCACGTGCGTTTTCTTCTTGCTCCGCTCCCGATTCACGTCCGCTCCAAACAATCGAACCCAAAAATCACAAAAAATTGAATTCATAACAATTCATAAATCACGACAAGGACATGGACATCAGAATCGAAATTGCAGTCGAACCCAAAAATTCGTTTCCATAAATCGCGAGAAACTGGAACCCTAGAAAAAAAAAAATCTCGAACAACAAAAATCCATTGGAAATCACGAGTGAATTGAATAAAAATATTTTTCTAACGATGGAAAACACAACTGAAGAAGTCGAAATTGTTGGAACAATTTTTTCGTGATTGGAAATGTTTTTTTTTATCGTTAATAGTATAGCAGTTCGTAGGTATCATTTTTCTATTTTTTTAGTTATCATTTTTCCAGTTTTAACTTTAAAATATAGCAGCAGTTTTTAATTATCATTTTTCTATTTTTTTAGTTATCATTTTTACTGTAGTTTATGTGTTATGTTAAACATCAAAGCAGTTTTAAGGTATCATTTTTATATTTTTTTAAGGTATCATTTTTAGTGTAATTTCTCTGTTATGTCAAACATTACTACAGTTTGAAGGAATCATTTTTAAAAAATGTTTACATCAAAGTTTGATTGAATAAAATAAAATTAGTTCGACTAAGTTAAAAAGTTGATGCAACAGTACAACTGCAAAATTAACACAACAACAAAATCACATAGAAAAAACACATAACACAGTTAAAATATGAAAACTTATACTTAAAAAAATAGAAAACTGATTTCATTTTATCTGCATCAATGTTTTAAAGAAAAACTTACGCAAAAAATGTTTACATCACAGTTTGATTGTATAAAATTAAATAAATTCGACTGAGTTAAAAAGTTGATGCAACAATATAACTTCAAAATTAACACAGCTATAAAAATACATGAAAACAACACATAACATAGTTAAAACAGTAAAAATGATACCTAAAATATTAGAAAAATGATAACTAAATACTGATGCAATGGTTTGAAGATAAAATATTGAAAAAAAAATTATATCACAGTTTGATTGATTAAATTGAAATAAGTTCGACTTAGTTTCTTAGCTGATACAACAATATAACTTGAAAATTAACACAACAACAAAATCTCATGAAAAAAACATATAACACAGTTAAAACGGTAAAAATGATAACTACAAAAATAGCAAAATGATAACCAAAAACTGCTGCTATGTTTTTAAAGTTAAAACAGGAAAAATGATAACTTCAAAAATACAAAAATGATAACTAAAAACTGCTGCTATGTTTTAAAGTTAAAAACAAGAAAAATGATAACTACAAAATACAAAAATGATACCTACGAACTGCTGTACTGGTAAAATGAAAAAAAAATATTTCCAATCAAAAAAAAATGTGTCAACAATTTCGACTTCTTCAATTGTGATTTCCGTCGTCTGCTGCATATTTTTATTCCGTTCAATTAGGATTTCCAATGAATTTTTGTTGTTCGACGTATTTTTTTTCTAAGGTTTCTGTTTCCAATTGATTTTGATTTCTTGATGTTTGGCTTCGATTTCGAATTTCGATTTTTATTCTGAATGATGTTTGCCTTCGATTTTTGATTTCGCAATTTTGGATTTCGTGATTTATGATTTCGTGATTTCGACATACGCGCGTGAGGGGAGAAGATGAAATCAGCGGCCGAATGTTTATTTCCAGTGTTTTGTCCTTTTGGATAAAATATTTGGTGGGTATTGTCCTTATGGATAAAATATTAGGTGGTTGTCCTTATGGATAAAATTTAATGGTCCTTTGTCCTTGTCGTTAAAATCCCCTAAAAAGAATTGGTCAAGCCCTTATCTCTCCTTCACCCCTCGTTACTTCTCATAACCGAATAAGAAAAAAAAATCACACCTGAACCCGTCGCCCCCCCTCTCGATCCTGTCCGCCGTCAGCCACCAGAAGGCGCCCACCTCCGGCGAACGGGACCCCCACCTCTCGCACTCTCTCTCCTCTCCCTTCTGATGTGAACCGCGTTCAAACCCCACTCCTCCAAATCAGACCACAACACCCATCCGAGCCCCACCAAACGACGTGACCACCTGAATCCCCTCCTCCTCCAGTCGACCGCGAGCACTAGGTCCCCAGCTTCACCTCGCCTCGACCACAGCTCCGACGTGGACTCCCTTAACCCGATGAAAAGTGAGTTTTTACAATGTTTACTTTTATAAAATCTGTTTTATTTATTTACTTATATGAAATCAATTTTTCATTTACATAAAGTTTAAATTTTTATAAATATAAAGTTATGATTTTCATTTAAAGAAAAATAGGATTTTTGGTTATATAAAAATGCGATTTTTCTGTATAATCTCTTGGGTTAAAAATTTGATTTTTCTTATATGAATTCCACTATAAAAATTTGATTTTTTTTAACATATGAAAGAAAAGATTAAATTTTTATAAGTGAAAAGATTAGATCTTTGTTTAGGAAAAAGATTTGATTTTTATTTAAGTAAAAATTTGATTTTTATATATTGAATAGCAAAGTAAAAATACGATTTTTATATATTGAATAGCAAAAGTAAAAATACGATTTTTATATATTGAATAGAGAAGTAAAAATTCGATTTTTATATATCGAATAGCGAAGTAAAAATAGAATTTTTATATAGAATGAAGCGTTGTAAATATATATATGAAGTAGAGATATAAAAATATGATTTTTATTTATCGAAATGAAGTGATAAAAATATAATTTTTATTATGAACAGCGGAATAAGGACTGCATTAGAATTTCAAGCAGATCCAGACGGTTCAGCAGTTCAAAAGCAAAGCAGGGCGGAGTGGAACCCTCGGCGAGAACTCCTCACCGTTTATTTATTTCTAGTTGTAATATATACTAGGATGCAGACGGTGTTTAGTAGCACCCGACACCCGTCGTCCACAGACCATGGACGGCTTGTATGCTTGTATGTTTGATTGATTTTGATGTGTAGTTGATTGTGTGATGTGTAATGAAATAAAATATTTATACAGTTAAAAATATTTTATATAGTTAAAAATATAATTTTTAACGTGTAAATGAAATAAATAAATAAATATACACAAATCAGATGATTTGTTTATATGCACACATTGAACTGATATTGATTGGGACGATAAATTTTACACATCGCCCAACTGCACAAATAAAAACTGCATTTGATTGGTTGAAACCCCACATGGGTATTGGGATGATATATGACATACACTAATCCCAATAATTAGCTGTATGTCGATCGATTGATTGACAGACTGTGTAAGCGTTAAATATTTATATTCAATGCTTATTCAGTGTAGAATGCACTCTGGATGACGGATTGCTGTTTTCATTGTTGTTATACACATTTGTTGTGTGAAAATCCATATAATCACATTATATGGTAATTGACTGTGTCTGATTCCAATTCAGAAATATCGAATATTTTAAAATAATATTCAGTGAATATTGAAATGTGAAGCCGTGTTAAGTAGTTAAACGCCATTTTAACACAAATGGGAATTTTGCCGATTTTTATTCATTTTATAATGAATATCAAGAAGTGATTTCAAATCGAACATTTTGAAAATGAAATTCGAATTAAATTGAAATGAATTGAAATTCAAAATTAAATTGAATAGAATTGAAATTCGAATTAAATTGAATAGAATGGAAATTCGAATTAAATTGAAACAGAATTGAAATCATTTTAAATTGAATTTAAAATGTATTGAAATTGAATTGAAATCGATTTGAATTGAAATCGATTTAAATTGAAATTAAATTGAATTGAAACCGATTTGAAATGAATTTAAAACGAATTTATATTAGAAAATTTAATTTTGATTTGAATTTGAGGTGGAAATTGAAATTATTTTGAAAATGAATTTAAAACGATTTATAAAATACGTTTTAAAAGGAAATCGACGAAATATATATGTTATATATAATATATATAATATACAATGGCCTGAATAGAAAGCGCCGCGCTGCGGCAGTTCGCGAATTTCAACCATTGACTTCGAATCGATATTATGGGAGATCCGACCGTCGGATTCTCCTAAAACCAGAACCGTTTGGTTCGTATCGAAAAGAGCTTTCTAACGAATGCAAGAAATTAGAAATCTAACGGTTGGATTTGGAATTATGTCCAAATCAAATTTGGAAAAGGTCGCTGTAAGTGCAGTTCGATGGCCATTGAATGGAAATCGACTGTATGGGCCTTGATAAAATTATTAAAAACATTAATAATTAATGTAAAATCATAAGAAATGATTTGTGAAGAATTAGGGTGAAAAACTCCATATTTGAAAGGATAAAAATAGATTTTTATCGAGATGAACTAATTTTGAATTAGAATAACAATTTATTTATTTTTAAATAAATAAATTGGATTTGAAATGGTTTTAAAAATAACCAGAGTTTCCAATATATAGATTGGAAATGGATTTGAATCGAAATTGTCTTCGGAATATTTCGATGTGAGATTTTGTGATTATACAGATATTACTATGGAAATTTGAAAGATATATTTATATCGTTATTTCCAATATGATATTTGTTGGTCGTAGAATTTGATATTGAATATAAGCCGATATATTTTCTATTCAGAGCCTTGTATTTAATATCAAATGAGATTTGGGTTTGTCGTGAATGGTGTCTTCATTAACACTGTTCTTAAACCCAGTTGGGAAAAAGGATTAAATCTTTTTATTTAGATTTAATGAAGTGTACCAATTAAATAATATTTAATTGGAATTGAATTGAAATTGATTTTTGGGTTTGTCGTGAACGGTGTTTTAAATAACATTTGTTTTTAACCCGATAATTAATGCAATGTGATTTTGGGTTGTCATGAACGGTATCTTTAATAATACTATTCTTAGACCCAATGGAGTTAAGAAAATCAGAAATTAACTAAAGATTGGTTAAGTTGAATGGTTTCTTGGGTATTGATCTGATGTTGGTTTCGGCCTTCGGGGTTATTACTTAGGGAATTGTTCACTTGCTAATTTACGGCTAAGGGCTGATGGAATAGAATGTGATTATGGGTTTATCGTGAATCGTGTTTTAAATGACATTGGTTCTTTAACCCAGTTAAAGATTAAAACTAAGTGGAGTTTTAATGAATCTTTAAATAGATGGAAAAGTGAATTTGATAATTAAAATTATCAAATTCAAGGAATGATCGAGAATGGAGTACCACCAGTTTTACTCCAGACGATAGTTAAATCTTTAATTAGATTTAAACGTGAAATGGTAATTGAATTTCCCGATAATACCTGCTGTTAGATATGAAGTATTACCAGTTTTACTTCATTGGATAAATAGGTTGGGGTTGGGAAATTTAACAATTGATTACTTCGGTAAGGTTCGTTAAGCCCGACTAATTTGGATAAACCATAATTTGGTTTGAATTGAAATTCAAAAGAAGATTAAAGAATAAATTTTAAAGAATTTATCTTTGATAAAATTAATGGGAACCTTTCCCTAAGAATGTGAAATTTAGAAACTAGTTGTAGGTTAGCTAAGAAGAATGGTTTCCTGGGTATTGATCTGATGTTGGTTTCGGCCTTCGAGGTTAACATTTGGGGAATTTCTCTCTTGCTAATTTATGGTTAGTGACCGATGAATTGGAATGAGGCGTATGTTGTGTTTATGTAACACTTGTTTATTATATACGAGGGTTATTTAGAAAGGCTGGGTTTATACCCATTCTGAATAACCGATTCGACGATAAACCGAAGATGAAGACGGTGGTCGAAGACCGGAGGTCTTCACATCATTTGGATAATTACTGATGATCTTGATTGGGCTGTACACCCAAGAGGAGGGAATCAGTTGGTGATCGTCCAGGCGTACTTGGAGATCGATGGATATGCGAGGTACAAGGTGCCTCCGGTTTCGTTCAGACCGAGAACGGACTTGTAAATTGACTGTGTATCCGACATTGGAAATCATTCTGTGTGATTGATGGATATCGGTTGCATGGAGTGGTTTGCCTGTGTGGCATGCTAAGATGCAAATGATCAAGGCTTCTGTTGAAAAGCAAAGTCTTGTGGTTGATGATCAAAGCACAGCCTTTGTGGCATAGCTTTGGGTAGCATTAATTCACGAGGTTCACACCCCGGTGTGAACCAGAAACGGGAGAAGGACATCAGGGAGGACATGCGTTTCTTTCTAGTTAGAAGTGGTGTCAGTGCTTGAACTGGCTGACATTGCTTATGTGGATGATGGAATTTGAGGAGCCTCGGTTAGATCGGATGATCCGGGACCGATGGAGTCATTCGTTGGCTCATTGACGCCCCATAGGGCGAGGAAATGCAGTGTTCAGGCATTTTAATCCACATCGGTGGACCGGCCCTGACGATCCAAGGTCACTCGAGCTCTGACCTGAGGGGCGGACTAGAGCATCTCGAATCGCTGAGGACTATCTTTTGCCTCGGTTCACAGATGGAAATCCAATTTCCAATACAAGCTTCGCGGTTTTAATTGTAAACCTATGTATGGCGATATAGTGCTATGCGGCATTCATGCCGTCTATGATTGATACTTATGATTGAAATTGATTTCTTCACTTATAGTGATAATAAAAGATGAAATTTAGCGTATCAAGCATTCTTTGGCTATTATAAGGTAAAACCCTATCCTCCGGCTTGTGTTGCATTGTGTGATGGGACCTGGGTCTTATAATAGCTTCATTGCTCTTTATTTAGCATTGCGCTGCTGTTTTATGCATTGGTATTCTTGGGAGGAAACCCGTTCCATGTTATACGGCGTGGTCCCTTGATTTACCTAACTTTAAAATAAAGATTAATAACTGTTTTAGTTCTCACACCAGTCACATGACTGACCTGGAGTTTATTGTTTTAACCTAAACTCTGGGTGCCCTTATTTTGTCACGGGCAGCTAGTAGTTTTGGTTTTGCAGATTTATGTTCACAGGATCCTGGCTAATAGCTGGAACGATATCCAGAAAGCTCTGTATCCGTATATCTCTTCTAGTTGTGTTTTGTATTATTTCTGCTGCGATGTATTTAAATGTAATTTAAATCTCAGATATTTTCTATGTAATATTTATTCATACTCTGTATATTCTTGTAATCTGATGAAATTGTTGTAATTAAAAATGAAATGTTCTTCTGTTTGCGTTCTAATGTGGTTTGTTCTCAATTCAATCTGGCGTTTCCTTACCGCGGAAGTTCGGGTCGTCTCAATTTCGTCCCCGAAATCTTCATGTCAAGAAGAATGTATATCCTACCATCCAATCGTCCATCTACTCAACCATCAAACACAGGCGTCCATTGTCCTTAAAAAGACTTCTAATGCTTTCATGAATGTATGCAAAGTGTGTGCATATGTCCTTGTCTAATGCAATATCAAGCGGTCTACTGATTCAGTTGACCTCCTTAATGCGAATTATGTCAGTGTCATGAGTCCATTATGTATGCAATTATTCCTAATCATACTTTCTACGTGAGTGCATGATCATTCATACAAATGCAACATCCATATGATAACACATCAAGTTCAATACATATACAAATACATATGTGCATATGCAATATGAAAGTGACTGAGCCGATCTGACACCTAATGTGTGTGTATATGCATCCACGAGCAACCACTTACAACCACTTGCAACCATCAATCATAACATGTTTCAAATACATGTTTACATCCATTGGTTTCTACCTAAGGATAAAGAATAGAACCGAGGAGATATACTTAAAAGTTAGATACAAGCATGCATAAACTTAAGGAAAAAGAGATCAAGGATGTACCCTCAAAAAGAAAAGGGTAGGATGCACATATCTTGTCCTCTGTTTCTCAAGTCGCGTCTTCCTCAACGTCACTCCATTGAACTTTAACGAGCTTGACTTCACGGTTGCGTAGCGTTTTGACTTCTGTACCCAAGATACGAGTTGGAACTCTTCTCATAGTCGCTTCCCGTTCTACTTCTACTTCCTCTAGTATGCTTGGTTCCACAACTTCCGCAGACTCATGTAAGCACTTTCGTAGTTGAGAAACATGAAAACATTATGAACTCCAGCCAGTCTTTCGGGCAGCTCTACTTTGTAAGACATCGTCCCAATCCTTTCAATGATAGGAAATGGTCCTACAAATCTTGGTGCCAACTTTCCTACGGACCCAAAACGAATGACATTCCTCAATGGATATACTTTAAGGAACACCCTGTCTCCAACCTCAAACTCAAGGTCGGTCCTTCTCTTGTCTGCGTAGGACTTCTGTCTATCTTGGGCAGTCTTCATTCTTATTCGTATCAAGTCCACTTTCTCTTAAGTTTCTCTAATCCTGTCTGGCCCAAGTATGAGCTTGTTTGTAGACTCCCACCAACAAGTTGGTGATCGGCACGGTCTTCCATATAAAGCTTCGAAGGGTGCCATGCCTATGGTGGCTTGGTAGCTATTGTTGTAAGCGAATTCAACCAAAGGAAGATGATCCTCCCATGTCCCTCAGAAATCAAGAATGCACTATCTCAGGAGGTCTTCTAATACTCTGTTCACCCTTTCCGTCTGACCATCGGTTTGGGGGTGATAGGCCGTGCCTAAGCATAGCTGTGTGCCCACAACCTCTTGCAAGCTCCTCCAAAACTCGTTCGTAAAGATAGAATCTTGATCACACACTATGCTGGAGGGTATCCCATGGAGTCGAACTATCTCTTTAAGATAAATGGATGCAAAAGACGAGGCAGTCCTTCTACTCTGAACAAGTATAAAATGAGCACTTTTAGTGAGCATGTCCACTTTTACCTAAATACTGGTATTGCCCCTTCTTGACCTAGGCAACCCATCAACATAGTCCATCGAAATGCTATCCCATTTCCATTGTGGGACCTCTAGAGGATGAAGCAAACCACCAGGCTTCTTCTGCTCCGCTTTGACTTGCTGGCATATCATCCACTTAGAAACGAATTCAGCTACATCCCTCTTCATGCCATTCCAAAAGAAAACCATTTTCATGTCTTTATACATCTTGTCTCCACCTAGGTGTATGGTCAATTTAGAATGTTGTGCTTCTTCGAGAATCGTCTTCACCAAATCACTTGCTTGTGGGACGCACAGTCTTCCATCCCGTCTCAGCCATCCCTTATCATCGATGGAGTATCTATTGAGGTGACTAGAAGTCTCACCCCTAATTAGCTTATCCATTACATCAACTAACTGAGAGTCTTCACGTTGCGCTGTTCCTATTGAGTCCAAAAGAGTAGGTTGCACCTCTAGTGATGCTAACAAACCAGGTACAAATTCAGAGGAGGGTCTGAAGTCAAGTTTGCTATGTACTCCAAGCTTTGCCTTTCTACAAAGAGAGGGCTTAAGGTCAGCTTCTTTCTACTCAAGGTGTCTACTACCACATTGCCCTTGCCAGGGGTATAAGAAATCTCAAAATCATACGAGGCAAGAAACTCCGTCCACCTTTGTTGTCTTAAGTTTAGATCCTTCTATGAGAAAAGGTACTTTAACGATTTATGGTCAGTAAACAATTCAAACCTTTCTCCCAGCAGGTAATGACGCCATGACTTTAGAGCGAAAACAATTGCAGCTAGCTCCAAATCATGAGTTGGGTAGTTCTTCTCATGTACCCTCAACTTCCTTCCCCCATAACAAACTACCTTGCCTTCTTGCATCAAGACAGCGCCCAACTCTATACCGCATGCGTCTGTGTATACGGTAAACATTTTTCTCCCATCAGGTAATGTCAGAACTGGGGCTGTTTTATAGCCCTTTTCAAACGTTGGAAAGCAACATCACAATCCAAATCACAAGCGAAAGTTAGGTTCTTCTTCGTCAACCTTGTAAGTGGAGCTGAGATTTTCGCAAAGTCTTTAATGAACTTTCGGTAAAAGCCCGCTAGCCCGAGAAAGCTTCGGACTTCGGTTGCATTCCGTGGAACCTTCCAATCTTGCACCGCAACTACTTTTGCGGGGTCCACAGCTATCCCCTCTTTGGACACCACATGTCCAAGGAATCTTACTTCTTCTCTCCAGAAATGGCATTTGGAGAATTTGGCTTTTAGCTGATGTGCACGAAGAGTATCCATGACTTCCTTTAAATGCAGAGCATGCTCTTCCTCACTCTTCGAGAAAATCAAAATTTCGTCCACGAAGACAACCAGAAACTTATTAAGGAATACCCTGAACACCCTGCTCATCAAGTCAACGAAATAAGTGGGTACGTTTGTCAAGCGAAAGGCATGACAAGCCATTCGAAGAAACCATCCGGGGTTCTGAACGTGGTCTTATCAATGTTGTCTTCAGCCACTCTTAGCTGATGAAACCCGGTAGCCAGATCTAGTTAGGAGAAAACCGATGCACCTACAAGCTGATCGAACAAGTCATCTATTCTTGGAAGTGGGTGCCTATTCTTCTTGGTCAGCTTGTTTAGCTCCCTATAATCAACGCATAGGCGAAGTGAACCATCTGCTTTGGTTGCGAATACTACTGGAGCACCTCATTCAGGCCTTATAAACCCCTTTTCTAGCAACTCTTTAACTTGCTTGCTGAGCTCTTTCCTCTCCCTTGGAGCCATGTGTCTAATGGGTAAAGCAACGGGTTTTGCATTATCAACGAGGTATATGCGGAAGTCAATCTTCCGCTTCAGAGGTAAGCCATTTACCTCCTCAAATACATCCGAGTATTCACGGACTACTCTAACAGACTACAAATTTTCAACAGACGCATCAAGAGATTCTAGATAGCTAAGCATAACAGAGTTCATGGGATTACAAGAGATTTTCAAGAGTGTTGCCGAGGCGAGTCATCAGTCTAACAGCTCTCTTTTCACAATCGAGGACGGCACCATTACTGGATAAACAATCCATGCCTAGAATCAGCCCATATCCCGTGAAGCCCAAAACATAGGCATTACATCTAAACCCAACGCTTAGTATAGAAATTTTCAAATCCAAACAAATCATTGATAAACAAGTCGAACCCCCAATTGGATTTGAAACAACCAAGGGATCCTCTACAATACTGGTGTCTAGGTGCAAAGATTTAACTAAAGCAGTAGATATAAAAGTGTACGATGCACCAGAATCAAATAGTGTACGAACAGGATGATCAAAAAGATAAACTAAAATCTCAACAGAAATATTTCTACCTCGTTCTTGCGAAGGTGCAATGAGACCGTGAACCTTCCCTCTAGAAGTGGATCCAGCTCTTTTCCCTTGCCCTTGTTTTCTTGGGCAGTCCTTAGCCATGTGTCCTGTCTCGCCACACTTAAAACAACCACCCATCTTCCTCTTCTTCTTTCTGCAGTCCTTAATCAGATGTCTAGGAATGCCACAAAAATTACACTTCCTCTTGTCATGGGGTTTGTTGTTCTTCCCCCCTTCTGGAATCCATCTTCTTGTTCTGTGATCCTTCCACTTTCTTATCTTGATGTACTTCCACCTTTGTCTCCTTCTTGCCATCCTTGTCTTCTTCTTGTAACAATGCCATGTCCACTAGTCTCTTATAAGTTGCACCCATAGGTATATGGGACATAGCTACGCTGTTCAGTGGCTCATTCAACCCTTTAATGAAACGGAGAGCCTTCTTATGTGGAGTGTTCACTAATTCCAATCCAAATCTAGCCAACTAGTTGAATTGGTTGACGTATTCCTTGATCGACATACTTCCCTGTTTGAGAGCTAAGAACTTCTCCATCTGCAGGCTTCGTTCAGCTTGTGAGAGGAATTTCATTTTAAACCTCACTTCTGAAATCCACCCAAGTTTCAACTGGTCTCTCAGCATTAGTAACATCCCACCAATAAGAGGCTTCGTCTTTAAGTAACAATACGGCCAACTGTATCTTCTGCCTATCGTCCACTTCGAAGATAACAAACAAATCCTCGGTTTCTTTGAGCCAAATCCTTGCTTCCACGAATGATTCATTTCCATTGAAGTTCTTTCCACCCATGGCTCGAAAGTCTCTATATATCTTTGAGAAAGCATTTGCACGCGGAGGAGGAGGAGGAACCGCTACAACTGGGGGAGGAGGAACATTTTCCGGGCCTGCATCATTAGCCTTAGCCTCTAGGTACCTTCTGAACCAACCAGGTACCGGTACGCCCTCCGGAAGGTTAAGATCCCCAGACATGCTGAAACGAAAAAGGAAAGATTCAAAACAAAGGATAGAAAGAGAGTGCATATGGCTTTGGGGATTATGCCTTTTAAAACACTTTTTCTTGAAAAATACTTCTTTAAACTTCTTTTTGAAAATTAGTTTTCAAAAACTTTTTTCTGATCTGGTAAACCTTTACTCTGATACCAAGTGAAACACCCAACCTCCGTTAAGGCCACTCACAAAGGGAATGCCTTAACTTTGGTGGAGCGTTGTAGGTAAAAGATACAGATAATTTACAAGACAGACATATAAACAGCGGAAAAACTAAATTTGTTTCATAAGCACGTGGTTTAGTTAAAACATTACAACAAACTATCTCAAAACAACTTCCAAATTATTACAACAAAATCTCTGTCTTAATTAAAACATAAAGAAGCATAAAACGATAATAAAGTAGCATAAATCCCTATTAAGAGTGTATCCAAAGCCATAGCCCAAGAAAAGGGAGTCCAAGCAATACATCTATTCTCTTCAAGCTTGCAAAAGGTCTGAACTAAGCTGAAGTATTCCCTCCCTGCGGACCTTGGGGGGGGGGACGGAAGAAAAGAAGACTAAAGAAAAATGAGTCAGACATAAGTCTGATAAGTCCAGTGATTTTACAGCATGTAAACAAGAAAAAGGAACATGACAGGAATAAACTGAAAATAGGACAATACCAGAATAACAAGATAACATAAACCAAGATAAAGCAGTTTAAACTGAATATACCATCACACCCATTTCTATTTCTCCGCACCTACTAACTGTTGTTCAACCAGCCTCACATGTTCATAACAAAGTGTTCCCCTTTATCGATCGGCTCCTACTCGTATATGTTTACTACTTGTGTCATTCGGCCCCCGCTAGATTGTAGATACCTATGCTGGTCCCACCATGGGGCATATCAAATCCTATGGTGGCAACCCGACACAATTCCAGATGCATAGTGTATAACTACTAATGCCCAGTGCCTGCTTTTTCCACTCCGGAGTATGTGCATGCCCGTACTCCGTCGGAACCTACACTGACGCACCACCCGCCGTTGTTTTGACCGCTTATAATCAGCCCAGTAATCGTGCCCCACCCTGCCTAGTTCAGGGTATCATGATACATCTATGTGGATTATTGCTGAAATGGGTCCCCATTACTAGGGTTTCCTAATCAACATGTTAGATTGGTTAAGTGTTCTCAAATTAACCTAACCCCACCCATCAGTTTAGTTAACATGTTGTATTGGTTAAGTGTTGCCTTAATTAACTTAACCCTACCATTCCTGTCTTAGCTTTAATTCATTCATTAAAGCGCCAACCACTCACATTAGACATGTATTATTGCGGTCGCTGGATGTGCCAGTCGGTTCTGGGCAGTCTTACACCGCAACTCAGTCTAACCTCGGGTTCTTTTGGGCTTAATGCCCTAACCTCTCACATTAGATCTATATTGTTACGGTTGCTGGATTTGCCGGGCGATTCCGGGTAGTCTTACACCGTAACTCAATCTAACCTCGGTTTAGGCGTATTCGTCTTTTGCTTAATTTACATATTTACTGTTTATATTTAATTATCAATCAATTGTTGTCATTCAAGTCATGCCCCATTTACCCTCTAAATCATGTTCAAATTTTTAGGTATATAAATTATACCATTTCATGCTACCAAACTATGCCAATAAAAATTAATAATTTTCCCAAAGTTACCCCCATTATACGTTCACGTAAATCACATAGAATGTTAGCCTTCGCAATTTAGTCCAACTCATAAACAAAAGGGAAAAGGAGGGAACATGTAACATTCCAACAAGCATAATATGGATCCAACTAAACATATGTCATATGAATTTGGCATAGAACTATATACATTTAATCAGGAACTTGCAATCTAGATCCACTCAACATGAATCATAAGCATATAAATAGGAGTTTACATAGAACTACACAAACTTAATTAGGCATGTAGATGTGAACTTTCATTTGGGTTGAATCAATTTAGCATAGATCTAACATAGAGGAATGTGGATCTAAACATTTAGGCATATATGACATGACTTAGCCTATAAACTTGATTGTAATGTAACATGATAGAATCACCAAACTTATATACAACATAATAGTTTCATTCCCAAATTACTATACAACATAATTGGTTCATTCACCAAATTCTATACAAAATGATAGGTTCAATAAACCGCAATAGTCTCATAGGCATATATGACAGAATTGTCACACGAATAGACATGAATCAGCATCACTATTATCATACAACTTGGTACAATTCTAGTTTCACTTCATTATAGATCATGACTTTTATTTGTTCACATCTAAAAGATAACTAAACTTACAAACTAAAGAACAGTCTTGTTTTTTGGGATCTGTATACTGAAACTGAACAGCTATCCCTTGAAGTAGACTATCGATTCTCTAATTTAAATTTGATTCGATTCGTAGCTTCTAACTTGCTTTCTAATTAGAGAAGAATGGCGGCTACTCTAGGTTGACCATGGACAACATGACGACTCTTGGAATGAATTTTTTGTGGTTTAGGTTTGTAACACCCCACCTCCGCTAGGGTCACTCACAAAGGGAATGCACTAGTTTTGGAGGAGCGTTATCAAGGTAAACAATCACAGAATTATTACAAGACAGGACATAAATAAAACAGCAGAAGAATCAAAAGCTAAATTTCATTACTTTCAAAAAGAGTCAAAACCTTTTACATCCAAAGTACCGAATAGCCAAGGTCATTATTTTCCATTACAACAAATTCTATCTTGCACAAACAAAGAAGCATAATCTTAAATCAACAAAAGTAGCTTAATTCCCCAAAGGTAGCAGAAATGCAGCCATAGCATAGCTCAAGATCAAACCGTACATGAGCTGAATCGAAAGCAAGCGAAATCCAAGCTAAGTGCTAGAGTTTCCTCCCTGAGAACCTGGGGGGAGGGGGAACGGAAGAAAAAGAGGCGAAAGAAAATGGGTCAGTCATAAAGACTGGTAAGTCCAAGTGACTTTCAGCATAAAAACAGGTAAAAGTAACACGACATGTATAAACTGAAAGTAAACATAAGGATGCTGTCAAGATGGGCAAAATAGACTAAGATAACATGATAATTCAAGTATAGGTCAAGTATAGCATCGTATGTCCAAGGTTCGCCGCACCAACTGTACTATTATCCCAAACCCATGTCTTATATTAATCGTGAAATGATCCCTTGGCCCAATATCATGAAATGACGCATTATTAGGCCCAACGGAACGATCCAATAATCGATCGGCTACCTACAAGTTCTAGCTCGTTGTGTGTCTGTGTCATACGGCCCTTCTTGATTGTAGATACCTATGCTGGTCCCACTATGGGGTGTATCAAGTTCGATGGTGGCGACCTGTCATGATTCTAGAATGCATAGGTTATACTACTGATGCCCGGTGCCCTGTTTGTCTGCTCCGAAGTGTGTGCACGCCCGCACTCCATTAGAACCCACACTGTTGCACCAACCGCCATCGCTTTTGACCGCATACAATCAGCCCAGTAATCGTGCCCCACCCTACCTAGTTTCAGGGTACCATGGTACCTAATTGGGTTACTGCTGAAAAGGGTCCCCGTTACCAGGGTTTTCTAGTCAAACATGTTAAGTGGTTAAGTGTCTGTATGAACCTAACCCCACCCATCCATTTAGTTAACATGTTGAATTCGGTTAAGTATTTATTTAACTTAACCCAACTAGTCTAGCATGTCAAGTTGGTTAAGTGTTGTCATTCAAGTTCGTGACTTAACCCTACAATTAACGTGTCAAGTTGGTTAGGTGTTGTCGTTCAAGTTCATGACCTAACCCTACCAGTCGTGTTTCAAGTTGGTTAAGTGTTGTCTTTCATGTTCATGACTTAACCCAATCATGTGGCATTAATTCATTAATGCAACCCAACCTGTCACATCAGACCTGTTGTTGTGGTCACTGGATATGCCTGGCGGTTCCGGGCAGATTTACACCACAACTCAGTCTGACCTCGGGTTTCAAGTGCGATATGACCAACTACCCACATTAGATCCTATTGTTTGCAGTAGCTAGATTTTTCGGGCGGTTCCGGGCAGAATTACACTGCAAACTCAACCCAACCTCAAGTTGGCCATTTTCAAGTTCATTCTAGTGTCATGTCCATGTTCAAATTTCATATCAAGTTCGTGTCAAGTTTCAAGGCAAGTTTTATATCCATATCCAAATTCAAGTTCTAACAATGTTCATGTTTCAATTTATGCCTATTATCTAGTTCATGATTCATGTTCATAACCAATTCATGTTTTGCCTAATCTACCCAAATCATATTCCCATCGCACGTAAACGTGAATCGATCTATACTACAAGTAAATCCAAATCCCGAAATAAAGGGAATAACATCAAAACTAGATAGGCAAAAGGGACGAGCATGAAGCGATAAAAGGGATTACAAGACTAGCATGATATAACTTGAGATAATTGGTTACAACATCACTGGAATATAGAAAATAATAGGATGATTTCAAATCTAGCAAAATAAGGCGATAGTCATGATAAAAATTGACATAAAGGAATCGGCATGCAAAAGCAAGCCAAATACAAGGACAATGGATCAATGGTTTTGGTGTACATAATAGCGAATAAACTAAGCAAGTCACACCCTAGGTATGAGATCCAACAAAATGCCAATTCGGTGTACAACATGGTTTTCAACTATAGTGTCATGAACAATCAACTATAATAGTCAATTAACCACAATAGTCATTGTAATAACCCGAAATTCTGAACTAGTTTAAAATTTTTATTCTGGCAATTTTAGCGAATTTTGAACATTTAAAATGAATTATTTTAAATAATATCAACGAAAATTTATTTTGAATATAATTCGAACGGATATATTTATACGCGTCGTCGTTAGAATATAAATAATTATATATAGAATTGAAAATGGCGCGGTAGTTCGATAATTTGATTTCAAACTTCAATTGGATGTACCGGGTGCAAAACAATCCGGATTTTAGTGAAACCAAAAACAATAGGATCTAATTGATGATATCTTTCCAACGAATCCGAATAATCGAAATTTCATAGCGGGAATCAAAGGATATGGCCAGTAAAAAATTCTGAATAGTCGCTATGGAATTCAGGCCCTTAAAAATAGCAATTTTGCAAACTACCTCGGATTTCGACGAAACCACTTTTGTTGGATCCGTGATGTCAAATTATTGCTAGATTCCAAATTTCATAATTTTTCGAATCAATATGTGAGCGTGGCAAAGGAAAACGCGTTTGACCAGTTTCAATTGATTTTAATCGACTGGAAAATGGCCATTTTTCTAACGATGTCAGAATTCGACGAAACTAGTTTTGTTAGGACCGTATCATCAATACGAAGCTAGAAAATATTTTTCTGGAATTTTTCGAGTTAGTATGTGACCCCGGTAAATTGAAATGCGCGTTCAAATTCAATATATAGAGTTATATGTTGATTTTGATGAAAACTGATCGAAGCGATCGAATCAGCTTGCGATACATATCCCATTGTGTTCGGAATGGGGGTAAAACACTATGGACGACAGGCGGTGGGCCTCGTTTAGAGGTCGTATGTAAAAGTCAACTTTTTGAATTAAAAAATTAAATAATAATAATAAAAAAAATATCTTCATCCCCTTAACCCGCTGCCCCCCCCCCCGTTCGATTCAATTCAGTAAGAAAAAAAAGGAAAAAAAACCTACAGACCTAGTTCGAGCCGCCAGCCCCCCCAGCGGCGCCGACCTCGCGACGCCTCCCCTCCTCCCCCACCTGCGGTAGTCGCGACCCACCCCCCCAGCCTCCTTTCTTCGATCCTCTCCTCGCAGCAACCCAGACCACCACCCAAATCCCGTCGCTCCCTCTTGACCCCCACCTGCCACTCCCACCGCCGCCCTGAAACCGACTGCCGCCCAACCCAGACCCCCCCCTCATCCACCGACCGAAAACCCCCTCCCCGCCTCCCACTTGAAGATCAACGTCCCCCTCAACCCTCTTCATATCCGAAGATTTGTAAGTTTTATAGTTTACATCGTTTTTAATTTTTAATTTTCAGTTTTACTATATAATATCCGTGTTAAAAATCAGTTTTATTTTACATATAGTTTTGAAATTAAAAATATGGTTTTTACATATAGTTTTGAAATTAAAAATATGATTTTGATTTATATGAATAGCCGATAAGGTTATGATCTTTAGTTATGTAAAGATTAGATTTTTCCTTAGGTAAAAATTAGATTTTTAATAACGTGAAGGAACGATTTTTATATGAGTGAAAGGTTCGATTTTTACATAATCAAAAATAGGATTTTTGTTCATAGAAAAGATGGGACTTTTATTATGAGATGGGCGTTGTAAAAATATAATTTTTATATAAGCAAGAAGTTAAAAATATAATTTTTATAAGGTAAAGGAGATAAAAATTCAGTCTTTATATATGTAGAGAATTAAAAATATAATTTTTACATGATAGGAATATTAAAAATAAAATCTTTATTTTTGAAAAGGCGAAATCTTTATTTTTGAAAAGGTGAAATCTTTATTTTAGAAAAGGCGAAATCTTTATATGAGGAATGGCGTGATAAAAATATAATCTTTACTATATGAACATCGATGTGAAAATATAATTTTTATCTATATAGCATAGTAAAAATACGATTTTTATATATTGAATAGCATAGTAAAAATATGATTTTTATATATTGAATAACAAAGTAAAAATTCGATTTTTATATATTGAATAGAGAAGTAAAAATTCGATTTTTACATATGTAGAGAATGCGGGCAACGAAGATGACAAAAATGCGAT
The DNA here is from genome assembly GCA_030737875.1 of Allium sativum. Lineage (NCBI taxonomy): Eukaryota > Viridiplantae > Streptophyta > Magnoliopsida > Asparagales > Amaryllidaceae > Allium > Allium sativum. Next base: position 936,170,351 of record CM060924.1, on the reverse strand, counting down.
AACGATGAAGCTTTCTATCAAAGAAGAGTCGTGGAGTTGGATAGCTTTCGGTGAGAATTTCTCACCTTTCAATTTCTTTTTCTAGTTATATGTATATACTAGGATGCAGACGGTGCTTAGTAGCACCCGACACAATCGTCCACAGACCATGGACTTGTTTGTTTGATTGCAAAAATTAGTTAGATTATTGAATTGAATAAATAACAAATTAAATTCGATTTGAATAGAGAACAATTTCGAAATGATTTGAATAGATAACGAATTCAAAATGATTTGAATAGATAACGATTTCGAAAGGAACTGAATATAAAACGATTTCGAAATGAATTGAATAGATAACGATTTCGAATTGAATTGAATATAAAACGATTTCAAATTGAATTGAATTGAAAACGTATTCAAATTGAATTGAAAGCGAATTGAAATGAATTCAAATTGAATTGAAATTTGAATTGAATAGAAACTGAATTTTAAAACGAATTGATAAAGAAGAATTCAATTTTGCTTTGGATTGAAATGGAAGTTGAAATTGTTTTTGAAATGAATTCAAAACTATTTATAAAATTCGTTTTAAATAGAAATCGATGAAATATATATTATATATATTATATATATAATATAATGGCCTGAATAGAACGCGCCGTGCCGCGGCAGTTCGTGAATTTCGACCATTTATTTCAAACGGACATTACGGGAGATCCGACCGTCGGATTCTCATAAAACCGGAACCGTTGGGTTCGTATCGAAAAGAGCTTTCTAACGAATATTAGAAATTCAAAATCTAACGGTTGGATTTGGAGATACGTCCAAATCAAATTTGAAAAAGGTCGTTGTAAGTGCAGTTCAATGGCCGTTGATGGAAATCGACTGTACGGGCCTTGATAAAATTATTAAAAATAGTAATAATTTGTGTAAAATCATAAGAAATGATTTGGGAAAAATTGGGGTGAAAAACTCCATATTTGAAAAGATAAAAATGGATTTTTATCGAAATGAACTAGTTTTGAACTAAATTTACAACCCAATTATTTTTAAATAAATTAATTAGATTTAAAAAGGGGTTTTAAATAATCGGAATTTCTAATATATTTGATTGGATTTGAAATGGGTTTATCGTGAACGGTGTTTTAAATAACACTAGTTCTTTAACCCGATAATAAATAGAATGTGATTTGGGTTTGTCGTGAACTGTGTTTTAAATAACACCTAGTTCTTTAACCCTGTAAAAGGAGTTTTAACGAATCTGCAATTAAATTGAAATGTGAATCTATAATCTAAATTATCAATTTTAGAAATGAGCGTGAATGGAGTATCGCCTGTTTTGCTCCAAAGCGATAGTTAAATCTTTAATTAGATTTGAACGTGAAATGGTAATTAATTTTACCGATAACACCATAGTATTAGATATGGAGTATTACCAGTTTTGCTTCATGGGATGAATAGGTTGGGATTGGGAAATAAAATAAATAATTACTTCGGTGTGGTTCGCTAATCTCGTCTAGTTTAGAAAACCATAATTTGGTTTGAAACGACATCCAAAGGAAGATTAAAGGATAAATTTTAAAGAATTTATCTTGGATAAAATTAATGGGAACCTTTCCCTAAAAATGTGATTTTGTGAATAAAAGAATATTCTGAATTGGAATGAGGCGTATGTTGTGTTTGTGTAACATTTGTTTTAATATACGCGGGTTGTTCGGAAAGGCCGGGTTTATACCCATTCTGAATAACCGATTCGACGATATGTCGAAGATGAAGACGGTGGTTGAAGACCGGAAGTCTTCACATCGTTTGGATAATTACTGATGATCCTGATTGGGCTGTACACCCAAGAGGATGGAAGTAGTTGGTGGTCGTCCAGACGTACTTGGGGATGGATGGATATGCGAGGAAAGTGCCTCCGGTTTCGTTCAGACCCAGAACGGACTTATAAATGGATTGTGTGTCTGACATTGGATTTTATTCTGTGTTGATTATTTCTGTTAAATATATATCTGTTTGGCGGCGGAGAATTTATTCTCTTGCTTAACGCCCTTCTCTGAGACATACGAGCTTAGAGGTTATATATCGATAGATATCAATCGCATGGCATGAATTGCCTGTGTGGCATACTGAGATGCATTGATCAAGGCTTCTGTTGAAAAGCAAAGTCTTGTGGTTGATGATCAAAGCACGCCTACGTGGCAGATTTGTGTATAACGTGAATTCGCGAGCCTCACACCTCGGTATGAGTTAAAAACGGGATACGGGCCGTTGGGAGAACACGACGTTTCTTTCTAGCTTTGGTGGTGTTAGTGACTTACCATCCTTGACATTTATATACTTTTCACCTTTGTGGTTGTTGGAATGAGGCGCCTCGATTATAGGTCTGTAAGGACCGGGAAACGTGTGTTCAGGCATAACTAATCCTCTAACGTAAGTGAGGACCGGCCCAACCGATCCAAGTGGCTGCCCAGAGTGTGTAGTCCTGAGCATTTGCTAGAGTGTCTCGAAGCGGAGAGGAGCTTGCCCCTTGCCTCGACTCATGACGGAAATCCAATTTCCAATACGTGTATTGCGGTTTTATTTGTAGAGCCTAGTATGGCGACATAGTGGGATGGGCACTCATGCCGTCTATGATTTATATTTATGATTGAAATTGTTTTGACACTATACACTTATTATAGTATCAAATGATTTGTTTTAAACGTATCAAGCATGTTTGGCTATTATAAGGGAAAACCTATCCTCCGGCTTGCGTTGCATTGTGTGATGGGACCTGGGTCTTATAATAGCTTCATTTTTCGAAAAAGCATTGCGCTATTTATTCTATGCACTGGTATTCTTGGGAGGAAACCCGTTCCGTGTTATACGGCGTGGTCCCTTGAATTAACTTCTTTCAAAGTAAAGTTTTAAATAACTGTTTTAGTTCTCACACTAGTCACATGACTGACCTGGAGTTTATTGTTTTAACCTAAACTCTGGGTGCCCTATTTTCCGCACGGGCAGCTAGTAGTTTTGGTTTTGCAGATTATCCTAGTTTACAGCTGGAATGATATCCGGAAAGCTCTATATCCGTATATCACCTTCAGTTGTGCTTTGTATTATTTTCCGCTGCTATGTAATTTATTGTAATCTCTGATAATTTATCGAATGTAATTTATTCATTTATACTCTGTATATTCTTGTATTCTTATGGAATTGTTGTAATAAGCAATGAAATGTTCTTCTGTTTGTGTTCTGATTTGTCCTGTTCTCAAACGATCCGGGGTTTCGAACGGTCTAGATCGGTTTAATGACTAATTCGGATCGAGCGAAATTCCCGGCCGTCACATTTGGTATCAGAGCTTTGGTTTACAGAGCTCGAGAACAAGACACATTAGAACCATACGAAAGAATTCATTAGATATTGGATTAGTAATATCCAATTAGAATGACTCGTTAGAGATAGGATCAGTAGTATCCTGGAACGAGTGTGAAGAGTATATTTTTCAAATGAAAACAATTTTGTTTTGAAAATTTAAATCGTTTTACACGTATTTGAATATTTATTTATTTTTGGATATGGACAATCGAGTATATAAAGATTTTTCATATACGCGTCATGAACGTATATTCGAAGTTTTAATATACTGGATAGATATAGAATCATACTCTAGTGGCCCGAAGATGATTCTGATGGTTGAGTACTCGTCGTCAGAATTTATATTCGTGTGACGAAGGTGTGATATCTATATATTTCCATTAGAATGGTGTGAGAACCAAAACTTATATAGTTAGAACACATTGTTGTGAATTGGCATCAAAAACAAGATTTTCAGTATATATATCAATATTATGAATTTGAAACTCTAATCCACTAATTGATTGATGTTTGTGTTGTTTGTTCATTTGTTGGATAATTTTGAACCATTATGCCTAATTGAACCAAATATTGAACCGTATTGAAAATTGGTCGCATTTGCTTGCATATACATATACTTACATTGAACAGGTCATAGCAAGGAGGCTAGAGCAGAGAATAAAATTTGTTTGCCCGACAAATAGGTACATGTTTACTACATAATTTACTGTTTTGTTTGGGTGATGATGATTTTATGAGCCTATTGGCTAGCCGCTTGGCTTTTTCTTTTTCTTTTTGAGATCAGAAGGCCTATATGGCAATTTCGGGATTTTCCCGTGGCTCCCGGAGCAAGGGAGATTATGGCGAAATTTTTCGAAAATTTAGGGTGTTAGCCACATTTTTGAAAATTTGAAAATTCTCAGAAACTGAAAAGTTGGACAATGGAAGCCAGATCGAACGTAGAGCTGATTAATCAAATCACTTGCAACTTTGTTCCTTTTCGGGGACGAAAAGTTTTAAGTGGGGGAGATTGTAATAACCCGAAATTTTGAACCAGTTTAAAATTTTTATTCTGGCAATTTTAGCGAATTTTGAACATTTAAAATGAATTATTTTAAATAATATCGACGAAAATTTATTTTGAGTATAATTCGAACGGATATATTTATACAAGTCGTCGTTAGAATATAAATAATTATATATAGAATTGAAAATGGCACCGTAGTTCGATAATTTGATTTCAAACTTCAATTGGATGTACCGGGTGCAAAACAATCCGGATTTTAGTGAAACAAAAAACAATAGGATCTAATTGATGATATCTTTCCAACGAATCCGAATAATCGAAATTTCATAGCGGGAATCAAAAGATATGTCCAGTTAAAAATTCTGAATAGTCGCTATGGAATTCAGGCCCTTAAAAATAGCAATTTTGCAAACGACCTCGGATTTCGACGAAACCACTTTTGTTGGATCCGTGATGTCAAATTATTGCTAGATTCCAAATTTCATAATTTTTCGAATCAATATGTGAGCGTGGCAAAGGAAAACGTTGACCAGTTTTAGTTGATTTTAATCGACTGGAAAATGGCCATTTTTCAAACGATGTCAGAATTCGACGAAACAAGTTTTGTTAGGACCGTATCGTCAATACGAAGCTAGAAAATATTTTTCTGGAATTTTTCGAGTTAGTATGTGACCCCGGTAAATTGAAATGCGCGTTCAAATTCAATATATAGAGTTATATGTTGATTTTGACGAAAACTGATCGAAGCGATCGAATCAGCTTGCGATACATATCCCATTGTGTTCGGAATGGGGGTAAAACACTATGGACGACAGGCGGTGGGCCTCGTTTAGAGGTCGTATGTAAAAGTCAACTTTTTGAATTAAAAAATTAAATAATAAAAAAAAATCTTCATCCCCTTAACCCGCTGCCCCCCCGTTCGATTCAATTCAGTAAGAAAAAAAACCTACACACCTAGTCCGAGCCGCCAGCCCCCCCCCCCCCCCCCAGCGGCGCCGACCTCGCGACGCACCTCCCCCACCTGCGGTAGTCGCGACCCACCCCCCCAGCCTCCTTTCTTCGATCCTCTCCTCGCAGCAACCCAGACCACCACCCAAATCCCGTCGCTCCCTCCTGACCCCCGCCTGCCACTCCCACCGCCGCCCTGAAACCGACTGCCGCCCAACCCTGACCCCCCCACCCACCGACCGAAGACCCCCTCCCCGCCTCCCACTTGAAGATCAACGTCCCCCTCAACCCTCTTCATATCCGAAGATTTGTAAGTTTTATGGTTTACATCGTTTTTAATTTTTAATTTTCAGTTTTACTATATAATATCCGTGTTAAAAATCAGTTTTATTTTACATATAGTTTTGAAATTAAAAATATGGCTTTTACATATAGTTTTGAAATTAAAAATATGATTTTGATTTATATGAATAGCCGATAAGGTTATGATCTTTAGTTATGTAAAAATTAGATTTTTCCTTAGGTAAAAATTAGATTTTTAATAACGTGAAGGAACAATTTTTATATGAGTGAAAGGTTCGATTTTTACATAATCAAAAATAGGATTTTTGTTTATAGAAAAGATGGGATTTTTATTATGAGATGGGCGTTGTAAAAATATAATTTTTATATAAGCAAGAAGTTAAAAATATAATTTTTATAAGGTAAAGGAGATAAAAATTCAGTCTTTATATATGTAGAGAATTAAAAATATAATTTTTAAATGATAGGAATATTAAAAATAAAATCTTTATTTTTGAAAAGGCGAAATCTCTATTTTTGAAAAGGTGAAATCTTTATTTTAGAAAAGGCGAAATCTTTATATGAGGAATGGCGTGATAAAAATATAATCTTTACTATATGAACATCGATGTGAAAATATAATTTTTATCTATATAGCATAGTAAAAATACGATTTTTATACATTGAATAGCATAGTAAAAATACGATTTTTATATATTGAATAACAAAGTAAAAATTCAATTTTTATATATTGAATAGAGAAGTAAAAACTCGATTTTTACATATGTAGAGAATGCGGGCAACGAAGATGACAAAAATGCGATAACGATGAAGCTTTCTATCAAAGAAGAGTCGTGGAGTTGGATAGCTTTCGGTGAGAATTTCTCACCTTTCAATTTCTTTTTCTAGTTATATGTATATACTAGGATGCAGACGGTGCTTAGTAGCACCCGACACAATCGCCCACAGACAATGGACTTGTTTGTTTGATTGCAAAAATTAGTTAGATTATTGAATTGAATAAATAACAAATTAAATTCGATTTGAATAGAGAACGATTTCGAAATGATTTGAATAGATAACGAATTCGAAATGATTTGAATAGATAACGATTTCGAAAGGAATTGAATATAAAACGATTTCGAAATGAATTGAATAGATAACGATTTCGAATTGAATTGAATATAAAACGATTTCAAATTGAATTGAATTGAAAACGTATTCAAATTGAATTGAAAGCGAATTGAAATGAATTCAAATTGAATTGAAATTTGAATTGAATAGAAACTGAATTTTAAAACGAATTGATAAAGAAGAATTCAATTTTGCTTTGGATTGAAATGGAAGTTGAAATTGTTTTTGAAACGAATTCAAAACTATTTATAAAATTTGTTTTAAATAGAAATCAACGAAATATATATTACATATATTATATATATAATATAATGGCCTGAATAGAACGCGCCGCGCCGCGGCAGTTCATGAATTTCGACCATTTATTTCAAACGGACATTACGGGAGATCCGACCGTGGGATTCTCCTAAAACCAGAACCGTTGGGTTCGTATCGAAAAGAGCTTTCTAACGAATATTAGAAATTCGAAATCTAACGGTTGGATTTGGAGATACGTCCAAATAAAATTTGAAAAAGGTCGCTGTAAGTGCAGTTCGATGGCCGTTGATGGAAATCGACTGTACGGGCCTTGATAAAATTATTAAAAACAGTAATAATTTGTGTAAAATCATAAGAAATTATTCGGGAAAAATTGGGGTGAAAAACTCCATATTTGAAAAGATAAAAATGGATTTTTATCGAAATGAACTAGTTTTGAACTAAATTTAAAACCCAATTATTTTTAAATAAATTAATTAGATTTAAAAAGGGGTTTTAAATAATCGGAATTTCTAATATATTTGATTGGATTTGAAATGGGTTTATCGTGAACGGTGTTTTAAATAACACTAGTTCTTTAACCCGATAATAAATAGAATGTGATTTGGGTTTGTCGTGAACTGTGTTTTAAATAACACCTAGTTCTTTAACCCTGTAAAAGGAGTTTTAACGAATCTGCAATTAAATTGAAATGTGAATCTATAATCTAAATTATCAAATTTAGAAATGAGCGAGAATGGAGTATCGCCAGTTTTGCTCCAAAGCGATAGTTAAATCTTTAATTAGATTTGAACGTGAAATGGTATTTAATTTTACCGATAACACCATAGTATTAGATATGGAGTATTACCAGTTTTGCTTCATGGGATGAATAGGTTGGGATTGGGAAATAAAATAAATAATTACTTCGGTGTGGTTCGCTAATCTCGACTAGTTTAGAAAACCATAATTTGGTTTGAAACGACATCCAAAGGAAGATTAAAGGATAAATTTTAAAGAATTTATCTTGGATAAAATTAATGGGAACCTTTCCCTAAAAATTTGATTTTGTGAATAAAAGAATATTCTGAATTGGAATGAGGCGTATGTTGTGTTTGTGTAACATTTGTTTTAATATACGCGGGTTGTTCGGAAAGGCCTGGTTTATACCCATTCTGAATAACCGATTCGACGATATGTCGAAGATGAAGACGGTGGTTGAAGACCGGAAGTCTTCACATCGTTTGGATAATTACTGACGATCCTGATTGGGCTGTACACTCAAGAGGATGGAAGTAGTTGGTGGTCGTCCAGACGTACTTGGGGATGGATGGATATGCGAGGAAAGTGCCTCCGGTTTCGTTCAGACCCAGAACAGACTTGTAAATGGATTGTGTGTCTGACATTGGATTTTATTCTGTGTTGATTATTTCTGTTAAATATATATCTGTTTGGCGGCGGAGAATTTATTCTCTTGCTTAACGCCCTTCTCTGAGACATACGAGCTTAGAGGTTATATATCGATAGATATCAATCGCATGGCATGAATTGCCTGTGTGGCATACTGAGATGCATTGATCAAGGCTTCTGTTGAAAAGCAAAGTCTTGTGGTTGATGATCAAAGCACGCCTACGTGGCAGCTTTGTGTATAACGTGAATTCGCGAGCCTCACACCTCGGTATGAGATAAAAACGGGATACGGGCCGTTGGGAGAACACGACGTTTCTTTCTAGCTTTGGTGGTGTCAGTGACTTACCAGCCCTGACATTTATATACTTTTCACCTTTGTGGTTGTTGGAATGAGGCGCCTCGATTATAGGTCTGTAAGGACCGGGAAACGTGTGTTCAGGCATAACTAGTCCTCTAACGTAAGTGAGGACCGGCCCAACCGATCCAAGTGGCTGCCCAGAGTGTGTAGTCCTGAGCATTTGCTAGAGTGTCTCGAAGCGGAGAGGAGCTTGCCCCTTGCCTCGACTCATGACGGAAATCCAATTTCTAATACGTGTATTGCGGTTTTATTTGTAGAGCCTAGTATGGCGACATAGTGGGATGGGGCACTCATGCCGTCTATGATTTATATTTATGATTGAAATTGTTTTGACACTATACACTTATTATAGTATCAAATGATTTGTTTTAAACGTATCAAGCATGTTTGGCTATTATAAGGGAAAACCCTATCCTCCGGCTTGCGTTGCATTGTGTTATGGGACCTGGGTCTTATAATAGCTTCATTTTTCGAAAAAGCATTGTGCTGTTTATTCTATGCACTGGTATTCTTAGGAGGAAACCCGTTCCGTGTTATACGGCGTGGTCCCTTGAATTACCTTCTTTCAAAGTAAAGTTTTAAATAACTGTTTTAGTTCTCACACCAGTCACATGACTGACCTGGAGTATATTGTTTTAACCTAAACTCTGGGTGCCCCTATTTTCCGCACGGGCAGCTAGTAGTTTTGGTTTTGCAGATTTATATTCACAGGATCCTGGTCTACAGCTGGAATGATATCCGGAAAGCTCTGTATCCGTATATCACCTTCAGTTGTGCTTTGTATTATTTTCCGCTGCTATGTAATTTATTGTAATCTCTGATAATTTATCGAATGTAATTTATTCATTTATACTCTGTATATTCTTGTATTCTGATGGAATTGTTGTAATAAGCAATGAAATGTTCTTCTGTTTGTGTTCTGATTTGTCCTGTTCTCAAACGATCAGGTGTTTCGAACGGTCTAGATCGGTTTAACGACTAATTCGGATCGAGCGAAATTCCTGGCCGTCACAGTCATAGTCATAATGAATCATAAGCGATTACTCACAATAGTCATGGATAATTATCCAAAATAGTTCTAGGCAACTACCCTAAATAGTCATAGGCAAATAGTTTCAAAGTCATGGTCATAGACAATAGTCTTATGTTCATAATCATAGGCAATAATAAAATTGTCATGAGTCATAGGTGATTTGCCACAATTGTCCTTGTCATAGTCATAGGCAATAGTCTTATGTTCTCAGTCATAAGCATAGTCTTATGTTCACAGTCATAGTCCTTGGCCATTAACAATAGTTTCAATGTCATAGGCATGCTAATGTTTGATTTACAACGTGAATAGGCCCAAACTGATTTCAAAGCAATATTCCCAAAAAGTCAACATCCAAGATGAACAAGAATAGATACGAATCATACATAGATCCAATTCCAGTTTATAACATGTCCATATTATGTTTATAGTTTTTATCTAAAAGTAACTTGAACTTACAGATCGTGGTCTAAGAAATTGAGATGCAAAAGTAGAATCTATAAACTAGTCGTCGAATTGCTGAATCGTTGAATCTTGATTTGATTGTAGAAGCAAATCCCCAAATATGCAATTCCTAGCCGTAGTCTTTAAGAAATAGTCTTCGTGTTTTAATTTAATTTATCTTAATTTAATTTAGAGGAAGAAGAAGTAGCCATGTTCATTAAGAGTTTGTGCAGCATAAGGTTAGAGAAGAATGGTGTAAAGAGAATGAGGTTAGGAGGCTGTTTATATAGGATTTCAATCTAAATTTGAGCCGTCGGATGATCTTAGGGTTAATCATAACCATTCAGTCAAGATAGGGTGATGAGTCAGCCCTAATGATTCAGCAAGGAGTCAGAAAGGACTCAGCAATGAGTCACAGTTCGGATCAGAACACACCAGAAAGTTGTGCAGGCTTTCTGCTCGGCCTGGGCGCACTTGCCAAGTGCGCCAGTGCAACTTTGCATGGGCGCACTTCCCAAGTGTGCCAGTGCAATTTTGTTTTGGCGCACTTCCCAAGTGCGCCAGTGCATTATGGCATGTTTCTGGTTTTTCTGCCTAACTTCGTTCGTCCATATCTCCTTCATACGGTATCCGTTTTACGCAAACTCAGACTCTATTTCAACCAGAATTCCGAGATGAACACAATGGCGTAACCCGTTTCCCTTAATTCTTATTTTAAAATTTAATTCTGCCCTGATTTATGGTTTTAACATGTTATTAAAATTCGGGTTGTTGCATTCTCCCCTCCTTAAAGGATTTCGTCCTCGAAATCTTCAAGTTAAGAAGAATGCATCCTATCATCCAATCAACCATCTACTCAACCATCATCCACAAGCAACCATTGTCCTTAAACGATTTCTAATGCTATATGAACATATGCAGAAAGTGTGTATATGTTCCTTACCTAATGCAGATGATCAGGCCTGATTGATCTTCTTAATGCAAAATATGTTTAGTGCCATGAATCCAACATGTATGCAAATAGTCCTAGTCACATAAACACTATATGTGTGCACAAACATCCATCCATATGCAACATTCACATGATAACACATTCAATTTCATCCATAAACAAGTATAAACACTCATGCATATGCAATATGAAAATGTGTCTGAGCCGATCTAGTGCCTAATGTGTGTTATGCAACCACGAGCAACCACTTGCGACCACTTGCAACCATTAGCAAACATCAACCATAACATGTTTCAATCACATGTTTACATCCAAAAGGGTTCTCCCTAAGGTTCTCCAGACAGGATCGAAAAGATATACAGGATAAAACAGAGCATCTAGGGAAAGAAGTTAAAGATATACCCCTAGAAGGTCCTGCTTGCTGGCCTTGCCCTTGCTTCTTAGGGCAGTCCTTGCTGATGTGTCCAATCTCACCACATTGAAAGCATGGTCCCATCTTCTTCTTTCTATAATCCTGGACTATATGCCAATCAATACCACAGAAGTTGCATTTTATTTTCTCACGTGACTTGTTATCATTATTGTTGTTGTTGTTCTTGCCTCCTTTCTCGGAGTCGACCTTCTTATTTTGAGACTCATTCGCTTTGACCTCCTTCTTGCCATTCTTGTCTTCTTCATTTAAGAGCGCCATGTCCACTAACTTTTCGTAAGTAGCCCCCATAGGTATGTGGGTCATAGCCAAGCTGTGAAGTGGCTCACTCAATCCCTTGACAAAACAGAGAGCCTTCTTATGAGTGCTATTCACTAAGTCCAGTCCGAATCGGGCCAGCTGATTGAACTGATTGACGTACTCCCTGACAGTCATACTTCCTTGCTTAAGAGATAAGAACTTTTCCAATTGTAGACTTCGTTCAGCTTGTGAGAGGAATTTCATCTCAAACCTTATCCTGAAATCCATCCATGTGTCATCCGGCCTCTCGGCGTTAGTGAATTCCCACCAATAGGAAGCTTCGTCTTTGAGCAACCATACCACCAACTGTACCTTCTGCCTATCATCCACCTCGAAGATAACGAACATATCCTCAGTTTCTTTGAGCCAGTTCCTCGCTTCTACGAATGATTCAGTTCCCTTGAAATCCTTTCCACCCATGGCCCTAAAATCTTTACAAATCTTTGAAAAAGCAATTGCACGAGGAGGGGGCAGCGGAGGAGGAATCGCTGCAGCTAGAGGAGGAATAATTGCTGGGCCTGCATCGTTGGCCCTAGCCTCTAAGTACCTCTTGAACCAGCCAGGTGTTGGCACACCCCCTGGAAAGTTAAGATTCCTAGACATGCTGAAATGAAAAAGAGGAGATTCAAAACGATGAAACAAAGGATAGTGCTAATGGCTTTTGGGGAATAGCCATTTAATACAACAAGACTTTTCTTTAAAAATGCTTCTTTGTAAACGGGTTTGAAAATAGTTTTTGAAGGTTTTTAAAAGCTTTTGCCCAGTCTGGTAACCTTCTGCTCTGATACCAAGTGTAACACCCCACCTCCACTAGGGTCACTCACAAAGGGAATGCACTAGTTTTGGAGGAGCGTTATCAAGGTAAACAATCACAGAATTATTACAAGACAGAACATAAATAAAACAACGGAAGAATCAAAAGCTAAATTTCATTACTTTCAAAAAGAGTCAAAACCTTTTACATCCAAAGTACCGAATAGCCAAGGTCATTATTTTCCATTACAACAAATTCTATCTTGCACAAACAAAGAATCATAATCTTAAAACAACAAAAGTAGCTTAATTCCCCAAAGGTAGCAGAAATGCAGCCAGAGCATAGCTCAAGATCAAACCGTACATGAGCTGAACCGAAAGCAAGCGAAATCCAAGCTAAGTGCTAGAGTTTCCTCCCTGAGAACCTGGGGGGGGGGGGGTGACGGAAGAAAAAGAGGCAAAAGAAAACGGGTCAGTCATAAAGACTAGTAAGTCCAAGTGACTTTCAACATAAAAACAGGTAAACTAACACAACATGTATAAACAGAAAGTAAACATAAGGATGCTGTCAAGATGGGCAAGATAGACTAAGATAACATGATAATTCAAGTATAAGTCAAGTATAGCATCGCATGTTCAAGGTTCGCTACACCAACTGTACTATTATCCCAAAACCATGTTTTATATTAATCGTGAAATGATCCCTTGGCCCAATATCATGAAATGACGCATTATTAGGCCCAACAGAACGATCCACTAATCGATCGGCTCCCTACAAGTTCTAGCTCATTGCGTGTCTGTGTCATACGGCCCTTCTTGATTGTAGATACCTATGCTGGTCCCACTATGGGGTGTATCAAGTCCCATGGTGGCGGCCTGTCACGATTCTAGAATGCATAGGTTATACTACTGATGCCCAGTGCCCAGTTTGTCTGCTCCGAAGTGTGTGCACGCCCGCACTCCGTTAGAACCCACACTGTTGCACCAACCGCCGTCGCTTTTGACCGCTTACAATCAGCCCAGTAATCATGCCCCACCCTGCCTAGTTTCAGGGTACCATGATACCTAATTGGGTTACTGCTGAAAAGGGTCCCCGTTACTAGGGTTTTCTAGTCAAACATGTTAAGTGGTTAAGTGTCTGTATGAACCTAACCCCACCCATCCGTTTAGTTAACATGTTGAATTCGGTTAAGTATTTATTTAACTTAACCCTACTAGTCTAGCATGTCAAGTTGGTTAAGTGTTGTCATAAGTTCGTGACTTAACCCTATAATTTACGTGTCAAGTTGGTTAGGTATTGTCGTTCAAGTTCATGACCTAACCCTACCAATCGTGTTTCAAGTTGGTTAAGTGTTGTCTTTCATGTTCATGACTTAACCCTATCATGTGGCATTAATTCATTAATGCACCTCAACCTCTCACATCAAACTTGTTGTTGTGGTCACTGGATATGTCGGGCAGTTCCGGGCAGATTTACACCACAACTCAGTCTGACCTCGGGTTTCAAGCGCGATATGACCAACTACCCACATTGGATCCTATTGTTTGCAATAATTGGATTTGCCGGGCGGTTCCAGGCAGAATTACACTGCAAACTGAACCCAACCTCGAGTTGGCCATTTTCAAGTTCATTCTAGTGTCATGTCCATGTTCAAATTTCATATCAAGTTCGTGTCAAGTTTCAAGGCAAGTTTTATATTCATATCCAGTTTCAAGTTATAACAATGTTCATGTTTCAATTTATGCCTATTATCTAGTTCATGATTCATGTTCATAACCAATTCATGTTTTGCCTAATCTACCTAAATCGTATTCCCATCGCACGTAAACGCGAATCGATCTATACTACAAGTAAATCCAAATACCGAAATAAAGGGAATAACATCAAAACTATGATAGGCAAAAGGGACGAGCATAAAGCGATAAAAGGGATTACAAGACTAGCATGATATAACTTGAGATAATTGGTTACAACATCCCTGGCATATAGAAAATAATAGGTTTTCAAATGTTGCAAAATAAGGTGATAGTCATGATAAAAATTGACATAAAAGAATAGGCATGCAAAAGCAAGCCAAATACAAGGATAATGGATAAATGGTTTTGGTGTACATAATAGCGAATAAACTAAGCAAGTCACACCCTAGGTATGAGATCCAACAAAATGCCAATTCGGTGTACAACATGGTTTTCAACTATGGTGTTGTGAACAATCAACTATAATAGTCAATTAACCACAATAGTCAAAGTCATAGTGAATCATAAGCGATTACTCACAATAGTCATGGATAATTATCCAAAATAGTTCTAGGCAACTACCCTAAATAGTCATAGGCAAATAGTTTCAAAGTCATGGTCATAGACAATAGTCTTATGTTCATAAACATAGGCAATAATTCATAGTCATGAGTCATAGGTGATTAGCCACAATTGTCCTTGTCATAGTCATAGGCAATAGTCTTATGTTCTCAGTCATAGGCATAGGCATAGTCTTATGTTCACAGTCATAGTCCTTGGCCATTAACAATAGTTTCAATGTCATAAGCATGCTAATGTTTGATTTACAACGTGAATAGGCCCAAACTGATTTCAATGCAATATTCCCAAAAAGTCAAGATCCAAGATGAACAAGAATAGATACGAATCATACATAGATCCAATTCCAATTTATAACATGTCCATATTAAGTTTATAGTTTTTATCTAAAAGTAACTTGAACATACAGATCGTGGTCTAAGAAATTGAGATGCAGAAGTTGAATCTATTAACTAGTCGTCGAATTGCTGAATCGTTGAATCTTGATTTGATTGTAGAAGCAAATCCCCAAATATGCAATTCCTAGCCGTAGTCTTCAAGAAATAGTCTCCGTGTTTTAATTTAATTTATCTTAATTTAATTTAGAGGAAGAAGAAGAAGCCATGTTCATCAAGAGTTTGTGCAGCATAAGGTTAGAGAAGAATGGTGTAAAGAGAATGAGGCTAGGAGGCTGTTTATATAGGATTTCAATCTAAATTTGAGCCGTCGGATGATCTTAGGGTTAATCATAACCATTCAGTCAAGATAGGGTGATGAGTCAGCCCTAATGATTCAGCAAGGAGTCAGAAAGGACTCAGCAATGAGTCATAGTTTGGATCAGAACACACCAGAAAGCTGTGCAGGCTTTTTGCTCGGCCTGGGCGCACTTGCCAGGTGCGCCAGTGCAACTTTGCATGGGCGCACTTCCCAAGTGCGCCAGTGCAATTTTGTTCTGGCGCACTTCCCAAGTGCGCCAGTGCATTCTGGTCTATTTCTGGTTTTTCTGCTTAACTTCGTTCGTCCATATCTCCTTCATACGGTATCCGTTTTACGCAAACTCGGACTCTATTTCAACCAGAATTCCGAGACGGACGCAATGGCGTAAACCGTTTCCCTTAATTCTTATTTTAAAATTTAATTCTGCCCTGATTTATGGTTTTAACATGTTATTAAAATTCGGGTTGTTACAAGGTTTGTGGGTTGGGGTTGTTTATATAGAAGTTTAAACTAATATAAGCCCTTAGATCAACCTAGGAGCAATCAGGACCATCCAGACAAGATAGAGTTATCCAGAAACAACCACCTAAGCCCTAGTGACTTAGAAATAGGTCACAAATCGTCACTGTATGGATCAAAATGCTGGAGTCGACCCCTACAGGGGGGCCGACACCTATGTCAACTCCCCTATAGGGGGGTCGACACCTATGTCGACTCCCCCTAGGAGGGGGTCGACCCCTGAGCGGGAATTTTCCGCTCTGCCTATTCTGCTTGAATTTCGAATTTTGAACTTGGTTTGAGTTATTTAATTATTATTTATATATTTAATTTTAATTTCTGATTTAACATGAAATCTTCTGGACTCCATAACTTCTTTATACAGAGTCTGATTCACACAAACTCGGACTCTATCTCAAGCAGAATTTCGAGACGAACGCAATGGCGTAACCATTTCCCATAATTCTCACTTTTAAAATTAAGTATTATTTAATTCGTTACCTTAATAAAAACAGAAAATTTAGGGTGTTACACATTAATACATATATTAGATATATAACATATATTTCGTTTAAACGTATTTTTATAAATTCGTTTTTAAAACGATTCCCACTTTCACTTTAATTTTAAATCAAAATTGAATATTCCTTATCATTATAATATTTAAATGATAATATTTTCAAAATATCAAATTTTGAAATTTCCTTTTCGATATTCATTATAAAAATGAATAAAATCGTTATAAATATCGTTCGCGTTAAAATGGCGCAAATCTATTCAACACGGCTTCACACATTTCAATATTTTTGTGTCCATCCCAAATCGGACATCAAAATCATATTTTAATCCTTTACAGAATACTATTTTAAATTATTCTTTATTTTAAAATACTCGTTATTTTAAAATCTTCGTTCTTTCTGAATTGGAATCAAACCCAATCAATTACCATATAATTTATTTATATGGATTTCATACAACACATGTAAACAACAATAATGATACACAGTCAACCATCATCCAGAGTGCATTACACAACCGCATAAGCATTAAATATAAATAATTAACGCTTACAACAGCCGGTCAACCAATCGGTTGACATACAGCTTAAACAAATGGGAATAGTGTATGTCAAATACCATCCCAATACCCATGTGGGGTTTAAACCAACCAATACTGAATATTATTTGTGCAGTTGGGCGATGTGTAAAATTTATCGTCCCAATCAATATCAGTTAAATGAGTGTACATAAACAAATTGTCCGATTTGTAAGTGAATATTCATTTTCATTTCAGGAGAATTTTATGTTGTTCATATATACGTTAAAAAATATATTTTTAACAATAAAATATTTATTTCAGCACTTCACTATTTTTAATAGTTCATACAATCAATAAAAATAATATTTTTGTTGCTCAAAGATTTTATTCGACACATGAATATTTTATATAGTTTTATTACAAATTAAAAATGGTATTTTTAATGATTACACATCTTATTCAACACATGAATATTTACAACCATAATACAGTCAATTTCACAATCACAATCAATCCAAACAAACATCCATGGTTTGCACAATAAATAGTGTCAGGAGCTACTAAGCCCCATGTGCAACCTAGGATATATTTAACTGTAAAATAGTTTGAGTGAGAAGGAGTTCTCACTTTGGTCTCCACTCCGCCAGTCTTTATTGGACGGTCTGGATTCCGTTTTGCTTCCAGTCAGTTCCATCGCAATCTGTTTCACGCGGTTTATAATAAAAATCACATTTTTACAATGCTAAATATATTTTAATAATTCCATTTTTAAAACAATGCTAATTAAAAATCACATTTTTTAAATTCAACTCTATATGTATAAAAATCATATTTTTATTTCGAAACTATATATATAAAAATCATATTTTTATATCAAAACTATATTTAAAAAATCATATTTTTATATTTTTAAAACCATGTTATTTTTATTTTATAAATCCATTTTTAATGGGGCTATTTATATTTTTAAAAATACATGTTTTTATTTAAACTATTTCATAATAAAAATTACATTTTTTTAAAACAATGTTTTCTATATAAAAATCACCTTTTTATTTATTTTATTTATTTTATTTATACATAAAAACTGATTTAAAAACAATGTTATATATAAGTAAAAACTCACCTTTCTTCCCTGAAAATCAAACAGATGGGTTCGAACTCAGCTCACAACCTAGGGTTGCTTCTTGCGCGCGAATCGAGACACGAGGTGATGATCAGCTGGTGTTACATGGTAGAGCTCCGAACAAGCTTCCCAACGCCGCCTGTCTTGTCAAACTCGGTGGCGACTGGATGGAGAAATCTGGGGGCGAACGACGGATCTTTGGAGCGTCAGTTCGAGCAAAATACCTATTCCAGAAGCCAACACCCGTATGGATTTGAAGATTGGGAGAATCTATAATAAATCGCTTTAGAAATCATTGGATTTCATTAAGAGGATCGAAAGAAATCGAAGAGGGAGGATGGGAGCGTTTTCCGTCGTCTGTTTTGAATTAAGGGCGGGCTCTAGAGTTGACTGTGAGAGAGATAAGTGAATGGGTTTGATTTAGGCTAGGATTATATCCTTATATATATATATTATTTCATTTTATTTAATTCCCAAAACTCTTTGTTTATTGATCCGATCTCCAAATCGAACCCAATGACTGTCGCCTCTAGCTAAATAACCCCATTCCGAACACAATGGGATATGTTTCGTAAGCCAATTAGACTGTTTCGATCAATTTTCATCAAAATTAAAATATAAATCAATATATATTGAATTTAAACGTACATTTTAATTTACCGAGGCCACATACCGACTCCGAAAATTCCAAAAAAAATATATCTAGCTTTGTTTTGACGATACGATCCAAAAATAACTATTTTCATCAAATTTGGAGACCGTTTGAAAAATGGCCTTTTTCTGGTCGATTTAATTCAAACTGAAATTATCAAACACGTTTTCTTTTGCCACGCTCACATATTAATTCCAAAAATTATGAAATTTGGAATCTAGCAATAATTTGACATTCTGGATCCAACAAAAGAGGTTTCATCAAAAACGGAGGTGATTTGCAAAATGGCTATTTTTAAGGGCTATATATATATATATATAAATTTCATAGTGACTATTTTAAATTTTAAACTGGACATTACTTTCAATTTATGTTATGAAATCTGGATTTCTCACATTCATTAGAAAGATATAATTAAAAAGATTCAAATATTTCTGGTTTTACTGAAATCCGATTTATTTTGAGTTATGTATACTCATTTGAAATTTAAAATCGAATTTCCAAATAACGACGTCATTTTATGTTCGTTTTTAATTAAAATAAATTTATACATTCTAACTTCGATTTAAAATAAATTTTTAGTCGTTATTATTTAAAATAAATCATTTTAAATATTCAAAATCCATTAAAATAGCTAAAATAAATTTTTTAAATTGGTTCTAAAATCCCGGGTTGTTATAATCTCCCCCACTTAAAATCTTTTCGTCCTAAAAAAGGAACGGAGATGAATGTTGTTTAACCAACCAACTCAACTTTCATTCTGGCTTTCATTCTTCAACTTTTCAGTTTCTAAGAATTTTCTAATTTCTCAAAAATTTGGGTAACACCCTAAATTTTTGAAAAATTTCGCTATAACCTCCTTTGTACGGGAAGACCTTTAAAACCGCAATTTGCCTCACAGGACCCTCATCAATCCAAAAGAAAAGGAAAAGTCCAAGCAGCTAGCTAATCGGCTCATAAAATCATCAAAACCCAAGAAAATAGTAAGCATGTACCTATTTGTCGGGCATACAATTTTTTCCTCTTTTTAGCATCCCTGTGTAACAACCCGAAAATCTGGGCCAGTTTAAAATTTTTATTTTGGCAATTTTAATGAATTTCGAATATTTAAAATGAATTATTTTAAATAATATCGACGAGAAATCTATTTTGAATATAGTTCGAACGTATATATTATATACGTCGTCGTTAGAATATATAATAATTATATATAATTATAAATAGAATTGAAAATGGCGCGGTAGTTCGAAAATTCGATTTCTAATTTCAAATGAATATACAGAATTCAATATAAGTCAGAATTGAACGAAACAAGAAATATTTGAATCTGTATAACTATATCTTTGTAACGAAGTTAACAAACTGGGATTTCATCTTAGAAATGATAAGATATGTCCAGTTTAAAATTAGAAATCGTCGCTGTGGAATTTATATATATTTTTATATATATAAGGCCCTTAAAAATGGACATTTTGCAAATGACCTCGGATTTCGACGAAACCAGTTTTGTTGGGTCCGTGGTGTCAAGTTATTGCTAGATTTCAAATTTCATAATTTTTCGAATCAATATGTGAGCGTTGCGAAGGAAAACGCGTTTGACCAGTTTCAGTTGATTTTAATCGACTGGAAATTGGCCATTTTTCAAACGGTCTCAGAATTCGACGAAACTAGTTTTGTTAGGACCGTATCGTCAATACGAAGCTAGAAAATATTTTTCTGGAATTTTTCTAGTTAGTATGTGACCCCGGTAATTTGAAATGTACGTTTAAAATTCAATAAAGTGATTTAAATGTAAATTCAAAGGAAACTGATTGTAACGATCGAATCAGCTTACGATATATATCCCATTGTGTTCGGAATGGGGGTAAAACGCTATGGACGACGGTCGTTGGGCCTCGTTTCGAGTCCGATTTTAAAAGATACTTTTGAATGGAAAAGAAAAAAAAATATTAAATTAAATAAAATAAATATATATATACCTCCTTAACTACCTACCCCCCCTTCTACCGTTGATTTCTAAAGAAAAAAAAAACCCGCAGATCCCTAAATCGCGCCGCCCCCCAACCCATCACCGTCACGCCTCACCAGACCCCCCCCCTCCGATCTCCTTCTCTCCCCTCTGACCACCGCCATACCCACCACCCCACGCGCCTCTCTCCTCTTCGTATAGACCCCTCCCCAAGGCCACCGCACCCCCTTCAGCCCTGAACCGCGCCTCCCAAACCCCCCGAAGCACGCGATGCCCGTCCTGCCAGAGGCCGAGCCACCTTTCTCTCCCCCCCCCCCTCGTGCGAGCCTCCGATAACCCAGTAAGTTTTTTTTATTATTGATTTGAATTGTTTATTTATAAAACTGATTATTGTTTATTTATAAAACTGAGAATTGTTTATTTATAAAACTGATTATTGTTTATTTATAAAACTGAGAATTGTTTATTTATAAAACTGATTTTTGTTTATTTATAAAACTGAGAATTGTTTATTTATAAAACTGATTTTTGTTTATTTATAAAACTGAGAATTGTTTATTTATAAAACTGATTTTTGTTTATTTATAAAACTGAGAATTGTTTATTTATAAAACTGATTTTTGTTTATTTATAAAACTGAGAGTTGTTTATTTATAAAACTGATTTTTGTTTATTTATAAAACTGAGAATTGTTTATTTATAAAACTGATTTTTGTTTATTTATAAAACTGAGAATTGTTTATTTATAAAACTGATTTTTGTTTATTTATAAAACTGATAATTGTTTATTTATAAAACTGATTTTTGTTTTTTTTTTAAAACTGAAAAAGATTGATTTTTAAATACTTAAAAAGAAATGATTTTCTTTGAAATAAAAAGTTAGGAATTTTTATCGCAAGAAAAGGCGAGATTTTTAAATTAATAAAGGCGAGATTTTTAAATTAATAAAGGCGAGATTTTTAAATTAATAAAGGCGAGATTTTTAAATTAGAAAAGGCGAGTTTTTTTATATATTGAACATCGAAATAAAAATTCGATTTTTATATATTGAATAGCATAATAAAAATATGATTTTTATATATTGAATAACATAGTAAAAATATGATTTTTATATATTGAATAACATAGTAAAAATATGATTTTTATATATTGAATAACATAGTAAAAATTCGATTTTTATATATTGAATAGCATAGTAAAAATTCGATTTTTTTTATATTGAATAGCGAAGTAAAAATTCAATTTTTATATATTGAACTTCGAGTTAAAATAGAATTTTTATATATTGAACTTGGATAGAAAAATAGAATTTTTATATATTGAACTTCGAAATAAAAATAGATTTTTTACATATGTAGAGAATACGGGCGAAAGCGACAAAAAGGCGAAACGACGAAGACTTCTGCAAATGAAGAGCCGTGGAGCTAGGATAGTTAAATGTGAGAATTTCTCACCTTTCAATTTCTTTTTCTAGTTATATATATATACTAGGATGCAGACGGTGCTTAGTAGCACCCGACACAATCGTCCACAGACCATGGACTTGTTTGTTTGGTTGCATAGATTAGTTGGATATTTGAATTGAAATTGAGTTGTTTGGGTGAATGGAATGAATTTGATTGATGTGTGAATGGCGTGGGCCTTCACTAGACCGGGGATAAGGCTAGGCCTCGTCCCGTTTCTAGTATCGTGCCGTTATGCCGCCGAAATTTTCTAAAATATGTTAGAAAAATAAAAATATCATTTTATTTAAAGAATGAACTGAATAGAAATTCATATGTTGGAATAAAATGTTTTGTCGTTAAAAATATAATTTTTAACGTGAATGTGAATAAATAAAATATTCATTTACAAACCAGACGGTTTGTTTATGTACACCTATTTGAATGACATTGATTGGGACGATAAATTTCACACATCGCCCAACTGCACAAATAAAATATGTGTTTGATTGTTTGAAACCCCACACGGGTGTTGGGATGAAATTTGAAGTTCACTCATCCTGATTGATTAAATATGTCAATCGATTGATTGACAGGCTGTTATAAGCGTTGAATATCTATATTTGATGCTTATACAGTGTAGTGCACTTTGGTTGATGGTTGATTATTTTTCAATGCTATGATATACATGTGTTGTATGAAAATCCATATAATTAACCTTATATGGTAATTGATTGGGTCTCATTCCAATTTGAAAAAAAATAAAGAATATTATAAAATAAAAGTTCATGTGTTGACAGTACTCATTCATTGAGATTGGTCATGTGTTGAACGAAATATTTTAATATTAAAATTTACATCTTTATCGATATAAACTAAAAGTTCATGTGTTGACAGTACTCATTCATTGAGATTGGTCATGTGTTGAACGAAATATTTTGATAATAACAACTATTTTGAAAAAGAAATATTTGAAATAGAATGTTTGAAAATAGAAATTTATGAAGCCGTGTTGATTAGATTGACGCCATTTTGACGTGAACGATATTTATATCGATTGAAAACGATTTCGAAATGACATGAATTGAAAACGATTTCGAAATGAAATGAATTGAAAACGATTTCGAAATGAATTGAATTGAAAACGATTTCGAAATGAAATGAATTGAAAACGATTTCGAAATGAATTGAATTGAAAACGATTTCGAAATGAATTTAATTGAAAACGATTTCGAAATGAATTGAATTGAAAACGAATTCAAATTGAATTGAAATTTGAATTGAATAGAAATGAATTTTGAAACGAATTTATAAAGAAGAATTCAATTTTGCTTTGAATTGAAATGGAAGTTGAAATAGGTTTTGAAACGATTTTAAAACTATTTATATAATTCGTTTTGAATAGGAATCGACGAAATATATATTATATATATTATATATATAATATAATGGCCTGAATAGAACGCGCCGCGCCGCGGCAGTTCGCGAATTTCGACCATTTATTTCAAACGGACATTACGGGAGATCCGACCGTCGGATTCTCCTAAAACCGGAACCGTTGGGTTCGTATCGAAAAGAGCTTTCTAACGAATATTAGAAATTTGAAATCTAACGGTTGGATTTGGAGATACGTCCAAATCAAATTCGAAAAAGGTCGCTGTAAGTGCAGTTCGATGGCCATTGTTGGAAATCGACTGTACGGGCCTTGATAAAATTATTAAAAATAGTAATAATTTGTGCAAAATCATAAGAAATGATTTGGAAAGAATTGGGATGAAAAACTCCATATTTGAAAAGATAAAAATAAATTTTTATCGAATTGAACTAGTTTTGAACTAGAATTATAATTCTATTTATTTTTAAATAAATAAACTGAATTAGAAAGGGTTTTAAAAATAACCAGAATATCCAATGATTGCATTGGAGTGGATTTGAATCGAAATTGTCTTCGGAATATTTCGATGTTGGAATTCGGGATTATGCAGATGTTGTTATGGAAATTTGAAAGATATATATTTTTATATCGTTATTTCCAATACGACATTTGTTAATCGTAGAATTTGATATTGAATATAAGCCGGGATATTTTCTATTCAGAGCCTTGCATTTAATATCAAATGTGATTTGGGTTTGTCGTGAATGGTGTCTTCACTAACACTGTTCTTGAACCCAGTTGAGAAAAGATTAAATCTTTTTATTTAGATTTAATGAAGTGTACCAATTAAATGATATTTAATTGGAATTGAATTGATATTGATTTTTGGGTTTGTCGTGAACAGTGTTTTTAAATAACACTCGTTCTTTAACCCGATAATTAATGGAATGATTTTTGGGTTTATCGTGAACAGTGTTTTTAAATAACACTCGTTCTTTAACCCGATAATTAATGGAATGATTTTTGGGTTTATCGTGAACAGTGTTTTTAAATAACACTCGTTCTTTAACCCGATAATTAATGGAATGTGACTTTGGGTTTATCGCGAACCGTGTTTTTAGATGACACTGATTCTTTAACCCAGTCACAGATTAAAACTAAGTAGAGTTTTAATGAATCTTTAATTAGATTGAAATAATCGAAATGGAGTATCACCAGTTTAGCTCCAGGCGATAGTTAAATCTTTAACTAGATTTGAACGTGAAATGGTAATTGAATTTACCGATAACACCGTGGTGTTAGATATGAAGTAAAGCCAGTTTTACTTCATGGGATGAATAGGTTGGGATTGGGAAATTAAAACAAATGATTACTTCGGTAAGGTTCGCTAATCCCGACTAGTTTGAATTGATATTCAAAAGCAGATTAAAGCATAAATTCAAGAATTTATCTTTGATAAAAATTAATGGGAACCTTTCCCTATGAATGTGAAATTTAGAAACTAACTGTCGGTTGGCCAAGCAGAATGGTTTTCTGGATATTGATCTGATGTTGGTTTCGGCCTTCGGGGTTAATATTTGGGAAATTATTCTCTTGATTAATTTACGGTCAGTGACTAATGAATTGGAATGAGGCGTATGTTGTGTTTGTGTAACACTTATTTAAAATATACGCGAGTTATTCGGAAAGACCGGGCATTCTGAATAACTGATACGACGATAAGTCGAAGATGAAGACGATGGTCGAAGACCGGAGGTCTTCACGTCGTTTGGGTGATAACTGATGATCTTGATTGGGCTGTACACCCAAGAAGATGGAAACAGTTAGTGATCGTCCAGACGTACTTGGAGATCGATGGATATGCGGGGTACTAGGTGCCTCCGGTTTCGTTCAGACCCAGGACGGACTTGTAAATGGACTGTGTGTCTGACATCGGATTTCATTCTGTGTGACTGATATCGGTTGCATAGGATGGTTTGCCTGTGTGGCATGCTAAGATGCAAATGATCAAGGCTTCTGTTGAAAAGCAAAGTCTTGTGGTGATGATCAAAGCACGGCCTTTGTGGCGTAGCTTTGTGTAACGTTTACCTCGCGTGTTTCACACCCGGTATGAACCAAAAACGGGAGACGGACCTCAGGGAGGACTTGCGTTTCTTTCTAGCTAGAAGTGGCGTCAGTGGTTTTACACGCCCTGACGAGTTTGACTTATGTGGTTGTTGCTGTTGCGAGGCGCCTCAGATTGATCGGTCGTTCTCGAACCGATGGAGTCATTCGTTGGCTCGTTTGCGCCCCAAAGGGCGGGGAAACGTAGTGTTCAGGCATTTTAATCCACATCGGTGGACCGGCCCTGTCGCTCCTAGGGTCACTCGAGCTCTGATCCTGAGACATGGTAGGCTAGATTGTCTCGAATCGGTTGAGGACTATCTTTTGCCTCGGTTCATAGATGGAAATCCAATTTCCAAATACGTGACTTTGCGGTTTTATTTGTAAACCTATATATGGCGACATGATATATGGTACCCATGCCACCTATGATTGATACTTATGATTTGAAGTTGTTTTATACACTATGCACTTATAATAGTATCAAACAATCTGTTTTAAACGTATCAAGCATTCTTTGGCTGTTATAAGGGAAAACCCTATCCCCCGGCTTGCGTTGCATTGTGTGATAGGACCTGGGTCTTATAACAGCTTCATTTTTCTTTATTTAGCATTGCGCTGTTTGTTTTATGCACTGGTATTCTTGGGAGGAAACCCGTTCCGTGTTATACGGCGTGGTCCCTTGATTTACCTAATGATTTAAAATAAAGATTAATAACTGTTTTAGTTCTCACACCAGTCACATGACTGACCTGGAGTTTATTGTTTTAACCTAAACTCTGGGTGCCCTTATTTTGACACGGGCAGC
Source organism: Allium sativum (assembly GCA_030737875.1). Taxonomy (NCBI): domain Eukaryota; kingdom Viridiplantae; phylum Streptophyta; class Magnoliopsida; order Asparagales; family Amaryllidaceae; genus Allium; species Allium sativum. The sequence continues at coordinate 936,143,701 of CM060924.1, read as the reverse complement.
TAGTAGTTTTGGTTTTGCAGATTTATATTCACAGGATCCTGGTTTACAGCTGGAACGATATCCGGAAAGCTTTGTATCCGTATATCTCATTCTAGTTGTGTATTGTATTATTTTCCGCTGCTATGTATTTAAATGTAATTTAAATCTCTGGTATTTCTGTGTAATATTCATTTATACTCTGTATATTCTTGTATTCTGATGGATTGTTGTAATATACAATGAAATGTTCTTCTATATGCGTTCTATTTTGTCATGTTCTCAACGATAGGGCGTTTCGAACGGTCTGGGTCGGTTTAGCGACTGGTTCGGACCGAGCGAAATTCCTTGCCGTCACAGTTGGTATCAGAGCTTTGGTTTACAAAGCTTAGAGAACAAGACACATTAGAACCATATGAAAGAATTCATCAGATATTGGATTAGCAATATCCAATGAGAATGACTCGTTAGAGATAGGATCAGTAGTATCCTAGAACGAGTGTGAAGGGTATATTTTTAAAGTGAAAACAAATTTTGTTTTGAAAATCTAAATCAATCATTCGTATTTGATTATTTATTAGTATTGATTTGGACAGTTCAGTATATAAAGAATTTGCATATACGCCTTGCAAACGTATATTCAAAGTTTTAATATACTGGATAGATATAGAGTCACACTCTAGTCGCCCGGAGATGATTCTGATGATAGTCTAGACATCATCAGAATTGGTATTCGAGTTTCGAAGGTGTGATTTTCTATATATTTCCATTAGACTGGTGTGAGAACCAAAACTAATATAGCTAGAATACATTGTTATGATTTGGCATCAAAAATCTGATTTTCGACTATATATCAAAGTTATGAATTTGAAACTCTAATTCACTAATTGATTGATGTTTGTGTTGTTTGTTTAGTTGTTTGATAATTTAGAACCATTATGCCTAATTTGATCGAATAATAAATTGTATTGAAAATTGGTTGCATTTGCTTGCATATACATATATATCATTGAACAGGTCATAGCAAGGAGGCTAGAGCAGAGAATAAAATTTGTTTGCCCGACAAATAGGTACATGTTTACTACATAATTTCCTGTTTTGTTTGGGTGATGATGATTTTGTGAGCCTATTGGCTAGCCGCTTGGCTTTTTCTTTTTTCTTTTTGAGATCTGAAGGACCGGGGAAGCTATTTGAAATTCCCCGATGCTCCCATTGCAGGGGAGGTTATGGCGAAATTTTTCGAAAATTTAGGGTGTTAGCCAAATTTTTGAAATTTTGAAAATTCTCAGAAACTGAAAAGTTAGAGAATGAAAGCCAAATCGAGCGTAGAGTTGAATTATCAAACCACTTTCGACTTTGTTCCTTTTCGGGGACGAAAAGTTTTAAGTGGGGGAGATTGTAACAACCCGAAAATCTGGGCCAGTTTAAAATTTTTATTTTGGCAATTTTAATGAATTTCGAATATTTAAAATGAATTATTTTAAATAATATCGACGAGAAATCTATTTTGAATATAGTTCGAACGTATATATTATATACGTCGTCGTTAGAATATATAATAATTATATATAATTATAAATAGAATTGAAAATGGCGCGGTAGTTCGAAAATTCGATTTCTAATTTCAAATGAATATACAGAATTCAATATAAGTCAGAATTGAACGAAACAAGAAATATTTGAATCTGTATAACTATATCTTTGTAACGAAGTTAACAAACTGGGATTTCATCTTAGAAATGATAAGATATGTCCAGTTTAAAATTAGAAATCGTCGCTGTGGAATTTATATATATTTTTATATATATAAGGCCCTTAAAAATGGACATTTTGCAAATGACCTCGGATTTCGACGAAACCAGTTTTGTTGGGTCCGTGGTGTCAAGTTATTGCTAGATTTCAAATTTCATAATTTTTCGAATCAATATGTGAGCGTTGCGAAGGAAAACGCGTTTGACCAGTTTCAGTTGATTTTAATCGACTGGAAATTGGCCATTTTTCAAACGGTCTCAGAATTCGACGAAACTAGTTTTGTTAGGACCGTATCGTCAATACGAAGCTAGAAAATATTTTTCTGGAATTTTTCTAGTTAGTATGTGACCCCGGTAATTTGAAATGTACGTTTAAAATTCAATAAAGTGATTTAAATGTAAATTCAAAGGAAACTGATTGTAACGATCGAATCAGCTTACGATATATATCCCATTGTGTTCGGAATGGGGGTAAAACGCTATGGACGACGGTCGTTGGGCCTCGTTTCGAGTCCGATTTTAAAAGATACTTTTGAATGGAAAAGAAAAAAAAATATTAAATTAAATAAAATAAATATATATATACCTCCTTAACTACCTACCCCCCCTTCTACCGTTGATTTCTAAAGAAAAAAAAAACCCGCAGATCCCTAAATCGCGCCGCCCCCCAACCCATCACCGTCACGCCTCACCAGACCCCCCCCCCTCCGATCTCCTTCTCTCCCCTCTGACCACCGCCATACCCACCACCCCACGCGCCTCTCTCCTCTTCGTATAGACCCCTCCCCAAGGCCACCGCACCCCCTTCAGCCCTGAACCGCGCCTCCCAAACCCCCCGAAGCACGCGATGCCCGTCCTGCCAGAGGCCGAGCCACCTTTCTCTCCCCCCCCCCTCGTGCGAGCCTCCGATAACCCAGTAAGTTTTTTTTATTATTGATTTGAATTGTTTATTTATAAAACTGATTATTGTTTATTTATAAAACTGAGAATTGTTTATTTATAAAACTGATTATTGTTTATTTATAAAACTGAGAATTGTTTATTTATAAAACTGATTTTTGTTTATTTATAAAACTGAGAATTGTTTATTTATAAAACTGATTTTTGTTTATTTATAAAACTGAGAATTGTTTATTTATAAAACTGATTTTTGTTTATTTATAAAACTGAGAATTGTTTATTTATAAAACTGATTTTTGTTTATTTATAAAACTGAGAGTTGTTTATTTATAAAACTGATTTTTGTTTATTTATAAAACTGAGAATTGTTTATTTATAAAACTGATTTTTGTTTATTTATAAAACTGAGAATTGTTTATTTATAAAACTGATTTTTGTTTATTTATAAAACTGATAATTGTTTATTTATAAAACTGATTTTTGTTTTTTTTTTAAAACTGAAAAAGATTGATTTTTAAATACTTAAAAAGAAATGATTTTCTTTGAAATAAAAAGTTAGGAATTTTTATCGCAAGAAAAGGCGAGATTTTTAAATTAATAAAGGCGAGATTTTTAAATTAATAAAGGCGAGATTTTTAAATTAATAAAGGCGAGATTTTTAAATTAGAAAAGGCGAGTTTTTTTATATATTGAACATCGAAATAAAAATTCGATTTTTATATATTGAATAGCATAATAAAAATATGATTTTTATATATTGAATAACATAGTAAAAATATGATTTTTATATATTGAATAACATAGTAAAAATATGATTTTTATATATTGAATAACATAGTAAAAATTCGATTTTTATATATTGAATAGCATAGTAAAAATTCGATTTTTTTTATATTGAATAGCGAAGTAAAAATTCAATTTTTATATATTGAACTTCGAGTTAAAATAGAATTTTTATATATTGAACTTGGATAGAAAAATAGAATTTTTATATATTGAACTTCGAAATAAAAATAGATTTTTTACATATGTAGAGAATACGGGCGAAAGCGACAAAAAGGCGAAACGACGAAGACTTCTGCAAATGAAGAGCCGTGGAGCTAGGATAGTTAAATGTGAGAATTTCTCACCTTTCAATTTCTTTTTCTAGTTATATATATATACTAGGATGCAGACGGTGCTTAGTAGCACCCGACACAATCGTCCACAGACCATGGACTTGTTTGTTTGGTTGCATAGATTAGTTGGATATTTGAATTGAAATTGAGTTGTTTGGGTGAATGGAATGAATTTGATTGATGTGTGAATGGCGTGGGCCTTCACTAGACCGGGGATAAGGCTAGGCCTCGTCCCGTTTCTAGTATCGTGCCGTTATGCCGCCGAAATTTTCTAAAATATGTTAGAAAAATAAAAATATCATTTTATTTAAAGAATGAACTGAATAGAAATTCATATGTTGGAATAAAATGTTTTGTCGTTAAAAATATAATTTTTAACGTGAATGTGAATAAATAAAATATTCATTTACAAACCAGACGGTTTGTTTATGTACACCTATTTGAATGACATTGATTGGGACGATAAATTTCACACATCGCCCAACTGCACAAATAAAATATGTGTTTGATTGTTTGAAACCCCACACGGGTGTTGGGATGAAATTTGAAGTTCACTCATCCTGATTGATTAAATATGTCAATCGATTGATTGACAGGCTGTTATAAGCGTTGAATATCTATATTTGATGCTTATACAGTGTAGTGCACTTTGGTTGATGGTTGATTATTTTTCAATGCTATGATATACATGTGTTGTATGAAAATCCATATAATTAACCTTATATGGTAATTGATTGGGTCTCATTCCAATTTGAAAAAAAATAAAGAATATTATAAAATAAAAGTTCATGTGTTGACAGTACTCATTCATTGAGATTGGTCATGTGTTGAACGAAATATTTTAATATTAAAATTTACATCTTTATCGATATAAACTAAAAGTTCATGTGTTGACAGTACTCATTCATTGAGATTGGTCATGTGTTGAACGAAATATTTTGATAATAACAACTATTTTGAAAAAGAAATATTTGAAATAGAATGTTTGAAAATAGAAATTTATGAAGCCGTGTTGATTAGATTGACGCCATTTTGACGTGAACGATATTTATATCGATTGAAAACGATTTCGAAATGACATGAATTGAAAACGATTTCGAAATGAAATGAATTGAAAACGATTTCGAAATGAATTGAATTGAAAACGATTTCGAAATGAAATGAATTGAAAACGATTTCGAAATGAATTGAATTGAAAACGATTTCGAAATGAATTTAATTGAAAACGATTTCGAAATGAATTGAATTGAAAACGAATTCAAATTGAATTGAAATTTGAATTGAATAGAAATGAATTTTGAAACGAATTTATAAAGAAGAATTCAATTTTGCTTTGAATTGAAATGGAAGTTGAAATAGGTTTTGAAACGATTTTAAAACTATTTATATAATTCGTTTTGAATAGGAATCGACGAAATATATATTATATATATTATATATATAATATAATGGCCTGAATAGAACGCGCCGCGCCGCGGCAGTTCGCGAATTTCGACCATTTATTTCAAACGGACATTACGGGAGATCCGACCGTCGGATTCTCCTAAAACCGGAACCGTTGGGTTCGTATCGAAAAGAGCTTTCTAACGAATATTAGAAATTTGAAATCTAACGGTTGGATTTGGAGATACGTCCAAATCAAATTCGAAAAAGGTCGCTGTAAGTGCAGTTCGATGGCCATTGTTGGAAATCGACTGTACGGGCCTTGATAAAATTATTAAAAATAGTAATAATTTGTGCAAAATCATAAGAAATGATTTGGAAAGAATTGGGATGAAAAACTCCATATTTGAAAAGATAAAAATAAATTTTTATCGAATTGAACTAGTTTTGAACTAGAATTATAATTCTATTTATTTTTAAATAAATAAACTGAATTAGAAAGGGTTTTAAAAATAACCAGAATATCCAATGATTGCATTGGAGTGGATTTGAATCGAAATTGTCTTCGGAATATTTCGATGTTGGAATTCGGGATTATGCAGATGTTGTTATGGAAATTTGAAAGATATATATTTTTATATCGTTATTTCCAATACGACATTTGTTAATCGTAGAATTTGATATTGAATATAAGCCGGGATATTTTCTATTCAGAGCCTTGCATTTAATATCAAATGTGATTTGGGTTTGTCGTGAATGGTGTCTTCACTAACACTGTTCTTGAACCCAGTTGAGAAAAGATTAAATCTTTTTATTTAGATTTAATGAAGTGTACCAATTAAATGATATTTAATTGGAATTGAATTGATATTGATTTTTGGGTTTGTCGTGAACAGTGTTTTTAAATAACACTCGTTCTTTAACCCGATAATTAATGGAATGATTTTTGGGTTTATCGTGAACAGTGTTTTTAAATAACACTCGTTCTTTAACCCGATAATTAATGGAATGATTTTTGGGTTTATCGTGAACAGTGTTTTTAAATAACACTCGTTCTTTAACCCGATAATTAATGGAATGTGACTTTGGGTTTATCGCGAACCGTGTTTTTAGATGACACTGATTCTTTAACCCAGTCACAGATTAAAACTAAGTAGAGTTTTAATGAATCTTTAATTAGATTGAAATAATCGAAATGGAGTATCACCAGTTTAGCTCCAGGCGATAGTTAAATCTTTAACTAGATTTGAACGTGAAATGGTAATTGAATTTACCGATAACACCGTGGTGTTAGATATGAAGTAAAGCCAGTTTTACTTCATGGGATGAATAGGTTGGGATTGGGAAATTAAAACAAATGATTACTTCGGTAAGGTTCGCTAATCCCGACTAGTTTGAATTGATATTCAAAAGCAGATTAAAGCATAAATTCAAGAATTTATCTTTGATAAAAATTAATGGGAACCTTTCCCTATGAATGTGAAATTTAGAAACTAACTGTCGGTTGGCCAAGCAGAATGGTTTTCTGGATATTGATCTGATGTTGGTTTCGGCCTTCGGGGTTAATATTTGGGAAATTATTCTCTTGATTAATTTACGGTCAGTGACTAATGAATTGGAATGAGGCGTATGTTGTGTTTGTGTAACACTTATTTAAAATATACGCGAGTTATTCGGAAAGACCGGGCATTCTGAATAACTGATACGACGATAAGTCGAAGATGAAGACGATGGTCGAAGACCGGAGGTCTTCACGTCGTTTGGGTGATAACTGATGATCTTGATTGGGCTGTACACCCAAGAAGATGGAAACAGTTAGTGATCGTCCAGACGTACTTGGAGATCGATGGATATGCGGGGTACTAGGTGCCTCCGGTTTCGTTCAGACCCAGGACGGACTTGTAAATGGACTGTGTGTCTGACATCGGATTTCATTCTGTGTGACTGATATCGGTTGCATAGGATGGTTTGCCTGTGTGGCATGCTAAGATGCAAATGATCAAGGCTTCTGTTGAAAAGCAAAGTCTTGTGGTGATGATCAAAGCACGGCCTTTGTGGCGTAGCTTTGTGTAACGTTTACCTCGCGTGTTTCACACCCGGTATGAACCAAAAACGGGAGACGGACCTCAGGGAGGACTTGCGTTTCTTTCTAGCTAGAAGTGGCGTCAGTGGTTTTACACGCCCTGACGAGTTTGACTTATGTGGTTGTTGCTGTTGCGAGGCGCCTCGGATTGATCGGTCGTTCTCGAACCGATGGAGTCATTCGTTGGCTCGTTTGCGCCCCAAAGGGCGGGGAAACGTAGTGTTCAGGCATTTTAATCCACATCGGTGGACCGGCCCTGTCGCTCCTAGGGTCACTCGAGCTCTGATCCTGAGACATGGTAGGCTAGATTGTCTCGAATCGGTTGAGGACTATCTTTTGCCTCGGTTCATAGATGGAAATCCAATTTCCAAATACGTGACTTTGCGGTTTTATTTGTAAACCTATATATGGCGACATGATATATGGTACCCATGCCACCTATGATTGATACTTATGATTTGAAGTTGTTTTATACACTATGCACTTATAATAGTATCAAACAATCTGTTTTAAACGTATCAAGCATTCTTTGGCTGTTATAAGGGAAAACCCTATCCCCCGGCTTGCGTTGCATTGTGTGATAGGACCTGGGTCTTATAACAGCTTCATTTTTCTTTATTTAGCATTGCGCTGTTTGTTTTATGCACTGGTATTCTTGGGAGGAAACCCGTTCCGTGTTATACGGCGTGGTCCCTTGATTTACCTAATGATTTAAAATAAAGATTAATAACTGTTTTAGTTCTCACACCAGTCACATGACTGACCTGGAGTTTATTGTTTTAACCTAAACTCTGGGTGCCCTTATTTTGACACGGGCAGCTAGTAGTTTTGGTTTTGCAGATTTATATTCACAGGATCCTGGTTTACAGCTGGAACGATATCCGGAAAGCTTTGTATCCGTATATCTCATTCTAGTTGTGTATTGTATTATTTTCCGCTGCTATGTATTTAAATGTAATTTAAATCTCTGGTATTTCTGTGTAATATTCATTTATACTCTGTATATTCTTGTATTCTGATGGATTGTTGTAATATACAATGAAATGTTCTTCTATATGCGTTCTATTTTGTCATGTTCTCAACGATAGGGCGTTTCGAACGGTCTGGGTCGGTTTAGCGACTGGTTCGGACCGAGCGAAATTCCTTGCCGTCACACCCTGCTATGACCTGCTCATTATATATACATGTACATATATGAAATTTCAATCAGTTTCAATTCAGTTCAATATTTGATTCAATTTGGGTTAATTTACCTTCCATTGCCATATTGGTTTTATTAGTAGAATTAATAATCATCCATCACAACCAACAATCAGCAATCAATTAGTTGATTAACGTTTCAAATATATAATTTTATACCTACTCAAAAATCACCTTTTTAATGCCAAATCACAACAATATACTCTAACTAAGTTTTGGTTCTCACACCAGTCAATTGGAATCATATAGATATCCCACTTTTGAAACTCGAACATAAATACTAATAATGATGCATTATTATCAGAATTATACCCTAGCGACTAGAGTGTGATCCTATATCTATCCAGTATATTTGGGACTTCGAATACACGTTAATTACACATACATTCAAAATTTTCATGTGGCGACCCGAACTTCCCCGTGAAGGAAAACCCGAATTGCTTTGAGAACAAGATGAATCAGAACACAAACAGAAGAACATTTCATTGCTTACTACAACAGTTCAATCAGAATACAAGAATATACATATTATGAATAAATATTATACATCAGAGAAATATCAGATATTTAAATTACATTACATAGCAGCAGAAAATAATACAAAACACAACTGAAAGAGATAAACGGATACAGAGCTTTCCGAGTATCATTCCAGCTGTAAACTAGGATCCTGTGAATATAAATCTGCAAAACCAAAACTACTAGCTGCCCGTGTGGAAATAGGGGCACCCAGAGTTTCGGTTAAAACAATAAACCCCAGGTCAGTCATGTGACTGGTGTGAGAACTAAAACAGTTATTAATCTTTATTTTTAAAGTTAGGTAAATCAAGGGACCACGCCGTATAACATAGAACAGGTTTCCTCCCAAGAATACCAGTGTATAAAACAAACAGCGCAATGCTAAATAAAGAACAATGAAGCTATTATAAGACCCAGGTCCCATCACACAATGCAACGCAAGCCGGAGGATAGGGTTTTACCTTATAATAGCCAAAAATGCTTGGTACATGAAATTTCATCTTTTATTATTACTATAAGTGTATAGTGTCAAAACAATTTCAATCATAAGTATCACTCATAGACGACATAAGTGCCCCATCCCACTATGTCGCCATACTAGGCTCTAAAATAAAAACTGAATTGTCACGTATTGGAAATTGGATTTCCGTCATGAGTCAAGACAAGGGGCAAGCTCCTCATCGATTCGAGACACTCTAGAAAATGCCTCAGGATCTCCCGTAGAAGACCCATGGATCTTCATGGCCGGTCCTCTCTTATGTTTGAGGATTGGTTATTCCTGAACACACGTTTCCCGGTCCTATCGGACCTATATCCATCGGCTCCGAAGAGACCGATATATCCGAGGCGCCTCGCATTCCAACATCCACAAAGGTATAATAAACAATGATGTCAGGGCTAGTAAAACGCCGACACCACCCACAGCTAGAAAGAAACGCCGTGCACTCCCTGTAGTCCTTATCCCGTTTTTGACTCATACCAAGGTGTGAGGCTCGCGAATTAACGCTATACATAAAGCTACGCTGTATTAAAGCCGTGCTTTGATCATCAACCACAAGACTCTGCTTTTCAACAAAAGCCTTGATCATTTGCATCTTAGCATGCCACACTGGCAATTCATGCCATGAGACTGATATCTATCGATATATAACCTTTGAGCCTGTACGTCTCAGAGAAGGGCGTTAAGCAAGAGAATAAATTCTCCACCGCCAAACGGATATATATTTAATAGAAATCAATCAACACAGAATAAAATCCAATGTCAGACACACAATCCGTTTACAAGTCCATTCTAGGTCTGAACGAAACCGGAGGCACCTTATACCTCGCATATCCATTGATCTCCAAATACATCTGGACGATCACCAACTATTTCCCTCCTCTTGGGTGTACAGCCCAATCAGGATCACTAGTAATCATTCAAACGATGTGAAGACCTCCGGTCTTCAACCACCATCTTCATCGTCGACTTATCGTCGAAACAGTTATTCAGAATAGGATAGACCCAGTCTTTCCGAATAAATCGTGTATATAATAAACAAGTGCTATAAAACACAACATACGCCTCATTCCAATTCTGAATATTCTTTTATTCATATATTCACATCTTTTGGGGAAGTTCCCCATTAATTTTATCAAAGATAAACTCTTTAAAATTTATTCTTTAATCTTCCTTTGGATTTCATTTCAAACCAAATTATGGTTTTCCAAACTAGTCGGGATTAGCGAACCACACCGAAGTAATCATTTATTTTATTTCCCAATCCCAACCTATTCATCCCATGGAGCAAAACTGTTATTACCCCATAACTAACACCATGGTGTTATCGGTAAATTTAATTACCATTTCACGTTCAAATCTAATTGAAGATTTAAATATCGCTAGGAGCAAAACTGGTGATACTCCATTCTCGATCACTTTCCAAATTTGATAATTTAAATTATCAATTAATATTTCAATCTAATTAAAGATTCATTAAAACTCCACTATGTTTTAATCTTTCCAAAAATCAATATTAATGATTATTTAACTTTGGTAAATCAAACATGTCGCATCGACAATCTACACTGCACTATTGATTTCAGCCGATATATAACCTCTGAGCTCGTACGTCTAAGAGAAGGGCGTTAAGCAAGAGAATAAATTCTCCGCCGCCAAACAGATATATATTAAGCAAAGATCAACCATACAGTTCGAAATACAACGACAAATATGTAATCCTGTCTTTTACTGGGTTAAAGAACTAATGTCATTTAAAACACAGTTCACGACAAACCCAAACCACATTCCATTAGTTATGGAATTTTCACGGAAAACAAATCAATATATATTCGATATCAATTTCCGTATCTGAATAATAATATAGATGGAATAACGGCAAAGCCTTTTAAATTCCATATGTATTAACAGTCTTCCTCCACAGAATTTCATTTCGATTACTGTCTGATCGAATTCCATTCAATTCCAATTTAATATATTAAATTGGAAAACTTTACTTTGGAAAATTCCTGTTAAATCTTAATAAAAAGATTTATAAATTCCAAATCACATTTTTTCTGTAAATCGGGTTAAAGAACGAATGTCATTAAAAAACACAGTTCACAATAAACCCAATTCACATTCCATTTATTATCGGGTTAAAGAACAAGTGTTATTTAAAACACCGTTCACGATAAACCCAAAAATCAATTCTAATTCAACTCCAATTAAATATATTAATTAATTGGTATACTTCATTAAATCTAAATAAAAATATTTAATCTTTTCTCAACTGGGTTTAAGAACGGTGTTGATGAAGACACCATTCACGACAAACCCAAATCTCATTTAATATTAAATACAAGGCTCTGAATAGAAAATATATCGGCTTATATTCAATATCAAATTCTGAAGTCAACAAATATCGTATTGGAAATAACGATACAAAATATATCTTCCAAATTTCCATAACAATATTCGTATAATCCCGAATCTGACATCGAAATATTCCGAAGATAATTTCGATTCAAATCCATTCCAATTCATATATTGGAAATTCTGGTTATTTTTAAAACCATTTCAAATCCAATTTATTTATTTTTAAAAATAATTGAATTATAATTCTAGTTCAAAACTAGTTCATTTCGATAAAAATATATTTTTATCTTTGCAAATATGGATTTTTTCATCCCAATTCTTTCCAAATCATATATTATGATTTTACACAAATTATTGATATTTTTAATAATTTTATCAAGACCCGTAGAGTCGATTTCCATAAATGGCCATCGAACTGCACTTACAGCGACCTTTTCCAAATTTGATTTGGACATAGTTCGAAATCCAACCATTAGGTTTTTAATTTCTCATATTAGTTAGAAAGCACTTTTCGATACGAACCCAAATGTTTTGGTTTTAGGAGAATCCGACGGTCGGATCTCCCGTAATGTCCGTTCGAAGTCAATGGTCGAAATTCGCGAACTGCCGCGGCGCGGCGCGTTGCGTTTTATTGAGGCCATTATATATATAATATATATATATATATATTATATTTCGTCGATTTCCTTTTAAATCGTATTTTATAAATCGTTTTAAATTCGTTTTCAAAACAATTTCAACTTCATATTCAATTTCTAATCAAAATTGAATATTCCATATCATCGATATATAAATGATAATATTTTCAAAACTTTCTATTTTGAAATCAATTCCTTTTCGATATTCATTATAAAAATGAATAAAATCGATATAAATATTGTTCACGTCAAAATGGCGTCAATCTAATCAACACGGCTATATATATTTAAATATATTCGTGTCCATCCCAAATCGGACATCAAAATCGTATTTTGATTCTTTTCTGAATATTAGTTTAAAATATTCATTATTTTAAAATATTTATTCTTTCTGAACTGGAATCAGACATAGTCAATTACCATATAATTTGATTTATATGGATTTCATACAACACACGTACACCACAACAACCAAACACAGTCAACCATCATCCATAGTGAATTCTACACTGCATGAGCATTAAATATAAATATTCAATGCTTACAACAACATGTCAATCGATCGATCGACATACAACTAATTATTGGGATTAATGTATGTCGTATAGCATCCCAATACCCGTGTGGGGTTTCAAACAATCAAACACAGGTTTTATTTGTGCAGTTGGGCGATGTGTAAAATTTATCGTCTCAATCAATATCAGTCAAATGTGTGTACACAAAAAAATTGTCCGATTTGTTTATAAATATTTATTTCATTTTATATACACGTTAAAAATTATATTTTTAACTATAAAATATTTATTTTCATTCCACATCACACAATCAACTTTCACAACAGATCAATCAAACATACAAGTCAACCACGGTCTGTGGACGATAAGTGTCGGGTGCTGCTAAGCACCGTCTGCATCCTAGTATATATATTAACTAGAAAAATAAATTAAAAGTGAGAAATTCTCACCTTTGGGTTCCACTCCTCCATTATCTATTTCTAAACGGTATGGATTTGCTTGAAATTCTAACTCAAACTTTTCCACGCTGTTCACAGTAAAAATCACATTTTTAATATGATATTTTATATATAAAAATCATATTCTTACATCGCTACTTAGTTATAAAAATTATATTTTTATATCGCTCTTCTTCTAATAAAGATTATATTTTTATCTTACCACTTGAATAAAAATTATATTTTTATCCTACTAATTGAATAAAAATTATATTTTTATCTTACTACCTGATCGATAAAAATCATAACTTTCCATTAACAAAGATAGTATTTTTCTTTAAACACAAATCGTATTTTTATTTTCTTTTTCCCTTCGCTTTCATATGATTTAAAATCAAGTCTTTATAATGTTAAAAATCATTTCTTTTATATTAAAAATCGTTCCTTTTATATTAAAAATCAATCCTTTTATATTAAAAATCATTCCTTTTATATTAAAAATCATTCCTTTTTTCATTCTCTATATAATATAAAAAAATCTGATCTTTAAACAAATAAAAATCACATCTTTATGTGATGTTTAAATACTCTAAAACAATGCTAATTTTAGTTCTAATAACATGTACATTTCATTTTTAACAAATAAAATAAAATAAAAGAGAAGGGGAAGAGTCACTGTTTAGTGGAGGAAGGGGTCAAAGATGGTCGAGGCTCGCGCAGGCGGTAGGTGGCCGGAGGAGGCCTAGGTAGCGGTGGTGGAAGGGTGGCGATGGCGGAAGGTTTCAGCGGTTTTCTGGGGGGGGGGGCATTAGGGTCTTTTGGGAGGTCGGATTTTGAGAGGAGGAAGGGGGAAGAGAGTCGCGAGGGGGGGCTTGACGGAGGGGAGGCATAGTCGCGCCTGGCGGCCGTCGCGATGGGGAAAGGAGGGCGACGGGTTTCCACTAGCTTTTTCCTTTTTTTTATTTAAACGTTGACTGTAATGAGAAGGGAGAGAGAGAGAGGTTAGATATTTATATAATTATATATATTTTTTATTATTTTTAATTTCAAAAAGTACTTTTTTATTTTGAAATCTAAATCAAACCCACCGACTATCGTCCCTAGTTAATTACCCCCACTCTGAACACAATAGGATATATCACATAGGCCAATTCGATCGTTACGATTAGTTTTCATCAAAATTAAAATATAAATCAATATATTGAATTTGAACGCGCATTTCAATATACCGGGGCCACACGCGGATTTTAAAAATTCCCAAAAAATATTTTCTGGCTTCGTATTGGCGATACAGTCATATCAAAACTAATTTCGTCAAATTCTGAGACCGTTTGAAAAATGGCCATTTTCTGGTCGATCGAAATTGTCTGAAACTACCAAAACACGTTTTACTTCACCACGCTCACATATTGATTCGAAAAATTATGAATTTAGGAATCTAGCAATAATTCGACATCCTGTCCAACAAAAGTGGTGTCATCGAAAGCAAAGGTTGTTTGCAAAATTTCCATTTTTAAGGGCCAGAATTCCATAGCGACTATTCTGAATTTTCAACTGGGCATATCTTTTTATTCCCGCTATGAAATTTCAATTTTTCGGATTCGTTGGAAAGATATTTTCAAATAGATTCTAATATTTTTCGTTTCGCTAAAATCCGGTTTATTTTGAATCTTGTACATTCATTTGAAATTTGAAATCGAATTTTCAAAACTACCGCGCCATTTTCAATTCGTTTTATAATTAAAATAAATTATTTATATTCTAACGTCGATTCAAATAAATATTTACGTTCAATTCTATTCAAAATAAATTTCACATCGTTATTATTTAAAATAATTCATTTTAAATATTCAAAATTCAACAAAATTGCCAAAATAAAAATTTTAAATTGGTTCGGATTTCCAAGTTATTACAATTCATATACCTAACAGTCCAAATTCAATATAAAATAAAATATTCAAATTCGAATAATTAATATAAATTTTAAAACTAATTTTGATTTTAAAAATAACACTCTTCACACTCGTTCTAGGATACTATTGATCCTATATCTAACGAGTCATTCCTATTGGATATTACTAATCCAATCTCTGATGAATTCTTTCGTTTGGTTCTAATATGTCTTGTTCTCGAGCTCTGTAAACCATAGCTCTGATACCAAAAGTGAAACGACCCAAACTCGCCCGTAAAGGAAAGCCCGGATTGAGTTGAGAACACGACAATCAAAACACAAACAGAAGAAATTTTAATTTCTATGTCAACAATTTACATCAAAGTACAAGAATATACCAGAGTATGAATAAATAATTTACATTTGATAAATATCAGAGGTTTACAAATTACAATGCTGCAGAGAAATAATACCAAACACAACTAAAAGAAATACACTGATACAAAGCTTTCCGAATATAGCTCCAGTTATAAATCCAGGATATTGTGAATATAATATCTGCAAAACCAAAACTACTAGTTGCCCATGTGGAAAATATGGGCACCCAGAGTTTAGGTTAAAACAATAAACTCCAGGTCAGTCATGGGACTAGTGTGAGAACTCAAAATAGTTATTAAACTTTACTTTTAAAAAATAAAGTAAATCAAGGGACCACACCGTATAACACGAAGCGGGTTTTCTCCCAAGAATACCAGTGCATAAAACAAATAGCGCAATGCTAATTAAAGAAAATGAAGCTATTATAAGAGTCAGGTCCCATCACATAATGCAACGCAAGCCGGAGGATAGAGTTTTACTTTATAATAGCCAAAGAATGCTTGATACGTGAAATTTTATCTTTTATTATTACCATAAGTGTATAGTGTCAAAAACAACTTCAAATATAAATGTATCAATCATAAACGGCATAGTATCCCATGCTACTATGTCGCCATACTCGTTTTACAACTAAAACTGAAATGTCGTGTTGGAAATTGGATTCCATCATGAACCAAGGCAAGGGATCGTCCTTACCGAATTCGAGACAAACTTGCCTACCATTTCTCAGGCTACAGCCGCAAATGCACCTTGGATCTTCATGGCCGGTCCACTCTTACGTTTGTGGATTGGTTATTCCTGAACAATATGTTTCCCTGCCCTATGAGGCGTAATGGTCAGTATGTCGATCATATCATCCATCGACCCCGTAGTGACATATATATCCGAGGCGCCTTGCTATCCATCAAATAATATGCAACATCCACGTGAGTAAAATGTTTGGGCTCCATACCATGACACCACTCCTAGCTAGAAAGAAATGCATGTTCTCCCAGCAGTCCTCTCCTGTTTCTGGTTCATACCGGGGTGTGAGGCTCGCGAATTAACGCTACACAAAGCTATGCCATTTAAAGTTGTGCTTTGATCATCCACCACAAGGCCCTGCTTTTCAACAAAAGCCTTGATCACATGCATCTCAGCACGCCACACTGTCACTCCATACCATACTATTGATTTCCACCAATATATAACCTCTAAGCTCGTGCATCTCAGAGAAGGGTGTTAAGCAAGAGAATAAATTCTCCGCCACCAAACAAATATATATTTAGTAGAGATCAACGAATACAGTATGAAGGAATAAAATGTCAGACATACTATCCATTCACAAGTTCGTTCTGGGTCTGAACGAAACCGGAGGCACCTTATTCCTCGTCCCATATGTCCAATACAGGAGAGAGGTCCTCGCATATCCGGTCGATCTCTAAGTATGTCTGGACGATCACCACTTATTACCTTGTCTTGGGATGCCTCCCAATCAAGACATCAGTAATCATCCAAACAATGAGAAGATCTCCGGTCTTCAACCATCGTCTTCATTATCGACTTATCGTCGTATCAATTATCCAAAATGGTATAAACCCGATCTTTCTGAATAATTCGCGTATCTTATAAACAAGTGCTGTAAAAACACAACATACGCCACATTCTTATCCAGAATGTTCTTTTATTCAAATATTCTTTTCACAATTTAAACCAAATTAAGTATTTCTCAACTAGTTGGGATTAGCGAACCTTACCGAAGTAATCTTTTATTATATTTCCCAATCCCAACCTATTCATCCGATGGAGAAAAACTAGTAATACTCCATATCTAACACCACGGTGTTATCGGTAAAACTAATTACCATTTCTCATTCAAATCTATTTAAAGATTTAACTATCGCTTGGAGTAAAACTGGCTCGATCATTTCCCAAATTTGACAATTTAAATTATGACATTCTCATTTCAATCTAATTAATGATTCATTAAAATTCCACTTAGTTTTAATCTCTAAAAATCCTTATTTAATGATTATTTAACTTTGGAATCAAAAACATGTCACAATAACAATCCACACCGTACCACTGATTTCTGCCAATATATAACCTCTAAACTCATACGTCTCAGAGAAGGTTGTTAAGCAAGAGAATAAATTCTCCACCACCAAACAGATATACATTTAGTA
This sequence comes from Allium sativum, assembly GCA_030737875.1. Classification (NCBI taxonomy): domain Eukaryota; kingdom Viridiplantae; phylum Streptophyta; class Magnoliopsida; order Asparagales; family Amaryllidaceae; genus Allium; species Allium sativum. The sequence continues at coordinate 936,125,890 of CM060924.1, read as the reverse complement.
GAGATCAACAATATAATCCGAAATACAATGTTAGACATGTAATCCTGTCTTTAACTGGGTTAAAGAACCAATGTCGTTTAAAACACAGTTCACGATAAGCCCAAAATCTCATTCCATTAATTATGGAATCTTCACGGAAAACAGATCAATATATATAATCGATATAAATTTCCTTATCCAACCAATATTATAAATGGAATAACGGCAAAGCCTTTTAAATTCCATATATAGTAACGGTCTTCCTCCACTGAAGCTCACTTCGATTATTACTAAATCGAATTCCATTCCATTCCAATTTATTTTATTAAATTGGAAAAATTTACTTTGGAAAATATTCATTAAATCTTAATAAAAATATTTACGTATATTCTAAATCATTTTATCAAGGCCTGTACAGTCGGTTTCCAATAACGGCCACCGAAGTGCATCCATAGCGACCTTTTCCAAATTGGATTTGGACATAATTCCAAATCCATCCGTTAGATTTCAAATCTCTTATATTCATTGAAAAGCTCTTTCCGATACGAACCCAACAGTTTCGGTTTTAGGATAATCCGACGGCCGGATCTCCCGTTTCGTCCATTGGAAGTCAATGGTCGAAATTCACGAATGGTCGCGACACTGAGCATTCTATTCAAGCCAATAATATAAAAATAATATATATTTCGTTCAAACGTATTTTTATAAATTTGTTTTAAAACGATTCCCACTTTCACTTCAATTTTAAATCAAAATTGAATATTCCTTATCATTATAATATTTAAATGATAATATTTTCAAAATATCATATTTTGAAATCATTTCCTTTTTGGTATTCATTATAAAAATGAATAAAATCGATATAAACATCGTTCACGTTAAAATGGCGCAAATCTAATCAACATGGCTTCACACACTTCAATATTTTCGTGCCCATCCCAAATCGGACATCAAAATCATATTTTAATCCTATACAAAATATTATTTTAAAATATTCTTTATTTTAAAATATTTGTTATTTTAAAATACTCATTATTTTAAAATATTCGTTCTTTCTGAATTGGAATCAAACCCAATCAATTACCATATATTTATTTATATGGATTTCATACAACACATGTACACAACAATAATGATACAAAATCAACCATTATCCAGAGTGCATTACACAACTGCATAATCATTAAATATTAATAATTAATGCTTACAACAGTTTGTCAACCAATCGATTGACATACAACTTATATAGTTCGGATTAGTTTATGTCAAATATCATCCCAACACCCATGTGGGGTTTCAACTAACCAATACTGAATATTATTTGCGTAGTTGGGCGATGTGTAAAATTTATCATCCCAATCAATATCAGTTAAATGGGTGTACATAAGCAAATCGTCCAATCTGTAAATGAATATTCATTTTCATTTCAGGAGAATTTAATGTCGTTCATATATACATTAAAAAATTTATTTTTAACGATAAAATATTTATTTCAGCACTTCACTATTTTTAGTAGTTTATACATTCGATAAAAATAATATGTTTATTGCTCAAACATTTTATTCAGCACATGAATATTTTATATAGTTTTATTACACATTAAAAATGATATTTTTAATGATTACACATCTTATTCAACACATGAATATTTACAACCACAATACAGTCAATTTCACAGTCATAATCAATCCAAACAAATATCCATGGTTTGTACAATAAATAGTGCCAGGAGCTATTAAGCCCCCTCTGCAACCTAGGATATATTTAACTGTAAAATTGTTTGAGTGAGAAGGAGTTCTCACTTTGGTTTCCACTCCGCCAGTCTTTATTGGACGGTCTGGGTTATGTTTTGCTTCCAGTCTGTTTCACGCGGTTTATATTAAAAACCACATTTTTATAGTGCTAAATATATTTTAAAAATTCCATTTTTAAAACAACGCTATTTAAATTAAAAATCACATTTTTTTATTCAACTCTATATATACATACATATATATATATAAAACATATTTTTGTTTCAAAACTCTATATATAAATGTCATATTTTTATATCAAAACTATATATATATATATATATCATATTTTATATTTTTAAAACCATGCTATTTTTATTTTAAAAATCCATTTTTAATAGCGTTATTTATATTTTTAAAAATCCATGTTTATATTTAAACTATTTCATAATAAAAATTACATTTTTTTAAAACAATGTTTTCTATATAAATACACCTTTTTATTTAAGCTATTTATACATAAAAACTGATTTTAAAAACAATGTTATACATAAGTAAAAACTCACCTTTCTTCCCCAAAAAACACGACAGATGGGTTCGAACTCAGCTCGCAACCTAGGGTTGCTTCTTTTGCGCGAATCGAGACACGACGTGACGATAGGCTGGTTTCACGTGGTAGAGCTCCGAACAAGCTTCCCAACGCCGCTTGTCTCGTCTAACTCGGTGGCGACTGGACGGTGAAATCTGGGGGCAAACGACGGATCTTTGGAGCGTCGGTTCGAGCAAAATACCTAATTCCAGATGCCAACACCCGTATGCATTTGAAGACGGGGAGAATCTCTACAAAATCGCTTCAAAAATCAATGGATTTTATTAAGAGGATCGAAAGAAATCGAAGAGTGAGGATGGGAGCGCTTTCCGTCATGCGTTTTGAATTAGGGGTGGGTTCTGGAGTTGACCGCGAGAGAGAATGGATTTGACTTAGGCTAGGGTTATATCCTTATATATTATTTTATTTTATTTAATTCCCAAAAATCTTTATTTGTTGATCCAATCTCCAAATCGAGCCCAACGACTGTCGCGCCTAGCTAAATACCCCCATTCCAAACACAATGGGATATGTTTCGTAAGCCAATTCGACGGTTTCGATCAGTTTTCATCAAAATTAAAATATAAATCAATATATATTGAATTTAAACATACATTTTAATTTATCGGGGCCACATACTGACTCCAAAAATTCCAGAAAAATTATATCTAGCTTTGTTTTGACGATACGGTCCTAAAAAAAACTAATTTCGTCAAATTTGGAAACCGTTTGAAAAATGCCTTTTTCTGGTCGATCTGATTCAAACTAAAATTACCAAATAGGTTTTCTTTTGCCACGCTCACATATTAATTCCAAATATTATGAAATTTGGAATCTAGCAATAATTTGACATTCCGGATCCAACAAAAGTGGTTTCATCGAAAACGGAGGTCGTTTGCAAAATGGCTATTTTTAAGCGCTATATATATATAAATATATATAAATTTCATAGTGACTATTTTAAATTTTAAACTGGGCATAACTTTCAATTTATATTATGAAATCTAGATTTCTCACATTCATTAGAAAGTTATAATTAAACAGATTCAAATATTTCCGGTTTTACTGAAATTCGATTTATTTTGAATTCTGTATATTCATTTGAAATTTAAACTTGAATTTTCAAACTACCGCCCCATTTCAGGCTCATTTTATAATTAAAATAAATTTACACGTTCTAACTTCGATTTAAAATAAATTTTTAGTCGTTATTATTTATAATAAATCATTTTAAATATTCAAAATCCATTAAAATAGCTAAAATAAAAAATTTAAATTGGTTCTGAAATCCCAGGTTGTTACAGTTTTTCCCTTGCAAACTCGGGTGCCCATATTTTACATAGACAGCCAAGTAAACTGGTGATTGGCTTTCTTTTGGATATGCACCGTAGCATTAGGTGCTCTTTTGGCTGAAGATGAAGACTTGTTCTTTTATCATTTCTCTTTAAATTGAAACATTACTTCATGCATGTTATATTTTATTCTGTTGTAGACTTGTTTTCTATTTCATGAAACCTGTTATGTACTAAGTGGATCCTGTATCTGTGTACTTTGATGATGGTTATGATTCCGCTGTTATGATATGATGTAAATTATTCTTAATTTCATGTGTTATGCTATATTTTGTTTTCTGCTGATGTGATTAATGTGTTATTTTCCAAAGATCGAGCTTGCCATCTTGGAGCAAGGGTTTGGTTCGTGTCATGATTCATATCAATATTTATATTTATGTGACTATTTTTCTCATTTCAACTTTGCACAATGCATGGCTCATTACTAGTTCTTGGTGTCATTATCAAATCACCCAATAGAAAACTATCTACTTTCTTACTACATAAAGACATGTGTAGATTTGAGATCTACGAAGCATGCAAAAAGGAGCGATCAAGACCTAAAAACTTCTAGAACATATTCCCTTGCCAAAATATATTAGTTGTACAATGCACCATGAAACTTTTTCCCAAAAAAAAAAGGAAACAAAGGCGTCGAATACACAATAATGACATTACTTAACAGAATATTCTTGGATAACTTGCTATAAAGTTTTGGAACTTGCTGGATTACTGACTTTGATACCGGGTCATATTTCTAGTTGGCTGTATTATCTAAAAATAAGTAAACATAAATTCTGCTTATTTGTTAAGGCTGTTTTAATTTGGCTACATAAATGAAGTTCTAAATTCTTTTATAATTTTCAACATTAACAATTACTTAATTGAAGATTACACTCATTTCTAATTATGAAAACAAATAATAAAGGAAGATGTCAATTGACTGCTACTTACTGTAAAACTTTGAGGACAAATGGTTGTTGGCGATTATGGCTGTTGACTCAAGCGAACTAACGATGCAACCCGCTACAATGGGAACTAAGGCTAACAGCCTCTTGCACTAATGAGACTGCAGTGAGGATGGGGACGAGGGAAAACTGAGATGAGCCTAAAATATGAACGATTACAGCAGGGACGGGGATAGGAACATATACAAACGGGAACGAATCTTGATTTGGGTGACTTCAATGGGGCCAATCGGCTGCAGAGAGAATTAGGGTAACTTACGACGAATTTTTTCCTGGGGGAGGATTGTTTTTTAATTAATTTTCGATATGGTAATTGAATTCTAGGGGAATTTTAGATTAATGGGAGTTCGTGAAATGGAGGGAAGGAAAAAAATTTGTTGCCTTTAATTTTTGATGCAATGCTAGGGTTGAACTGGATTACCATGAAATTATCATTTCTGGTGGCAAGGCATTTAAAAACATTGTCCTGGCATGTTAAGAATATCAACTTTTCTTGTAGTGGGTTCATCAAATCAACAAAATATGTCGGTGCATTAGTTAGCCTAAAGGGCATAACCAACCACTCAAAAAATTCGTCTGGAGTCCTAAAAGTTGTTTATCCCCACTATCATCTGCAACTCGAAGATGATAAAACATAGTCGCCAAATCTGATTGAGAGAAAATGGATGCACCCACCAACTGATCAAATAGATCGACTATCTAAGGGAGTTGGTGTCAATTTTTCTTCGTAAGCTCGTTTAATTCTCTATAATCCACACATAGACGGAGGCAGTTGTAACACCTCGCATTTTATGACAATTAAATAATTAAATAATGCATATATATACATAGACATAAATATGTATATGAAGAATAAAACAAACAATACGTGATTGCATGTAATAATTACATGCACCGAAAAAAAAGAAGAAAAGATCAATGCATTAATAATAAAAGAGAAATAAAAGACAAAGATTCATGCAATGGTTTAAATGAGACATTGTAACAAATATGAAAAAAAGAGGAATGAGAAGATAACAATAACTACCATTGTTCTAAGCCTTATTAACAATAGCCTTAGTAGTCCAGTTGGTTAGAACACATGACTTGCATACAAGGGATACAGAGTTCGACCCCCATCGCCATCATATTTTTTTTAAGAGAATGGCTAAAATAACACATGTTCATGAGGGAAAATATGTATAAACGCACATATGAGGAAATATATATGTATATATGTATATGAGAATAAACGCGTATATATGTGTAGGAACATATATATATATATATATATATATATATATATATATATATACAAGAGATAAAATTCAAGATAAGGCTGAAATCAGAGAATTGTGGTAAGAATCAAATAACGGTGCAACACCGTTTGAATTTTGAAAACGAAACAAAAGTTGTGCGTTTATATATACACGTAAAATGGTCATTAAAAGATTTGTATATGCATAAGAAGACTACATGTGAATATAACAGATAAATAAATTTCAGAAATTCAAAAACTCATAAATCAAATTTCTGTGCTAAAACAGCTCATGGAACCCAGAGCGGGGAGACACCCCTGTAGGGGTGTTGACACCGCGGCCGACACCCCTATAAGGGGGTTGACACCCCTAGATCCGGGCAGATTCATTAGCGTATCTGGACTATTTCCTTAACTGGGTCCAATGCTGACTCAGCGCTGCGTATACGATAAGATCCTGAACACCTATAAATAGGCTAGTAGAGCCAAGCCTAAATCTCACATTCTCTAAGACAACGTCTAATCTCTTCTATTCTTTCTCGTCCTTAAATCTCTTTAGAAAAATAAGATAATTAGTTTAGGAAAATTATGAATCAAGATCTGTAGGAAAAGAATGCATATTAATTAGAAGGTGTTCAGAATCATATTCGGAGTGAGGTAATTTTCTAGATCTGGTCTATTCAGTTTTCTTCCTCTTTCTTCCCTTTTTCTTTTAGTAAAAAAATTATGAATCCATGGTTGTTAGGTTTTGAATCTAATTTGGGGAAAACCGTGGAATAATAGATCTGGACTAGATTCAGGATTTGGAAAGCAAATGAGGTGAGTGGAATTAAGTTATATAATTTTTGATAATGATACATTATCATTTAACATTCCCCGTTATTATACGATGTGAATTTGCTAGAATAATTAAAAAAGCATTGAAATTTTACATATGACAAGTTGAAATGTTTAAACATATGTTAAACAGAGTAAAGTGACGAATATGACATGTTGGAATATTAATATGCTAAGATATTAATATTTTGGAAAATTCATATGTTGAAATATAAACTTGTCAAAATATGTGTAGCGATTACTGTTGTTTCAGTTTCATGTTAACTTGTGATATTTATGTACCTGGACCATTAACGGTAAAAATTGAGAAAATTACATGTTATTTTGTCTGATTTGAACAATTACATGATTAAACGATTACATGTTAGAATAGTATTTATTATATGTTAAAAAGAACATGCGACATAAAATAGGTTTAATATGGTGACATGTAAAATATAGATTTGAAAGAATGTAAATGCCTAAATAATATAGAAAATTTACAGTGAATAGAAAACTGTAACCGCGCATAGACATGAGGTTAGGTTACATTTGTGATAGAAGTCTACCCAGAACCGTCCGGCATATCCAGCATTCACAAGTGGCATATCTAATGTGAGGGTCTAAGTGCATAAATAAAACATGAAATGGTGCTAAGGCACGAGGTAAAGTCGACTTATGGTAGAAGTCTTCTCGGAACCGCCCGACAAATCCATCATCCACAAGTGAATACTTAATGTAAGAGGTCTAGTACATAAATATATACATATATATAAATATATGTAAATAGCAGGATTGATAAAATAGCATTAATTGTAAATTAATGGAATTGAATAGAAGATACAACAGTAAAAGGATTGGAATGAACGAGGAATGATAATAACCTATTATAAATAAATTACATTAATGAGAATATTGTATAATAGGTAGACTTGTCCTAGGGACAAGTGAAGATTATAACTTAGGTTATAATAAACTAGTAAGGAAATGAGATAAGTGGCACATAATTGTAAATTAATTTATAAGTAAATGGGGAAAACCTAAAACCAGTTGTTTGTAATAAGTAGTGAAAAGGGGGAAAATTTATGAAATGGGAAAAGTTGTACTTAAGTAAAAATTAAGTAATTTGAAAACTTGGAAATCTGTAATATGTTGATAAGAATTACATGTTATGGTTTGTCCTAGGGACAAGAGAAAATTATAACATAGGTTATAATAAATGGATAGGAGAATTATTAGTGAATCTTAGTTAAGAAAACTAAGTTAATAAGAAAACAACAATAAGTTGTAGTGAAAGTATAAGATGGAATTATGATTAAATAAGAAAGAATGAGGCAACTTATGAAATGAAATAAGTTATATTTAATCACAAACTGTAAGTGACATGTTAAATAGAAAACATGTGAATTGAGATATACTTAATTACGTATTAAGTAGAACATGTTATTGTAACCTTGAAATTAAACAAGAATATAAACGGATTGTGTATTACAGACCTTGGATCACAATCTAGAGAATAACATGTTGTGGGCTTATTAATAAACTTGAATGGGTTAAGTTATATGACTGAAATTAATAAGCGAGAGGAACTTGGTAACTTGATTAAGAAGTCAATGCGAATGGGAATAACCAAGTTAAATGGAAACCCGATGAGGTAGAGCAAGTGCATGGTAGTTTGTTTCGACATAAGGTCTAATAACATATTAATATGAGGCGCTTGGACCAGTCCGCACATTTAAGGGTGAATAACCCAACGGGGTAGATCATCGTGGTATCATGAGGCACGTAGGGAGCGCACATTCATCTAATTATTCTGTCGGCACTGAAGGACTAGAAGGGGAAGCATGCGGCTTCCTGAGAAAATGTAAGATGCTACTGGTAATCCTTTGTGCGGTTGCAGATGTTTAGGTTGTGCTCATAGATGTTGGGTCTGCGTATTACTACCAGGTGGGTGGGCCTTGACTGCAAAACTAGCTTTGCATTCGGAATGCTATGACGAGGTGACACTAGGGTGATTCGGCGATTACCTCGATGGGAGGCAAGGTCAGGACAAACAAGGATAGTAGATTGCCAGGTACTCATCATCGGTAGCCAGTGGGATGTGAAAAGACTAGAGCTAAACCGAGTAGACCATTCAACTTTCACTATCGAGGTATGGTGGTTGAGGAGAGACGCCAACTGTATGTTTAGATTGTTTGTTAGTGGAAAGTCGTTTAGCTCTTATACTCTTTACTAGTCGAGGGAGCATCCGATGTGAGGCCATAGCCACTATGAAAGACAGACCCTAGGAATATCTGTATTTTGAGGCTCTTAAAGGCGGGCCTGTACAGATATGGAAAAGCTCCCGACCGAGTTCCGTGTTTCTTGTATAGCCCTGCCACAGAACTCGGTGCACATTAGAGGTTATTTGTGGATAAGACATCAAATACGATTGACGATGCGTATGTGGGAAAGTCTAGATACATGCATATCTACTCTGGGTGGTTTATCGAAGACTAGAGGGCATTACTCTGGGATAGAATCTGATTGATCGAAGGCGACAGTCCGTACGCTTACGTAGCATAATAAGGACAGATATATGCGGAACGTAACAGACATCCATATGTCACTCTGGTGTAGGATGGGGGACTATGTATATTTCTATGACATTACGGTGGAGACCGTGCGAGTGGGGTTCCATGGGGGTGTACCTCAAGATTGGGGGTAGCTACATATATATTGTACTAGGATAATACACTGGGAGTAAATGGCTACGACGCTCGTGTAAGCCTTGAGTGTTATTAACACAAGTAACCTGATAAATAAGAAAATATGATTGAACAATATATGTAGGATTATTCAAAGTGTATAATTTAAATCCAGTCACTAGAACTTGTGTTCTAACCCCCTCCTCATAACATACACGCAGGTTAGATTTGTGGCAGAATTATGATAGCTTTGGATACTAGTTAGGCAGTATTATTACTACGGTAAGGCTATATTTTGATTATATTATACTTTATCCATTTCGCTGTGAGATATTTTCTGAGCTCTAATATACTTTATATCTCTGTCTTTTCTGCAGGATACTAGAGCAACCAATATGGGTTTAGATGGATTAGAATTTTGAAAAAAAAATTGGTCTATTGGAATTCGGGTTGTTACATCTGGTATTAGAGCTTAGGTTTAGGATTCCTGTATAAATAGTGAGTGAATGTATTTGTATTTTTATAAATATAAATATATTATATATATACCTAGATCCATAGAGGTACCCACTAAATAGAAAGAGCATAATATGGTAAGAATTGGGATACTTGTTTTGTACAAATAAAGAATGAATACGGAAATCTGAGACCCTTAGGTAATTTGGGTGGAAAGTGTACAATATACTTTGTATGGAAGAAAGGTGAATCCCATGCGTTAGTATTTTGAGTTAGTGGGTTTAGGAGTAAAACCTTACAAATTAGAAAAGGTTAAAAAGAGAAAAATGGATTAGGAATATATACAGTTGAGAGAATTGACCTTGAGGGTATGTTTAGGAAAGCCTTGAAAATTAGAAACCGGTTTTGAGTCTAACCCCATTGTTAACTTTTAAGAACTTGAAATTCTAAAAGTTTAGGGAAAATGGTTTATGGTGTTTTCAAGTTTTAATCTCAAAAGTTATAGTTTTAAATATGTAAAGTACACATATTGAGTTTTAAAGTAAAATGGGGTATATTTTGTAAATAGTGATTTCTTGCGAAAACTTTGTCTAAAGTAAAATTCTCTCTGTAAAAAGGTGCATATTATAGAGCATGTATTGCTCGCTAGTTTTCTTGTTATATTTCATATAAGAACTTTTAATAAATAAAGTTTTGAAGTCTCTATTCTTTGGACAATCATTTTTGATAAATTGTTTAAAAGAGAAAATTTTGTTAGGTGGACAAAATAAGTTGTAGAAATTAAGAATAAAGTAGATGTTTGCAGCTTGTAGTTAGAAAATGAACTGACCTTATAGGAAAGAACAAATTATAAACCTGAGTGAGAAATAGTTGTCCTTATCTACTCCATTTTTTGTGATTTGAAAAAAAAATTGATTTACGTTATTTTATATAAAATGACATGTTTTATGGTTTGGCAAAAGTTGGTTTTCATGTGGAAAATAAAGTTTTGACACTCTTATATTTTTGGAAGAAAATTTAAATGAAAAGGGCATAACTGTGTTTTAAAAAGTATGGAGTAGGTAAGGATTAGTGCCTAGTGAAGACGGGGAAAAGTTTTGAGGCTATGTAGTAAGTAGCGGGAATTATCTTGGAATAATGGTTAGTTCCCGTAGAATGCGTAAGCATTGAAAAGCCTAGGGTGTTGCTTGAAATAATTGTTGGTACACAGCTAGGACTAGTGGTTATTACTAGATAGTAAAGGGCAAGTAAGTATTTAGATCCTGTTGCTAATTTTCATGTTAGGGGTATAACCCGTTATTACATTTTTGTGGGAATCGTTCTGTCATTTTGTTCATGTTGGGTAGTTAGGGTAACACCTAAACCTATCATTGATCCCGTGTTTCGAACTTGCTATCTGAGGAGGGGTCATAGTCTCGAGATTCTTGGCCCTTAGAAGTAGTTGTGTAGAGTATCTATTTTCCTGTTTTAGTTGAAAGACAAGAAGGCTTATTTGAAAACTAAACTTAGATCAAATGATTAAATAAGCTAAGAAAAGAGAATGGTACAACTAAAAAGGAAACAACAAATTCAGTAAAGCGACAAACTTGTTAAATCCTAAGAAAAGATGGATAAAAATAAAAATTTCCAAGATAAGATGAAAAGAAAATCAGTAACAAAGAATTTTTTTCTTATGTAGGTTGTGCTTGGATAGGAAAATAGGGAATCTTTATAAATAGTTACATAAAATCCAAGTACGGTTGGAATAAGGTACATAAAAAAAACAAAAGATATGAAATTTCCCGTTTTCCACCTTTTTGTAACATAAGAAATCGAATTTAGAAAATTAGATTTTTCTAAAATTCGAAAAATAAAGTTACTTGGTAGGGTCTTGGATGCAGAATTTGGATGAACTACGCTCCTGCTCAGTAAGAGTGCGGGAAAATTTGGATGAAAAAGCAATTTTGATTTTCCAAATATTGCATACATATAGAATTGCAAGTATATTTAGGATGTGAGCATCATATTTTAAAAGGATTTTTGAAAAACTTGCATACACATAGGAGGTACCGCTTAGGCATACATGTATTATTATATTGTATTTCACTTTGCACAAGTGCACAATGTTTGCAAAAATTGGATGCATACCTGATGGATGTTTATTCTGCGAGGGGTTAATTGATTTTTACCCTTATCAAATTTCGAGGACGAAATTTCCTAAGGGTGGGAGAAGGTAACACCCCGCATTTTATGACAATTAAATAATTAAATAAGGCATATATATGCATAGAAATAAATATGTATATGAAGAATAAAATAAAGATAATATGTGATTGCATGTAATAAATACATGCACCGAAAAGAAGAAGAAAAGATTAATGCATTAATAATAAAAGATTCATGTAATGGTTTAAGTGAGACATTGTAAAAAATATGAAAAAAAGAGGAATGAGAAGATAACAATAACTATCATTGTTCAAAGCCTTATTAACAATAGCCTTAGTAGTCCAGTTGGTTAGAACATGTGACTTGCATACAAGAGGTACAGAGTTTGACCCCCGTAGCCGTCATATTTTTATTTTAAGAGAATGGCTAAAATAACACTTGTCCTTGAGGGAAAATATGTATAAATGCACATATCATAAAAAATATACACATAAGTAAGTAAAGAAAATATATGTATATATGTATATGAGAATAAACGCATATATATGTGTAGGAATATATATGTATAAGACATAAATGAAACACCCCACCTCCGTTAGGGTCACTCTCAAAGGGAATGCCCTAATTTTGGTGGAGGTTTATAAGTATAAGTCACAGATATACAAGACAGATATAAGAACGCATATTTTTGAACAGCGGAAAACAACAACTTTTATTTCATTAAAATACGTGTTACACCAACCATACCATAATTGTCTTACAATACTTCCAAAAACATAACATCTTCATAACTGTCTTGATTACATCATTTAAAGAAGCATAAAGAAAACATAAATAAACTGCAAAAGTCCCATAATTGATGTCCAAAGCCATAGTCCAAAACGAAAAGATCCAAGCAATACATTCTTTCTCTTCAAGCTGGATATGAAGGCTGGTCAAGCTGCGGTATTCCCTCCCTGTGGACCTGGGGGGGGGGGGGACGGAAGAAAAGAAGACGAAAGAAAAGTAGAGTCAGACATAAAGCCTGAGTAAGTCTAGGACTATTCAGTCTATGAATAAAGAACTGGGTATGATAAGTATAAACTAGAAATGGGAAAGCACCATAAACTAAGTCAAGTTGTCTAGGGTTGAATATACTATCGTACCCCATATTAATCTCTGTACCCATATAAACTAGTTCCCAACAGGCACCCCATAATCAGGGTGAAGTGATCCATTTTATGATGATCGGCTCCTACTCGCATAGTTACATGTGTCTTACGGCTCCCGATGTTGTAGTTACCTATGCTGGTCCCACCATGGGGTGTATCAAGTCCCATGGTGGCGGCCCGACACAATCCTAGAATGCACAGGTATGCTACTGGTGCCCAGTGCCTTATTTTTCTGCGCCGGAGTGTGTGCACGCCCGCACCCCGTTAGAACCTACACTGCTGCACCACCGCCGTCGATTTGACCTCTTACAATCAGCCCAGTAATCGTACCCCACCCTGCCTAGTTTCAGGGTATCATGATACCTTGTAGGGTTACTGCGAAAAGGGTCCCCCGCTACTAGGTTTTCTATTTCTAGCCAACATGCTAAGTTGGTTAAGTGTTTTATAAACCTAACCCCCAATCAGTCTATTTAGTTTAGCATGTTCCATTTTGATTAAGTATTAATATAATTTACTTAATCCTATCAATCCTGACTCAGCCTTAATTGTCTTATTAAAGCCTTGACCTCTCACATTAGACAGGTATTGTTGTGGCTGCCTGTTGCCGGTTGGGTCCGGGCAGTCTTACGCCACAACTCAGTCTAACCTCGGGTCCTTATTGGGCTCCGTGTTTAACCACCCACATTGGATAGGTATTGTTGTGACTACTGGACAGCTGGGCGGTTCCAGGCAGGTTTACATCACAACTCAATCCAACCTCGGGTTAAACACATCGTATTTTTCTACATTTACATATTTTGTCTCTTTTCTTTTTATATGTAAATATTTGCGGCACATTATTCAAATTCATCTTTATTGGTTAAATTTCATTTATGCCACTTAATTGTTCTTTCAAGGTTGTTGGCATGCGTTAAACATGCCAACACATATGTTCTATATTTTAGCCCAAACGTCATTACCCCCGTATTATACGTTCGCTCCAACGTAAGGTGTGTTGGGTTTAATACTTAAACCCAATTTAGCCAAATGAAAAGGGGAGGCTTATAACATGATGTTTATAAGATAACATGAAAAAGGGGAGTGTGAACGCATGAACTTGCAACGAACGATTCAATTAACATAAAATAGGCACATGTGAACTTACAATTGTAACATCATATAATCATGGCATAACATGAATCATTTTATCCATATAATCATAGCATAAACAATACTTAAACATAAATCATTCTATTCATATGGTTAATGCATAGACAATACTTAATCATGAATTATTTTACTCATATGATTATGGCATAAGCAGTACTTAAACATGAATTATTCTAGTCATATGATAATGGCATAAACTTAAACATGAATCATAGGTTCAACTAACCATGTAAACTTGAAATTAAGAATCTAACTAAATTAGATATCATTATTATTGGCACAGTGTCTTGACTAGAAATATAAGCCTATATTTTTATTTAGGCATGATATAAACTAATCGTGTTCATAAAATCACTACATGTTAACAAAAAGGTACTTACTTTTGTCACTAATACAAAAGTATGGTTCAACTAGAATTATCCCAACCTAATTCTTATATGAATCATGGTTTTCATTCTATTCATAGAATTATAGCATAAACATATCTAAACTTACATCATGGTTTTTATTTTATCTATGTAAACTTGCAAGAGGAATGTAACTCTAATGTAACTTATGATAACAACATGAGCCTAAAAACATGTTTTTCAATTGGGCATAATAACGAACATAGTTTAGTCATGTTCATAAAATTAATACAAATTTACAAAGATGCGTGCTTTTGTCACTATCACAAAAATATGATTTTTATACTTGAACTATGATGCCAATTTCAACATAACCTTCATATGAATCATAATACTTAAGTGGATCAAATTACACTAAAGATGACCATAGAATTATACATCATGTTGTCATAACAATAGATCATAGACTTGCATGAATTTCAAAATAAACTATTACAACATATAGTTGTTGTTTCAACATGAATCTTATACTTGCATTTACCAAATGGGTGTTGTAAATAAGTACCACAAACATGTAGTTTTCAATATGAATCATATGCTTGCATAAGTCCCAATCAAAATTCCACAACATGTGGTTGTCAACATAAGCCACATACTTGTATGAATCAAACCATAGTATTGCCAAATCGTTTAGAATCAAAATAACATACAAATATAATTCATTATCGCCACAATTCCATTTCGTTTCCAACGCAAATCGCGTACTTGCAAATATCCAATCGTATACCATAATATTCCCAAATCGTTTTGCATCAAAGCAACATACAAATATAGATTATTATCGCCACAATTCCATTTCTTACATTACACAAATCAACACAATTATTTAATTCATATCGGAATAGCACTCTACTTACAGCGTATGGCGAATCTTCAATTCAGAAATCTGAATTCTGAATTTGGAGTTGCTATCCTTTGTTGTAGGCGTTGCTTTGATTTGATTTACGTTGCTTTAAGATTTTAATTATCTCCTAGTTGTCTCTCTATTTCTGACGGCTATCTTCAGTCTCTCCTCAGCAGCATGACGGTCTCATCTCCATTTTAGTTTATGTGAATTAGGGTTAGCCTTAGGTCCTTTTTATAGAGTTTGTGAGTTGATTTAGACCGTCGATGAAGCTTGGTTCAATGATAGCCGTTCGTTTGAAGGAGAGACCAACCAGGAGCTGACACCTAGCCCTAGTGACAAGGCAAGGCTTAGAAAATCGACAAAACACAGACCTGGCCAGCCAGGACTTGACCAGACCTGACTAGCAGGTCATTTTTGACCTGGGCGCACTTGGCAGCTGCGCCAGGTCAAAAATGTACTGACGCACTTCCCAAGTGCGCCAGTGCATTTTTGTTCTGGCGCACTTCCCAAGTGCGCCAGTGCATTCTGACCCGTTTCCCGGTTTTTCGCCCAACTTCGTTTGTCCATATCTTCTTCATACGATATCCCTTTTACGCAAACTCGGACTCTATCTCAAGCAGAATTCCGAGACGAACGCAATGGCGTATCCCGTTTCCCTTAATTCTCTGATTTGAAATTAGTTATACTTTAATTTATGAATTTCACGGTTATAGAATACACTGGGTGTTACATTCTCCCCCACTTAAAAGGATTTCGTCCCCGAAATCTTCAAGTTAGGAAGAATGTATATCCTAACATCCTAACATCCATCTACTCATCCATCAAACACGAGCATCCATTGTCCTTAAAAGACTTATAATGCTTCATGATCATATCCGAAGTGTGTGTGTACATGTACTTATCTAATGCAAAATCAGGCGGTCTACTGATTCAGTTGACCTCCTTAATGCGAATTATGTAAGTGCTATGAATCCATTATGTATGCAAATCCTCCTATTCATGATTCTACATGAGTGCACAATCATTCATATAAATGCAACATCCATATGACAACACATTAAAGTTCAACCATATACGAATGCAAACATATATGCACATGCAATATGAAGTGACTGAGCCGATCTAAAACCTAGATTGTGTGTGTATATGCAACCACGAGCAACCACTAGCAATCACTTGCAACCACTTGCAACCATCAATCATAACACGTCTCAAACACATGTTCACACCCAATTGTTCCTATCTAAAGGTATAGTCGAATGATAGAAGCAAGTAAAGACTTTATGCCCATTAGGCAATGTCAAAACTGGAAATCTATGCCATATATATATTGACTAGGAGAAGAATTCTCTTAGCATCAACCCCGAAGACCGAAATCAACATCAGACTGACACCCAAAGAATTACTCAACCCAACCACTATATATGATTCTAGGAATATAAGCATGATGGACTCCTTTTAGGTCACAAGGAAGTCCC
This sequence comes from Allium sativum, assembly GCA_030737875.1. NCBI lineage: Eukaryota > Viridiplantae > Streptophyta > Magnoliopsida > Asparagales > Amaryllidaceae > Allium > Allium sativum. Next base: position 936,108,917 of record CM060924.1, on the reverse strand, counting down.
TTCCTAAGACCAACCCGTATCCTACAAAACCCAAAAAGTTTAGTCAAACCAACGAACACCCTCGAGCCCCAACATGTGTTACTAAAAGATGAGTCATACTCCCTATGGGGTTTGCAATAGAAATTGGATTGAGAATGGGACCGAGAGGATATATACAAAAGATAGCATGCAAGTAAGCTCTACAGGAAGAGAGGGATCAAGGATATACTCTTAAGAAGAGATATGATGCACGAATCTAGTCTTCAATCTTCTAAGTCGCATTTCTTGAGCTTAACTCCATTATGCTTTGTCCGTCTTTAACTTCACAATTTCGTAGCTTCTTAAATCTTGTTTCCAAAATATGAGTTGGAACCTATTTCACTATTGCCTCTCGTTCCTCTTTCACTTACTCTACTTCTAGTATACTCAGCTCAAACATAACGGCGTACTCATGGTTTCATGCAGGCTCTCCAAAATTCACTAGTGAATTTTAGATCTCGTCCACTTACTATCAGGTATTCCACATAGCAGAACTATCTCTTGGAAATAAATGCCAGCTATGTTGCCAAATGTACTTACTAAGGTGATTCTCCACAACTCATGCATAAGCGAAATGAACCTTCTGCCTTAGTGGCGAACACTACTGGAGCGCCCCATTCTGAAATGCTCCTTCTAATGAACCCCTTCTCTAGAAGCTTCTTTAATCTGTTTACTGAGCTCTTTCCTTTCCCGTGGAGCCATGTGTCTAACGGGCGACACAACGGGCTTTGCATTATCTACAAGATGTATACGGAAGTCTATCTCCCGCTTCGGAGGCAAGCCCTTCACCTCTTCAAAGACATCCGGATATTCCCGGACCACTCTAATCGATTGCAAATTTTCAACAGAGGCATCTAGCGATTCAAGGTAACTAAGCATAACCGCATACGAGAGATTACAAGAAATTTCCAAAGTATTACCGAGCTGGGTTAGGAGCCTAACAACCCTTTTCTCACAATCAAGGATGGCCCCATTACTGGAGAGCCAATCCATGCCCAAAATCAAACCATATCCCGAAAAGCCCAAAACAAAGGCACTACATTGAAATTCTATGCTTAGAATAGAAATTTTCAATCCCAAACAGATCATAGACAAATGAGCTGGGCCCCCAATTGGGTTTGAAACACTTGATTTATGATGATGAGTTAATGATTTTTTTTAATTGCTTAGGCTAAGAGTAATAAAGAAATTGCTAGAATTCTTGATAAAATGAGGGAGATGGCCAGTTTAAAAATAAACTCTTTAATATATAAAGTCTTTTTTAGTAGAGAGGTGCGTATAAAGGACTTTTCACTCAACTATTAGACATGAAGGAAGGAAATCTATCAATAAAATATTTGGGAGTTCCTTTGTCAAACAATTATTTACATTTCTATAACTGTGGTGAACTTTTTGATAAGATAAGAAAATTGATGGATAGGTTGGATTACAAACTCTTATCTATGGCCGGAAGAATTGAACTAATTCGGGAATGTGATAACCCTTATGGTCATGTATTGGAAGTTAACGTATTAACTCCCAATTGCCAATATAGAGAATGTTAACAAGCTTTGTGCAAACCTTGTTTAGACTAGGAAAAAACAAAAAATTGCATGGGATGCATTGTGTAGTCCTAAAGCCGAAGGAAGGGTTGGTTTAACAAAGTTTAGGGATATTAAAACTATAGCTGCATTGAAACTTCTGTGGCGTATCGTGAGTGGTAATAGCCTTGAAAAAAGGGACGGAGAGCAAATATTGGAGGGGGAAACATTTTTTTGTTATGAACGTGGGTGTCAATAGCTCTTGCACATGGAAAGGCTATTCTCAAACGTAGAAGACTGAGGCTTAAATGTATAGATCGATGTATTTCTAATGGGCAAGACACTATGCTTTAGTTTGACCCATGGCTTAGCTGTTAAATTCTGGTTAACTTTCTTGGATGGGATTGCTTGAGCATTTGTGGTGTAGAGAATTTAATAGTTAATAGCCATATCTAAGATGGATCATTCAATACTAATAGTCTTACTATTTCTAGAATGATATAAGAACAGATTAAAGAGGTTAATATTTAACCTAGTTATGATAATGGTTTATGGAGCTGGAATAATAACAAAATGGGTTTGACTTTTCACTTAACTTGGGATTTATCCAGAGAACCTTTCCTAGAATAAGATTGGTGTAGAATAACTTGGAATTACACGAATAATCCAAAAATGTCATTATGTATGTATAAAGCTATTGTTAACAGATTAACCACAAAAGATTGCCTAATCAATTGGGATACAAGACTGATTATCCTATATGTGTTTTTTCCATGGAAAATCAACAATCAACAGATCACCTACACTTCATGTGTCCATATTCTTCATATCTCTGGACTAGATGAAAATTAAAGCTCGGCATGCCACCATGCTTAGACAAACCGATTATCTTGGCGAATTGGAGAACCTTAAATTGAGTTTCAGGTCTAGGATTTATTACAAGACATAGCTATTTGTACTATGGTAATGACAGTTTATCGCATATGGGTAGAAAGAAACACCTGAATACAAGTTAATGGCAGTAAATAAATTTCAGAGATAGGAATTTATTGCACTCTAGATTAACTACCTCGTGAAGCATTCCAAGAGGTTGACACGCGATGTAATAAGAAAATTATAAAGTGTAGTGGCCTGAATTTCCGTACTATCTGAGTTGACAAAATACACCACATGTCCAACCCAAATTGCACAGAAATACGAATCATTATGAAATAAAGAAGAAAAAGGTAGAAGAAGAACAAAAATAACAATACATAGTCTCACACTGCAGTGGAACAAAATATAATATACATATATATATATATATATATTTATATCAGCTTTTGGAGTACAATTTTTTTTTTGTATATACATATCATTATCAGAGTACAGCACTTACAACACAACGAAAAAAATATAACTAAATAACGATGAATCCTTCTGCTCCAATCTCCTTTAGATAAATCTGTAAAATCCTGAACTACTTGACTACCCGTACAAATTTGGTCACCCAAGAGATTAGGGAAAACATAGAAAAATAAACTCTGGGTCAGTCATGGGACTGGTATGAGTAAACAATTTAAAAAAGTTTGAGAAAATAAACGATATCTCATAAAACCACGCCGTATAACATGGAACGGGTTTTTCCCATATGAGAATCCAAAACACTTGATTTAACTTTCAAAATCCTTTTGTAAGAAATGATAATCTTTATATCAAAACTCTTTTGATATTATAATAGTGTATAAATCAAATAAATAACAATCTAGTGGAACGTTTACATCTCACACTCTTCGTATATATAATATACAATCAAAACCGCGAGCAGTTATTGGGTAATGAATTTCCATCTATGACAAGGTATGGAACCACCTTCCGATAGTGTATCTCTAGAGAGGAATACACTGTGTTCAACAAGAACATCTTGCAACCCGGCCACACATGACCGACCACTCATTTCGCTTGAGTGTATCAAATGTATATCACCAATGGTTGGGATCAACAACCCTTTTCCCAAATGGGACAACATCGAATAGAATAAAGAATGGAATGAATTTCTCTAGATAGGTGATAATACACCCTAATTTGGAGCTACCCACTTAGCCATGTTGCTTTCCCGATTTTTGTCATTTCCTTGTTATTGAGGCCTGAGGCTATGATTACTTACATTTCATTGATAACACAATCACTTTGAATGCCACATTGCCAGATCAGTTAATCACTAGTTGATTGCAAAAATAAATTATGGATATTATGCTAAGAGAATAAATTCTCCACCACCATATATATTTATACAAACCAACACATGCGATCATTGGAAATACTTTGTCAGACATTCGTCCATACACTTCGTTCTGGGACTGAACGAAACCGAAGGCATAATTTCCATTAATTCATCTTAGGCAATTTCTACCTAGGATTAACAGACAAAGCCCTTGCACTTTACTCCATCTTCGGTTATCTTCATATAATCTGATTCGCAATGCTACTGCCAATACGGAGTGGTTCTCGGATAATAATCCAACTGGTCTCTCCATATTGACAACGATATTGGAAAATACTTTGATAGTCAGTTATTTAACCATCGAAGAAAAACAAACATCCATTCAAAGCATCAAACAATGAATGGGCCCTTTAATTAATATTTCATTAATTAAATCACTTCTTCATTTCCTTATAAATATTCGTTAACACGGTATTTTCAATAATCATCTTGGCCTCTTACACTATTTGGAAAACATTTCCATATATCGACTACTTTTATTTTCTATACGTAGAAAATATTTTCTATTTATAATTGGAAAATATTCCAATTACTTATCTCTTTTCCCAACTCGTTTGTTTCTATACTTAGGAAATATTTATTATTATATTTCCAAAATTCCACTTTCTTGGGTTTAAAATGAATATTGTGTAAAACATAGCTACAACAACCCAAAATACTGCATTCAACTAAATCCTTTTCAAACATTGATCTTCGAAACTAAATCTTGCTATTTATCTGTAAATAATGAAATTAATCAAGTTGGGGTACAACTACCTCTCAGACCTTGACTGAATAACATTCTTAACTTCAAAACGGACAAGACCACTTACCTCAAAAAATCAACAGCATAAAAATCAATTGTTCATTTTTAAAACATGTATACGTTTCTCTTTCTATTCTTACCAGATTTAATTTATAGATTTTCCTTTTTTTTGTTTATAATATCTTATTTTAGTTTGTTTCCATTTCGAATTCTATATATGTCGATATATAGATTTCTAGTTATCAAAATTTCGTAAAAATACTCTAACTCCTAAAATTTCAGGAAAATTTCGCCCGAACTTCCTTTGTATTAGCCAATAGCTCAAACTCCAACTCGCCTCTCTATGCCCTTTCCATTCAAAAAGAAAATCAAAAAGCTAAGTGGCTTACTGATTCGACGCATAAAACTCATATGGAATTTAAATGTGTACCTTTCTATCGGGGACTTAAATTATAATCTTCATACACTTTATTGAAATCCTGTTTAACATATATCTAACCATTTTTAATTTAATCCAACTCCATTGAAACAATTTTAACTCAGCTCGCTAATTTATTCATTAAATAGCTCTTTTTCCTATTCCACTTTTTATTTGAACATAACATGTTCAAATTTATTTTAATTTACTTATTACCCAATCAAATTCCATTTTCAACTCAAGTTTCATATTCGATTTCAAATATAAATTCTCAAATCTCATTCACTTATTCAAAGCCCAATTTCGCATCAAAACTCAATTAACTAATTATTCTTCAAATTATTTAATCCTATTAAACAATTAAAAATATAATTTTTGTTTCAAAAATTAGTCCATTTACTCCACTTGAGTTCATATTTATTTTATATCTCAAGTCTGGATTTTTCTAATGGAAATTCGGATTTTATTTACTTAAAACCCTTTTATTTATTTAAATAAACCGTTATGGTTTTATAATGGTTATGGCACTATTTTTCTGAAAATTTTATTTTGACATAACTCAAAATCTACAAGACAAAATCCAAATTTTTATTTTCCATTAGAAAACTATTATCAAATCGGTCCTGACGATTCTTGTTTCAAAGAATTCTGACTTAAATTGAGTTCTGTATACTCAATTGAAGTTCGAAACGCCAAATTATGAACTGCCATGCCGCGGCGAGTTTGTTTTAATTATAACTAATTATAAAGGTTAATCTTCGTTTATTTTATAAATTTCAACTTTATTCTTATATATTTTAATATATATAAGATCGACTTTCCAACTCTAAGTTAAACATTTCGATTTTTTCTAAATCGTTGATTTTCATAACTTAGTTATAAATTTGTTTACAACTCTATTTTATTTTATTTTATTTTAAAACCCCAATTCCTTTAGAATTAAGTTATTTTATAAAATTCAAAAAATTGAATTCTAATTATAAATCACTGATTTATCTCAATTCAGATTATATTACTAAATTCGAAATAAAATCTATCGTTACCCTTTTGAAACGATTTCCAGTTCTCCTTTTAAATTCATACTTGAATTTATAATCCCCAATTATCCCATGATAATTATCCTACCTAATTTATAAACATTGTTTATAAATTTAATATCCTTAATTTATATATTAAAACAAGTTTCCATTTCAAATTCCATTTTAAATCCACTTTCTAGAATATTTTATTGATTATAATTTTTATATATAAATAGTGAATCTATTTTATATTTAAATTTAAAATTCTATTTAATTCAATCCTGATTTCTTTTCTATAAATGTTTTATTTAAATAAATTTGATTTAATCAAATTCAAATTATAAATCCATTCAGATTTAGTTTAATTCAATTTTTCATTCTAAACGTTAGAATGAATTCATCATTTCTTTTTTTTAACTAATTTCAGTTCCCTTTTTAAATTCACATCTGAATTTAGATTTCCTATATTATCCAAATGATAATTTTTCCATTTTAGTTATAAACACCGTTTATAAATTCCCTTCAATTTTCCACATTATTTAATTCATAAACCTTGTTTATAAATTAACTTCCCACATTTTCTAATTTATAAACACTGTTTATAAATTCAATACTTGTTTTTATTATTGAAACAAGTTAATATTTCTTAGCCCATTCGAAATTCAAATTCTATTTTTAGAAAAATAGAATTTTCCCTCTTTAAACCTCAAAACCCCTTTTTATGATATTTTTATAATCAACATTTAGGGCCAGTGATATTCAACAAATCAAAAACACACCATTATCAACCACGGGTTTTCTAACACATCATTTATGATAATATATATGAAAACAAACAAATAATAATATTTTGGTGGAATCCAGTTGGATCCCTCCAACCTGTTTTCCTGCATCCACAAACGTTAGCCAACATAAATAATACTCATCCTGCTTCAAGGCAAGATATCGCGGTATAGAAGCTCATCCACTATCATATTGTGGGGCGTATAGGGTCACTGCTAATGATACTGCGGCATCCGCTAATGGTACTGCAGGAAATATCCAATCTCTAATATATATATATGTATATATATATATATATGTATATAAAATAGCATCAAACACCAAGCCTAAATAACTATTATATTTATAATAGCCACAAGAATATTTAAATGCATCCAAACAATCAACAAACAACATATAAAAATTATTTAAAAAAATCCAGAGAGTGAATTTACTCACCTTGATTTTTAAATTTGCAATCTGTTCCAAATTTTGAATTTAACTCGATTGTTCGGACTAAATTGAAAATCCAACTGATTTGAGAATCTTAAATCCATTTCAGAATTTCCATCTACGAACCAAACTCGACTAAGCTAATGATTTATACCTTTTATAATAAGATTATGAAATTTTTAATAATCTTATTATACTATAGCTAACTAATTTAATTGCTAAAAAATTTAATAACTTACTAAATAAAATTTAGAAATTCAAGTTTTAGTTTTCACTTACTAATCCTCTGATTAGCATTCAAACAATGGTTGAATCCCTTCCATCACCATTAGCTCATCCTCAGTCCATCAACCAAGTTCTGGTTACTGCGCTTATGACCAAACAATCGTGCTCCTTACAGTCACCACTCCAGAATCGATTCCTAACATCTCTTTAGTCCAGAATTTGACTTCTCCTTTTCACCAATACGTCGCACCAAACACAGTCAACCCTACCACTTACAGGTTTCGATCTTCACCATGGTTTACCGTTCACCAAACTGCTTTTACCTTATCTTACCCTTCACGACTCAGCATCACACATCACCAAACCACCTCAATATCACTGCACCATATCAGCAAATTTGGCACACAAGGATGCGGGTATACAATTCGGTTAATAGCTGTATCAAATTTGATACAGCTCAGATCCGTATCAAAAAACAGTTTGTGATTTGCACCACCCCAACCACCCCAAATCAGACCGTCCATCACGAATGCTTCAGATCGGTTAATTTGATATGGCTTAGGGCCAAATCTGACCAACCACCCCAACCTAATTTAAATTTGATTCGAGTTTTGGCCATTTCAAAATCGTGCCTTTTTTGTGTAAAACTTTTGGCCGAAAAAGCACACCCATCCTTCCAAAATTTTGATCCTTTCAGGCTCTCTCCCTCCCTTTTGTTATTTCCCTTGTCTAATATCGTATACCGTGCCCTTTTTCCATTTCTGAAAATAGCTCCCAAAAAATTATAGAAATCCAATAGTTGTCTACTCAAATCCGCTTCTTTGTTATTGTCTGCAAATCGTGCGTCTCTATTGCTGGTAAAATTTTGGTTTGATTCGGTTTCTAGTAATCGATACTATTTGTGCTATTGATTCAATTCATGCTCAACATGTTGTTGGCCGCTGATCTAATTATTGGTTTTTACCTAAGGGCGGTTACAAAGCAAGGTTGAACGTTGAAGAAAGCTAGGTTTTCGCAATTGGTCATATTACACCATGGTTAGTGCACACTTTATTTGTTCTATTTCCTTGTATTAGCTAGTCATACTGAATATGTAGAATATGAACCTTGAATTTTGTTTATTAAACTGCCATACTCATTCCAGTAAATAAAACTAGTTTTAGGTTAACTAGATAAAAATCATGTGCTGAACAATAGATAAGAATTAGCTAGTTTTGTTTACTTTTCATGCACCGGACTTAGACAATTGTACTGAAACTAACTTACTAAGGCTTGAAAATGTACTGAACATAGACAAATGTACTGAACCTATCTAGACAAACTAGGCTCGCTAAGACCTGAAAATTCCTTTGATGTTTTAACGGAGAAAGATACGGGCATGTGTGAAGGGGGGTTAGGGGTGGGCCCATTTGTGATCTAGTGATAGATGAAAATAAAAAACCTGCCAATGAAAACATCCAGTGATTGATGCGATTTTTAAGTTGTAACAAATTTTGAATTTATAAGCGGGCAACATGCCACTCGGTATAGACAAAAAGTGGATTAGTGAATGTAATGAAAGATCTGCATACTATATTGATGGGGTGAAAATGTTTATTTGTTTTGTTGAAGAAAATGGTGGTAAGAAAGAAGTGTATTTATGCCCTTGCAATCGGTGCCAAAATATGAAGACGTTCAAATTAGATGAAATTCATTTTCATTTGGGGTTTTATCCAATCATATAGCGTGTGGTGTTTTCATGGGAAAAAAGGGTGGAGATGGGAAAATAGCAACCAATTAGTAATGCCACAAGTACTGACGAGGCTAAACATATTGTGATGGAAGATCTGGCCAATGATGCAAATAGATTTCATGATTTTCAACCTGAAAATTCGTTGTTTGATCATGCTAATTTTGGAGAGCAATGTACAGATGATGGAAACTGGCAGGCCAATAAAATTAAGAAGTATACACCACTTTATGAACGCGCAAAAGATCCACTGTATCCTTCATGTCCAAAAGGGATAACGAAGCTGTATGCCATTATGAAACTGAATAGCTTGAAGACCCAGTACAGCTTCGTAGATAATGGCGTGACTGCATTACTCGAACTAATGAAGGAGTTACTCCACGAAGGTAACACGTTGCCGACAAAATACCACGATGTGAAGAAGTTCATTAAGAAAGTTGGGATAAATTACAAAATTATGACGCATGCATCAATGATTGCATGTTGTACTGGAAAGATGATGCGAATAGAATTTCTTGTACAAATTGCAATGAACTAAGATATACGACATCTTTTAACGACGAGAGAAAAGGAACCAAAATAGCTCGAAAGACATTAATAAAATTTCCATTAATTTCTATATTGAAGAGATTGTATATTGTACCATGGATAGCAGATGCAATTACCTGGCATGGTCGTGCCAAGTCTGATCCAAACGTAATGCGTCACCCATGTGACACTTCTCAATGGAAAACCATGGATTCTTTTGACAAAACATTTGCAGTCGAGCCATGAAATGTCACACTTGGAATAGCAACAGATGGTTTCTGTCCGAATGGTTCTCTTACTAACCCTTACAGTTGTTGGTCGGTGATTGTAGTACCGTATAATCTTTCTCTATCTATGTGCATGAAACGGGAGTTTTCAATGTTAACACTATTGATTTCTGGGCCAAAACAACCGGGGAAGGATATTGATGTTTATTTAGAGCCGTTGGCACATAAGTTAAAGCAGTTATGGGATGGAGTTGTTACATATGATTCATCAAATAAATCCGAGTTTACAATGAGAGCTAGGGTGTTGTGGGCGATCCATGATCACCTTGCTCTTGGGACTTTATCGGGATGTACAACACACGGTTACTTTGCATGTCCCGTTTGTGGGGAAGATGTGTTTTATGGGACATTAAATGTATCTTCCGAACAGACACAGGTTTCGACACGACAAGATAAATTTCATTAATGAACAAGAACTTAGTCGTCCTAACAGGCCATTGAATGGTTTTAAAGTTGAAAAGAGAGTAGCGAATGTCAAAATGAAAATTAGTAAACACAAAGAAGAATTTGGTCGAAAAAGAAAAAAGTCGGTCATTGAAGAAGGTGACAATTTTTCTGCTTGGTATAGGAGTCTATCTTTTTTTATTTAGCATGTTGGAAAACAAATATGATTCGACATAATATTGATGTTATGCATATGGAGAAGAATATCACAGAGCATCTCATCAGCACCATTATGGACCATAAAGAGAAGTCAAAAGATGGCATCAATGCACGCAAGGATATGAAAACATGGCTGTAAAAAAAAAGTTGTGGGTGATGGTGGATCCCGAAATAAAAAAAATTAATCATACCGAAGGCATCTTTCACCTTGAGCAAAGAAGAAAAGATAAGATTTTGCGCTATATTGAAAAAATTGAAAGTACGTAACAAATTCTCATCTAACTTCCGCAACAACGTGAGCATCAATCCTCCCGAACTAAGAAATATGAAGTCACGTGATTACCACGTTATAATGCAACATCTTCTTCCGGTATTGCTTCAACATACTTATACACAACATAAGGATCTACGAAATGCTATTCGTCGTATTATTCTATTCTTTAACATTTTGTGCTCAAAGGTGATCAATAGGGAACACCTTATAAAGGCAAAGGCTATGTTGGTGGAAGCAATGTGCGTTTTTGAAAAACATTTTCCACCTGCATTTTTTATATCAGTATCCATGTTATGGTTCATTTAGCCAATCAAGCATTGATTGGTGGCCCTGTTATATATAGATGGATGTTTCCTTTTGAATGGTAAATATATAATTTTAGTTATGTACATTATTATTCAGTATAAATGGGTATCGTGTGCATTATATAATTGATCACAATCATAGGATGATGAAAACATATAAAGGGTATGTGCACAACAAAAGATACATTGAAGGGTGTATTGCAGAAGGATATATCATACAAGAAGCTAGCCTTTATTGCATGGAATATATCCCAAACGAAGGCTATGGAAATCATAAACATACCCGTGAAGCATTTTTAGATGAGGATGATGAGTTTGTTGGTGAGATACTTGTGGATAATGGTAAAGATATAACGTTAACCCAAGTGCGATTCAAACAAGTGCGTAGATGGGTCCTAAATATGTATGATGGATTGGATCCATGGAAGAAGTAAGTTCATGACGTAGGTTTCAAAATTCCAACTTTTAATTCAATTTATATATTCATTTCGATATGTGTTATCTACGTATAGAAGGTGCAACTCCTATGTGTAAAGCAGTAAATTTCAACCACGAGGCAGAGGTACAACTGTCGAAGTCATTAAACCTTATATGGTTACGTAATGTGGTATTACATCATATAAAGTATTTCATGTGTTTATAAGTTTGCAATACACCTTCATGAACATGCTTAATTTTCTTCTTGTGTTTTATGTAGTTGTTGAATTGCAGCGATGTCGACCCAACTCTTTGGCGGCTAATACACAGACCGAAGTTCATGGCGCTTAGTTATACGAAGTACCAAGTGAATTGGTTTTTATTTTCCACGAAAATGTATGAAGACCATATGGTAACACAGGATAGCGGTGTATGCATGGGAGCAATTACAAAATTTTGAGCGAGTGGTAAAGATAAAAATTATAAGGCAGTAGAAACAATGTTTACGGAGTCATTCATCAGATACTTGAGTTGGATTACATTGATTTCAAACAAACAGTTTATTATTGTGATTGGGTAAATGTCGAGGATAAGATCGATGGTTGCAAAATAGACCCCTCTTCAAAGCAGATCATGGTTAATTTAGGAAAATTAAAGAACAAAGACAACGTGAATGATGAGCCATTTATTCTTGCATCAGAAGCGAGTCAAGTGCTCTACTAAAAAGATTTAAAAAATGACTGCTGGTCTATGGTTTTGGATACACCAAAACGTTTACTACAAATGTGGATAACATTGAGTCTCCTACTGTCTATCAATCAGCTTCTGAAGACAATGAAAAACTAGAAGATCTAACAAAACTCATGTGTTAGCCTATGAATTGTTGAATGCTTATTTTACCAGGGAATCATAGGTATTTGGAATGTCATGACTTACACTTTTTGATTGCAATCCATTCTGATTTTATTATTTCTTTTAACTACTTCAAAGTGAGTAAGACTTATGAATTATTGAGTGAAAATGTAATAGAGAACACGATTAGTAACAAATGCGAATAATATTCTGATTCATGGTGTTTGTCCTAATTCTTAATGTTGCTTCTATTTCACAGGAAAATACGTCGCAAGATCCCACATCATCACATGAATCATGTTTGAAAGAGCAAAAAGTTGAACAAAACCTACTTGGTATTCCAGTCTCAGATAACGCTCCAAAAATCGCTACTACGCTTGGTAAACTAGTACAATCTTATGTGCCGATCTCTTACACAGGTTGGGATAAAGTACCAAAAACATATAAGGATGACGTTTGGAACCAGTTGGTGGTAAATTTGTGAAAAACAACATATAAATGTTATAGTTTATTTTTACAGTCTCTGACTCTTAATTTTTGCAGAAAATGTATACGCTTGAGCTGCTTTCAAAGGAAATGTTTTCAAAATGAACGACCGAGGCTTTTAGGAGACACAAGAAAAACTTGAGAGCAACTTATTATGACACTTTTGAAAATGACGAAGAATGAATGAAATATTGTCCACCTACAATTGCTCAAAATGATTGGAACGAGTTCATAAAGAATGAAGCAACGCCTGAGGCGAACGAAAAAAGGGCGGCAGGCAAGAAAAATTGATCCAGCCTAAATTATGCCCACCATGTAGGATGTAATAGTCACGCTAGAGTAGAACACAAATTGGTAAATTATTTGATCCTTTTTTCAACAGTAGTAAAAAAACACAATTAAGTGAGAGAATAAATATGAAATGGAATATATTGCAGATCATTGCAAGTCCATCTACAAATATAAACTGTCGTCAAGTATGGGAGAAGACACACAGGAAAAAAGAAGGTAGCATATCAAATGCCACGTCGGGGTACTTCGTAAGTTTTTAATTGTATTATGGTTATTATGGTTAACATCGAGCAGTCTATTGTTATGGGACTTTCATTTTCCAACTGAGAAGCTCCTTTCCTTTCGGGATTTCCATAATTGTGATTAGTTTCTCATTACATTTTCTTCATTACGTGTTTTTATTATTATGGTGCTACATTTTGATTGAATTTATTCAGTTAGGAGTAACATACTATAGTTACAAGCAATTACAAGTAAATGTTGGTGTAAACGCATTTAACTTTTATCCCAGGATCAAATTGCCAAACTGAAGGAAACGATCACTGATAGTGATGAAGAAAAATTGCCTATGGATGAAGAAATCTTATCACAAGTGTTGGGTAAGGATACAAGGGGTAGGAGCCGCGCTGTTGGAAGCATCATACCAAAGATGCATGTTAAGGCTTGTGCCATTGCACAAAACGATTCTGTAACGACCCGAAAATTTGCGATCTGGGTTATCCGATATACAACACATATCGAACATCCAAGGATCGAAAATACCGGTAGTTAATGAAAGAAATTAAAGGGTGAGAATAGATAAGATAGAAACTTAGAATAGAAGAGGAAGAAGATACATCATCAGAGTAACATGAATCTCACAGCAGAACGAACAACATATAATAGATAACATATCCTTGATATAAAATCAGTATATGTGTATAATAACATTATCAGAGTACAACACTTACAACACAGCGGAAATAACTATAGCTATATAATCCTGAAGCCTCCTGCTCCAAGCTCTTCCAGTATATCTGTAAATTCCTGACTACATGACTGCCCGTACAAAACTGGGCACCCAAGAATTTAGGGAAAACAAAACAAAATAAACTCCGGGTCAGTCATGGGACTGGAATGAGTAAAACATTTTGAACAAGTAAACGATATCTCATAAGACCACGCCGTATAACAAAACGGGTTTTTCCCTTATGAGAATCCAAATTATTTTTATATCAAAAACCTTTTGATATTATAATAGTGTCTATCAACCAAAATATAATGATCATCTAGCAGAAACGCTTTCATCTCAAGTTCTACATATATAGTATACAATCAAAACCGCAAGCACGTGTTGGGTAATGGGTTTCTAACTATGACAAGGTATGGAACCACCTTTCGCTAGTGTGCCTCTAGAGAGGAATACACTGGGTTCAACAAGAACATCTTGCAACCCGGCCAGACATGACCGACCACTCATTTCGCTTGAGTGTATCGAATGTATATCACCAACGGTTGGGATCAGCAACCGTTTCTCGAATGGGACAACATCGACAATAGATTTTTAGAAGTAAATGAAACTCTAGATCAGGTGATTATACACCCTAATAGGTGCGACCTACATAGCCATGCTGCATGCCCGAGTTTTGTCATTTACCAGATGTGAGGCTAGAAGCTACGCTTATCTTTAAATGCCACGTCTTCATTCACTTAGAATGTCACATCGTCATACCCGCCAAATCACAAATTGATTTCCCCAAAAATAACACAGGTATACAACTAAGAGAAACGAATTCTCCACCACCAAACGTGAATACATTTGAAGAGATCAACTTACGCGATCTATTAGATATACTCTGTCAGACCATCGTCCATACAAGTTGTCCTGGGACTGGACCAACCGAAGGCACTATTCAGTTTATCCATCTTAGGCACTGTTATCTAAGATTTATACAACAGCCCTTGCACTTTACTTCGTCTTCAATTATCTTTGGCATATATGATTCGCAACGCTTATGCCAATACGGAGTGGTTCTTTGGATAATTATCCAACCGGTCTCTCCATATTAACAACGTTAAAATGGTCAAAACTTCGATAGTCAGTGAGTTAACTATCAAAGAAAAACACGTGTGCAAACAACGATATTATTTCCAAATGGAATTTATATCGATCAATCTTCAACCATATATATATATATAAATTCATATTTCCTTATTTTCTACACTTTAGAAAATATACGTTATTAACACTGGAAAACATTTCCATGGCTTAATTTCGTATCACTATTCTTCCACATCTATCAGATTCTAACTATAAACTAACAAGAGAACAACTTCCTAAGTATAAACCCTAAAGGTCGAAACCAATATCAGATCGATACTCAAGAAACCATTCAACTTATTAATCTCTAGTCAGTTTCTAATTTCTGTTTAACTCCATTTGATTAACTATGTTCAATTAACTACTCTATTTCGAATAACTTTATATTCAATTAACTCTAATCGACTAATTCTAACTGGATTAATTCCTTTATATAATCCATTACGTTTCTAACACTTAAGTCTTATTTAAAATTCCCTTTTATAACTCTATTTATTTCATAAATAAATAATTCCTTTTATAACCTTTATTTGTAAATGTTTTACAAATATTTCTCTTCCTATATTTGTCTATTTATTTTTCTAAATAAATAATCCTCTTATACTTCTATTTATTTTCTAAATAAATGTTCTCCTTTATAAAATCCTATTATTTTATAAATACTTTATTTTCAAAATATTTCCTTTTATAAAATCGATTGATTTTATAAAATTCCTTTATTTCAATATATATTGAAATATTTCTTTTTACATCCCAGGGTCTCTTATGATATTTAAAAATAGCAAACCACAATGACCGATAACATTTAAACACACATAATCAAACAGATTATATATCACATCATATATTACAATATATGAACAACGATATCATAAATATTGAGGAGCCCAGTTGGACCCCTCCAAACTGTTTCCCTGCATCACAGATGTTAAATAGTATAATTAACATCTATTTCGTTTCAATATGAAATATTCTGCTAAACAGAATCAATATTTGATTAACGATTTTTATATATATCGTTATCTATGATTTCATTCAATACACAAACAATTCAACCAGACAGTTAACACACAGCAATCAGTCATCATTTATCAGTTCTAAATATACGTTATAAAAATAGAACTATTCAGAGTTGGTGGGTTTTACTCACTTTGGCAGTTCATCGTTAAAGAACGATAAACTGTTTGTTTGATTTGAATCAAACAATTTATTTCTCCGTAAATTCAAACGATCTCAAATCCACTCCTAGTCAGTTCCATTGTGGAGCTCTCGTCCATACGGTCCTAACGGATCCAACCGTTCGAGATTCTGATCATGTATGTAGAAGATATACGATTTATAAGTTCATATACAATTTAAATGAAATTAAACTTAGTTTCTATAAACCGGGCCTCACCACTATATATATCCGGCCCATTACCGCTTGACAAAGCTCAGACCCGAATAAATGCCTTCTTCTCCGAATTTGCTTGGCTCCAGGAAATCCACGCAACATGACATGGCCGAACTTTCCATCACCACAACTCCACCATTTCTCCACCAAACCAAAAACTATACACACCAAAACTCTTGTCGTGATATCCTCTTCCATTTCCAACCCTCAATGTCGAACTCGCACAAATTTCCTGTTCATGATCACGAGCAGCTACAGGAAGCCGTCGACGCTTCCTACCACCGAACACCACAAAAAACCCGCCAATGATGCTACTTTCCTTACTGATTTCAATGGCAACACTCATTTCTTCTATCGAATCACCAAACCCGTGTAAATCAAAACCCTAGATGTTGCTGTCCCTTTCGAGCACCCACAGAATTTGCGTCGCTCACCACAAAACAAGTATGGGATTGAAGAGAATCTCACTACCAACTCACAAATGTAATCGTTTGATTTTTTTAGATTTTTCTTTGCTTCTACTTTGAATTTCCAAGAGAGGATTGTTTTTTTGTAAAGTGAAGAACGGCGGAAAATTGACCACAGAAAAGAAATGGGATTAGGTTAGAAGAGTTAAGTATATTTATAGGATTTTCTTTTAGTTTGTATGGATTTAATTCTTCCACATCTTTCGGTTTGAAACCACACAGAACTGGTGGTGAGTGGCCTTCATTATGTCCACACATTTTGTTTTTTTTTATATTTTTATTTAGCAAACATCTCATTTATCTGCCTTCTAAAAATCCCTACGATTACATATGATACCTAAAAATCACGAAAATTTTGCATGTAGCTAGAGTTCGACATTACGGTCCCAACGAAACTGGTTTCGTCGAATTCCGACTCCGTTTGCTCACACAACGTATTTTTAACCGTCAAAATATCGACTGTTTTTCACTTTAAAAATCCGTACGGCCAAGAAGTGACTCTAAAAATCACGGAACTTCGAATCTAACAATAATTTAATATTTCGGAACCAACAAAATTACTTTCGTCGAATTCTGAGGTCGTTTGCAAAACTAGCTATTTTTAAAGCTCTAAATAACCCTTTTAATAATATAAATATAATTAAATATAAATAAATTAATATTATCGTATATATTCATAGAGGAATACTGTACAGCTCAGAAAAATCCTATATGGGTTTCTAACTCGATATTTCATCATCGGAGTTATATCGAATTTCGATTTATATTTAAAATCTATTTATAACGTAAATAAACCATTGCAAATTATCAAGGAATTCCACAGTGACTTTTCTGAATTTTTATTTGGACGTAAATCAAAATCTACACGATGAAATCCTGATTTTTCTCTTCTACTAGAAAGATATACTTCACCAGCTCCATACATTTCTTGTTTCATAGAAATCCGATTTAAAACAAACCCTGTACATTCAATTGAAGTTCAAATCGCCAAATAGCGAACTACCGTGCCATTTCAAGCTCGATTATAGTTATATTATAATTTATACGTTTAACCATCGTTAATTAAATATATTCGTTATGGTAATTCAATTTTAAACTAAATTATATATTTTGAATTGCCCAGTTCACACCATATCGCCATTTCCGCCAATTCTGATTATTTCAGAATTAAATATATTATTTAATTATTATTTTAATTTAATATTCACTATTATTTAATTCAACGACCATTAAATCCTCTAAATTACTATTTAAATAAATAAATTAATTAATTATTATATCGTTGAAAAATGCGGGTCATTACAGATTCAAACATGTTCATGAATACAATGATGAGTTGAAACTGAGGGTGGGAAGCTTGGAGGGTATGATGACTGATATGAAGGGTACAGTGGGAAATTTGTCTAGAAAAATGGAGGTTCTGATCAACATGGTAGGAACTTTGACTGATCAAGGAATTCCCTCACCATTAACTACGTCGGATGGAGGACGCATCAGTACACAAATCAGTGCATCAAAGGGTGTCGCTTCTCCGATCCAGGATACGACCAATGTGGTGAACAATCAACTATGTGAAATTCTCAACTCTGATTTAGACAAAGTAGCAATAGGTATTTATTAACAGTAAGAAATCAAACTTCCCTTAAAATTTCGATCTACTGTGTAATATATAGTTAGCTTAAGCATTTACGGATGGATGTTGTAGTGTCGACTCTAGTTGATATATAAATTAAAATGAATTTGATTGAATCTGGTTGCATAGAACTTGTTTGCAGGACTTTTTTGGATATGCAAGATAGGTTGGTTTCATTTTCTTTGACCTTGTTGCTAATAATTCTAAAGCGAGTGCTTAAAGTCTAATTGATACATACTCCAGTCTTCCTGTTTTAATACAATTAAGCATATTTTATTAATACTATCATGTGAAATTCTCGACTTTATTGCAACAGGTACGGTATGTCGAGATCCTACGTCATCCAGATGCCATGGGATTTCTGTACCACCTAAACATGAAAAAGTAGTTTTGGACTATATACTTCTACTAGATGAGAAAACCACCAAACTGAATCGTCAATTTGCATAGACCTTTGATGAAGTCGGAGTGGGTGGGTTTGTGTGTCATGTGAAGTCCCTGGTTCGATATCTTTAGACATTGGAGCAGGTATATAAAATTTTACACTCGACTCTTCGTTTACTTATTAAATAAGAATTCCCTGACACTTGTGTTTGCATTAGTTTCATGAACTCTCTTTAGTGGCATACACATGCATACGTGAGACACGATATGCACGCACGAACACAAAGACACGATACTGACCTGACCAGACCTTAACTGCCATGATGTAAGCAATAATACATCGTAGTGTTCACTTCGAATATTGTGGCTTTGTGTTCCATTTTTGTTACTACGAAAATACTCTGAATATTATTTTTTAATGTTCTACAAATTGATTGATCCGCTGATAATTCATGTGTGTACATCTGCGGTTCATGAGGAATTGTTTCGTATTGTTCTCCTTGATCATGTTGCCCTTGACAATTTGCCCATGTATTTGTTACAACACCAAACAAGTGACAACAAACTGCCCTTTGTTGGACATATGGAAGGTCACAACACCAAACAAGAGACAACACGAAACAATTCCACAGACAACAAATACATGGGCAAATAGGTCAACATGATCAAATACATGTATAACTTGTTAAACATGTATTTGATAATGTTGACCTATTTGCCCATGTATTTGTTGTCTGTGGAATTGTTTCGTGTTGTCACTTGTTTGGTGTTAGACCTTCCATATGCTAATTTCTACTTCCCGAATTTGAACTTTGTTGTGACCTTCCATATAGTCAATCGAAAGTCGGTGGATACCCTGAAAGTAGCAATATATTTGTCAATTATAGTTTATGACTTATCGAAGAGTCAACTAACTGGACCTCTGTTGACTCGATTACTACCATAATAACAATGATGCCCTTAAACTTGCATATGTAGATGCCTAATTTCCCATGTATCTTTGTCGCCATACTGACCTCTATGATGCAGCGCCTATTTGCCTACATGCCATGTATTTGTCACACTTAAACTGTGCACATGATTCGTGCACACATCAACATTTAGCATCTAGCTTATTCTCATCAATGCATGCTTTGAAACATATAAATTTTGTACATTTAGTATCAGCATCTGCTCACCATTGCTTTAATTTACAGCAACGTATGTGGACTACACGGCATAATCATCACGCTCAATCTTCCCAGTCTGATCCTGCAGTTTTATCACATATGTTTTTTCTTTAATTAAATTTGCTACTTTCAATAGCCAGCTCACTTTTATCAGACTTTGTAATTAGATGAAAAATCTGTGATAGTTTCTGTTTAATAATTGTACGACACTCTATAAATTGTGTTAGGAAAATTCTTGTTATTCTTTGTGGATAATTTGTGCTATGCTTTGTATAAATTGTGATATGGTTTGTGTCATGGAAAACATGTGTTGTTGTTTCTGTTTATATATATATATATAATACACACACACACACATATATATATATATATATATATATATACACACACACACACATATACATAATAAGATACGGTTAAGACCGTGTTTGACTAACATCATAGATACGGTCAAAAAATCATTTCTAACATATGGAAAAGCAGCGTACATTGTAAATTAGCTACGGTTTATATTCGTATCTAGTTGTCGTTTAGATACAACAATGAGCCATTTCTTTTTGAACTTTAGATACGACTACGTAGGCATATCAAATTTTCAGTTGGACACGGCTTATAATTGTATCTAATAATTGGACACACCTTTTTTTGATACGGCTTACAGGTGTGCCAAATTGCAGCAGATATGGCCACTAGCACAGTCTAATTAGCATATATGGTGTAGTGAATTTCAATTATCTGTCAACATCACGAATACCAAAAAAACGGCAACCACCAGCTTCCCAAAATCCCTATTGCGATTCTTCATTTTACCATTGAATCCCTTTCGAACCCAACCGTTTCCCCAAGTCGCTGCTAATTTCAATCGCTACTCCTTTCTGACCTTATGTTCGAACCCTCATCCTTCTGACGTCGCAACTCCTATAACTACATCGCGTCAAATTCAAGAGCCCTGAAAATGGATCGCGACCTCGTCTCACCCTAAACCACCCTCTTCACTGGCGAATCCATCACCATCTATCTCGCAAACCGTGTTACCCAAAAATCTTGAAATCCCGATATCGAAGCTGAGACCCCCTTTCATCGTGTATACTCTTTCCTCTGGCCCTTTGAATCGAAATGGATTCGATTCATATTATTCGTTTTGGAATGATTTTTCCAATTTGTTAAAGCTGAAGTTTCAATCGAATTTTAGAAAGGGATAGAAGAAGTGGTTTGATTTTTATCTAAGGAAAGAACAAATGAAAAGAAAATAGAAAAAAGGGTAGTTGCGTTATTACAAAGGGTAAGGGAGCGTTCGATTTTGATTATCCTAAGGCAAAAGCCATTTTAATTGGTTTTCAAAAACACTGCCTTGATGAAGATGACGTGATTTTATAGAGGAAGAAACTTAGTAACTAAGGAAATTTATGTCTGCGTTGGTACACTATAGGTTAAGTACGAAATAATAAATTCGATTAGATTTGATTTAACTGCAATTTGAGTTCGAGCTTATCCACTATATATTATAAAATTTTATGGTTCTGAACTCCTATTTGAATGTGACAACCAACATTTCTAGGATTATACCCATATTCTGGACACACCGGAAAAGATTTTGAAGATTCATTCGATCATATGGAGAAGATATTAATTTAAATCGATATAAATTAAATTCAAAACAATTAATTCCTTGATAATAAATTATTACTATCGTCAATTCTATTCAAATAGAATTTTTACTAATTATCTGAATCGTTTAGACTCGGTTTTAAATTTCGAATTGAATTATTTCTGATTCTCGTATTACGATGATTATATATATTCGAAATAAATTGTATTTCGATTATTAAATCGATAATTCGATATAAAAATTCATTTATATTATCAACCATTTAAAATAAATATTAAATTTTGAAAATTAATCGGCCAAAAATCTGGGTCATTACATAAAGAACCGGGGATTTAAATTTCGGGACATTGAATGATTCGTCTTTCCCCTTTTGCCATTGTTGAAGCACTTTTTTTGCGGAATTAGGACATGGGAACTTTTCGATTTCTTTTTTCAGATGATGGCTTTGGTTCCACTTCTCTGGTTTACATGTGTCACATGCTGGTTTAAATGGCATGATGTTGTTTGTCATGTGTCTAGTTTAGTTGTCGTTTGAGGTTTTTTATTTCGGTTTGAGAAGTTTGTCCTATATGATGATTACCTTGCCAATGTACTTGTACAATTTTTATTGATACATTAACAATAAAGCGCCGCACTCTTTTTTGGATATTGTGTTTATGCTGAGTACATGTATAGGTTTTTAATGAGGTAGTTTATCCAGATTAAAAATAAGAATTACGCACCATTATCATTGAATTGGGCTTATTAAACTAAATTTACAATTGTAATTTATAATAATCAATTCTTATTTCTTTTTCTCTACATAACATCTTTTAGTTATGTTACCCACTTTCTTTCCAACTTAGCAATTTATTTTTTAAGAAGTTAGGCATGTTCCTAATTGATTGGTTACTAAAACTGTACTAAACCTATTTTCATAGTTCAAGGTAATTACCACACTAGAAATTTATAATTGCAAGACTTTCCCTTCCGTTATTTTTAGGCCATTGAATTGTGCACAACACAGCTAAATCCCTGTTTTGCACTAATCCTTGCCTTTATTTATTTTTATACTTGCGATTATCTTTCTCAATTTTCTTACAAACCAAACTATGAAAATATATTCCTAACTAATCAATTTAGGCTATTCCTAACTTTTCATTTTTATAGGTATACGTAATTCCTGTTCTCCCTTTTATTTCCCCAAATTTAACATATTTTCTATAACTTTAAATACAATCAGGCTTATGCCCCTTTTTCCATTCCGATCTATTTTGACATTTATCCAGTTCCAAATTTAAACTATATAGCCTCAACAAACAAAAAATGGAATTCTCAGCTTTACAATTCAAATTACATATTTATTGTGTGTAAAATTTCTTACTATCATTCCAACAAGGGTTTATGGTAAGAATTGAACTATTATCAAATAGAATTATATTCAAATCGCGTGGGGAGTAAATTACCATAAATAGACAATTTTGAGTTGGAAGATTTTTTTTCATTTAATAGGAATAAAGTGATATAATATGCCGTTATATAAAAATATAATTTAAATCCACCCACCTGTAATTTTCATTCCAAGGCCTAAATTTGATTTGAATCTAGGTGATCTTTTCTTTTTAGACCTACAAATTCGTTTGGACAAGGAAATCTGAACATCTAAATCTTGGATCTAAAGCTCTGCCTCCAAATCCCGAATCAGATAAGCTAAATCATATATTTTTTTTGTTTCTAAAGAATTCAGAGGAGAAAGAGGATGACAACGCTTCCGCGCCTTCACAGAAAAAATATGAGTTTGATGGTTAACCCTATAATTTTATTTATAGATGTCCAAACTGGTAATGTTTGTACGGTTCAAAATAATATAATCTATACCGTTCAAACGTTGTAAAACACGTCGCCATTCGCTGACCTAGGTCAAGCCATACTCTGGGTGAGTTGACACATGAGTCAACCCAACCCATATGTGGGTCGACAGATGGGTCGTCCCTAATGCTTATCAGCACGTTTGGCCACGTAATTTTTGACATTATTTCTGGCATAGTCAAGGCATAATTTGGTGTTTCGGGTTTGTTTTTTTGATGACTGTGAATCAGTTTTTGGTGGTCTACATCTTGTTTTGGTTAGGGTCTGGACAGTTGTTCTGGCGATTTTGTTTCTGGCTTTGTTTGGTTTGGTGGGGATGGTTGTAATGTATGGCAACTGACTCTTTAATGTCATCATAAACAGCATGATAAGTGAAGCCTTTGCTCGTCTCTATGTTGTTTCGTGGTGGCGTTTTCTTTATTTTGCCATTTCATTACCTTATCAAGTCATCGGCTTATGCCCTGTCATGCTAGTGATGGTATATGCCATGTTTTTTATTCTTATTTTTTGGATGATGGCACTGCTGCATGGAAGTCATATGTGTTATGCCAAGTACTTCCTCTTCGTTGCGGTGGTTGTGTTGTTTCTTGCTCTCTCGGAGATGTGCTGAAAAGTTTTGGACTTTGTTAAATGAAAGAAGCTAGTTTCATCATTTTTTCTTGTCAGCTTGGATGGTATGAAGATTGCTTTGCTATGTGGTACCTTGTCCTTTGATGTTGGAATGGTACAAGTGAGTAGCTCGAGAAACATGGAATGCTTGCCCTGTGTTGTGTTGTCCTTCTTGGCAGTACTATTGCTGCTCATATTATATTGTGTGACACCCTACGTCCACTAATGTCACTCACTAAGGGAATGCATTAACTTTCATGGAGCGTTATAAGAGTATAGAAAAGAACATCACAAGACAAATATATAAAATGGTACTTAAAAATTTAGAATTTATTCATTGCAGCGGAAAAGAAAAACATGTCTGGTTACAACATCAAAACCACATACTAAAGCCAAGTACACAAATATCCATCTTGAACAAAATTATTATCAGAGTACATAAAAGCAAAACCATAATCTCATTCCAAAATGCCATATGAAAGTGAAACAAAGCTGAGCATTACTTTCAGCACTTCCAAGCACTTCCAATAGAGAGAGAGAAATCCAAATCAAGCCTCGCTAGTCCCACCTTGAGAACTTGGGGGGGGGGGGGAAAGGAAAGAAAAGAGGCGAAACAAAAAGGGTCAGACATAAAGTCTGGCGAGTCCAGTGACTTTAACAATATAATTAGTAAAGCAACAAGATAAGAACATAAACTGGATATAAGAATTGACTGTAACATAAGCAAGTATGACAGGGTAAACAAGATGAACAAGGTATAACATCGATTGCGCTTCTAACCACTATAAGATATTTCCAGCACCGCACCAATACTAGTCACATACTAAAGGTGATCCCTCCCTACTAATCATAATAATGGTAGCTTCGTGTACTCTTAGATACTCTCGTAGGTGCCCACTTGCTCCTACTCCCACTAGTTGTACCCACTACCCTCCCCATTCAATCGGCTCCCTAATTCGTGGATACTCGTGCTGGCCCCAAAGTAAGGTGTACCACTCCCTAAAGTGGCAACCCGATACTACTAAAATGCACGGCTTATACCTACATGATGCAACAATGTCTTACCAACCAACCCGGACCCGCGCACGCACATGACTCCGTTGGACTTGAGTTGCCATCGCTATTTACTCTTTTGACCTCTTACAATCAACCACAGTAAGCGTGTTCTGTCCTCGACCTAGTTCGAGCTCATATAGGTACTAAAAATGGGTTACTGGTTGAAAAGGGTTCCTATACTTGACACATGCTCCCCTCCTAAGCTTGTTCCTCACTAGGATTTCCCACTTAACCCCTTTTATTACTCCCATGTCTTACCACATGTCTCATTATGGTTAAGTGCTCTTATATATGTTTCACATGCTACCCATGTCACCCACTTAACCCCTTTACTATTCCCATGTCTTACTTTTGGTTAAGTGTTCATTAATTCATTATACTCGTAATCATGTAAGACCTCTCACATTAGACTGTCGTTTGCGGTTGCTGGATGTATCGGGCGGTTCCGGGCAGACTTCTACCGCAATCCGAATCTAACTTCGTGCCTTAGCACTGTTACGCATCTAATTTCTGCCTTTGACCTCTCACATTAGATTGTCGTTTGCGACTGTTGGATATGCCAGGCGGTTCCGGGCAGACTTCTACCGCAACCCAATCTAACCTCGTGTCTTAGGTGTTCATTATCTTTTCCTTTTTATTCATGCCCAATTTCAAGTCTTTAATTAATGTATTCCAATTGCCCATAATTTCCAATTATGCTTATAATGCTAATTCAAGTTATGCCTATAATTCCATGTATACAAGTTGTACCAAATTATGTCCAAGTCAATTTCATAGTTATCAACAATTTATGCCAAATCTCATTTTATTACATATTTCCTAAACTTTTCTCAATCATCCCAACGTTATTCGTACGTAAATCTCAACGTAATATGCTTAGGCTCGAAGTTAGCCTAATCTCAAAAATGAAAAAGGGAAAGAAGCAGGGAAGAGAATCAAACATCAAAATTGGCATAAATGTATAAATTGGCATGTGAAATGAATAACAACAAGATAGATCAGACTGGCATATGATAATAGCAATTGCGTGTGAATCTGAAGGATAACAAATTACAAAACTTGATATGATTCATCTTATTTACAGGCATATACATTAGATCCAATTTACAATCCTATCACAATTACTTTTTAATTTAATTATATGTGAAAGTAACATAAATTCGCAGCGATAGGATTCTTAGAAAAGAGAATTAGTCGTTGTTGTAGCAATTTTGATCTTGAATAATCTCTTCTTTGATTGTTGAAGAAGAAAAACTAAATTAACCTAAGTTGGAGCAACAGCATGGAGGCGCCATGGATTAGGGTTGAAGAGATTAGGGTTAGGTTCAGGTGTTTATTTATAGGTTTATTAGGTGAATTAGGACCTTTAGATTTGATTAGGAACCATCCGAACCGCTCAAATTAGAAAAACACGTCATCAGGAAACTGCCCAGAATCAACCAGTCGACTGGCAAATTTCAACCGGTCGACAGTTTTCACTTCTGCTTAAAAATGTCCGATTGGTGATAAATGGGCGGTCGACTTGTAAACGGTCGAATGGTGAAAAATGGGCGGTCGACTTGTTTTACAGTTTTAAACTTTAAATCTTCCGAGCTTCATAACTTCTTCACACGATGTCCATTTTACGCAAACTCAGATTCTATCTCAAGTAGAATTCCGAGACGAATGCAATGGCGCAACCCTTTTCACTTAATTCTTCTTCTAAAAATTAAGTATTCTTAAATTTGTCAGTTTTAATATTTTAAAATTACGGGGTGTTACTTTCTCCCCTACTTAAAGGATTTCGTCCCCGAAATCTCCAAGTTAAGAAGAATGTATGTCCCACCATCCATCATCCATCTACTCATCCATCAATCACGAGCGTCCATTTTCCTTAAAAGATTCTAATTCTTTAATGAACATATGCAAAGTGTGTGTATATGTCCTTATCCTAATGCAAAATCAGGCGGTCTATTGATTCAGTTGACCTCCTTAATGAAAATCATGATAGTGCCATGCGTTCATTATGTATGCAAAAGAATCCTAATGATACATGTCATTTCTATATGAATGCACAACCATTCATCCAAATGCAACATCCATATAATAACACATTCAATATACATCCATTAATTTAAATATGCAACTCATCCATATGCAATATGAAAGTGTTTGGGCCGATCTAGTGCCTAATGTGTGTGTAAATGCATCCACGAGCAACCACTAACAAACGCTTTCATCCACCAAACATAACATGTCTCAAGCACATGTTTACAACCATAGGATTTTCTACCTAAAGATCGAAGATATAATCGAGAGGATACACTAAACGATAGAACAAATATTAACAAAGCGGTAGAAAAAGGAGAAGTTAAGAACATACCCTCAAAAAGGAAAGAGTATGACGCACATAACTTATCTTCCGTTTACCAAGTCGCGTCTCCTTGATCATCTCCCCATTGGACTTTAACCAACTTGACCTCTCGGTTGCGTAACTTCTTGACCTCCAATCCAAGGATGCATGTAGGAACTCGCCTAATTGTAGCATCTCCCTCTACTTCCACTTCTCTAAGCATGCTCGGCTCTACTACTTCTACGGTATCGTGTAAACACTTCCTCAAATGCGACACGTGAAATACGTCATGCACACCACTAAGTTTCTCGGGCAACTTCACTCTGTAGGCCATCTGTCCAATTCGCTCTGTAATGGGGAATGGCCCTACGAACCTTGGTGCCAATTTCCCTACAGATCCAAAATGAACTACATTCCTCAATGGTGATACTTTAATAAAAACCGTGTCTCCAACATCGAACTCAAGATCAGTTCGTCGTTTATCAGCTTATGACTTTTGCCGGTCTTGCATCGTCTTCATGCGTCATCGAATCAAGTCTATCTTCTCCGAAGTTTCCCTAACCATCTCGGGCCCAAGCAAAATCTTATCAGTAGATTACCACCAACAAGAAGGTGATCGACAAGGTCATCCATATAGAGCCTCAAAAGGTGCCATGCCAATGCTAGTTTGATAGTT
The DNA here is from genome assembly GCA_030737875.1 of Allium sativum. NCBI lineage: Eukaryota > Viridiplantae > Streptophyta > Magnoliopsida > Asparagales > Amaryllidaceae > Allium > Allium sativum. The sequence goes on along the minus strand of CM060924.1, from coordinate 936,080,466 downwards.
GTTGTTGTAGGCGCACTCTAATAATGGAAGATGTTCCTCCCATGTCCCTCCAAAGTCCAAGATGCATAACCTCAAAAGATCTTCTAGAATCCTATTCACTTTTTCTTTTTGGTCGTCCGTCTGAGGGTGATAAGCGGTGCTCAAACAAAATTGCGTTCCTACCGCCTCGTGCAAGCTCTTCCGAAACTCACAAGGGAAAATGGGATCTCGATCGCTTACGATACTAGAATGTATGTCGTGTAGACGAACTATCTCTCGGAGATAAACAGATGCTAACCATGCCGTTGTTCTTTTACTCTTAACGGGGATGAAATGGGCGCTCTTGGTAAGTCTATCTACTACTACCCAAATCCCCGTATTACCCTTCCTTGACCTCGGCAACCCGTCGACGAAATATATGGAAACACTCTCCCATTTCCACAGCGGAACTTCTAAAGGGTGAAGCAAACCTGTAACAACCCGGAAAATCAGAACCAGTTAAAATTTTTTAATTTGGCTATTTTAGTAATTTTGAATATTTAAAATAAATTATTTTAAATAATAACGACGAAAAGTCTATTTGAATCGATGTTTGAAAATAAATATATTTATTTTAATTTTAAACACTCCCTGAAATGGCGCGGCGGTTTGAAAATTTAAATTCAAACTTTGACTGAGTGTACCGGGTGCAAAATAAAATGGATTTTAGTGAAACCAAAAATATTTAAATCTGTTTATGAATATCTTTCTAACGAATCTGAAAAATCAAAATTCACATGGATTTTGATGTAAACCCCACATGGGTATTGGGACGATAATTTTACACATCGCCTAAGTATACAAATAGTAATATTTGTTTGATGGTTGAAACCCCACACGGGTTTGGGGATGATAATTAATTCACATCTCCCTTGGATTTAATTGTTTGTCAACCGATTGATTGACAGACTGTTATAAGCATTATTTAATTGTTTAATGCTTATGCAGTTGTAAATTGCACTCTGGATGTGAATTGAACGTTTAATAGTTGTTTATCACTATTTTTGAATACATGCGATGTATGGAATCCATATAAATAAAATATATGGTAATTGATTGAATCTGATTCCAATTTAGAATTAACGAATATTTTAAAATAATATTCAGTGAAGAATAAAAATAAGATTTTGATGTCCGATTTTGGATGGACACGAAAATATTGATATAATTTCGGATGAAATACTCCAAGTTTGAAAAGATAAAAGATATTTTTATCTGAAAGAAATGGTTAACAACTAGAATAAAGAAATGATAAGGTTTTAATATAACCAGAATTTTTCCAACGTTTGAATTGGAAATGATTTGAATGGAAATAATCTTCGGAATATTTCGATATTGGATTCCGTGATTTATACGGATATTGTTGAGGAATTTGGAAGATATATATATATATATCATTATTCTCAATACGATATCTGTTAGTTTCAGAATTTGATATTGAATATAAGTCAATATAATTTCTACTCAGAGCCTTGTATTTGATACCAAATTGGATTTTAGGTTTGTCGTGAATGGTGTCTTCAATTACATTATTCTTAAACCCAGTTTAGAAAAGGATAAATCTTTTAATTAAGATTAATGAAGTTTACCATTTAATACATATAACTGGAATTAAACAGAAGTTGATTTTGGGTGTATTGTGAAAGATGTTTTAAATAACATTTGTTCTTAAAACCCAATTAACAGTGAAGATGTGATTCGGAATTTATAAATCTTTTAACTAGTATTTTGTAACGACCCGGATTTTCAACGACTTTGGTTATCGACATAAACACGATGTCGATAACCAAAACACCGAAAAATCCTGGTAATTAGTGAAAGAAATTAGAGGGTGAGAAAAGATAAGATAGAAACTTAGAATAGAAGAAGAAGAAGAACACAACATCAGAGTAACACGAATCTCACAGCGGAACGAATAACATATAATAGATAACATATCCTTGAAATAAATCATTATATGTATACAATACATTATCAAAGTACAGCACTTACAACACAGCGGAAATAACTATAGCTATATGATCCTGAAGCCTCCTGCTCCAAGCTCTTCCAGTATATCTGTAAATCCCGACTACTTGACTGCCCATACAAATTTAGACACCCAAGAGTTTAGGGAAACAACAAAATAAACTCCGGGTCAGTCATGGGACTGGTATGAGTAAACAGTTTAAAACAGTTCAAGCAGATAGTCGATATCTCATTAGACCACGCCGTAAAACGGAACGGGTTTTTCCCTTATGAGAATCCAAATTAGCTTTATATCAAAAACCTTTTGATATTATAATAATGTCTATCAACCAAAACTATAATAATCACCTAGCAGAAACGCTTTCATCTCACGTTCTACATATATAGTATACAATCAAAACCGCAAGCACGTATTGGGAATTGATTTCCAACTATGACAAGGTATGGAACCACCTTTTGCTCGTGTACCTCTAGAGAGGAATACACTGGGTTCAACAAGAACATCTTGCAACCCGGCCACACATGACCGACCACTCATTTCGCTTGAGTGTATCGAATGTATATCACCAACAGTTGGGATCAGCAACTGTTTCCCGAATGGGACAGCATCAACAATAGATTTTTAGAAGTAAATGAAACTATAGATCAGGTGATTATACACTCTACTTCGGTGCGACCGACTTAGCCATGCTGCCTGCCCGATTTCTGTCATTTACCGGTTGATGAGGCTAGAAGCTATGCTTTGTCATCACACTAGATTCACTTTAAATGCCACATCGTCAAATCCATCAAATCACCGATTGACGTCCTCAACCATACATTATGTGTTAGCTAAAAGAAGTTTCCTTCTCCGCTTCCACTCTTGGTACAGTTGGAGAAATCAATATACGTGATCGTCTGGACATACTCTGTCAGACATTCGTCCATACAAGTCATCCAGGAACGGATGAACCGAAGGCACTATTCTGTAAACAGGATAGCTCTTGCATAACTCCGTCTTCAATTTCCTTTGGCATATATGATTCGCAACGCTTATGCCAATACAGAGTGGTTCTTTGGATAATAATCCAACCGGTCTCTCCATATTAACAACGTTAAAATGGTCAAAACTTCGATAGTCTGTGATTTAACTATCGAATAAAAACAAGTGTGCAAACAACGATATTATTTCCAAATGGAAATTATATCGATCAAACATCATTTAACATTCATCTCCTTAGTTCATTTTCCATCTCCTGTTTCCCTATGTTCAATATTCCTTATTTTATAAATTGGTAAAATATACGTTATTAACAATGAAAACATTTCCATTTCTTGTTTTCTTTATTAGAAAACATTTCTGGTTTCTTATTTGGAAAACATTTCCAAAGCTTCTTCATTGGACTTAGACAGATGTTTAAACAAACCATCGCGATGCCAACTCAAACCATTTCCTTTACTGCCGAACCTTAACTATTCCTTAGTTAAAACGAAGCCAATCAAGTTGGGGTAGAACTACCTCTCAGACCTTAACTGAACAACATTTCTAACTTTGGAATAGGCAAAGTTCACTTTATATTCCTTTTACTAACTTCCTTACTTAACCCTCCTTCGAATAGCTATATTCGATTGACTCTTTTCACTTAACTATATTCGATTTACCCTTATCAATTAACTTTATTGGACTAACACTATTGGATTAACTCTATTTGACTAGCGCTATTGATTTACTCATTTCACTTAACTCCTTTCAAATAGATTATATTCGAATACTCCTTTTTACCTTAACTCTAATCGATTAACTAACATCGATTAACTTCTTTTAACTTTATTCTCTAATCGATTAACTAATATCGATTAACTCCTTTTAACTTTATTCTCTAATCGATTAACTAACATCGATTAACTTCTTTTACTTTATCTCTAATCGATTAACTTCTTTTACTTTATCTCTAATCGATTAACTAACATCGATTAACTTCTTTTAACTTTATTTCTAATCGATTAACTAACATCGATTAACTTCTTTTAACTTTATCTTTAATCGATTAACTTCTTTTAACTTTATTTCTAATCGATTAACTAACATCGATTAACTTCTTTTACTTTATCTCTAATCGATTAACTAACATCGATTAACTCCTTTATTCTATTCGAATAAACTATTCATTTATATAGATTTACTTTTAATAACAGTTCTTCACTTTACAAATGATTTCCCTTTTATAAAACTCTATTCGTTTTAAAAACATTTTTCCCTTTTATTTACTTTCGAAATATTTCCTTTTACAAAATCTGTTGATTTTATAAAATCCCTTTATTTCAATATACATTGAAATAATTCTTTTTACATCCCAGGGTCTTTTATGATATTTAAAATATCGAATAAAAATGATCAACATCATTCCAACACCCATAATCCATAACAGATTATATAACACATCATATATCATAATATATGAAAACAGTAAAATAAATGTTGAGGAATCCAGTTGGATTCCTCCAACCTGTCTTCCTGCATCCACAGATGTTAAACAATATAATATAACATCACTTTCATTTCCATATGATATATTCTGTTAAACATAATCAATATAGAAATTCAACTAACTGACTAGCAGTTCAATCAAACAGTCAACACACAGTCAATCAGACAAATTCTAACAGTTCTAAAAATACAACATGAAATTATAAACTGTTTAGAGTTAGTGAGATTTACTCATTGTTGCGCGTTAACCGTTGAATAACGGTTTGCGTTATTTGACTCAGTCGGACAATTTATTTTACCATAAATTCATACGAGCCCCAATCCACTCCCAGTCAGTTCCATTGGGTAGTTTCCGTCCATACGATCCCAATGGATCAGACCGTTCCTGAAACTGACCACGTATGCGAGAGATATCACATTTAAAAGTTAACACATTATTTAGATTAAATTAAATTCAATTTAAATTATTTATATAAATGTATTGGGTCTTACCGTATCAATTTGGCCCGCCCGATTTCTACAGACCTGACCTGTACACACGTGTTTCCTCCCCGTTTCTAAACATTTGGATAGTTCCTTTACTTTCGAACTTCCCATTTTAAATTTCCATCTATAAGTCATACGTTACAAGTACTTTTTATCATTATATCTTTTCTGTCTCCTTTTAAACACTGGGCTGCACCGTTAATTTGCACTTCGGCCCATCTGCAACATTGAAGACCCAGCCTCCCTCATACATCTCCATCTTTCCCAATTTTTATCCCGCTTCAGTAAACAAGATTTTGAACCCACCCTTTGTATTTTGAACGCTACAACTTGCGGACACGCTGTCACCAGCGCCCAAAGGCCACTCCAATGTATAGACGCCCTCCAACAATGTACAGACGCCACTCCAATTATCAAGTATGCATGTATACGTCATGCACCCCCCCTTCATTCTCACGTTGTCTTCGCCCTCACCAAAACATCATGAACAAACCGCACTTTCATCCTTCAATAAACTATTGCTCGCCGTCATTGCGTCATTCCACCTACCCGGTTGTAACACCCCGCAAATTCTATAACTGTGAAATTAACAAATTAAAGTATAATTAATTTGAAATCAAAGAACCAAGGGAAACGGGATACGCCATTGCGTTCGTCTCGGAAAAATACGCGAAATAGAGTCCGAGTTTTCGAAAAACGGAGTCCGTATGAAGAAGATATGGCCTTCGAAGTTTTTGAATTAAATTTAAAATTCAAACAGAATAAAATAATTAAAAATCGGGCCCAATGGGCCAGGGCGGATAAACACCCGCCTAGGCCACCCAGGTCGACTGGGCTGTCGACCTGGGCTACCCATGTCGACAGGGCTGTCGACAGCCCTGTCGACAGGGGTGTCGACCTGGTCGAGCCCAGCCAACCTGGCTGGCCAGGTCTGTGTTTGGCCGATTTTCTGTGGTCTGCTTTGTCACTAGGGCTAGGTGGCAAGTTTTAATTGGTCTCTCTATCGAATGAATGGCTACGATCAATCCAAGCAACATCAATGGTCCTAATCAGTTCCTAACCTCTATATAAACAACCCTAGACTAAACCCTAATCTATTCATTCAAAAATAAGATCATAGCCGCCATGTTGCTGAGGAACGACTAGGAGTAGCCACCAAATTGGAGAGAGGATTAGGAGAAAGATTCTAAAGCTTAAAGCAACCTAAACAAATCAATTCAACAAAGGAATTTGCGTCTTCAATCCCTAAATTAGAGAATTCATCACACCATTGTAAGTAGAGTATTACTTTGGTATGAATAAACAATTGTGTTGGTTTGTATGCTTGAATTGTGGAAATAAAGTAATTCATATTTGTGCGTTCTTATCAATTTGAAATATTATATATGTTTGGATATTCTTGAATTATGTTATTCATGTTATAAAGAACTACATGCGGTAGTTCTATGCAAGTATACGTTTGGAATATTTCGCAATTTATGTAATCCATGTTGAAGCTACATGTATGTAGTTGATTTAAATTCATGCAAGTTTGGGGTTTTGCTACTATGCCATCATGATGTATATTTTTGTGCATAAATCAATTTGTAAGTAATTAAAACAAGTTTGGTTATTATAATCCATATGAAATTATGTTGAGAATTTAGCATCATGTATTAAGCCATGCTTTTGTAACTAGAAAACCTATTTGAAAACTTATGAATATGGCTAGGCTATGAATGATATTTGACATAATTGAAATCCATGATTAAGTCTATCTTGTTTACAAAAATTTTATGATGACATATGTGGTACATGGCTAGGTTAGGTTCAAAAAGTCCCTTTTGTAAGTTTACATGGCTAAAGTAAGAATCATGGTTTCATGTTAGAAATATTTATGCCATGCTTATGTTTGACATTATGCCATGCTTATGCTAGAAATATTTATGCCATGCTTATGTTTGACATTATGCCATGCTTATGCTAGAAATATTTATGCCATGCTTATGTTTGACATTATGCCTAAATAAGAATATAGGTTCATGTTGTAGTTAAACCTATGCAAGTTTACATGCTTTAATTCATGTCACCTATGTTTTATGACCAAAGTATATGTCACTACTATGCAAGTACACCAGTTTCTATTTTGTATTCCCAACGTCATATTGCAAGTTCATACGCTCACCTTCCCCTTTTCGTGTATGTAATCACGCCATAAGCCTCCCCTTTTCGCATGGCTAAATTGGGCTTTAAAAGGCTAAGCCCAATATATATATATAAACGGACGTGTAAAACGGGGGAAAATAACGTTGGGTTAAAATTACTAATGAATGAAAATATAAAATAGAAGGGCCCAAGTTCAAGTATGGGTTGGGCCCATGATTGGTGTAACCTTTACACCATTAACTTAATAATGGGCCGCAAATATTTACATATAAGAAATAAAGAAGAATGACAAAATATGTAAATGTAGAAAATACGATGTGTTTAACCCGAGGTTGGATTGAGTTGTGATGTAAACCTGCCCGGAACCGCCCGGCTGTCCAGTAGTCACAACAATACCTATCCAATGTGAGAGGTTAAACATGGAGCCCAACAAGGACCCGAGGTTAGACTGAGTTGTGGCGTAAGACTGCCCGGAACCAACCGGCAACAGGCAGCCACAACAATACCCGTCTAATGTGAGAGGTCAGGGCCTTAATAAGACAATTAAGGCTGAGTCAGGATTGTTAGGATTAAGTGAACTAAAGACTTAATCAAAATGGAACATGCTAAACAAAACGGACTGGTGGGGGTTAGGTTAGGAAACACTTAACCAACTTAGCATGCTGGCTAGAGATAGAAAACCTAGTAACGGGGGACCCTTTTCAGCAGTAACCCTAGAAGGTGTATCGGGATACCCTAAAACTAGGCAGGGTGGGGCACGATTACTGGGCTGATTGTAAGAGGTCAAATCGACGGCGGTGGTGTAGCAGTGTAGGTTCTAACGGGGTGCGGGCGTGCACACACTCGGGCGCAGAAAAATAAGGCACTGGACACCAGTAGCATACCTGTGCACTCTAGGATTGTGTCGGGCCGCCACCACGGGACTTGATACACCCCATGGTGGGACCAGCATAGGTAACTACAACATCGGGGGCCGTAAGACACATGTAACTATGCGAGTAGGAGCCGACCATCATAGAATGGATCACATCACCCTGATTTTGGGGTGCCAGTTGGAAACTAGTTTATATGGGTTCAGAGATCAACATGGGGTACGATAGTATATTCGACCCTAGACAACTTAACCAAGTTTATAGTGCATGCCCACTTCTTGTTTATACTTATCATACCCAGTTCTTTATTCATAGACAAAATAGTACTAGACTTACTCAGGCTTTATGTCTGACTCTACTTTTCTTTCGTCTTCTTTCTTCCATTCCCCCCCCCAGGTCCTCAGGGAGGGAACACAGCAGCTTGACCAACCTCAACATCCAGCTTGAAGAAGAGAAATGTATTGCTTGGACTTTTGTGACGGCAAGGAATTTCGCTCGGTCCGAACCAGTCGCTAAACCGACCCAGACCGCTCGAAACGCCCTATCGTTGAGAACACGACAAACAGAACGCGTACAGAAGAACATTTCATTGTATATTACAACAATGCATCAGATTACAAGAATATACAGAGTATAAATGAATATAACACAGAAATATCAGAGATTTAAATTACATTTAAATACATAGCAGCGGAAAATAATACAATACACAACTAGAAGAGATATACGGATACAAAGCTTTCCGGATATCATTCCAGCTGTAAACCAGGATCTTGTGAATATAAATCTGCAAAACCAAAACTACTAGCTGCCCGTGTCAAAATAAGGGCACCCAGAGTTTAGGTTAAAACAATAAACTCCAGGTCAGTCATGTGACTGGTGTGAGAACTAAAACAGTTATTAATCTTTATTTTAAATCATTAGGTAAATCAAGGGACCACGCCGTATAACACGGAACGGGTTTCCTCCCAAGAATACCAGTGCATAAAACAAACAGCGCAATGCTAAATAAAGAAAAATGAAGCTGTTATAAGACCCAGGTCCTATCACACAATGCAACGCAAGCCGGGGGATAGGGTTTTCCCTTATAACAGCCAAAGGATGCTTGATACGTTTTAAAACAAATCATTTGATACTATAATAAGTGCATAGTGTATAAAACAACTTCAAATCATAAGTACCAATCATAGGCGGCATGGGTACCATATATCATGTCGCCATATATAGGTTTACAAATAAAACCGCAAATGTCACGTATTTGGAAATTGGATTTCCATCTATGAACCGAGGCAAAAGATAGTCCTCAACCGATTCGAGACGCTCTAGCCCGTGTCTCAGGCAAGTACTCAGTCAAGCCTTGGATCCTCAGGGCCGGTCCACACGGAGTGGATTAAAATGCCTGAACATGCGTTTCCCCGCCCTATGGGGCGTAAACGAGCCAACTAAATGACTCCATCGGTTCGAGAACGACCGATCAATCCGAGGCGCCTCGCAACAGCAACAACCACATAAGTCAAACTCGTCAGGGCATGTAAAACCACTGACGCCACTTCTAGCTAGAAAGAAACGCATGCCCTCCCTGAGGTCCGTCTCCCGTTTTTGATTCATACCGGGTGTGAAACTCGCGAATCAAACGTTACACAAAGCTACGCCACAAAGGCCGTGCTTTGATCATCAACCACAAGACTTTGCTTTTCAACAGAAGCCTTGATCATTTGCATCTTAGCATGCCACACAGGCAAGCCATCCTATGCAACCGATATCAGTCACACAGAATGAAATCCGATGTCAGACACACAGTCCATTTACAAGTCCGTTCTGGGTCTGAACGAAACCGGAGGCACCTAGTACCCCGCATATCCATCGATCTCCAAGTACGTCTGGACGATCACTAACTGTTTCCATCTTCTTGGGTGTACAGCCCAATCAAGATCATCAGTTATCACCCAAACGACGTGAAGACCTCCGGTCTTCTACCATCGTCTTCATCTTCGACTTATCGTCGTATCAGTTATTCAGAATGGGATAAACCCGGTCTTTCCGAATAACTCACGTATATTTTATAAAAGTGTTACACAAACACAACATACGCCTCATTCCAACTCATTAGTCATTAACCGTAAATTAATCAAGAGAATAATTCCCCAAATATTAACCCCGAAGGCCGAAACCAACATCAGATCAATACCCAGAAAACCATTCTACTTAGCTAACCGACAGTTAGTTTCTAAATTTCACGTTCAAATCTAATTAAAGATTTAACTATCGCCTGGAGCAAAACTGGTGATGCTCCATTCTCGATCTTTTCAATCTAATTAAAGATTCATTAAAACTCCACTTAGTTTTAATCTGTGACTGGGTTAAAGAATCAGTGTCATTTAAAACACGGTTCACGATAAACCCAAAGTCACATCCCATTAATTATCGGGTTAAAGAACAAGTGTTATTTAAAACACTGTTCACGATAAACCCAAAAATCAATATCCATTCAATTCCAATTAAATATTATTTAATTGGTACACTTCATTAAATCTAAATAAAAAAAAGATTTAATCTTTTCTCAACTGGGTTCAAGAACAGTGTTAGTGAAGACACCATTCACGACAAACCCAAATCACATTCATTAATTATCGGGTTAAAGAACAAGTGTTATTTAAAACACTGTTCACGATAAACCCAAAAATCAATATCAATTCAATTCCAATTAAATATTATTTAATTGGTACACTTCATTAAATCTAAATAAAAAGATTTAATTTTTTCTCAACTGGGTTCAAGAACAGTGTTAGTGAAGACACCATTCACGACAAACCCAAATCACATTCGATATTAAACACAAGGCTCTGAATAGAAAATATATCGGCCTATATTCAATATCAAATTCTACGATTAACAAATGTCGTAGTGGAAATAACGATATAAAAATATATCTTTCAAATTTCCATAACAACACCTGTATAATCACAAATTCCAACATCGAAATATTCCGAAGACAATTTCGATTCAAATCCACTCCGATGCAATCATTGGAAATTTTGGTTATTTTCAAAACCCTTTTCGAATTCAATTTATTTATTTAAAAATAAATAGAATTATAATTCTAGTTCAAAACTAGTTCATTTCGATAAAAATCTATTTTTATCTTTTCAAATATGGAGTTTTTCATCCCAAATCTTCACAAATCATTTCTTATGATTTTACACAAATTATTGCTATTTTTAATAATTTTATCAAGGCCCGTACAGTCGATTTCCATCAATGGCCATCGAACTGCACTTACAGCGACCTTTTTCGAATTTGATTTGGACATAATTCCAAATCCAACCGTTAGATTTCAAATTTCTAATCTTCGTTAGAAAGCTCTTTTCGATACGAACCCAACGGTTCCGGTTTTAGGAGAATCCGACGGTCGGATCTCCCGCAATGTCCGTTTGAAATAAATGGTCGAAATTCACGAACTACCGCGGCGCGGCGCGTTCTATTCAGGCCATTATATTATATATATATAATATATATTTTGTCGATTTCTATTTAAAACGAATTTTATAAATCGTTTTAATTTCATTTCAAAAGCAATTTCAACTTCCATTTCAATTCAAATCAAAATTGAATTCTTCTTTATAAATTCGTTTTAAAATTCATTTCTATTCAATTCAAATTTCAATTCAATTTGAATTCATTTCAATTTGCTTTCATTTCAATTTGAATTCGTTTTCAATTCATTTTGAATTCGTTTTCAATTCAATTCATTTCGAAATCGTTTTCAATTCAATTCATTTCGAAATCGTTTTCAATTCAATTCATTTCGAAATCGATAAAATCGATATAAATATCGTTCACGTCAAAATGGCGTCTATCTAATCAACACGGCTTCATAAATTTCTATTTTTCAAAATAGTTGTTATTATCAAAATATTTCGTTCAACACATGACCAATCTCAATGAATGAGTACTGTCAACACATGAACCTTTATTTTATATTGATAAAGATGTAAATTTTAATATTAAAATATTTCGTTCAACACATGACCAATCTCAATGGATGAGTACTGTCAACACATGAACTTTTATTTTATATTATTCTTTGTTTTTCAAATTGGAATGAGGCCCAATCAATTACCATATAAAATTAATTATATGGATTTTCATACAACACATGTATATCATAGCATTGAAAAATAATCAACCATCAACCAAAGTGCACTACACTGTATAAGCATCAAATATAGATATTCAACGCTTAAAACAGCCTGTCAATCAACCGATCGACATAATTAATAAATCAGGATGAGTGAACTTCAAATTTCATCCCAACACCCGTGCGGGGTTTCAAACAATCAAACACACATTTTATTTGTGCTCTTGGGCGATGTGCAAAATTTATCGACCCAATCAATGTCCTTCAAATAGGTGTACATAAACAAACCGTCCGGCTTGTAAATGAATATTTATTTATTCACATTCACGTTAAAAATTATATTTTTAACGATAAAACATTTTATTTTAACATATGAATTTCTATTCAGTTCATTCTTTAAATAAAATGGTATTTTTATTTTTCTAACATATTTTAGAAAATTTCGGCGGCATAACGGCACGATACTAGAAACGGGACGAGGCCTAGCCTTATCCCCGGTCTAGTGAAGGCCCACGCCATTCACACATCAATCATATCAATTTTATTATGCAAACCACAAAATTTGGAGTAAGTGTCTAACCTAGCCTTACTCCTTCGCCTTATAACGGCGCACGTCTAACCCTAACCAATTTATCGATTCGATTTTTCACACCACAAACCACATTCAAACCAATTTCACAATCAATAACCAACCAGCCAAACAAACAAGTCCATGGTCTGTGGACGATTGTGTCGGGTGCTACTAAGCACCGTCTGCATCCTAGTATATATATATAACTAGAAATAAAATTGAAAGGTGAGAAATTCTCACATATAGCTATCCAGCTCCACGGCACTTCATTTGCAGAAGTCTTCGTCGTTTCGCCTTTTTGTCACATTCGTTGTCCGCTTTCACTACATATGTAAAAATCGAATTTTTTCTTCGTTATTCAATATATAAAAATCGAATTTTTAGTTCGCTATTCAATATATAAAAATCGAATTTTTACTTCAAAGTTCAATATATAAAAATCGAATTTTTAATTCGATGTTCAATATATAAAAATCATATTTCAAAGATATAGATTCCGCCTTTTCAAAAGTAAAGATTATATCTTTAATATTCCTACGGTGTAAAAATTATATTTTTATTACTTTAAAAATATAATTTTCATATCTTACTTCTTTTAAATCTTTTACTTTTTAAAGTTTAAATTTTTTTTTCCTTTTAAAGTTCAAATTAAAAATCAGTTTTTAAAATCTTTTATAAAATCAGTTTTCAAAATCTTTTATAAAAATTACAGTTTTAAAATCTTTTTTTTTAAATTACAGTTTTATTTCTCTGTAAATTTCAGTTTTCTTTCTCTGTTTAAAAATCGAAATCTTTAAATTAAAAATAGAAATGAACTAAAATAAATAACGTACCTTTACCTGCGAAAGGGGGGGGCGACTCGTCTTCTTCGGCGGCAAGGCGTCGCTGCTTCGGGGGTTGCGCTCGATGATTTGGGGGTTTGGGTCGATGGAGATAGAATCGGGAAGAGGGGCGCGGTTTGATTGGGCGGAGCAACAGGAAGTGGAGGAAGAAGAAGAAGGTGTCGCGACAGCGGCAGGGGGTGGGGATCGGTCATCGTGGTCTTCGAGGGGACTGGGCGCTTGAGGGAGTCGGCCAGGAATGGGGGGGAAGACCTGGTGGTGGCGATGGCGTCAGGCGCCATCGATTTGGGAAAAATCGATCTTTTCGTTTTTTTTTTCCCTACTGCTTCTCTGCTAAACGAAGAATGGGGGGGGGGGCCAGAGCAAAGTTAAGGGGAGAGAAAAGAAAAATTTTTAATTTTTAATTTAATTAATTATTTAATCTAATAGAAGTTGAGTTTTTATTTCGACCTCGAAACGAGGTCCACCGACTGTCGTCCATAGCGTTTCACCCCCATTCCGAACTCAATGGGATATGCCACGTGGGCTGATTCGACTGTTTGAATCAGTTTCCGTTAAATTTACATTTAAATCACTATATTGAATTTTAAACGTACATTTCCAACTACCGGGGTCACATACTAACTAGAAAAATTCCAGAAAAAATATTTTCTAGCTTCGTATTGACGATACGGTCCTAACAAAACTAGTTTCGTCGAATTCTGAGATCGTTAGAAAAATGGCCAATTTCCAGTCGATTAAAATCAACAGAAACTGGTCAAACGCGTTTTCTTTTGCCACGCTCACATATTGATTCGAAAAATTATGAAATTTGAAACCTAGCAATAACTTAACATCACGGACCCAACAAAACTGGTTTCGTCGAAATCCGAGGTCGTTTGCAAAGTTGCTATTTTTAAGGGCCTGAATTCCATAGCGACTATTCAGAATTTTCAACTGGACATATCTTTTGATTCCCGCTAAGAAATTTTGATCATTCGGATTCGTTGGAAAGATATTCACTATTAGATTCCATTATTTTTGGTTTCACTAAAATCCGGATTGTTTTGCACCCGGTACATTCAATTGAAGTTTGAAATCGAATTATCGAACTACCGCCCCATTTTCAATTCTATTTATAATTATATATAATTATTATATATTCTAACGACGTCGTATATAATATATACGTTCGAATTCTATTCAACTAAATTTCTCGTCGATATTATTTAAAATAATCTATTTTAAATATTCAAAATCCGCTAAAATTGCCAAAATAAAATTTTCAAACTGGCTCGCATTTTACGGGTTGTTACAATCTCCCCCACTTAAAACTTTTCGTCCCCGAAAAGGAACAAAGTCGAAAGTGGTTTGATTATTTAGCTCTACATTCGATCTGGCTTCCATTCTCCAACTTTTTAGTTTCTGAGAATTTTCAAAATTTCAAAAATTTGGCTAACACCCTAAATTTTCGAAAAAATTTCGCCATAACCTCCCCTGCACCGGGAGCATCGGGGAATTTCAAATAGCTTCCCCGGTCCTTCAGATCTCAAAAAGAAAAAGAAAAAGCCAAGCGGCTAGCCAATAGGCTCACAAAATCATCATCACCCAAACAAAACAGGAAATTATGTAGTAAACATGTACCTATTTGTCGGGCAAACAAATTTTATTCTCTGCTCTAGCCTCCTTGCTATGACCTGTTCAATATAAGTATATGCATATGCAAGCAAATGCGACCAAATTTCAATAAAATTCAATATTTGACTCAAATGAACTAAATGGTTCAAATTTTAATTATTCAAACAATAGCCAAACAATACAACCATCAATCTATTAGTTGATTAGTTTTTCAAATGCATAACTTTGATATATATACAGAAAATCATGTTTTTGATGCCAATTCACAACAATGTGTTCTAGCTATATATAAGATTTGGTTCTCACACCAGTCTAATGGAAATATATAGATATCACACCTTCGAAACACGAATATAAATACTGATAATGCGGCCGCATTACCAAAATTATCTCCGGGCGACTAGAGTGTGATTCCATATCTATCCAGTATATTAAAATTTCAAATACACGCGGATCAGACGTATACGCAAAGTCTATATATACTGGATTGTCCACATTCAATATAAATAATCAAATACGAATAATTGATTTAAATTTTCAAAACAAAATTGGTTTTCATTTGAAAAATATACTCTTCACACTCGTTCTAGGATACTACTGATCCTATCTCTAACGAGTCATTCTAATTGGATATTACTAACCCAATATCTGATGAATTCTTTCATATGGTTCTAATGTGCCTTGTTCTCTGCTTTGTAAACCAAAGCTCTGATACCAACTGTGACGGCAAGGAATTTCGCTCGGTCCGAACCAGTCGCTAAACCGACCCAGACCGCTCGAAACGCCCTATCGTTGAGAACACGACAAACAGAACGCGTACAGAAGAACATTTCATTGTATATTACAACAATGCATCAGATTACAAGAATATACAGAGTATAAATGAATATAACACAGAAATATCAGAGATTTAAATTACATTTAAATACATAGCAGCGGAAAATAATACAATACACAACTAGAAGAGATATACGGATACAAAGCTTTCCGGATATCATTCCAGCTGTAAACCAGGATCCTGTGAATATAAATCTGCAAAACCAAAACTACTAGCTGCCCGTGTCAAAATAAGGGCACCCAGAGTTTAGGTTAAAACAATAAACTCCAGGTCAGTCATGTGACTGGTGTGAGAACTAAAACAGTTATTAATCTTTATTTTAAATCATTAGGTAAATCAAGGGACCACGCCGTATAACACGGAACGGGTTTCCTCCCAAGAATACCAGTGCATAAAACAAACAGCGCAATGCTAAATAAAGAAAAATGAAGCTGTTATAAGACCCAGGTCCTATCACACAATGCAACGCAAGCCGGGGGATAGGGTTTTCCCTTATAACAGCCAAAGGATGCTTGATACGTTTTAAAACAAATCATTTGATACTATAATAAGTGCATAGTGTATAAAACAACTTCAAATCATAAGTACCAATCATAGGCGGCATGGGTACCATATATCATGTCGCCATATATAGGTTTACAAATAAAACCGCAAATGTCACGTATTTGGAAATTGGATTTCCATCTATGAACCGAGGCAAAAGATAGTCCTCAACCGATTCGAGACGCTCTAGCCCGTGTCTCAGGCAAGTACTCAGTCAAGCCTTGGATCCTCAGGGCCGGTCCACACGGAGTGGATTAAAATGCCTGAACATGCGTTTCCCCGCCCTATGGGGCGTAAACGAGCCAACTAAATGACTCCATCGGTTCGAGAACGACCGATCAATCCGAGGCGCCTCGCAACAGCAACAACCACATAAGTCAAACTCGTCAGGGCGTGTAAAACCACTGACGCCACTTCTAGCTAGAAAGAAACGCATGCCCTCCCTGAGGTCCGTCTCCCGTTTTTGATTCATACCGGGTGTGAAACTCGCGAATCAAACGTTACACAAAGCTACGCCACAAAGGCCGTGCTTTGATCATCAACCACAAGACTTTGCTTTTCAACAGAAGCCTTGATCATTTGCATCTTAGCATGCCACACAGGCAAGCCATCCTATGCAACCGATATCAGTCACACAGAATGAAATCCGATGTCAGACACACAGTCCATTTACAAGTCCGTTCTGGGTCTGAACGAAACCGGAGGCACCTAGTACCCCGCATATCCATCGATCTCCAAGTACGTCTGGACGATCACTAACTGTTTCCATCTTCTTGGGTGTACAGCCCAATCAAGATCATCAGTTATCACCCAAACGACGTGAAGACCTCCGGTCTTCTACCATCGTCTTCATCTTCGACTTATCGTCGTATCAGTTATTCAGAATGGGATAAACCCGGTCTTTCCGAATAACTCGCGTATATTTTATAAAAGTGTTACACAAACACAACATACGCCTCATTCCAACTCATTAGTCATTAACCGTAAATTAATCAAGAGAATAATTCCCCAAATATTAACCCCGAAGGCCGAAACCAACATCAGATCAATACCCAGAAAACCATTCTACTTAGCTAACCGACAGTTAGTTTCTAAATTTCACGTTCAAATCTAATTAAAGATTTAACTATCGCCTGGAGCAAAACTGGTGATACTCCATTCTCGATCTTTTCAATCTAATTAAAGATTCATTAAAACTCCACTTAGTTTTAATCTGTGACTGGGTTAAAGAATCAGTGTCATTTAAAACACGGTTCACGATAAACCCAAAGTCACATCCCATTAATTATCGGGTTAAAGAACAAGTGTTATTTAAAACACTGTTCACGATAAACCCAAAAATCAATATCCATTCAATTCCAATTAAATATTATTTAATTGGTACACTTCATTAAATCTAAATAAAAAAAAGATTTAATCTTTTCTCAACTGGGTTCAAGAACAGTGTTAGTGAAGACACCATTCACGACAAACCCAAATCACATTCATTAATTATCGGGTTAAAGAATAAGTGTTATTTAAAACACTGTTCACGATAAACCCAAAAATCAATATCAATTCAATTCCAATTAAATATTATTTAATTGGTACACTTCATTAAATCTAAATAAAAAGATTTAATCTTTTCTCAACTGGGTTCAAGAACAGTGTTAGTGAAGACACCATTCACGACAAACCCAAATCACATTCGATATTAAACACAAGGCTCTGAATAGAAAATATATCGGCCTATATTCAATATCAAATTCTATGATTAACAAATGTCGTAGTGGAAATAACGATATAAAAATATATCTTTCAAATTTCCATAACAACACCTGTATAATCACGAATTCCAACATCGAAATATTCCGAAGACAATTTCGATTCAAATCCACTCCGATGCAATCATTGGAAATTTTGGTTATTTTCAAAACCCTTTTCGAATTCAATTTATTTATTTAAAAATAAATAGAATTATAATTCTAGTTCAAAACTAGTTCATTTCGATAAAAATCTATTTTTATCTTTTCAAATATGGAGTTTTTCATCCCAAATCTTCACAAATCATTTCTTATGATTTTACACAAATTATTGCTATTTTTAATAATTTTATCAAGGCCCGTACAGTCGATTTCCATCAATGGCCATCGAACTGCACTTACAGCGACCTTTTTCGAATTTGATTTGGACATAATTCCAAATCCAACCGTTAGATTTCAAATTTCTAATCTTCGTTAGAAAGCTCTTTTCGATACGAACCCAACGGTTCCGGTTTTAGGAGAATCCGACGGTCGGATCTCCCGCAATGTCCGTTTGAAATAAATGGTCGAAATTCACGAACTACCGCGGCGCGGCGCGTTCTATTCAGGCCATTATATTATATATATATAATATATATTTTGTCGATTTCTATTTAAAACGAATTTTATAAATCGTTTTAATTTCATTTCAAAAGCAATTTCAACTTCCATTTCAATTCAAATCAAAATTGAATTCTTCTTTATAAATTCGTTTTAAAATTCATTTCTATTCAATTCAAATTTCAATTCAATTTGAATTCATTTCAATTTGCTTTCATTTCAATTTGAATTCGTTTTCAATTCATTTTGAATTCGTTTTCAATTCAATTCATTTCGAAATCGTTTTCAATTCAATTCATTTCGAAATCGTTTTCAATTCAATTCATTTCGAAATCGATAAAATCGATATAAATATCGTTCACGTCAAAATGGCGTCTATCTAATCAACACGGCTTCATAAATTTCTATTTTTCAAAATAGTTGTTATTATCAAAATATTTCGTTCAACACATGACCAATCTCAATGAATGAGTACTGTCAACACATGAACCTTTATTTTATATTGATAAAGATGTAAATTTTAATATTAAAATATTTCGTTCAACACATGACCAATCTCAATGGATGAGTACTGTCAACACATGAACTTTTATTTTATATTATTCTTTGTTTTTCAAATTGGAATGAGGCCCAATCAATTACCATATAAAATTAATTATATGGATTTTCATACAACACATGTATATCATAGCATTGAAAAATAATCAACCATCAACCAAAGTGCACTACACTGTATAAGCATCAAATATAGATATTCAACGCTTAAAACAGCCTGTCAATCAACCGATCGACATAATTAATAAATCAGGATGAGTGAACTTCAAATTTCATCCCAACACCCGTGCGGGGTTTCAAACAATCAAACACACATTTTATTTGTGCTCTTGGGCGATGTGCAAAATTTATCGACCCAATCAATGTCCTTCAAATAGGTGTACATAAACAAACCGTCCGGCTTGTAAATGAATATTTATTTATTCACATTCACGTTAAAAATTATATTTTTAACGATAAAACATTTTATTTTAACATATGAATTTCTATTCAGTTCATTCTTTAAATAAAATGGTATTTTTATTTTTCTAACATATTTTAGAAAATTTCGGCGGCATAACGGCACGATACTAGAAACGGGACGAGGCCTAGCCTTATCCCCGGTCTAGTGAAGGCCCACGCCATTCACACATCAATCATATCAATTTTATTATGCAAACCACAAAATTTGGAGTAAGTGTCTAACCTAGCCTTACTCCTTCGCCTTATAACGGCGCACGTCTAACCCTAACCAATTTATCGATTCGATTTTTCACACCACAAACCACATTCAAACCAATTTCACAATCAATAACCAAACAGCCAAACAAACAAGTCCATGGTCTGTGGACGATTGTGTCGGGTGCTACTAAGCACCGTCTGCATCCTAGTATATATATATAACTAGAAATAAAATTGAAAGGTGAGAAATTCTCACATATAGCTATCCAGCTCCACGGCACTTCATTTGCAGAAGTCTTCGTCGTTTCGCCTTTTTGTCACATTCGTTGTCCGCTTTCACTACATATGTAAAAATCGAATTTTTTCTTCGTTATTCAATATATAAAAATCGAATTTTTAGTTCGCTATTCAATATATAAAAATCGAATTTTTACTTCAAAGTTCAATATATAAAAATCGAATTTTTAATTCGATGTTCAATATATAAAAATCATATTTCAAAGATATAGATTCCGCCTTTTCAAAAATAAAGATTATATCTTTAATATTCCTACGGTGTAAAAATTATATTTTTATTACTTTAAAAATATAATTTTCATATCTTACTTCTTTTAAATCTTTTACTTTTTAAAGTTTAATTTTTTTTTTCCTTTTAAAGTTCAAATTAAAAATCAGTTTTTAAAATCTTTTATAAAATCAGTTTTCAAAATCTTTTATAAAAATTACAGTTTTAAAATCTTTTTTTTTTAAATTACAGTTTTATTTCTCTGTAAATTTCAGTTTTCTTTCTCTGTTTAAAAATCGAAATCTTTAAATTAAAAATAGAAATGAACTAAAATAAATAACGTACCTTTACCTGCGAAAGGGGGGGGGGCGACTCGTCTTCTTCGGCGGCAAGGCGTCGCTGCTTCGGGGGTTGCGCTCGATGATTTGGGGGTTTGGGTCGATGGAGATAGAATCGGGAAGAGGGGCGCGGTTTGATTGGGCGGAGCAACAGGAAGTGGAGGAAGAAGAAGAAGGTGTCGCGACAGCCGCAGGGGGTGGGGATCGGTCATCGTGGTCTTCGAGGGGACTGGGCGCTTGAGGGAGTCGGCCAGGAATGGGGGGGAAGACCTGGTGGTGGCGATGGCGTCAGGCGCCATCGATTTGGGAAAAATCGATCTTTTCGTTTTTTTTTTCCTACTGCTTCTCTGCTAAACGAAGAATAGGGGGGGGGGGGGGCCAGAGCAAAGTTAAGGGGAGAGAAAAGAAAAATTTTTAATTTTAAATTTAATTAATTATTTAATCTAATAGAAGTTGAGTTTTTATTTCGACCTCGAAACGAGGTCCACCGACTGTCGTCCATAGCGTTTCACCCCCATTCCGAACTCAATGGGATATGCCACGTGGGCTGATTCGACTGTTTGAATCAGTTTCCGTTAAATTTACATTTAAATCACTATATTGAATTTTAAACGTACATTTCCAACTACCGGGGTCACATACTAACTAGAAAAATTCCAGAAAAAATATTTTCTAGCTTCGTATTGACGATACGGTCCTAACAAAACTAGTTTCGTCGAATTCTGAGATCGTTAGAAAAATGGCCAATTTCCAGTCGATTAAAATCAACAGAAACTGGTCAAACGCGTTTTCTTTTGCCACGCTCACATATTGATTCGAAAAATTATGAAATTTGAAACCTAGCAATAACTTAACATCACGGACCCAACAAAACTGGTTTCGTCGAAATCCGAGGTCGTTTGCAAAATTGCTATTTTTAAGGGCCTGAATTCCATAGCGACTATTCAGAATTTTCAACTGGACATATCTTTTGATTCCCGCTAAGAAATTTTGATCATTCGGATTCGTTGGAAAGATATTCACTATTAGATTCCATTATTTTTGGTTTCACTAAAATCCGGATTGTTTTGCACCCGGTACATTCAATTGAAGTTTGAAATCGAATTATCGAACTACCGCCCCATTTTCAATTCTATTTATAATTATATATAATTATTATATATTCTAACGACGTCGTATATAATATATACGTTCGAATTCTATTCAACTAAATTTCTCGTCGATATTATTTAAAATAATATATTTTAAATATTCAAAATCCGCTAAAATTGCCAAAATAAAATTTTCAAACTGGCTCGCATTTTACGGGTTGTTACAACTTTCCTGTTTTGAACTATGGCTTTGGACAATCCACTATGGGGCTTTTGCAGTTTATCTATGTTTTATTTATGCTTCTTTAAAAATAATGTACTCAAGACAGATTATGAAAGTGTTATGTTATGTTTTTGGAAAGGATGTTGTTGTAACACGTATTTGACTTTATGAAATAAAGTTTGTTGTTCTTCCGCTGTTTACAAATATGTGTTCTTATATCTGTCTTGTATATCTGTGACTTGTACTTATAAACCTCCACCAAAATTAGGGCATTCCCTTTGAGAGTGACCCTAACGGAGGTGGGGTGTTTCACTTGGTATCAGAGCATAGGTTTACCAGATAAGATAAAAAGTTTTGAAAAATTATTTTCAAAAAGGAAATTTAAAGAAGCATTTTTTTAAAAAAAAGAGAAAAATATTATTTTATTTCTAAAAGGCAAAGTCCACTCCCCAAAGCCATAGGTATTATCTCTTATCCTTCGTTTTGAATCTATCCTTTTTGTTTCAGCATGTCCCAAGAACTTAACTTGCCGGAAGGGGTGCCAATACCTGGTTGGTTTAGACGGTTCTTAGAAGCAAGGGCCACTCAGCCAGATCCTACTGTTCCTCCTCCCCCAGCTGAAGGAAATCATCCAGCTGCAGCGGCACCTTTTCCTCCACCTCCTCCTCGGGGAAACACGTTTGCTAAGATATGTAAAGATTTTAAAGCTATGGGAGGAAGGGATTTCCATGGAACTGAGTCCTTCGTGGCAGCTAGAAATTGGCTGAAAGAAACGGAGGACCTATTCATCATCTTTGAGGTAGAAGATAAGCAAAAAGTACAATTGGCAGTATGGCTATTGAAGGGCGAGGCTTCCTACTGGTGGGAAGTCACTAATGCTGAAAGACCAGTGGAGACATGGGAGGACTTTAGGGCAAGGTTTGAGACCAAATTTCTCTCAGATGCGGAAAGAAGTTTGCAGTTGGAAAAATTCTTATTTCTTAAGCAAGGGGACAAGACAGTCAGAGAGTATGTGAATCAGTTCGATGAGCTGGCTAGGTTTGGACTTGACCTAGTCAACACCCCGCACAAGAAGGCTCTCCGTTTCGTCAAAGGGTTAAATGAGCCATTACACAGTTTGGCCATGACCCATATACCCATGGGGGCCACGTATGAAAGATTGGTGCAAATGGCATTGCTGAATGAAGAGGACAAGGGCAAGAAGGAGACCAAGGCAGAAAGCTCTCAAGGGAAGAAAGAGGGTTTGCAGCCTAAGAAGACAGACTTTAAGAAAGGCGGGAAAGGCAACAAAGAGAAGAGGAAGTGCAATTTCTGTGGCAAAGTGGGGCACTTAGTAAAGGACTGCCGGAAAAAGAAGGCCAAGGAGAATGGTGGGTGCTTTTCTTGCGGTGAGACAGGCCACAGGGCTAAGGACTGCCCAAAGAAACGAGGACAGGGGCAGAGGGCTGGACCCACCCCAGGGGCACAGGTTCATGTGCTGGAAGCGCCACCATTGCAACAGCGAGGTATAAATACTTCTGTAGAAAGTGTAGTTTATCTTTATGATCACCCCGTTCGCACTTTATTTGATTCTGGCGCATCACACTCCTTTATCTCGTCTGCTTTAGTAGAATCTCTGCACCTAAAAACTAGTATGGTAGAGGACCCCTTAATTGTTTCAAACCCAATTGGGGGCCCAGCTCATTTGTCTATGATCTGTCTGGATTTGAAAATTTCTATCCTAAGTGTTGAATTTCAATGTAGTGCCTTTGTTTTGGGCTTTTCGGGGTATGGTTTGATTTTGGGTATGGATTGGCTATCCAGTAATGGGGCCATCCTTGATTGTGAGAAAAGGGTTGTTAGGCTCCTAACCCAGCTCGGTAATACTTTGGAAATTTCTTGTAATCCCTCGTATGCGGTTATGCTTAGTTATCTTGAATCGCTAGATGCCTCTGTTGAAAATTTGAAATCAGTTAGAGTGGTCCGGGAATATCCGGATGTCTTCGAAGAGGTGAAGGGCTTGCCTCCGAAGCGGGAAATAGACTTCCGCATATATCTTGTAGATAATGCAAAGCCCGTTGCGTTGCCAGTTAGACATATGGCTCCACGAGAAAGGAAAGAGCTCAGTAAACAGATTAAAGAGCTTCTAGAAAAGGGGTTCATTAGGAGGAGCATTTCAGAATGGGGCGCTCTTGTGGTGTTCGCTACAAAGGCGGATGGTTCACTCCGTCTATGTGTTGACTATAGGGAGCTCAACAAGCTAACGAAAAAGAATAGGCACCCTCTCCCTAGAATTGACGATTTATTTGACCAGCTTGTAGGAGCGTCTGTTTTCTCCCAACTCGATTTAGCAACCGGTTTTCATCAGCTAAGTGTGGCTGAAGATAGCATCGATAAAACGGCGTTCAGAACCCCAGACGGCTTCTTTGAATGGCTTGTCATGCCTTTCGGTTTGACAAATGCACCTGCTTACTTTGTGGACCTAATGAGTAGGGTATTTAGAGATTTCCTCAACAAATTCGTAGTGGTCTTCGTAGATGATATCCTTATCTTCTCAAAGAGTGAAGAGGAACATGCTCAACACTTAAGGGCAATCATGGAAACTTTGCGAGTCCATCAACTAAAAGCCAAATTCTCCAAATGCCACTTTTGGAGAGAAGAGGTGAGGTTCCTTGGGCACATAGTATCCAAACAAGGGTTAGCAGTGGACCCTGCTAAGGTAGTGGCGGTACAGGATTGGAAGACACCAAGGAATGCAACTGAGGTCCGAAGCTTCCTTGGACTAGCAGGTTTCTATCGAAAGTTCATAAGGGATTTTGCGAAAATCTCAGCTCCGCTCACGAAATTAACTAAGAAGAATCTAGTGTTCAATTGGGATTTGGATTGCGAGTTTGCTTTCCAACGACTGAAAAGGGCTCTCACAACAGCCCCAGTTTTGACGCTGCCAGATAGGAGCAAGATGTTCACTGTTTATACGGATGCATGTGGGACAGGGCTAGGCGCCGTCTTAATGCAAGAAGGAAGGGTAGTAGCTTATGGCGGGAGGCAGTTGAAAGTGCACGAAAAGAACTACCCAACCCACGATCTTGAGTTAGCCGCCATCGTCTTTGCACTCAAGTCTTGGCGACACTATCTCCTAGGTGAGAAGTTCGAACTTTACACTGACCATAAATCGTTGAAATATCTTTTCTCGCAGAAGGATCTTAACTTAAGGCAGCAAAGATGGATGGAGTTTCTTGCCTCGTACGATTTCGAAATCTCCTACACCCCGGGCAAAGGCAACGTAGTGGCAGACGCGTTGAGCCGAAAGAAATTGACCCTAAGCCCGTTGTTTGTTGAAAGACAAAGCCTAGAGTTTATAGCCAGCTTCGACTTTAGGCCTTCCTCCGATTTCGTACCAGGCTTGTTAGCATCTCTCGAAGTGCGCCCAACTTTAGTGGATTCAGTAGGGACAGCACAACGCGAAGACCCTCAACTTGTGGAAATAATTGATAGGTTAATTAGGGGTGAGACTTCAAGTCACCTCAACAGATACTCCATCGACGATAAGGGTTTGCTAAGGCGAGACGGAAGACTATGCGTCCCACAGACAAAAGATTTAATAAAGAAGGTTCTCGAGGAAGCACATCACTCCAAGATGACGATACACCCAGGCGGAGATAAAATGTACAAAGATATAAAAAGGACTTTCTTCTGGAACGGCATGAAAAAGGACGTGGCAGAATTCGTTTCTAAGTGCATGGTGTGCCAACAGGTTAAGGCGGAACAGAAAAAGCCTGGCGGACTGCTACATCCTCTGGAGGTCCCGCAGTGGAAGTGGGATAGCATCTCAATGGACTTCATCGATGGGCTGCCTAGGTCTAGGAGAGGCAACACTAGCATTTGGGTAATAGTGGATAGGCTTACTAAGAGCGCCCACTTTTTACCTGTCAAAAGTAAAAGAACTGCCTCATCCCTAGCATCACTTTACCTCAAGGAAATCGTTCGACTCCATGGAATACCATCTAGCATTGTTAGTGACCGAGACCCCATCTTCACCAGCGAGTTTTGGCGGAGTCTGCAAGAAGCAGTAGGAACGCAGTTATGCTTGAGCACAGCCTATCATCCCCAAACCGACGGCCAAACAGAGAGAGTGAACAGAGTTTTGGAAGACCTTTTAAGACTGTGCGTCCTTGACTTCGGAGGGACATGGGAAGACCACCTTCCTTTGGTGGAATTTGCCTACAACAACAGCTATCAAGCAACCATCGGAATGGCGCCCTTCGAAGCTTTGTATGGAAGACCGTGCCGATCGCCCACTTGTTGGTGGGAGTCTACTGATAAGCTCATACTTGGACCAGATATGATCCGAGAGACTTCAGAGAAAGTAGACTTAATACGAAGAAGGATGAAGACGGCCCAAGACAGACAAAAGTCCTATGCCGACAAGAGGAGGACCGACCTTGAATTTGAAGTTGGAGACAGAGTTTTTCTCAAGGTATCACCACTAAGAAACGTTGTTCGTTTTGGAACCACAGGAAAACTGGCACCAAGGTTCGTAGGGCCATTCCCTATTATCGAGAAAATTGGGAAAATGGCCTATAGATTAGAGCTACCCGAGAAGTTTACCGGAGTCCACAACGTTTTTCACGTTTCACATCTCCGAAAATGTCTGCATGAGTCTGCTGAAGTGGTAGAGCCAAATATCCTCGAAGAGGCCGAAGTGGAACGCGAAGCAACCATAAGAAAAGTTCCAACCCGCATATTAGGAACGGAAGTGAAGAAGCTACGCAACCGCGAAGTCAAGCTCGTCAAAGTTCAGTGGAGCGACGCCGAGGGAGACGCGACTTGGGAAACTGAAGCTAGAATACGCACTGCCTACCCTTTTCTGTTCGAGGGTACATCCTTGATCTTTCTTTTTCCTTAAGTTGCGCTTTTATCTATCTTTTTAGGTCTATTTCCTCGACCTTATCTTTTAGGTAGAATCTTTTTGGATGATGGTTGCAAGTGGTTGCAAGTGATTGCTAGTGGTTGCTCGTGGTTGCATATACACTCACAATCTAGGTTTTAGATCGGCTCAGTCACTTTATATTGCATATGCATATATGTTTGCATTTGTATATGGTTGAACTCTAATGTGTTGTCATGTGGATGTTGCATTTGTATTGAATGATTGTGCACTCATGTAGAATCAAGAATAGGAAAAATTTGCATACATAATGGATTCATGGCACCTACATAATTCGCATTAAGGAGGTCAACTGAATCAGTAGACCGCCTGATTTTGCATTAGATAAGTACATGTACACACACACTACGCATATGATCATGAAGCATTAGAAATCTTTTAAGGACAATGGATGCTCGTATTTGATGGATGAGTAGATGGATGATTGGATGTTAGGATATACATTTTCCTACACTTGAAGATTTCGGGGACGAAATCCTTTTAAGTGGGGGAGAATGTAACACCCCGCAAATTCTATAACTGTGAAATTAACAAATTAAAGTATAATTAATTTGAAATCAAAGAACCAAGGGAAACGGGATACGCCATTGCGTTCGTCTCGGAAAAATACGCGAAATAGAGTCCGAGTTTTCGAAAAACGGAGTCCGTATGAAGAAGATATGGCCTTCGGAAGTTTTTGAATTAAATTTAAAATTCAAACAGAATAAAATAATTAAAAATCGGGCCCAATGGGCCAGGGCGGATAAACACCCGCCTAGGCCACCCAGGTCGACTGGGCTGTCGACCTGGGCTACCCATGTCGACAGGGCTGTCGACAGCCCTGTCGACAGGGGTGTCGACCTGGTCGAGCCCAGCCAACCTGGCTGGCCAGGTCTGTGTTTGGCCGATTTTCTGTGGTCTGCTTTGTCACTAGGGCTAGGTGGCAAGTTTTAATTGGTCTCTCTATCGAATGAATGGCTACGATCAATCCAAGCAACATCAATGGTCCTAATCAGTTCCTAACCTCTATATAAACAACCCTAGACTAAACCCTAATCTATTCATTCAAAAATAAGATCATAGCCGCCATGTTGCTGAGGAACGACTAGGAGTAGCCACCAAATTGGAGAGAGGATTAGGAGAAAGATTCTAAAGCTTAAAGCAACCTAAACAAATCAATTCAACAAAGGAATTTGCGTCTTCAATCCCTAAATTAGAGAATTCATCACACCATTGTAAGTAGAGTATTACTTTGGTATGAATAAACAATTGTGTTGGTTTGTATGCTTGAATTGTGGAAATAAAGTAATTCATATTTGTGCGTTCTTATCAATTTGAAATATTATATATGTTTGGATATTCTTGAATTATGTTATTCATGTTATAAAGAACTACATGCGGTAGTTCTATGCAAGTATACGTTTGGAATATTTCGCAATTTATTTAATCCATGTTGAAGCTACATGTATGTAGTTGATTTAAATTCATGCAAGTTTGGGGTTTTGCTACTATGCCATCATGATGTATATTTTTGTGCATAAATCAATTTGTAAGTAATTAAAACAAGTTTGGTTATTATAATCCATATGAAATTATGTTGAGAATTTGGCATCATGTATTAAGCCATGCTTTTGTAACTAGAAAACCTATTTGAAAACTTATGAATATGGCTAGGCTATGAATGATATTTGACATAATTGAAATCCATGATTAAGTCTATCTTGTTTACAGAAATTTTATGATGACATATGTGGTACATGGCTAGGTTAGGTTCAAAAAGTCCCTTTTGTAAGTTTACATGGCTAAAGTAAGAATCATGGTTTCATGTTAGAAATATTTATGCCATGCTTATGTTTGACATTATGCCATGCTTATGCTAGAAATATTTATGCCATGCTTATGTTTGACATTATGCCATGCTTATGCTAGAAATATTTATGCCATGCTTATGTTTGACATTATGCCTAAATAAGAATATAGGTTCATGTTGTAGTTAAACCTATGCAAGTTTACATGCTTTAATTCATGTCACCTATGTTTTATGACCAAAGTATATGTCACTACTATGCAAGTACACCAGTTTCTATTTTGTATTCCCAACGTCATATTGCAAGTTCATACGCTCACCTTCCCCTTTTCGTGTATGTAATCACGCCATAAGCCTCCCCTTTTCGCATGGCTAAATTGGGCTTTAAAAGGCTAAGCCCAATATATATATATATAAACGGACGTGTAAAACGGGGGAAAATAACGTTGGGTTAAAATTACTAATGATGAAAATATAAAATAGAAGGGCCCAAGTTCAAGTATGGGTTGGGCCCATGATTGGTGTAACCTTTACACCATTAACTTAATAATGGGCCGCAAAATATTTACATATAAGAAATAAAGAAGAATGACAAAATATGTAAATGTAGAAAATACGATGTGTTTAACCCGAGGTTGGATTGAGTTGTGATGTAAACCTGCCCGGAACCGCCCGGCTGTCCAGTAGTCACAACAATACCTATCCAATGTGAGAGGTTAAACATGGAGCCCAACAAGGACCCGAGGTTAGACTGAGTTGTGGCGTAAGACTGCCCGGAACCAACCGACAACAGGCAGCCACAACAATACCCGTCTAATGTGAGAGGTCAGGGCCTTAATAAGACAATTAAGGCTGAGTCAGGATTGTTAGGATTAAGTGAACTAAAGACTTAATCAAAATGGAACATGCTAAACAAAACGGACTGGTGGGGGTTAGGTTAGGAAACACTTAACCAACTTAGCATGTTGGCTAGAGATAGAAAACCTAGTAACGGGGGACCCTTTTCAGCAGTAACCCTAGAAGGTGTATCGGGATACCCTGAAACTAGGCAGGGTGGGGCACGATTACTGGGCTGATTGTAAGAGGTCAAATCGACGGCGGTGGTGTAGCAGTGTAGGTTCTAACGGGGTGCGGGCGTGCACACACTCCGGCGCAGAAAAATAAGGCACTGGACACCAGTAGCATACCTGTGCACTCTAGGATTGTGTCGGGCCGCCACCACGGGACTTGATACACCCCATGGTGGGACCAGCATAGGTAACTACAACATCGGGGGCCGTAAGACACATGTAACTATGCGAGTAGGAGCCGATCATCATAGAATGGATCACATCACCCTGATTTTGGGGTGCCAGTTGGAAACTAGTTTATATGGGTTCAGAGATCAACATGGGGTACGATAGTATATTCGACCCTAGACAACTTAACCAAGTTTATAGTGCATGCCCACTTCTTGTTTATACTTATCATACCCAGTTCTTTATTCATAGACAAAATAGTACTAGACTTACTCAGGCTTTATGTCTGACTCTACTTTTCTTTCGTCTTCTTTCTTCCATTTCCCCCCCCCCCCTCCCCCAGGTCCTCAGGGAGGGAACACAGCAGCTTGACCAACCTCAACATCCAGCTTGAAGAAGAGAAATGTATTGCTTGGACTTTCCTGTTTTGAACTATGGCTTTGGACAATCCACTATGGGGCTTTTGCAGTTTATCTATGTTTTATTTATGCTTCTTTAAAAATAATGTACTCAAGACAGATTATGAAAGTGTTATGTTATGTTTTTGGAAAGGATGTTGTTGTAACACGTATTTGACTTTATGAAATAAAGTTTGTTGTTCTTCCGCTGTTTACAAATATGTGTTCTTATATCTGTCTTGTATATCTGTGACTTGTACTTATAAACCTCCACCAAAATTAGGGCATTCCCTTTGAGAGTGACCCTAACGGAGGTGGGGTGTTTCACCGGTACACTTCCTTGTCACTTACAGTCTGCACGATCAAAGACGAATGGGTCTTCTTCATCATTGGGGAACGCTACTACAGTAGTGCATCATTTTCCCTCTCCAAAACCATGTATCCTTCCCACCTTACAGTTGCGTCTGCTTCCACAACATAGCCTCAGTCCATCACGCATGCACTTCCTAAAACAAACTCCTCCACTTTTCCCATGCAACGTTTTTCCTATCAACGTTTTACACTTCATGTCCTGACCACAAAGCCCCCTCTTCACTTCCATGTATTCATGCAGTACCCCCATGCTCCACATATATATACAAATCCCCTTCTGTTTTACACGTGTTAAACCCCAATAAGACTCCTACTTTGTATAACTTCCCATTTGTTTGAAATTCGCACCCTACTGGAGCCAAACACAAAAATGAATCCTCCCTTTCATGAACGCACATTCTTCCATACATGATTCCTCCCCTTCTTCATTTCATACCCTGATACCCATGTATGTACAACAGCAAGCTCCCTTTATTCATTTGCCTGACGCGCCTGAACACCCCGAGGCCGACGTCCAACCCGAACTCCATCGCTGCTACTCCTGAGCACTTCGTTACACCCTTCTTTCTATGTCAGTACACTTCAGCTCGCATTCCCTGCTCACGTGCCCACCCATCCTAAATGAAAAGTCGTAACGCACCTCACCATTCACAACACAGGCCGTCCTTTTGTTTCTTTCACTCCTACTTTAAATATCATTAGCTTTGTGGAAACAACAACAAAAACGATTGCCTGGCTATGGGTATAAATAGGAAGGAAAGGTAGGTAAGCCTTAAGGCTAAGGCACTGGTAACGTGGTGCTTTTGAGTCTTCAAAGTGGACTGGACGTGGTGTCTTTGTTGTGAAGTAAATATTGGTGTACATGCACATCTCTACGTGTTTTTTTTTTCTTATCACATAAAATAATTCTTGCGTTCTCATTCCCAAAGAATACAAAGTCGGCATGTTTTAACTTGTGAAGTCCAACTGAATGATGGGATCGATAGGATCGAAAAACTTAAGGCTAAGGACTTCATATTTTTAATTGTTTTAAGTTTTAAAAGTTCATATGTCCTGCTGCGTACAATGGTATCCATGTATGAGCGTTGCGGACTGAGGTAAATACACCTTTGAGATGAGCTCGGTGTCACGATTCCAAAAACATAATAATACCGGTAGATGAACTCATATTTTGAAACCCCAAAATATTGTTACAGGGTGCCAAATACTCCAAATAAAAAGTTGCTTATTTAATTAATTAAAAATTTCCATAAAATTCTAAAAATTAAATTATTACTACTTCCCAAAAGAACCTTGTTCAAATTCGGATCTTATAACTAGTTATATCAAATAAACCGTTATAGTCGATAAACGATTCCATAGCGACTATTTTTAAATTTGATTTGCACATATCTCAAAATCTACATGACGAAATCCCGATTTTTCTCTTCCACTAGAAAGATATATTCCACCAGCTCCACACGTTTCTTGTTTCACAAAAATCCGATTTAAAATGAATCCTGTACATTCAGTTGAAGTTCGAATCGCCAATTTACGAACTGCAGCGCCATTTCAAGCTCGTTTATAATTATATTATAAATTATACGTTCAACTGTCGACGACTGAATATATTCGTTATTCAAATTCAATTCCAAGCTGAATTAAATATCACAGATGATCCGGTTCACACCATATCGTCATTTCAGCCAATTCTAATTATTTCAGAATTAAATATATTATTTAATTTATTATTTAATTTATTATTTTAATTAAATATTCATCATTATTTAATCCCACGACCATTTAATTCACTATACCACCATTGATATAATTAAATAAATTAATCATAATACCTCTGCCAATGCGGGTCATTACAATCTTCCCCACTTAAAATAATTTCGTCCTCGAAATTGCTAAAAAGTAGGGGACGACCCTATCGACTGGTTAGAACATATTTGTCCACTTCTTCACTTCAGTTTCAACTGAACCAATTTTATTTCAATTAAATTATTTATTGATTCTTATCAACGAAGATTTCCAAAAATCCTGAAAATTTTCTAACTTCTTAACTTCTCGAAAAATTTCGCCAGCACTTCCTTTGTACTGGTCAATCGGTCAAACTCCAACTCGCCTTTCTAGGCCATCTCTATCCCAAAAGAAAATCAAACAGCCAAGCGGCTTGCCAATTCGGCTCATCAACATCTCAAACCCATATATAATATAAACTGGTACCTTTTTGTTGGGCATATCAAGATATCCTTTACATCTGCGGCTAATTCAGCATATACCAATGTCATCCCAATCAAATTCCAATCTGCTTTACAACACAACCATTCTTTTATATTCGAGTCAAATATCCCATTCCAACTCAAGTTCAATTCTTAATTTTCAGTTCCTTAACTCCTCAATCCAATACCATTTCGGATTCTAATTTCACAAATCCAATCTTATTCGATTTCAATTCAACTTCAGTTACCACTTAAATGACTTTACTTTAATTCAAATCTGCTTTCACAAATTTCTGTTAAATTTGATTTTTAATTCAAACAGTCTTTCCCTGGGAGTTTTTAAATAGTTTACTCTTTTCAAAAATCAATTTTTCCTTTTTTTTTAAATTCAACTGAGCCCATAATCAATATTCCATTAGTTAAATCACTTCTCTATTTCTTTATCAATATTTGTTAACCAAATATTTTCAATAACTATATTGGCCTTTTATGTTATTTGGAAAACATTTCCGAATATCGCCTTCCTTTATTTTCTAAATCAATAACCTTTATAATCCTATTTATAATTGGAAAATACTCCAATTACTTATCTCTTTTCCGATCTCGTTTATTTCTATGCTTAGGAAATACTTATTTTTCTATTTTCAAGCTTACACTTATTTGGGTTAAAACAGATGTTGTGTAAAACATCGTTACGACACCCCAAATACCATATTCAACTAACTCTTATTCATCATTGATCTTCGAGCCTGAAATCTTACTATTTATTTGTTAATAATGAAATCAATCAAGTTGGGGTATAACTACCTCTCAAACCTTGACTGAATAACATTTATAACGTCAAAACAGATATGACTACTTACTCAAATAATCAATACCATACAACTACTTATTCACCTTTAAACACGTATACGCTTCCTCTTTCTATTCATACTAGATTTTATTCTTAGTCTTCCTTTTTGATTTTACTATTCTATTTCTAAGTTCGTTTCCTTATCGACTACTATATATATATATATATTGATACGTTGATTTCTAACTATCAAATTATCTTAAAAATATTCTAACTCCTTAAATTTCCGGAAAAATTGGCCATAACCTCCTTTGTACCAGGAGCATCGGGATATTTCAAATAGCCTCCCATGGCCCTCACCAATCCAAAAGAAAAAGAAAAAGCCAAGCGGCTAGCCGATACGGCGCATAAAGTCTCATATATGAATTAAATACATACCTTTTCGTCGAGCATTCTATTTATATACCTTCATACCTTATCCATACATATCTCATGTATATTTATACATTTCTAATTCATTTCAACTTAATCCAATCATTTTAACTTAGTTCGTTAAGTGATTTTCAAATTACCGGTTTGCCCATTTCACCTTTCTATTTGAATATACATGTTCAAATATAGGTTTAACTTATTTATCAACTAATTGAATTCCATTTCAATTTTATTTGAATTTCCCATATTCAAATTCCATTTCGATTCTCTTATTCAAATTTTATATTTGAATTTCATTTCAAATCTCTTATTCAAATTCTATATTTGTATTCCATTTCAAACTATTTGAATTCTATATTCAAATTCCATTTCCAATTCTATTTGAATCCTCTACATTCAAATTTCATTTTCAATTCTATTTGAATCCTCTACATTCAAATTTCATTTCACTTTCGATATTCAAATCCTATATTTGAAATCTCTTATATTTTCTATATCTAAACGCCATTTGAATATCTATATTCAAATTCTATATCACTTCCATTGAGTTTCATATATTCAAACTCCCTTTGACTTTCTATATTCAATTTTCCTTTGGATTTTCTTATTTACATTCTATGTTTGAATTTTCTTTATTCAAATTCCCTTTCAACTTTCTTTATTTATTCTTTAAATAAGCCTCGATTTCAATTTCTTTTGAAATCGTTATTTCTAACTTTGGAAAATAGGTTTTTCCTTTCAACTTCACACTTGTATTTTTATTTCTGAATTATCCAATGATAATTCTTTTCACTACATTTATAAACTTCGTCTATAAAAGAACTTTTTATAAACTTCATTTATAAAGGAACTTCTCGTTTTATTTCTTTTAACCAAGTTAATATTTCAAATCTATTTAAAAATTCAAATTCTATATTTTAAATTCTATATTATAAATCCCACTTGAATTTCTACACAACTTGTCTTTCCCAAAACAAATTCAAAACAGTATCTCTGGTAGTAATTCGTCACTTACAACTCGAAAATGAATACTGATGATGCAGCTGTCATCATCAGAATCTATTTTCCAGCGATCGAAGTGAGTTCAATACTATAAAACCATTTCTAAACATTTCCACTTTGAAATTCATTTCAAAATATAATTTACACTGCTTGTAAAACAATTTAAAATCTCCCAGGATCTTAAATTTTCCTTATTTCTAATCCAATTCCATTTACAAACACTTATCCAATTTTCCAGAATTTTAATTCAATTTCTGGCTTAAATTTCAGATTTAACTCATCTGATTTCACGTATTTCACTTATATGAATTCTGATTGGTTATTTACATAACCATTTAATTTATAATCTTACTCGATTATAATAACAACCAATATATCCAATATGTATCAAAATATACTTTGGGTAAAATTATTTTCATTTACCCTCTTTTCAAAACATATCGTGATGACCCATCCTATTCGAGTGTTTAGTAACTCCTACCGATATAGTGGATCAAACTGATCGACCGGAACTCATAAACAACTCAACCAATGAATCTCCACAATATAAAACAAATTTTTATATCAATAACAAATACGCTCACTCGTATATATACACTCAATCTCAGTCTAGGGTATTGCTAACCCTGTCTCTACCGAGTCACGCCACAGAGCCAAGGTAATTCTTAACTTAAGCTCTGATACCAACTGTAACGACCCGGATTTTGAGTAGGCTTTGCAACCGTCCCCATCCTCCGAAGCAGCAGGTAAACCCCACTGTGGCTTACACTGGTACCCCAATACCATATTTTACGGCCAGCCTTTCGACTTCACAACCAACCCTACCAAAGGGACAAGTAGGAGTAAGAGTCTCCCGTTCGCCACCTAACGAAAAGCGAGAACCCCCTATCATGCGACACATGCCCCAAGCACGCAACATGGACTGGTATGAGTAAACAGTTTAAAACAGTTCAAGCAGGTAGTCGATATCTAATAAGACCACGCCGTATAACGGAACGGGTTTTTCCCTTATGAGAATCCAAATTAGCTTTATATTAAAAACCTTTTGATATTATAATAATGTCTATCAACCACAACTATAATAATCATCTAGCAGAAACGCTTTCATCTCACGTTCTACATATATAGTATACAATCAAAACCGCAAGCACGTATTGGGAATTGATTTCCAACTATGACAAGGTATGGAACCACCTTTCGCTCGTGTACCTCTAGAGAGGAATACACTGGGTTCAACAAGAACATCTTGCAACCCGGCCACACATGACCGACCACTCATTTCGCTTGAGTGTATCGAATGTATATCACCAACAGTTGGGATCAGCAACCGTTTCCCGAATGGGACAGCATCAACAATAGATTTTTAGAACTAAATGAAACTATAGATCAGGTGATTATACACCTTACTTCGGTGCGACCGACTTAGCCATGCTGCCTGCCCGATTTCTGTCATTTACCGGTTGATGAGGCTAGAAGCTATGCTTTATCATCACACTAGAATCACTTTAAATGCCACATCGTCAAATCCATCAAATCACCGATTGACGTCCTCAACCATACATTATGTGTTAGCTAAAAGAAGTTTCCTTCTCCGCTTCCACTCTTGGTACAGTTGGAGAAATCAATATACGTGATCGTTTGGACATACTCTGTCAGACATCCGTCCATACAAGTCATCCAGGAACAGGATGAACCGAAGGCACTATTCTGTAAACAGGATAGCCCTTGCATAACTCCGTCTTCAATTTCCTTTGGCATATATGATTCGCAACGCTTATGCCAATACAAAGTGGTTCTTTGGATAATAATCCAACCGGTCTCTCCATATTAACAACGTTAAAATGGTCAAAACTTCGATAGTCTGTGATTTAACTATCGAATAAAAACAAGTGTGCAAACAACGATATTATTTCCAAATGGAAATTATATCGATCAAACATCATTTAACATTCATCTCCTTAGTTCATTTTCCATCTCCTGTTTCCCTATGTTCAATATTCCTTATTTTCTAAATTGGGAAAATATAGGTTATTAACAATGGAAAACATTTCCATTTCTTGTTTTCTTTATTAGAAAACATTTCTGGTTTCTTATTTGGAAAACATTTCCAAAGCTTCTTCATTGGACTTAGACATATGTTTAAACAAACCATCGCGATGCCAACTCAAACCATTTCCTTTACTGCCGAACCTTAACTATTCCTTAGTTAAAACGAAGCCAATCAAGTTGGGGTAGAACTACCTCTCAGACCTTAACTGAACAACATTTCTAACTTTGGAATAGGCAAAGTTCACTTTATATTCCTTTTACTAACTTCCTTACTTAACCCTCTTTCGAATAGCTATATTCGATTGACTCTTTTCACTTAACTCTATTCGATTAACCCTTATCAATTAACTTTATTGGACTAACACTATTGGATTAACTCTATTTGACTAGCGCTATTGATTTACTCATTTCACTTAACTCCTTTCGAATAGATTATATTCGATAACTCCTTTTTACCTTAACTCTAATCGATTAACTAACATCGATTAACTTCTTTTAACTTTATTCTCTAATCGATTAACTAATATCGATTAACTCCTTTTAACTTTATTCTCTAATCGATTAACTAACATCGATTAACTTCTTTTACTTTATCTCTAATCGATTAACTTCTTTTACTTTATCTCTAATCGATTAACTAACATCGATTAACTTCTTTTAACTTTATTTCTAATCGATTAACTAACATCGATTAACTTCTTTTAACTTTATCTCTTATCGATTAACTTCTTTTAACTTTATTTCTAATCGATTAACTAACATCGATTAACTTCTTTTACTTTATCTCTAATCGATTAACTAACATCGATTAACTCCTTTATTCTATTCGAATAAACTATTCATTTATAAAGATTTACTTTTAGTAACAGTTCTTCACTTTACAAATGATTTCCCTTTTATAAAACTCTATTCGTTTTAAAAACATTTTTCCCTTTTATTTACTTTCGAAATATTTCCTTTTACAAAATCTGTTGATTTTATAAAATCCCTTTATTTCAATATACATTGAAATAATTCTTTTTACATCCCAGGGTCTTTTATGATATTTAAAATATCGAATAAAAATGATCAACATCATTCCAACACCCATAATCCATAACATATTATATAACACATCATATATCATAATATATGAAAACAGTAAAATAAATGTTGAGGAATCCAGTTGGATTCCTCCAACCCGTCTTCCTGCATCCACAGATGTTAAACAATATAATATAACATCACTTTCATTTCCATATGATATATTCTGTTAAACAGAATCAATATAGAAATTCAACTAACTGACTAGCAGTTCAATCAAACAGTCAACACACAGTCAATCAGACAAATTCTAACAGTTCTAAAAATACAACATGAAATTATAAACTGTTTAGAGTTAGTGAGATTTACTCACTGTTGCGCGTTAACCGTTGAATAACGGTTTGCGTTATTTGACTCAGTCGGACAATTTATTTCGCCATAAATTCATACGAGCCCCAATCCACTCCCAGTCAGTTCCATTGGGTAGTTTCCGTCCATACGATCCCAATGGATCAGACTGTTCCTGAAACTGACCACGTATGCGAGAGATATCACATTTAAAATTTAACACATTATTTAGATTAAATTAATTTCAATTTAAATTATTTATATAAATGTATTGGGTCTTACCGTATCAATTTGGCCCGCCCGATTTCTACAAACCTGACCTGTACACACGTGTTTCCTCCCCGTTTCTAAACATTTGGATAGCTCCTTTACTTGCCAACTTCCCATTTTAAATTTCCATCTATAAGTCATACTTTACAAGTACTTTTAATCATTATATCTTTTCTGTCTCCTTTTAAACACTGGGCTGCACCGTTAATTTGCACTTCGGCCCATCTGCAACATTGAAGACCCAGCCTCCCTCATACATCTCCATCTTTCCCAATTTTTATCCCGCTTCAGTAAACAAGATTTCGAACCCACCCTTTGTATTTTGAACGCTACAACTTGCGGACACGTTGTCACCAACGCCCAAAGGCCACTCCAATGTACAGACGCCCTCCTACAATGTACAGACGCCACTCCAATTATCAAGTATGCATGTATACGTCATGCACCCCCCCTTCATTCTCCCGTTGTCTTCGCCCTCACCAAAACATCATGAACAAACCGCACTTTCATCCTTTAATAAACTGTTGCTCGCCGTCATTGTGTCATTCCACCTACCCGGTACACTTCCTTGTCACTTACAGTCTGCACGATCAAAGACGAATGGGTCTTCTTCATCATTGGGGCACGCTACTACAGTAGTGCATCATTTTCCCTCTCCAAAACCATGTATCCTTCCCACCTTACAGTTGCGTCTGCTTCCACAACATAGCCTCAGTCCATCACACATGCACTTCCTAAAACAAACTCCTCCACTTTTCCCATGCAACGTTTTACACTTCATGTCCTGACCGCAAATCCCCCTCTTCACTTCCATGTATTCATGCAGTACCCCCATGCTCCACATATATATACAAATCCCCTTCTGTTTTACACGTGTTAAACCCCAATAAGACTCCTACTTTGTATAACTTCCCATTTGTTTGAAATCGGCACCCTACTGGAGCCAAACACAAAAATGAATCCACCCTTTCATGAACGCACATTCTTCCATACATGATTCCTCCCCTTCTTCATTTCATACCCTGATACCCACGTATGTACAACTGCAAGCTCCCTTTATTCATTTGCCTGACGCGCCTGAACACCCCGAGGCCGACGTCCAACCCAAACTCCATCGCTGCTACTCCTGAGCACTTCGTTACACCCTTCTTTCTATGTCAGTACACTTCAGCTCGTATTCCCTGCTCACGTGCCCACCCATCCTAAATGAAAAGTCAGAACGCACCTCACCATTCACAACACAGGCCGCCCTTTTGTTTCTTTCACTCCTACTATAAATATCATTAGCTTTGTGGAAACAACAACAAAAACGATCGCCTGGCTATGGGTATAAATAGGAAGGAAAGGTAGGTAAGCCTTAAGGCTAAGGCACTGGTAACGTGGTGCTTTTGAGTCTTCAAAGTGGACTGGACGTGGTGTCTTTGTTGTGAAGTAAATATTGGTGTACATGCACATCTCTACGTGTTTTTTTTCTTATCACATAATACAATTCTTGCGTTCTCATTCCCAAAGAATACAAAGTCAACATGTTTTAATTTGTGAAGTCCAACTGAATGATGGGATCGATAGGATCGAAAAACTTAAGGCTAAGGACTTCATATTTTTAATTGTTTTAAGTTTTAAAAGTTCATATGTCCTGTTGCGTACAATGGTATCCATGTACGAGCGTTGCGGACTGAGGTAAATACACCTTTGAGATGAGCTCGGTGTCACGATTCCAAAAACATAATAATACCGGTAGATGAACTCATATTTTGAAACCCCAAAATATTGTTACAGGGTGCCAAATACTCCAAATAAAAAGTTGCTTATTTAATTAATTAAAAATTTCCATAAAATTCTAAAAATTAAATTATCACTACTTCCCAAAAGAACCTTGTTCAAATTCGGATCTGATAACTAGTTATATCAAATAAACGGTTATAGTCGATAAACGATTCCATAGCGACTATTTTTAAATTTGATTTGGACATATCTCAAAATCTACATGACGAAATCCCGATTTTTCACTTCCACTAGAAAGATATATTCCACCAGCTCCACACGTTTATTGTTTCACAGAAATCCAATTTAAAATGAATCCTGTACATTCAATTGAAGTTCGAATCGCCAATTTACGAACTGCAGCGCCATTTCAAGCTCGTTTATAATTATATTATAAATTATACGTTCAACTGTCGACGATTGATTATATTCGTTATTCAAATTCAATTCCAAGCTGAATTAAATATCACAGATGATCTGGTTCACACCATATCGTCATTTCAGCCAATTCTGATTATTTCAGAATTAAATATATTATTTAATTTATTATTTTAATTAAATATTCATCATTATTTAATCCCACGACCATTTAATTCACTATACCACCATTGATATAATTAAATAAATTAATCATAATACCTCTGCCAATGCGGGTCATTACATATTTAATGAAATTTTTCAAAGTAAAGTTTTCCAGTTTAATACATTAAATTGGAATTGAGTGAAAGTTCTATTTTAATGGAAGAGGCTTTAATGAATCTTTAATTAGATTGAATGTGAATAAGGTAATTAAATTTACCAAATTCAAAGAATGCTTGAGAATGGAGTACCACCAATTTTACTCCATGCGATAGTTAAATCTTTGATTAGATTTGAAACGTGAAATGGTAATTAATTTTACCGATAACACAGATGGGTTTAGATATGGAGTACTACCGGTTTTGCACTATGCGATGAATAGGTTGGGATTGGGTGTAGTGACCCGAAAATTCCCGTCCTCCGAATCGACCGCAAGGGCCTATCCGAAAGTCGGAAATTGTCGGTTCATTAACTATGGGTGCACAACACATCAGATCAACAACATAAGACTTTTATAAACATCATAATAATGTTACATCAGAGTACAGAATATCAGAATGCATCGAAAAATAATAATTTAGCGAAAGACTAATTTACAATAAATGTAATACAATGCAGCAGAAATAAACTAACATAGCGGAAGACTATCAATGCTCTGGACACAGCTTTAAGCTTCAATCCAGAATCCTACTCAATAAATAAATATCTGCAAAACAAGCCACTCGACTGCCCGTGTGAAAATAAGGGCACCCGAGTTTGCAAGTGAAAACAAAATACGAGTCAATCAAGGGACTGGTATGAGAAATCTCACTAAACTTATCTAACAATAAGGCTAATCACAGGACCACGCCCTCAGTGCGGAATGTGTAACACCCCGTAATTTTAATATTAAAGTTGAAAATTTCAAAGAATACTTAATTTTAAATGTGAGAATTAAGTGAAACGGGTTGCACCATTTTGTTCGTCTCGGAATTTTGGTTGAGATAGAGTCCGAGTTTGCATGAATTGGACTTCGTATGAAGGAGTTATGGCCATCAAAAGTTTCATTAAAATTCAAATAGATTTCAAAAATTCAAATTCAAACTCAGATTGGGCTAGGCGGGAAAATTTCCGCCAGGGGCCAGGTCAACCATGGGGCCGACCTACCCATACAGGTCGGCTAGGGGGTCGACCTGCTCCCCCGGGCAGATTTGGGTGATGACGATTTTCTGACTCCTAGCTGAGTCATTAGGGCTGATGTGT
Organism: Allium sativum; assembly: GCA_030737875.1. Lineage (NCBI taxonomy): Eukaryota > Viridiplantae > Streptophyta > Magnoliopsida > Asparagales > Amaryllidaceae > Allium > Allium sativum. The sequence continues at coordinate 936,037,817 of CM060924.1, read as the reverse complement.
CACCCTATCTTGACTGAATGGTTGTGGTTAACTCTAGGTTGATCGGATGGCCTAAATTAATCCTAAATTCTATATAAATACATGTAGACTCAAACCCTAAAATCAAATAAAAATTAGAACCATGGCCGTCATGCTGTCACCTTGCAACCTAGAGTAGCCGCCACCAATTAGAGGGAAAGTGAAGCTAATCAACTCAAATCTAAACAATAACGAATTTGTCTACTTCAAAGGAGAGCTAAATCAATTTCAGAACTCAGATTTCAAAACTCAAGACCTTCTTTGAGTTGTGAGTTCAATTTCTTTAATAAGATAATTAATATGTTAATTGGGTTGAGATATAAATTGGGTTATATGGCTATGTTTGTGAAACATTGGAAAATGTAATATTGGGTGAATATATGCTAGTTGTTCATAATAATAGTTTTAGTTTATTTGTGTTGTGGATCCTTATCATATACTCAATCTGAAACACCCCACCTCCGTTAAGGTTACTCACAAAGGGAATGCCTTAACTTTGGTGGAGGGTTATAGGTACAAGACCCAGAAAAATTTACAAGACAGATAAATATAAGCAGCGAAAATCAAACATTTATTGCATATATGGTTCAATACAAAAGCATTACAGCAAATTGTCTCAAAAATAACTTCCAAAACATTACATCATAATCTCTGTCTTGATTATTTAACAAAGAAGCATAAAACATAAATAAAACTGCATAAATCCCCAAGTGTAGTATCCAAAAGCCATAGCCAATGCAAGAGAGTCCAAATCATACATCTACTTTCTTGAAGCTTGCAAAGTTTCTGATTAAGCTGGAGTATTCCCTCCCTGTGGACCTGGGGGGGGGGGGGAACGGAAGAAAAGAAGACAAAAGAAAACGGGTAAGACAATAAGTCTGGTAAGTTCAGTGATTACTAGTATTTAAACAAGGAAAGGGATCATGACAGTAATAATGGAATATAGGACCCTAATATAAGATAAGTTGAAAACATTGGTTCAACCAACCCCACGTGTTTATAACGAACGATCCCCTTAATGATCGGCTCCTACTCGCATGCATTCATGTCCTGTGTCATTCGGCCCCGCTTGACTGTAGCTACCTGTGCTTGTCCAACCATGGGGTGTATCAGTCCCTCTGGTGGCAACCCGACACGATTCAAGATGCGCAGTGTATACTACTGATGCCCAGTGCCTGCTTTTTCCACTCCGGAGTACGTGCACGCCCATACTCCGTCGGAACCTACACTGACGCACCAACCGCCGAGGTTTTGACCCCTTATAATCATCCCAGTAATCGTGCCCCACCCTGCCTAGTTCAGGGTTACTATGATACATCTATGTGGGTTACTGCTGAAATGGGTCCCCGTTACTAGGGTTTTCTAATCAACATGTTTATATGGTTAAGTGTCCAAGTATACCTAACCCCACCCATCAGTTTAGTTAACATGTTGAATCGGTTAAGTGTTTCCCTAATTGACTTAACCCTACCAATCCTGACTTAGCTTTAATTTATTCATTAAAGCACCGACCACTCACATTAGACAGGTCTTGTTGTGGTCACAGGATTTGTCGGTCGGTTCCAGGCAGTTTTACACCATAACTCAGTCTAACCTCGGGTCCTTTTTGGGCTTGATGCACTAACCACCCCCATTAGACAGGTCTTGTTATGGTCACTGGATATGCCGGTCGGTTCCGGGCAGTTTTACACCACAACTCAGTCTAACCTCGAGTTAGGCATAATCGTCTTTTCTAAATTCACATATTTTCTATATATGTCTAATTCTTTATGTAAATTAATTTTAATTTACTCATGCCATAATTATCTTTTCAAATATTGCTCACAATAAATGGTATATCAAATATACCATTTTATGAACAAACCTATGCCATGAGTTTTCATGTTTTCCCATCGTTATCCCCGTAGAACGTACATATGAATTACATAAAATGTTGGGCTAGCAAATTAGCCCAAACCCGTAGACAAAAAGGGTAATAAACAAGGAACATGAAATAAACATAAAATAGCATACGTTTAACTTATCACACTTGGCATAGATGTATCATTACCTTTACTAAACAGGTAAAGGTGAACTTGTGACTAAGTTGGATCTAATTTTCATGCAAACTTGATATGGGTCTAACATGGAGGTTTAACATATAAACACAATTTTTAAACCAAAATTTAGCATACTAATTTATGTATGTCAACACATAAGAAAACCACTATAAACATATTTAAATCACAACTTGGCATGATAACTTATGTGTGTTACAACATAAGAGAACTACTATAATCATATTTACATCACAACTTAGCATGATAACTTATGTGTTAAAACATAAGAGAACTACTATAATCATATTTACATCACAACTTAGCATGATAACTTATGTGTTAAAACATAAGAGAACTATTATAAACATATTTAAATCACAACTTAGCATGATAACTTATGTGTTAAAACATAAGAGAGCTACAAATCCACTCTTGCAACATAAATAGATCCAACTTACCATAGTTCTAAATATTCGTGAATGTTAGTCTAACATGTAAGCATGTCTTTTAGATCATAAACTTGCAAATAACCACCAAATTACAACATGACATGTTTCACAATTTTGTTGGCATAATAAGTCCTTTACCCAATCGTAATAGATTCCAATAACATACAATATGGTATGTTTATCACCACAAACATACAAGCATGATCAATCGCAACAGTAATTTAAGATACATTAGAATCAAACTTCATTATCTCATACATAAGCATCATTCCATATTCGAGTTACCACATGCCATGATTTCATTTAAAAAGAACGTTTAAATCTGTGTAATAACCAACTTACAAACTAAAAGGAATTCTTGATTTCTGAAATCTGAATTCTAAAATTTTAGATGCGCGCCTTTGATGAAGATCGTTGAATTAGATTAGTTTTAATTTGATTTTGATGTAAGCTTTTAACTCGTCTTTGAATTGAAAAGGGTGACGGCTACACCAAGTTCTCTACTGACGGCATGACAGTTCCAGGATAATTTTTGTGTGAGTTTTAGGTTGAGTATTGAGTTGTTTATATATAATTTCAATTTGATTATAGTCGTCGAATGAACCCAGAGTTAACCACAGCCATTCAGACCAGATCAGGACCATCCAGAAACCCTAGTGACTCAGCATCAAGTCATCAGTCGTTCAAGATTCAGATCTAGCCGGGGGCCAAGTCGACCCTTAGGTCGACCTCTAGGGGGGAGGTCGACACTAGGGTCGACCCCCCGGTCGACCTGCTTGGGCGGGAATTTTCCCTCCCAGCCCGCTTCTGACTTCTGTTTGAATTTTGAAATCTGGCTTGAGCTGTTTGAATTTATTTGAATTTCTGAAACTTCTGGAGGCCATAACTTCTTCATACGAAGTCCAATTTACGCAAACTCGGACTCTATCTCAAGCAGAATTCCAAGACGAAAGCAATAGCATAACCCGTTTCCATTAATTCTCACATTTGAAATTAAGTATTGTTTAATTTGTTACTAAAACATCAACAGAAAATATGGGATGTTACACAATCACCTATGCTCAACCTTGATTCATAGTTCTATATGCAAGTTTGGATGTTAATTTATATATGAATCATATGTAAGTTGATGAGAATCATATACAATCTTTACATGTTTCATGACATCTATTTTATGTATAAGTTGGATCTAAAGTTTAGGCTAAGACATGTGTGAGTTATGCAAGTACGTATGCGGATTACACAAAGTTATATATGCTAGTTTACGTGTAGATCTTAATTTACATGTTTAGATGCAAGCTTACATCATAGTTTATGTTGCATAAATCACATATGCAAGTATAGATATGTTTGGGGTATGAATCATGTAATGTAAGTTTGAGATTCCTACGCAAGTTCTCACCTTTATGTTAAAACTACATAAGTTATGAAAGTACATGTGTTATACACCCATTGTCTATGCAAGTCGAGATGAAACACCTTATTCACACATGCAAGTTCACCCCTTATGTTTAGATCTATATGCCAATTCATGTTATGACTTTTATTCGTAAGTTAGATCTAATTTATATTCTATGCATGTTGTGATGTTTTCTCTCTATTCCATAAATTAGACTATTCGAGTCTAATGTATATTTCACGTTAAACGAATGAACGTACAACGTGGGGGTAATGGGATAAGATTAAAATATTTAATATTAAGAATTGGCATAAATGCCTTAAATGGCATATAATTAATTTGTGATGTTAATTGGTATAATTTTATATACCATAAATAGATGGACATAATTAAGATGTCAATTATGGACATAGTTAAATTTGGAATTGATTGACAATTTGAATAGGGATATTAATTCAAATTGGAGATAATTAATTATGTGTAATTAACCGCCTAAGACACGAGGTTAGACTCTTTCGTGGTGTAAGACTGCACGGACCCGCCCGGCAAATCCAGCAGCCACAAATGCCAGTCTAATGTGAGAGGTCAAAGGCATGAATTAAATACGTAACAGTTGTAAAGACATGAGGTTAGGCTCGTTTGTGGTGTAAGACTGCCCGGACCCGCCCGGCAAATCCAGCTGCCACAAACGCCAGTCTAATGTAGGAGGTCTTTACAAGGTTACGGTGTTAATGAATTAAGAAACACTTAACCAGATAAACATGTGGTGGGACATAAGGGGGTTAAGTGGGTGCCTTGGGTGGCATGTGAAATTAACTGGGTGCCTTGGGTGGCATTTGAAATACGATTAGATGCAGTTAACCAAGATTGAAATATGTAAGAAGGCATGAATAAGAATGGGGTTAAGTGGCAAAACCTTAGAGGGGACCAACATAGGTGGAAAGCTTGTATCATACATAGGTACCCTTTTCAAACCAGTAACCCATTAAGTATCTTTGTGGGCTCGACCCAAGTCGAGGACGGGGCACGCGTACTGGATTTGAATTTAAGAGGTCAAAACGGGTCAGCGGTGACAACGCAAGTCCAACGGGTTCATATGCGTGTGTGGGCCCGGGCTGGTAGGTAAGACGTTGTTGCATCGTGTAGATATAAGCCATGCATTTTTGGTAGTATCGGGTTGCCACTTTGGGGAGTGATACACCCCACTATGGGGCCAGCACGGGTGTGATGACCCCAAACTTACGTGGACCGAAAGTAAGGATAATCATTTTGGAATACAACATATTTACAACAAAAAAATAGATCTCAGATAATTATCATAACACATAAACCATTGCAGCGGAAATAAATGTTGTCAGCATTACAGCAGAACATCAGAGTATGCAGTTTTACAGGATCCACTTAGCATAATAGAAGTCTTAACAAAAGAGAAACAAGTCTCAAATGAAAGGAAATAAGTTTCAAATCCCATTACATACATCAAAAGCAAAAGATAGAAAAATGACTCAAAAGCAGAATAAAAGATGGAGAAAAGGTCTTCTTCTTCTCCCTTCCAAAGCAAGCTCCAACCAGAAAGTATCACCTAGAAACCTGTCAATTGGCTACCCGTGTGGAAAGAGGGCACCCGAGTTTGCAAGAGTGAAACAAACTACGAGTCAGTCATGGGACTGGTGTGAGAATTCTTAACTAAATTAACTATCAAGATGGCGAATACCAGGACCACGCCGCTAACGCGGAACGGGTTTACTCCATTGGATTGCCAGTGCAATATATTATAAAGTTTATATAAAACAGCGAAATGACTTTTGAAAAATTAAATCATCATAAGACTCAAGTCCTATCACATAATGCAACGCACACAGGAGGATAGAGTTTTCCCTTATGATGATCAAACATGCTTAATACGTGAAAAGTAATATTTTGATATTATCATTAGTGTTTAAGCAGTATTAAAATACTTCAAAATACATATATCAATCCTAGACGGCATAAGTACCATATACTATGTCGCCGTACATAAGTTTACAATCAAAACCGTGATATCGTATTGGGAATTGGTTTTCTATCATGAAGTTGAGGCTAGGGATCGTCCTCTTCCGAATTCGAGACACTCTAGCAAATGCCTCAGGATCTCCTGCAGTGAACCCTTGGATCTTCAGGGCCGGTCCCCACCCAACGGTGGTGGATTAATTATGCCTGAACACACGTTTCCCGGTTCCTATGAACCTATAGTATGACCACTTCCGGCCTATAAAAACCCGAGGTACCTCAATCCAAAATCCACATAAGTAAAATGCCGGGCCGTGTTAAAACCCAGATACCACTAGCTAGAAAGAAACGTGTGAACTCCCTGCAGTCCTAATCCCGTTTTTGACTCATACCGGGGTGTGAGGCTCGCGAAGTTACGTTATACACAAAGCTATGCCTAAACAGGCTATGCTTTGATCATCGGCCACAAGGCCTGCTTTTCAACAAAGCCTCGATCATTGCATCTTGGTGTGCCACGTTGACAATTTAACGCCATGCTATCGATAACCACTACTACGTATCCGGGTGTTAAGTAGAGAATAAATTCTCTACCACCAAACAGACATATATTAATAGAAATCGATTTAATTACATGAAGTGAATTTCAACTTCAGACACGCATCCATTTACAATCCGCTCTGGGTCTGAACGAAACCGAAGACACCAAAGAGGTTCCCGCTAATCCGCACGATCAACACACACGTCCGGACAATTACTGCTTCAACCCAGTCCTGGTAGCAAGTCAGTCCAAGGTGTTAGAAGTCATCGCCCATTCGATGTGAAGATCGCCGGTCTTCAACCATCGCCTTCTTACATCTTTGATTCAATCGCCGTTCAATTATTTGAAATGAGTTAAACTCGGCCTTTTCAAATAATTGTCGCATAATAATAGTTTAAAACATTTCATATATATTTATAACTATTTATCGCTATTTTTATTTATAAAAAATAGCTTGAAATAAATAAACGACGTTTCGGGCCAATGGGCGGCGCTGGCGCTGCTTTTTCCAAAATTTGATTTACACATATCTTAAAATCTAACCGTCGGATTTTGATGAAATTTATATCGTTGTAAAGCTCTTCCCAAAGCGGTCCTAACGGTTCCAGTTTTGGGAAAATCCAACGGTCGGATCTTTCTATATATTCGTTTGAAATTACGATTGTCGATACGGGAACTGCCGCGCTCGTTTCGTTTAATTTTATATTTTATATTTTATATAAAAACCATTGGGCTATTCCCTTTGTTAAAATCCATTCCTTTTATTCTATGAAAGTAATGTTTTCGTCCGCCGATTCTAATGCGATAAGAATGATGGTTTCAACAATGTATCATTTTTTATCAAATAAACATGACATTTTTGTTCGCCAATTCTAATGCGACCAAAAATGATGATTTCAACGATGTATAATTTCATATTCAACAAAATGACATTTTTTGTTCACCAATTCTAATGCGACCGAAAATGTTAATTCAACGATGTATATTTTTATATCAAATAAAAATGACATTTTTGTTCGCCAATCCTAATGCGACCAAAAATGATGTTTTTACGATGTATATTTTTTTATAATAAAAAAAATGACATTTTTGTTCGCCAACTCTAATGCGACCAAAAATGATAATTCAACGATGTATAATTTCTTTAATTATAAAAATGTTCTTTTATCTTATGTGATTTAAAGACATAAAAATGCACTTTTTATTCTATTTCCTTTTTATGACATAAAAGCGAACTTTTTATGCTATTTCATTTTTATAACATAAAAGTGAACTTTTTATGTTTTTTTATAAAATGTATATATATTTTATTTCCTTTTCTTTTAAAATGAAAAATGTAAATTCTTTTATCTTCTCCTAGAAAAAGGTAAATCTTAAATTTTAACATAGAAAAAGTAAATTTCCTTTCTTTCTTTATTACACTTTATAACAATGGAAAAATGTAAATTTCCTATTTATTGTTTTTATTTACATATGTAAATTCTCCTTTTTCTTTTTTACATGGAAGAATGTAAATATTTACTTTTATTTCCTTTTACATTGAAAAATGTAAATATTTTCTTTTCTTTTCTTTTACATTGAAAATGTAAATCTCTTTTTATTTTTTTTATTTTATTTTTACATTGAAAATGTAAATGTCTATTTTTTATTTACATTGAAAATGTAAATGTCTTTTTATTCTTTTTCTCTATTTAAGAGAACCCAATTAAAAAGTTAGTTCATCTTTCTATGTAATATTTGCATTGTAAAATGCAATTAAAAAGGTGAACTTTATTTCTAATGTAAACATCTTTTCTATTGTCAACATTCCTAATATAAATATATTTTCTAATGTCAATATTTGGTTCATTTCAACTATACTATAATGACGATGAAATTTGATTCATTTCAACTATACTAACATGACGATGAAATTTGATTCATTTCAACTATATTAACATGACGATGAAATTTGATTCATTTCAACTATCCTAACATGACGATGAAATTTGGTTCATTTCAACTATACTAACATGACGATGAAATTTGGTTCATTTCAACTATACTAACATGACGATGAAATTTGGTGTATACTTTTGATGAATCACAATAAAGGTCTCATCTTATTTTCATTTGTAAATCAAATAAGATGTCTAATATTTATTTTATCTTTTAATTAAAGTTTAAAAGATCTAAACTTTCTTTATTTTATAAATTATAAACAAAATAAAGATCCAACTTAAATTTTGTAAATCAAAGCAAAGACTTAAACTTTCTTTTACTATGTAAATCAAAGTTTAAGATTCTATTATCTTTTATTTGTAAATCAAAGTAAAGGATTCAATTTCTCCTGTATTTTATAAAATGTTCTAACTTTCTTTTATTTTGTTTTGTTTCAAAACAATATTCTATTAATCAAAACTAAAGACTAAAACTTTGGTTTATTCGTAAATCAAAAACAAAAGATTCAACTTTAATTTGTTTTCAAAAACAAAAGATTAGAACTTTATTTTGTTTTCAAAACAAAAGATTAAAACTTTATTTTGTTTATCAAATAAAAATACTAACTTTGTTTTTCTCTTTTTATCTTTTCAAAATAAGAATTCAACTTTTAATAGGAAGGATTAAAAATAAAAATAAAAATATGAGAACTTTATTATGATTACATCAGAATTTTACAGATCCAAACTGTCACACTATAACAGGATATCACAACAAATATAATTCAACTATACAACAATCACCACATAACAGATCAGAAATAACATACAATGATTCAACTGATTGAATATAATTAAATTATTTAATTATTCAAATTCAGGAATCTCACCTTGCGTGGATTTAGATCTAAAAATTCAAACAGTCCAGAAAATGTTCTAATCAGTCTCAACACGTTCTATTCGCTGTTACGATTCCAATGTTTCCGAAATCGTCAAATTCTGAGTTGAAACGAACGAGTTATGATTTAAATAAAATTCAAAATTAAGAGAATCAAAAGGGAATATTCCCTCTTCTTCTACCTCAAACTAAGGCCGACGGTTTTCAAATATTGTTCAAAACTTTGGTTCGGATTTGCTCTTGGATGGATGCACTAGAGGCTGATCGGATGGCGGGACGTCGACTGGCTACGGGTGGCGCACCGGTGCCTGGAGCTCTGGCCAACTCGGTGGCGAGTTGCGGCCTGGGCGGTGTTCGACGGCGGGAGGTTCAGGAGGTCGAGGCGGGCGCTACAGGTCACTAACTGGGGGTTTCACCGTATCGATTTGAAGAGGGTAATGTCCTCTACAATAAACTCCAAAGGAGCAGTAGGTTTTGGCGTGAGGATTGAGGGAAATTAAGAGGAGAAGGAAGGAGCAAATTCGACCATGGGATTGAAGAGGGCGGCGGCTACAACGATGACTAGGGTTTAGGGTTATGAATTTCTGATTTTTATAATATTTTAAATTTAGTTTTTACGAAAAAACCCATAACTCTTAAACCTATTCCATTTTCAGTCCCGTAGAAGGTGACCCTAGCCAATAGCCCATGTTCCGAAAGGGACAGGTCCCGTCAGCCCAAACGGCTGTCTGTTGCCTGTATTATTTAATTTAATATTTAATTCCTTTATTAATTTAATTCATCTGCATAAATAAATTCACCGAGGCCACAAACGGACTCAGAAAAATCCAGAAAAAATATATTTGTCTATGTTATGATGATACGGTCCTAACAAAATTAATTTCGTCGAATTCTGACACTGTTTGAAAAATGGCTATTTTTCAGTCGATTAAATTTGACTATAATCGACCAAACACATTTTCCTTCGCCACGCTCACATATTAAATCGAAAAATTCTAAAAATTGAAACCTAGCAATAATATGACATTCCGGTTCCAATGAAAGTGTTTTCGTCGAAAACAGAGATCGTTTGAAAATTGACTATTTTCACTGGCTTTAATATTATTTAAAAATGAAATTTTTAATTCTTGCCACATTTTTCCACCAAATAAATAAAAATAAAAATTTTTAATTGGTTCGAATTTTCCGGGTCGTTACAATCTCCCCCACTTAAGAATTTTTCGTCCTCGAAAAGGAAATAAAGTAAAGTAGGAACCAAGATGGAAAATGTAAATTGATATAAACGTACCTTAGTACAAGAGTTACTCGGAGATATACACTCTGCACTTGGGGTAAGCCCTTTTGATGCTATCGTCTGTCTCCCAAGTACAGTCTCTAGGATCCCCACTCCATTGAACCTTGACTAGGTTGATCTTCTTGTTCCTCAAGATTTTGGTTTCTTTGACAATGATCTTAATCGGGTCCTTTCTCACTGTCAAATTTGGAGCAATATCTAGGACCTGTTGGTTTAATTCGTCCTCAATCGGATCTGGATCATGCACATGCTTGCGGAGTTGAGACACATGAAATACATCATGCACCCCTAGCAACCAGTCGGGCAGCTGCACTCTATAAGCGAGAGTACCAATCCTTCCGAGAATAGGGAATGGACCAATGAATCTCGGTGCCAACTTTCCTGTCTTCCCAAAACGAATCACGCCTCTCAAAGGAGAAACCTTCAAGTATACTCGATCACCCACAGAGAATTCTAGATTCCTTCTTCGCTGGTCTGCATAGCTCTTTTGTCGACTTTGAGCAGTCAACAAGCGCTTCTTAATCAAGTCAACCATATCCGATGCTTCACGAACCATGTCGGGCCCCAAGACTAGTCGATTGCCTGACTCCACCCAACATGCCGGAGATCTGCATGGCCTGCCATAAAGTAATTCAAACGGTGACATTCCCAAGCTTGCTTGGTAGCTATTATTATAGGAGAATTCCACCAAGTGCAAGTGGTCCTCCCATGAACCGCCATAGTCAAGAATGCAAGCACGCAATAAGTCTTCCAAAACACGATTCACCCTCTCAGTCTGGCCATCTGTCTAAGGGTGATAGGCAGAGCTCAGATTCAACTTGGTCCCAAGCTCTTCTTGAAAAGCTTCCCAGAATTTACTGGTAAATAATGGATCCCGATCACTGACAATGCTTTTGGGAACCCCATGCAGTCTGACTATCTCTCTGAGATAAAGCTGTGCCAAACTACGAGCTGTTCTATTGGACCGAACAGGGATGAAATGGGCAGACTTTGTTAAGCGATCCACAATCACCCATATGCTATCATTGCCCTTTCTGCTTCGGGGCAAGCCATTAATAAAGTCCATAGAAATTTCCTCCCACTTCCAACCTGGAACTCCTAGTGGTTGCAACAAACCGGCCAACTTTTGTTGATCACTTTTAACTTGCTGACAAGTGGGACATCTAGCAACATAAATAGAAATACCTCTCTTCATCGATCTCCACCAAAATATGCGATTGAGGTTGGGATACATCTTGCTCACTCCAGGGTGAACACTAAGCTTAGATTTATGACATTCATCCATAACCTCCCTTCTGAGCTTAGAGTCGTATGGGACACAGATTCGGCCTAATAGCCTCAGAACCCCTTTGTCATCAATTTGGAAACTTGTGGTTTCGCCATCCTGAATTCTTTTAATAATCCTCTAAAAAAAATATCATCCTTCTGAAGAGCAGAGACTTTATCAATCAAAGAAGGAGTGATAATGAGACTGGCGATAATGAGATTGTTGCATTCTGCATTCTTTCTACTGAGTGCATTGGCTACAACGTTTGCTTTTCCCGGAGTATATAGGATATCCAGGTCATATGATGCAAGAAATTTGACCCAGCGTTGCTGCCTCATATTCAAATCTTTTTGGGTAAAAAGGTGCTTCAAGGATTTTTGATCCGTGTAAATTTCAAACTTTTCACCCAAAAGATAATGCCTCCATATTTTAAGAGCAAACACAATGGCCATTAGTTCAAGGTCATGCGTGACGTAATTCTTCTCATGCGGTTTCAGTTGGCGGCTAGCATATGCGACTAACCTGCCTCTTTGTATCAGCACCACACCAATACCTTAAATAAATAAGGGATAACATGTTAAAATGAGATTTGTCATTTAAGGAAAAATGTTATCTCAGACATGTTAATTTATAAAAGAAACAACCTTGCTTAGAGGCGTCGGTCCAGACCATCAAATCCTGATTGCCATCTATGATTGTCAACACAGGAGCATTGGTCAACCTCTTCTTTAGCTCTTGGAAAGCTTTCTCGCATTCCGGTGTCCACTTGAATTTCGTATGCTTCTTGGTCAGGTTTGTCAATGGACAAGCTACCTTCGAAAAATCTTTGACGAATTTCCGATAATAGCCACCCAGTCCCAAGAGACTTTTGACCTCCGTGGGAGTTCTAGGCTGCTTCCATTCTTGGATGGCTGAGATCTTCCCTGGATCTACTGAGATGCCTTCCTTTGATACAACATGGCCGAGGAATTTCACCTCCTCTTGCCAGAATATGCATTTAGAAATTTTTTCTTTTAGCACATTTCTTCGCAAAATCTCTAAGACTTCTCTCAGATGCTGTTCGTGCTCAGCAGCGGATTTAGAAAAGATGAGGATGTCATCGATGAACACGAGCACAAATTTATTTAAAACATCTCTGAATACTCTATTCATCAAATCAACAAAATATGCTGGAGCATTGCATAGACCAAAAGGCATTACTAGCCATTCATAAAAGATGTCAGGGCCTCTGAAAGCAGTTAAAGGCACACACTCCTCTGCAATGCGAAGTTGATGGAAGCTTGTAGCTAGGTCCATCCTAGAGAATACTGGTGCCCCATGCAAGCGGTCAAGCAAGTCATCAATACGAGGCAGTGGGTATTTGTTCTTTAGAGTTTGTTTGTTGAGATCACGGTAATCCACACATAGCCTGAGAGTACCGTCTGATTTTGGGACGAACACCATTGCTGCTCCCCATTCTGAAAAGCTGGGCCTGATCAGACCCTTCCACAAAAGCTGCTTGGTTTGGTTTTTCAGCTCCTCTCTTTCTTTTGGCGACATTCTCCGAATGGGATGTACAACAGGCCTTGCATTCGGAGCTAAATCAATTCGGAAGCTGATTTCTCTGTGCGGAGGTAGGCACTCAACTTCTTTGAGTATATCAGCATAATCTTTGACGACAGGGATGTCCTCAATAGAAGTAGGGGTAACTTCTATAGAAGACCAGAATGTTTTCCTGTCGGTGGCTGAGCTATGGCAGGGGATACATACATTTCCGAGATTAGTTTTAACTTTGACAATTCTTTCGGCACATTTGACTTCAGCCCCATGCCTCAATAACCAATCAATAACAAGGATTACATAATACCCAAAGAAATTCATAACTATTAGATTTATAGGGAATTGGTAGCAAGAATAGGAGATTGGCACTCTACAGTATTTATCGAGTATAAGAGAACCTCCTATTGGACTATTTGCTCTAATCAACTCTTTAAGTTTTCTTGGTTTCAATTTCAACTTTTGAATGGCATCATTAGAAATAAAACTTCGTGTAGCACCAGTGTCAAATAAGACAGTAATAGGGATGTTCTTAATATTAAGCATACCTCCTAAGACATCAGGTTTATTAGGCCCCTCAGTCGAAGCAGGTGTATCTGCTCCCTCATAAACATGTGCCACCTGAGCATTCCTTAGCGGTGGGTAGTTCACCTTGATGTGCCCCTTTTGATGGCAATTGTAGCATTCCCTTTTGTCCTGTGAACTCTGGCCACGATTCTGAGGATTTTGATCACAGTTCTGGGAACTCTGACCACGGTTCTGACTAGGGCGTGAATCATTTCTCTTGACCTTTTTAGGAGCTCTACACTCGTAATCGAAATGTCCAATCTTGCCGCAGTTGTAGCAGGTCACCTTGCTCTTATCCCTCTTCTTCCCTTGGGGTTAGCTGTAGAGAATTGCTCGCCTCCTGTTTCTTGTTAGCCTGTTCCTTCTGGTTGTTGCTTTGACCTTTCCCTCTATTCTGTGGTCCAGACTCGTCATTTTCCTCATAGCGGCATGCCATCTCCACTACTTCATTGAAAGAAAGCTTAATATGGGCAATGACTCGATTCAAATATTTCTTGGACAACCCCTTGATAAATTTCTTATTCTTCTCTACTGGATCTTGAATCAAACTAGGGGCATATCGTGAAAGCTCATCAAACTTCCTCACATACTCAGAAACGGTCATATTCCCTTGCTGTAGGTTAACGAACTGCTCGTGCAGACGCTCTCTAGCTTGTGGGGGTATATACTTCTCGTTGAAAAGCTCCTTGAATTTGGCCCAAGACATATTGGCCACGTCATTGCAGATTTTAATTGTATCCCACCAATGCCCTGCTTCCTCCTTTAGTTGCCAAACTGCCAGGTAACGCTTTCGCTGATCTTCCAGTTCCAAGCCTTCTAGGATCTTTTCGCAATCTTTAAGCCATGCTTCTGCCTGAATCGCAGACTCCCGCCCTGTAAAAGGTACACCTCCAAGGTTCTTGAATTTCTTTGACATTCTCTCCAAATCGAAAGGCTGTGGAGGTGGAGGTGGTTCGACTACGACCTCTGAATTATGTTGTTCCTGTGTGATGGGTGTCTCGTCTCTAGCTCCTACTCGGGCTCCTCCTCTAACCCCGCCTCAAGCTCCACCTCGGGCTCCGCCTCGGGCTGTTCTTGCTCTAGTATCCATTTAAATCAGTCTGTACCATCAAGGAAAGAGTCAGACCAACAAAATGAGAATTTTCAAGAAAAGATAAGATAAGGACGAGATGAAAAGATAATGATGTAATGACTGGTAAATATGTGCTATTCTGTTGTGCTCACTCTAGGACATTACTAGTCCTATCTCTAATGAGCTACTCGTCTTAGAATAATGTGGATTCTATCTAGACGAATTGCTCTAAATATGTTATACTCCATAGCTAAGGTTAACCTTAGGCTCTGATACCAACTGTGATGACCCCAAACTTCCGTGGACCGAAAGTAAGGATAATCATTTTGGAATACAACATATTTACAACAAAAAAAACAGATCTCAGATAATTATCATAACACATAAACCATTGCAGCGGAAATAAATGTTATCAGCATTACAGTAGAACATCAGAGTATGCAGTTTTACAAGATCCACTTAGCATAATAGAAGTCTTAACAAAAGAGAAACAAGTCTCAAATGAAAGGAAATAAGTTTCAAATCCCATTACATACATCAAAAGCAAAAGATAGAAAAATGTCTCAAAAGCAGAATAAAAGATGGAGAAAATGTCTTCTTCTTCTTCCTTCCAAAGCAAGCTCCAACCAGAAAGTATCACCTAGAAACCGGTCAATTGGCTGCCCGTGTGGAAAGAGGGCACCCGAGTTTGCAAGAGTGAAACAATCTACGAGTCAGTCATGGGACTGGTGTGAGAATTCTTAACTAAATTAACTATCAAGATGGCGAATACCAGGACAACGCCGCTAACGCGGAACGGGTTTACTCCATTGGATTGCCAGTGCAATATTTAATAAAGTTTATATAAAACAGCGAAATGACTTTTGAAAAATGAAATCATCATAAGACTCAAGTCCTATCACACAATGCAACGCACACAGGAGGATAGAGTTTTCCCTTATGATGATCAAACATGCTTAATACGTGAAAAGTAATATTTTGATATTATCATTAGTGTTTAAGCAGTATTAAAATACTTCAAAATACATATATCAATCCTAGACGGCATAGGTACCATATACTATGTCGCCGTACATAAGTTTACAATCAAAACCGTGATGTCGTATTGGGAATTGGTTTTCTATCATGAAGTCGAGGCTAGGGATCGTCCTCTTCCGATTTCGAGACACTCTAACAAATGCCTTAGGATCCCCCGCAGTGAACCCTTGGATCTTCAGGGCTGATCCCCACCTAACGGTAGTGGATTAATTATGCCTGAACACATGTTTCCCGGTTCCTATGAACCTATAGTATGACCACTTCCGGCCTATAAAAACCAGAGGTACCTCAATCCAAAATCCACATAAGTAAAATGCCGGGCCGTGTTAAAACCCAGACACCACTAGCTAGAAAGAAACGTGTGCACTCCCTGCAGTCCTAATCCCGTTTTTGACTCATACCAGGGTGTGAGGCTCGCGAAGTTCCCTTATACACAAAGCTATGCCTAAACAGGCTATGTTTTGATCATCAGCCACAAGGCCAGCTTTTCGACAAAGCCTTGATCATTGCATCTTGGCGTGCCACGTTGACAATTTAACGCCATGCTATCGATAACCACTACTACATATCCGGGTGTTAAGTAGAGAATAAATTCTCTACCACCAAACATACATATATTAATAGAAATCGATTTAATTACATGAAGTGAATTTCAACGTCAGACACACATCCATTTACAAGTCCGTTCTGGGTCTGAACGAAACCGGAGACACCAAAGAGGTTCTCGCTAATCCGCACGATCAACACACATGTCCGGACAATTACTGCTTCAACCCAGTCCTGAGAGCAAGTCAGTCCAAGGTACCAGAAGTTATCGCCCATTCGATGTGAAGATCGCCGGTCTTCAACCATCGTCTTCTTACATCTTTGATTCAATCGCCGTTCAATTATTTGAAATGAGTTAAACTCGGCCTTTTCAAATAATTGTCGCATAATTATAGTTTAAAACATTTCATATATATATTTATAACTATTTATCGCTATTTTTATTTATAAAAAATAGCTCGAAATAAATAAACGACGTTTCGGGCCAATGGGCGGCGCTGGCGCTGCTTTTTCCAAAATTTGATTTACACATATCTTAAAATCTAACAGTCGGATTTTGATGAAATTTATATCGTTGGAAAGCTCTTCCCAAAGTGGTCCTAATGGTTCCAGTTTTGGGAAAATCCAACGGTCGGATCTTTCTATATATTCGTTTGAAGTTACGATTGTCGATACGGGAACTGCCGCGCTCGTTACGTTTAATTTTATATTTTATATTTATATAAAAACTATTGGGCGATTCCCTTTGTTAAAATCCATTTCTTTTATTCTATGAAAGTAATATTTTTGTCCGCCGATTCTAATGCGACAAAAATGATGGTTTCAACAATGTATCATTTTTTATCAAATAAACATGACATTTTTGTTCGCCAATTCTAATGCGACCAAAAATGATGATTTCAATGATGTATAATTTCATATTCAACAAAATGACATTTTTGTTCGCCAATTCTAATGCGACCGAAAATGTTAATTCAACGATGTATATTTTTATATCAAATAAAAAAGACATTTTTGTTCGCCAATCCTAATGCGACCAAAAATGATGTTTTTACGATGTATATTTTTTTATAATAAAAAAATGGCATTTTTGTTCGCCAACTCTAATGCGACCAAAAATGATAATTCAACGATGTATAATTTCTTTAATTATAAAAATGTTCTTTTATCTTATGTGATTTAAAGACATAAAAATGCACTTTTTATTCTATTTCCTTTCTATGACATAAAAGTGAACTTTTTATCCTATTTCATTTTTATAACATAAAAGTGAACTTTTTATGTTTTTTTTATAAAATGTATATATATTTTATTTCCTTTTCTTTTAAAATGAAAAATGTAAATTCTTTTATCTTCTCCTAGAAAAAGGTAAATCTTATATTTTAACATAGAAAAAGTAAATTTCCTGTCTTTCTTTATTACACTTTATAACAATGGAAAAATGTAAATTTCCTATTTATTGTTTTTATTTACATATGTAAATTCTCCTTTTTCTCTTTTACATGGAAGAATGCAAATATTTACTTTTATTTCCTTTTACATTGAAAAATGTAAATATTTTCTTTTCTTTTCTTTTACATTGAAAATGTAAATCTCTTTTTATTTTTTTATTTTATTTTTACATTGAAAATGTAAATGTCTTTTTTTATTTACATTGAAAATGTAAATGTCTTTTTATTCTTTTTCTCTATTTAAGAGAACCCAATTAAAAAGTTAGTTCATCTTTCTATGTAATATTTGCATTGTAAAATGCAATTAAAAAGGTGAACTTTATTTCTAATGTAAACATCTTTTCTAGTGTCAACATTCCTAATATAAATATTTTTTCTAATGTCAATATTTGGTTCATTTCAACTATACTAACATGACGATGAAATTTGATTCATTTCAACTATACTAACATGACGATGAAATTTGATTCATTTCAACTACACTAACATGACGATGAAATTTGGTTCATTTCAACTATACTAACATGACGATGAAATTTGGTTCATTTCAATTATACTAACATGACGATGAAATTTGGTGTATACTTTTGATGAATCACAATAATGGTCTCATCTTATTTTCATTTGTAAATCAAATAAGATGTCTAATATTTATTTTATCTTTTAATTAAAGTTTAAAAGATCTAAACTTTCTTTATTTTATAAATTATAAACAAAATAAAGATACAACTTAAATTTTGTAAATCAAAGCAAAGACTTAAACTTTCTTTACCATGTAAATCAAAGTTCAAGATTCTATTATCTTTTATTTGTAAATCAAAGTAAAGGATTCAATTTCTCATGTATTTTATAAAATGTTCTAACTTTCTTTTATTTTGTTTTGTTTCAAAACAATATTCTGTTAATCAAAACAAAAGAATAAAACTTTGGTTTATTCGTAAATCAAAAACAAAAGATTAGAACTTTATTTTGTTTTCAAAACAAAAGATTAAAACTTTATTTTGTTTATCAAATAAAAATTCTAACTTTGTTTTTCTCTTTTTTTCATTTCAAAATAAGAATTCAACTTTTAATAGGAAGGATTAAAAATAAAAATAAAAATATGAGAACTTTATTATGATTACATCAGAATTTTACAGATCCAAACTGTCACACTATAACATGATATCACAACAAATATAATTCAACTATACAACAATCACCACATAACAGATCAGAAATAACATACAATGATTCAACTGATTGAATATAATTTAATTATTTAATTATTCAAATTCAGGAATCTCACCTTGCGTGGATTTAGATCTAAAAATTCAAACAGTCCAGAAAATGATCCAATCAGTCTCAACACGTTCTATTCGCTGTTACGATTCCAATGTTTCCGAAATCGTCAAATTCTGAGTTGAAACGAACGAGTTATGATTTAAATAAAATTAAAAATTAAGAGAATCAAAAGGGAATATTCTCTCTTCTTCTACCTCAAACTAAGGCCGATGGTTTTCAAATATTGTTCAAAACTTTGGTTCGGATTTGCTCTTGGATGGATGCACTAGAGGCTGATCGGATGGCGGGACGTCGACTGGCTACGGGTGGCGCACCGGCGCCTGGAGCTCTGGCCAACTCGGTGGCGAGTTGCGGCTTGGGCGGGTGTTCGGCGGCGGGAGGTTCAGGGGGTTTAGGCGGGGGCTACAGGTCACTAACTGGGGGTTTCACCGTATCGATTTGAAGAGGGGAAAGTCCTCTACAATAAACACCAAAGGAGCATTAGGTTTTGGTGTGAGGATTGAGGGAAATTAAGAGGAGAAGGAAGGAGCAAATTCGGCCATGGGATTGAAGAGGGCGGCGGCTACAAAGATGACTAGGGTTTAGGGTTATGAATTTCTGATTTTTATAATATTTTGAATGTAATTTTTGCGAAAAAACCCATAACTCTTAAACCAATCCGTTTTCAGTCCAGCAGAAGGTGACCCTAGCCAATAGCCCATGTTCCGGATCCAATGGGATAGGTCCCGTCAGCCCAAACGGCTGTCTATGGCCTGTATTATTTAATTTAATATTTAGTTCCTTTATTAATTTAATTCGTCTGCATAAATAAATTCACCGAGGCCACAAACGGACTCAGAAAAATCCAGAAAAAATATATTTGTCTATGTTATGACGATACGGTCCAAACAAAATTAATTTCGTCGAATTCTGACACTGTTTGAAAAATGGCTATTTTTCAGTCGATTAAATTTGACTGTAATCGACCAAACACATTTTCCTTCGCCACGCTCACATATTAAATCAAAAAATTCTAAAAATTGAAACCTAGCAATAATATGACATTCTGGTTCCAATGAAAGTGGTTTCGTCGAAAACAGAGATCGTTTGAAAATTGACTATTTTCACTGGCTTTAATATTATTTAAAAATGGAATTTTTAATTTCTGCCACATTTTTCCACCAAATAAATTAAAATAAAATTTTTAAATTGGTTCGGATTTTCCGGGTCGTTACAACGGGTATCGACGATTTAGGGAGCCGATCGAATGGGGGGTAGTGGGTACACCTAGTGGAGATATGGGCAGACGACACCTATGAAGGCAGCTAGGGGTGCCCGAAACTACCATTATCATTTTAAGTTATGTAGACGGGATCAACCTTTAGGGTGACTAGTGGTGGTGCAGTATAGTAATTATCTTATAGTGATTTAGGGGCGCCTTTAACGTTATCTTTGTTCGTCTTATTTCCTTTGTTTGCTCTGCCATACCCATTTGTTCATAGTCATTTCCTTATTTTCCAGCTTATGCCTTATCCTATTTACTTAATGATTATATTGTTAAAGTTATTGCACTAGCCAGACTTTATGTCTGACCCCCTTGTTTCCAACTCTTTTCTTCCTTCCCCCCCCAGTGCTTAGGGTGGGACTAGCACTAGTGGAGCTTGATTTGCACTAACCAAAACAGATATTTCTTTCTTTGGAAGTTGCTTGGATCGCTGAAGTAAAAGTTCAGCCTATCTTATTTATGGTTATTTTATGTTGGGGTTATGTCTTTCATTTTATGTACTCTGATTTAGTCAAGATGGATATTATGTACTTGACTCTAGTCTTTGTGTTTTGACTATGTAATCAAACTTATCTATTACCGCTGCAATGAATAAAGTTTTAAATTTTTAAGTACTATCTTATATCTGTCTTGCTGTTAAGTTTCTGTTCTATACACACTTAAAACGCTCCATAGAAGTTAATGCATTCCCTTTGTGAGTGACATTAATGGACATGTGGTGTCACACGTGGTATTAGAGCTGAAGGTTACCAGAACATATATGAATTTAGAAAAATTGTTTTTCAAAAGCATTTTTGCAAAGAAATACTTTCAAAAGTATGTTTTAAGGAATGTATTTTCAAGAGAAAAGTCTATTTTATAAACATAAACCCCAACCACCATATATCTTTCTTTCGAATTTTTGGTTTGAATCTTTCCTTTTTCGTTTCAGCATGTCTGGAGATCTTAACCTTCCGGAGGGTGTACCAATACCAAGATGGTTTAGGAGGTATTTGGATGTTAGGGCCACCGCCGCAGGTCCAGCAGATGTTCCTTCTCCCCCAGCTGCACCCGTTCCTCCTCCTCCCCCTCCTCGTGTTGATACTTTCGCAAAGATATGTAAGGACTTTCGGGCAATGGGCGGGAAACCTTTTCACGGCTCAGAGACGTTTGTTGAAGCTCGAAATTGGCTAAAGGAGGTGGAAGAATTGTTTGGAATCTTTGAGGTAGAAGATGGAAGAAAGGTCCAGTTAGCTGCTTGGTTAATGAAGGATGAGGCCTCGTTTTGGTGGGAGGTCACTAATGGAGGGCGTCCAGTTGATACATGGCCAGATTTCAGGCGTAGGTTTGAGGCAAAGCTTCTCTCACGGGCTAAAGAGAATCTATACATGGAAAGGTTTGTGGCATTGAGGCAGGGGAATATATTATTGAAAGAATACGTCAACAAGTTCAATCAGTTGGCGTGATTTGGCTTGAACTTGGTGAATACACCCGAAAAGAAGGCCCTGAGATTTGTTAAGGGTTCGAACGAGCCGCTACATGGGTTAGCTATGACCCACATCGCTATGGGGGCCACCTTTGAGAGACTAGTTGACATGACGCTTATGCATGAGGAAGAGAAAGGTGCTAATGCTAACAAGGCACCTGAGAAGAAAGGAGATCAAAAGAAACCACAACAACAGAACAAGAAGGGTGGTAAAGACAACAATGGTAAGGGGATGAAAAGATGCTTTAACTGTGGGACACCAGGCCATCTAAGCAAAGATTGTAGGAAGAAGAAGAAGACTGGTTGTTTCCACTGTGGCGAGGCAGGACATCTGATTAAGGACTGCCCAAAGAAAGGGAAGAGGGCAGGACCTACCTCTGGGGGGCAGCTTCAGGCTCTCATAGCACCAGGGCAGGCAAGGGGGCACGTCCAGGCTCTCGTGGTCCCACCGGTACAAGAGAGAGGTAGAAATATTTCGGTTGAAAGTTTAGTTTTTCTGTTTGATCATCTTGTTCGTACTTTGTTTGACTCCGGCGCTTAACACTCGTTTGTATCTGCTTCGTTGGTTGAAACACTACACCTAAATACTAGTCTAGTTACGGATCCCATAGTAGTCTCAAATCCTATTGGTGGTTCGGCTCATTTTTCTATGATTTGTCGGGATTTGAAAGTGTCTATCTTAGGCATTGGGTTTGAATGCAACGCCTTTGTTCTTGGCTTCATGGGCTACAACTGGATTCTAGATATGGATTGGCTAACTAAATATGGTGTCATCCTAGATTGTGAAAGAAGGGTAGTTAGATTGTTGACTCATTGTGGAAAGACCCTTGATATTTCTTGTGACCCTAGGGGTCCGGTAATGCTTAGCTACCTAGAATCCCTAGACGCATCCAATGATGATTTGAAATCTGTTCGTGTGGTCCGTGAATATAGTGACGTCTTCGATGAAGTTCGAGGTTTACCCCCGAGGCGTGAGATAGACTTTCGAATATACTTAGTAGATAATGCAAAGCCAGTTGCATTACCAGTGCGCCACATGGCTCCGAGAGAGAGAAGAGAACTCAGTAAGCAGGTGAAAGAATTGCTTGAGAAGGGGTTCATAAGAAGAAGTATTTCGGAGTGGGGTGCTCCAGTCGTTTTTGCTACAAAAGCTGATGGTTCACTAAGATTGTGCGTGGACTATAGAGAGCTGAATAAGCTAACAAAGAAGAACAGACACCCGTTACCAAGGATAGACGATTTATTCGATCAGTTGGTGGGTGCTTCGGTTTTCTCGCAACTGGATTTGGCTACAGGGTTTCATCAGCTAAGGGTAGCTGAAGATAGCATCGATAAGACTGCATTTAGAACTCCTGACGGTTTCTTCGAGTGGCTCGTCATGCCTTTTGGACTGACGAATGCACCCGCATACTTTGTTGACTTAATGAGTAGGGTGTTTAGGGAGTTTCTGAACAACTTTGTGGTAGTCTTTGTAGACGATATTTTGGTTTTCTATTAAAATGAAGAAGAGTATGCCCTACATCTTAGGGAAGTCTTAGAGACCCTGCGAGCACATCAGCTAAAAGCTAAGTTCTCCAAGTGCCACTTTTAGAGAAGAGAAGTGATGTTCTTAGGACACGTGGTCTCTAAGGAAGGGATAGCTGTGGATCCCGCCAAGGTAGTAGCAATCCAAGATTGGAAAACGCCTAAGAATGCAACTGAAGTAAGAAGATTTTTAGGGCTGGCTGGCTATTATAGGAAGTTCATTAAGGACTTCGCAAAGATATCAGCCCCTCTCACTCGATTAACGCAGAAGAATTTGACTTTTACTTGGGATGTTGACTGTGACGATGCTTTCCAACTTCTGAAGAGAGCTTTGACGACAGCTCCAGTTTTAGTTTTTCCAGACGGATGTAAGACATTCATTGTATATACTGATGCTTGCGGGACAGGGCTTGGTGCAGTTTTAATGCAAGAGGGAAGGGTGATATGCTATAGTGGAAGACAGTTGAAAACCCACGAGAAGAATTACGCTACCCACGACTTGGAGTTGGCGGCCATAGTTTTTGCACTTAAGTCGTGGCGTCATTATTTGCTTGGCGAAAGGTTTGAGTTGTATACAGTCATAAGTCGCTAAAGTACTTATTCTCTCAGAAGGACCTAAACTTGAGGCAACAGAGATGGATGGAGTTTTTGGCATCCTACCATTTTGAGATCGCATATACCTCTAGCAAGGGAAACGTTGTAGCTGTCGCTTTAAGTCGAAAGAAGTTAACTTTAAGTCCTTTGTTTGTAGAGCGGCAGAGTTTGGAGTATATATCTTCCTTTGACTTCAGACCCTCTATCGATTATGTATCCGGATTGTTGGCATCATTAGAGGTGCAACCTACACTTTTGGGTCGAGTTGGAGAGGCACACGGAACGACCCACAATTGGTTGAGATAGTAGGCAAATTTATAGGAGGGGAGTCCTCAAGACATCTTGATAGGTATGCTATAGATGAAAGAGGTTGGCAACGTAGAGATGGAAGACTTTGCGTACCACAAGACGAAAGTTTGAAGAAGGCAATTCTTGAAGACTCACATCGCTCTAAGATGACCATACATTCCGGTGGTGATAAGATGTATAGGGATATGAAGCGAGTTTTCTTTTGGGCCGGAATGAAGAAGGACGTGGCCGAGTTCGTTGCTAGATGCTTAGTGTGCCAGCAAGTCAAGGCGGAGCAAAAGAAGCCCGGAGGTTTGCTCCATCCCTTAGAGATTCCGCTTTGGAAATGGGAAAGCGTTTCCATGGATTTTGTAGATGGGTTACCAAGATCGAGGAAGGGTAATACGGGGATTTGGGTAATTGTAGACTGACTTACTGAAAGCGCCCATTTTATTCCCGTCAAAAGTAGAAGGACCGCTGCGTGGTTAGCATCCGTTTACCTTCGAGAAATAGTCCGTTTGCACGGCATACCTTCCAGCATTGTGAGCGATAGAGATCTTATTTTCACAAGCGAAATTTGGAAAAGCTTACAAGAGGCGGTTGGAACGCAATTATGCTTAAGTACCGCTTATCATCCTTAGACGGATGGCTAGACCGAGAGGGTGAATCGGATTCTAGAAGACCTTCTGAGGCTATGCATTCTAGACTTTGGAGGAACACCTTCCACTAGTAGAGTTCGCCTATAATAATAGTTTTCGGGCTTGCATTGGCATAGCACCTTCTGAGGCTCTTTATGGACGACCGTGCCGATCACCTACATGTTGGTGGGAATCCACGGATAAGGTTTTGCTTGGACCCAACATGATTAGGGAGACTTCGGAGAAGATAGACCTGATTCGACGGCGAATGAAGACGGCACAGGACCGATAGAAGTCATATGCTGATAAGAGACGAACCGACCTTGAATTCAATGTTAGGGACATGGTTTTTATTAAGATGTCACCGTTGAGAAACTTAGTGCGTTTTGGATCGGTAGGGAAGTTGGCACCAAGATTCTTATGACCCTTTCCAATTACAGGGAGGATTGGACAGATAGCGTACAGAGTAAAATTACCAGAGAAGCTCAGTGGAGTTCATGACGTGTTTCACGTTTCATATTTGCGTAAGTGTTTACACGATACGGCGGAAGTGGTAGAGCCGAGCACGCTCGAAGAAGTGGAAGTAGAGCGCAATGCCACGACCAGACGAGCTCCTACACACATTCTCGGATCGGAGGTCAAAAAGCTTCGCAATAAAGAGGTCAAGTTGGTTAAAGTACAATGGGGAGATGATCAAAGAGACGCGACTTGGGAGATAGAAGATAAGATGCGTATGTTGTACCCTTTCCTTTTTGAGGGTATGTTTTAATTTCTCCTTTTTCTACCGCTTTGTTGATACTTGTCCTATCTTTTAGTATTATCTTTACGATGACATCTTTGATCTTTAGTTAGGAAGAACCCTATAGTTGAAACATGTGTTTGAGACATGTTATGTCTGATGGATGCAAGTGGTTGCTAGTGGTTGCTCGTGGATGCATATATACAAACCTTAGGCACTAGATCGGCTCAATCACCTTCATGTTGCATATAAATGTGTGCATATTTAAATGAATGGATGTATAATGGTTGTGTTATCACATGGATGCTGCATTTTGATGAATGGTTGTGAACACATGTAGAAATAATATGTATCGATAGGATTATTTCGCATACATAATGGACGCATGGCACTATCATGATTTACATTAAGGAGGTCAACCGAATCAGTAGACCGCCTGATTTTGCATTAGATACGGACATGTACACACACTTCTTGCATATGTTCATACAGCATTAGAAATTCCGTAAGGACAATGGATGCCTATGTTTGATGGTTGAGTAGATGGATGATTGGATGTTAGGATATGCATTCTCCTTAACTTGGAGATTTCGGGGGCGAAATCCTTTAAGGAGGGGAGAATGTAACACCCCGTAATTTTAATATTAAAGTTGACAAATTTAAAGAATACTTAATTTTAAATGTTAGAATTAAGGGAAACGGGTTGCGCCATTGTGTTCGTCTCGGGATTCTGGTTGAGGTAGAGTCCAAGTTTGCGTGAATTGGACTTCTTATGAAGGAGTTATGGCCATCGGAAGTTTCATTAAAATTCAAACAGATTTCAAAAATTCAAATTGAAACTCTGATTGGGCTAGGCGGGAAAATTCCCGCCAGGTGCCAGGTCGACCATGGGGTCGACCTGGGGGTCGACCTACCCATACAGGTCGACCTAGGGGTCGACCTGCACCCCCGGGCAGATTTGAGTGATGACGATTTTCTGACTCCTAGCCGTGTCATTAGGGCTGATGTGTCACCCTATCTTGACTGAATGGTTGTGGGTAACTCTAGGTTGATCGGATGGCCTAAATTAATCCTAAATTCTATAAAAACACATGTAGACTCAAACCCTAAAATCAAATAAAAATTAGAACCATGGCCGTCATGCTGTCACTTTACAACCTAGAGTAGCCGCCACCAATTAGAGGGAAAGTGAAGCTAATCAACTCATTTCTATTCAACTCAAATCTAAACAACAACGAATTTGTCTACTTCAAAGGAGAGCTAAATCAATTTCAGAACTCAGATTTCAGAACTCAATACCTTCTTTGAGTTGTGAGTTCAATTTCTTTAATAAGATAATTAATAAGTTAATTGGGTTGAGATATAAATTGGGTTATATGGCTATGTTTGTGAAACATTGGAAAATGTAATATTGGGTGAATATATGCTAGTTGTTCATAATGATAGTTTTAGTTTATTTGTGTTGTGGATCCTTATCATATGCTCAATCACCTATGCTCAACCTTGATTCATAGTTCTATATGCAAGTTTGGATTTTAATTTATATATGAATCATATGTAAGTTGACGAGAATCATATACAATCCTTACATGTTTCATGACATCTATTTTATGTATAAGTTTGGATCTAAAGTTTAGGCTAAGACAAGTGTGAGTTATGCAAGTATGTATGCGGATTACACAAAATTATTTATGCTAGTTTACATGTAGATCTTAATTTAAATGTTTAGATGCAAGTTTACATCATAATTTATGTTGCATAAATCACATATGCAAGTATAGATATGTTTGGGGTATGAATCATGTAATGTAAGTTTGAGATTCCTACGCAAGTTCTCACCTTTATGTTAAAACTACATAAGTTATGAAAGTACATGTGTTATACACCCATTGTCTATGCAAGTTTAGATGAAACACCTTATTCACACATGCAAGTTCACCCCTTATGTTTAGATCTATATGCCAATTCATTTTATGACTTTTATTCGTAAGTTAGATCTAATTTCTATTCTATGCATGTTGTGATGTTTTCTCTCTATTCCATAAGTTAGACTATTCGAGTCTAACTTATAATTCACGTTAAACGAACAAACATACAACGTAGGGCAATGGGATAAGATTAAAATATTTAATATTAAGAATTGGTATAAATGCGTTAAATGGCATATAATTAATTTGTGATGTTAATTTGTATAATTTTATATACCATAAATAGATGGACATAATTAAGGTGTCAATTATGGACATAGTTAAATTTGGAATTGATTGACAATTTGAATAGAGATATTAATTCAAATTGGGGATAATTAATTATGTGTAATTAACCGCCTAAGATACGAGGTTAGACTCTTTTAAGGTGTAAGACCGCCCGGACCCGCCTGGCAAATCCAGAAGCCACAAATGCCAGTCTAATGTGAGAGGTCAAAGGGATGAATTAAATACGTAACAGTTGTAAAGACACGAGGTTAGGCTCGTTTGTGGTGTAAGACTGCCCGGACCCGCCCGGCAAATCCAGCTGCCACAAACGCCAGTCTAATGTGGGAGGTTTTGCAAGGTTACGGTGTTAATGAATTAAGAAACACTTAACCAAATAAACATGTGGTGGGACATGAGGGGGTTAAGTGGGTGCCTTGGATGGCATGTGAAATTAACTGGGTGCCTTGGGTGGCATTTGAAAGACGATTAGATGCACTTAACCAAGATTAAAACGTGTAATAAGACATGAATAAGAATGAGGTTAAGTGGGAAAACCTTAGAGGGGACCAAGCATAGGTGGAAAGCTTGTGTCATACATGAGGGCCCTTTTCAAACCAGTAACCTATTAAGTATCTTTGTGGGCTCGACCCAAGTCGAGGACGGGGCACGCGTACTGGATTTGATTGTAAGAGGTCAAAACGGGTCAGCGGTGACAACGCAAGTCCAACGGGTTCATATGCGTGTGTGGGCCCGGGCTGGTAGGTAAGACGTTGTTGCATCGTGTAGATATAAGCCGTGCAGTTTTGGTAGTATCGGGTTGCCACTTTAGAGAGTGATACACCCCACTGTGGGGCCAGCACGGGTATCTACGAGTTAGGGAGCCAATCGAGGGGGGGTAGTGGGTACACCTAGTGGAGATAGGGGCAGATGGCACCTATGAAGGCAGCTAGGGGTGCATGAAACTACCATTATCATTTTAAGTTCTGTAGGCGGGATCAACCTTTTGGGTGACTAGTGGTGGTGCAGTATAGTAATTATCTTATAGTGATTTAGGTGCACCTTTAACGTTATCTTTGTTCGTCTTATTTCCTTTGTTTGCTCTGCCATACCCATTTGTTCACAGTCATTTCCTTATTTTCCAGCTTATGCCTTATCCTAGTTACTTAATGATTATATTGTTAAAGTTATTGCACTCGCCAGACTTTATGTCTAACCCCCTTGTTTCCACCTCTTTTCTTCCTTCCCCCTCCCACCCCCAGGTGCTCAGGGTGGGACAAGCACTTGTGGAGCTAGATTTGGACAACTCTATTTCTTTCTTTGGAAGTTTCTTGGATCGCTGAAGTAAAATTTTAGCCTATATTATTTATGGCTATTTTATGTTGGGGTTATGTCTTTCATTTTATGTACTCTGATTTAATCAAGATGGATATTATGTACTTGACTCTAGTCTTTGGGTTTTGACGATGTAATCAGACTTATCTGTAACCACTGCAATGAATAAAGTTTTAAATTTTTAAGTACTGTCTTATATCTGTCTTGTTGTTAAGTTTCTGTTCTATACACACTTAAAACGTTCCATATAAGTTAATGCATTCCCTTTGTGAGTGACATTAATGGACATGGGGTGTCACAGAATGGGTTTACTCTATTGGATTGCTAGTGCATAAAATAAGTAAATCTTTTAAAACAACGTAATGCTTTTTAGAAAAATGAAACCATTATAAGACTCAAGTCCCATCACACAATGCAACGCAAACCGGAGGATTGAGTTTTACATTATAATGATCAAACATGATTGATACGTATAAAAACTTGATATTAGTATTAGTGTCAAGTCAGTTTAAAACATTATCAAAATAAATGTATCAATCCTAGACGGCATAACTACCATATACTATGTCGCCATATATAGGTTTACAATCAAGTTCATAATGTCGTATTGGAAATTGGGTTTCCATCATGAGTCGAGGCTAGGAATTATCCTCACCGATTCGAGACAGTCTAGCAAATGCCTCAGGACACGGACGCTGGCGAACCATTGGATCTTCAGGGCCGGTCCACAAATACTTTAGTGGATTGGTCATGCCTAAACACATGTTTCCCGGTCCTATTGGACCTATCATTTGGCAAGTAGCGACCAATATACTGAGGGCTCTCACAATCCATCATCCACATAAGTAAAAATGTCTAGGCTCCATACAATGACTCCACTTCTAGCTAGAAAGAAACACATGCAATCCCTGCAGTCACGGTCCCGTTTCTGACTCGTATCGGGGTGTGAGACTCGCGAAGTAACGCTATACACAAAGCTATGCTAATTAAGGCTGTGCTTTGATCATCAACCACAAGGCTCTGCTTTTCAACGAAAGCCTTGTTCATTTGCATCTTGGCATGCCACATTGACAATCCATGCCATGCGACTGATGTCTATCAATATATAACCTCTAAGCTCGTATGTTTCAAAGAAGGGTGTTAAGCAGGAGAATAAATTCTCCGCCACCAAATAGATATATTTAATAGAAACCAATTCGCACAGAACGAAGTCCAATGTCAAATACACATCCATTTACAAGTCAGTTTTGGGTCTGAACGAAACCGGAGACACCGTGTTCCGCGTCCCGTATGTCCAATACAGAAGAGAGGTTCTCGCTTATCCAGACAATCATAAAGTACGTCCGGACAACTACCACTTTAACCCTTTCCTAGGAGCAAACCAATCCAGGGCATCAGTAGTCATCCATTCGATGTGAAAATCGCGGTCTTCAACCACCGTCTTCAATGTCTTCGATTTTAAATCATCTTATAATTATTTGAAATGAGATTGAACTCGGTCTTTTCAAAAAATTCTCGAATATATGTAATTCAAATCATTTCATATCGTTAATATTATTTTATAACGATTTATCACTATTTTTATTTATATAAAAATAGCCCATTTAATTCGAATGACATTTCAGGTCGTTACACGGCCCTAGCGCTATTTTTATCCAAATTTGAATTACCCATTTCTAAAAATCTAACCGTTGGATTTTAACAAATTTTATATCATTGGAAAGATCTTCTCAAAGCGAACCTAACGGTTCCAGTTTTGGAAAAAACCGACGGTTGATTCTTTCAATATAATCATTTAAAGTTAAGATTCTGAAACGCGAACTACCGTGCGTAGTTCGTTTTATTTTTAATTTATATATATTATATATATATATATATATAAAATAAATCGTTCGACAATTTCACTAACATGTTAAAAGTGATGTTTTCAACAAATAAAACATATAATCATTTTCCTACTTTGCTAACATGTAAGTGATTACATTTTAATGAATCAAAACATGTAATTCTTTTTATCTAAACAAACTTGTTAAAAGTAACATTTTTATGGCAAATTCTATTTTAATGTGTCATTCTTTTTAATCTAAATGAACATGTAAAATGTAACATGTTAATGACAAATTCCATTTTAATATGTCATTCTTTTTAATCTAAATGAACATGTGAAATGTAACATGTTAATGACAAATTCCATTTTAATATGTCATTCTTTTTTAATCTAAATGCACATGTTAAATGTAACATTTTTGATTACAAATCCTATTTTAACATGTAACCCTTTTTATCTAAATACAAATGTTAAATGTAACTTTTTTTATTACAAATCCTATTTTAACATGTAATCCTTTTTATCTTTATAAACATGTAAAATGTAACATTTTTGATTACAAATCCTATTTTAACATGTAATCCTTTTTACCTATTTAATCAAAACATACACTAAAAAAATGTCATTTTAATGTTTAAATAATTTTCTAAGGAACATGTCATTTTCAATAATGAAACATTTTTAATGAAACTAATCATACATTAAAAATGTCCTTTTCAATATCTAAACAATTTCTAATGAACATGTCATTTTTAATATTGAATCATTTTTAATGAAGCAAACATTAAAAATGTCCTTTTCAATATCTAAACAATTTCCAATGAACATGTATTTTTAATAATAAATCATTTTTAATGAAATTAATCATACAATAAAAATGTCCTTTTTAATATCTAAACAATTTCTAATGAACATGTCATTTTTAAAAATGAATCATTTTTAATGAAACTAATCATATACATTAAAAATGTCATTTTTAATATCTAAACAATTTCTAATGAACATGTCATTTTTAATAATGAATCATTTTTCATGTTTAAACAACTTCTCTAAAACATGATAAATTTGTGATTCATATATATACAATAAAAGTAATTTTTTTATTATATAAACAGTTATTTCCAACATGACCATTTCTATGATCCATATATACAATAAGAAGGAAACTTTTATTGTATAAAAAATTATGACCAATTCTATGATTCATACATAAAATAAAAAAGATAATTTTAATGTATAAATATTTTTGACAAATTCTATGTTCACATATACAATAAAAAGATAATTTTTATTGTATAACAATTTTAACAATTTTCTATGATTCACATGTACAATAAAAAGATACTTTTTATTGTATAACAATTTTAACAATTTTCTATGAATCACATGTACAATAAAAAGATAATTTTTATTGTATAATAATTTTAACAATTCTATGATTCACATGTATAAAATGATAATTTTTATTGTATAACAATTTTAACAATTCTATGATTCACATGTACAATAAAAAGATAATTTTTATTGTATAACAATTTTAAAAATTCTATGATTCACATGTTACAATAAAAAGATAATTTTTATTGTATAACATTTTAAACAATTCTATGATTCACATGTTACAATAAAAAGATAATTTTTATTGTATAACAATTTTAAAATTTCTATGATTCACATGTTACAATAAAAAGAAATTTTTTATTGTATAACAATTTTAACAATACTATGATTCACATGTTACAGTAAAAAGATAATTTTTATTGTATAACAATTTTAACAATTCTATGATTCACATGTACAATGAAAAGATAATTTTTATTGTATAACAATTTTAACAATTCTATGATTCATATGTACGATAAAAAGATAATTTTTATTGTATAAAATTTTCAACAATTCTATGATTAACAAGTTACAATAAAAAGATAATTTTTATTGTATAACAATTGAGACGACCCGAACTTCCTCGTGAAGGAAAGCCCTGATTGTTTTGAGAAAAAGACGAATCAGAACACAAACAGAAGTACATTTCATAGTCTATTACAACAATTCCATCAGAATACACAAATATACAGAGTGAATAAATAATATACATTCGATAAATATCATAGATTTACAAATTACAATGCAGCGGAAAATAATACAAAACACAACTGAAAGGAATATACGGATACAAAGCTTTCCGAATATCATTCCAGCTGCTAACCAGAATCCTGTGAATATAAATCTACAAAACCAAAACTACTAGCTGCCCGTATGGAAAATAGGGGCAACCTGAGTTTAGGTTAAAACAATAAACTCCAGGTCAGTCATGTGATTGTGTGAGAACTAAAACAGTTATTTAAAACTTTACTTTAAAATCAGATATATCATGGGACCACGCCGTATAACACCGAACGGGTTTCCCCTCAAGAATACCAGTGCATATAACGAAACAACGCAATGCTTTTTGGAAAATGAAGCTATTATAAGACCCAAGTTGTGACGACCCAAACCCCGTACGACGGTGGAAAAGGCAATCTTTGGAATATAACACATAAACAGATAACAGCAGAACATAAAGAAATAAATACACCAGATAATGTACAACAGAATATACTGGATAAATATAAACATCAGAGTTACACAGTATACAGGATCATACTTAGTACAAATGCAGTTCAGCTATACATAAATGTCTACAGCGAAAAAAAAACATAAATGTACAATAGGAGTTGAACAGCATGAAAAGGAATAAATGATAGAATCCATCTTCAGCTCCAGCTATCCTGAAAGAGCCTGTTAAACCCTGAATACAAGGCTGCCCGTGTAGAAAAGGGGGCACCCGAGTTTGCAAGTGAAACAAACTACGAGTCAGTAATGGGACTGGTATGAGAAATCTACTTAACTTATTTTACAATATGGCCAATCAGAGGACCACGCCACTTTCGCGGATTGGGTTTACTCCAGTGATTGCCAGTGCTTTAAAACAAGTAAATCTTTTTAACATCGCTATGATTTTTATAAAGATGAAGCCATTATAAGACTCAGGTCCCATCACATAATGCAACACAAACCGGAGGATAGAGTTTTACCTTATAATGGCCAAAATATGCTTGATACGAGAAAAACAAATCATTTGATATTATTGCTAGTGTTTATATGTTTCAAAAACAATTTGAATCATAACTATCAATCATAGACGGCATGGGTACCATATATCATGTCGCCATATATATATACAATCAAAACCGCACGATGTCGTCTGTGCAGTTTATGCCCCGCTATTACCCTGCTATGACCCCGCTATATCCCGTAGCGTATTACCGCCACTACACTTTTCCCAAATAGCGTCCAATATAACCTTTCCGCTTTAAGCCCCGCTATATTCCGCTATTCCCGATATATCCCATTATTTCCGCTATGTTACGCTTTTCTCGCTATATCTTTGATAAATGAAATGAACTAAAAATGATATTTAGACATTAAAAAAATATAATGAATAATGATTTAGAATTGAACTTTTTACCATATATTTTTATAAACAAGAATACTATAGTATTCTATTAAATTTAATTAAGTTTAATAGTAATCCACGTTTATTTATAGATATTTGCATATATTTTTATATAAAATTTAAAATGTACTTATTATTGTTAAATTGAACGTAAGTCTTTTATTTAATTGTATTTTATATATTCCGTAAAAATATTAAGAACGAGTTATATATGCTATTTTAGAGTCATCTGATATACCCTGTTATTTCCTCGAATTATCCCCGCTATGACTTTATGGACCTCCGCCGCATTGGATCCGCTAAGCGCTTTAACTGCACAAGATGTCATATTTGGAAGTTGAATTTCCGTCATGAACCAAGGCCAGGGATCGTCCTCACCGCTTCGTGACTCTCTAGCCCGAGCCTCAGGAACAGCCGCAACTGCCCCTGGATCATCAGGGCCGGTCCACTCGATGTGGATTATAATGCCTGAACACTGCGTTTTCCCACCGTATGGGGTGTAAACTGGTCATATCCGACCACACATCGGCTCCGAAGAGACCGATCTAACCGAGGCGCCTCGCAATCCATCATCCACATAAGTAAAATGTCAGGCCGTGTAAAATCTGACACAACTCCTAGCTAGAAAGAAACGCAGGTCCTCCCTGAAGTCCTCTCCCGTTTCTGGCTCATACCGGGGTGTGAGGCTCGTGAAACAACGCTATACACAAAGCTATGCCACACAGGCGGTGCTTTGATCATCAACCACAAAGCTCTTCTTTTCAACAAAAGCTTTGATCACTGCATCTCAGCATGCCACACAGGCAATTCACGCCATGCCACTAACGTCTATCAATCACACAGAATGAAATCCAATGTCAGACACACAGTCCATTTACAAGTCCGTTCTAGGTCTGAACGAAACTTGAGGAACTTTATTCCTCGCACATCCGTACAATCAACATGTACGTCCGGACGGCTACTACTTCAGCTCCTTCAAGGTAGCAACTCCTATCATGAACATCAGTAGCACCCCTCCATTTGACATGAAGATCATCGGTCTTGCACCGTCTTCATATCTTCGACTTTTAATCGTCGATCAATTATTTGAAATGAGAATTAACTCGGCCTTTTCAAATAATTCACGTATATATTTAGTATTTCACATCAATTCATTTCAATGGTTAAATTATTCGACATCAATAATTCTGTTCCTTTAATGTAATTTTCACGCCATACACATTCGACCATCAAATATTCAATAAACCGAGCAAATTCAGTTTATTTTCATTCCATATCGTTTATAATATTTTATCACGATTTATCGCTATTTTTATTCATTAAAAATAGTCATTTCATTTAAACGACGCTTCAGGCCATAACGCGGTCGTGACGCTATTTTTCTTCAGATTTGATTTACACATATCTGAAAATCTAACTGTTGGATCTTCACAAATTTTATATCAGTAGAAAGATCTTTTCAAAACGAATCCAACGGTTTCAGTTTTGGGAAAATCCGACGGTCGGATCTCCCGGTGCAATCGTTTGAAGTTTCGATTTCAAAATACGAACTGCAACATCGTTGTTCGATTTAATTTAATTATATATATATATAATCGATTTTGGCGCTGTTTTTCTTTAGATTTGAATTAAACATTCCAGACAATCTAAGCGTTGGATCTTTACAAAGTTGGTGTCGTTGGAAAGATATTTCCAAAGCGAGCCCAACTGTTGTGGTTTCGGGAAAATCCGATGGTCGGATCTCCCGCAATAATCGTTTGAAATCACGGTTTCAAAATACGAACTGCAGCTTCGTTATTTGATTTATTTTAATTATATTTATATATATAATCGATTCTTCGATTTCAAAACCATATTCATTTTATATCTTTGATAAAAATGATAGTTTTATCTAACAGATATTTATTTCTACACATCACTATTTTTAACCATTCATATATATAATATAAAAATGTGATTTTTATTGTAAAACAACTTATTTCAAAACACGATCATTTTCTATAGTTCATACATAAGGTAAAAATGTGATTTTTATTGTAAAACAATTTATTTTAAAACACCGTTATTTTATATACTTCATATACTTCATATACATGATAAAAATGTGATTTTTATTGTTAAACAATTTATTTCAAAACACGGTTATTTTATATACTTCATATAGATGATAAAAATGTTATTTTTATTGTAAAACAATTTATTTCAAAACACGGTTATTTTATATACTTCATATAGATGATAAAAATGTGATTTTTATTGGAAAATAATTTATTTCAAAACACGGTTATTTTATATACTTCATATAGATGATAAAAATGTGATTTTTATTGTAAAACAAATTATTTCAAAACACAGTTATTTTCTATAGTTCATACATAAGGTAAACATGTGATTTTTATCTTTCAAAGAATTTATCCAACACATGAATGCCACTCAACACATGAATTTCTATTCAACACATGAATATTGTTTCAACACATGAAAATAAATCAAACACAGAATTATTTCAGAAAATTTCGGCAGCATAACGGCAGGGTAGTTAAAACTGGCACCATATCGATGTACGGCTCCTCGCTCTACCTTAAAACCTCGCGGTTTTTGACAATGGGGATTTCATACATCTAGTTCGCACGCAGGCGAGTATGTTTTTCTTTTCCACAACCTATTCTAATTTGACAATGGGGATTTCATACATCTAGTTCGTCCGCTTCAGATGTTTACGGGGAGAGAGAAAAAGTGTGGGCCAATAGGATTTTTTTATTTTATTTATATATTTTTAAAATTCTAAAATACCCCTCCTCACATACTAGCTCCAATCCAAACCCAACGAATGTCGTTTGTAGCCAAATACCCCCATTCCGAACACAATGGGATATGTTTCGTAGGCCCATTCGACTGTTTCAGTCAGTTTTCCTTCAAATTAAAATATAAAACATTCAATATTCGAATTGAACATACATTTCAATTTGTCGGGGCCACATACTGATTCTAAAAATTCCGAAAAATAAATCTATCTATGTTTTGACGATATGTCCCAACAAAACTAGTTTCGTCGAATTCTGATACCGTTCGAAAAATAGCCATTTTCTGGACGATCCAATTTAATTGTAATTGAACAAACACAATTTTCTTTGCCACGCTCACATATTAACTTCAAAAATTATGAAATTTGAAAGCTAGCAATAATTTGACATCCCGGATCCAGCAAAAGTTGTTTCATCAAAATCTGAGGTCGTTTGCAAAATGTCTATTTTCAAGGGCTATATATTCTCTATAACGACCTTTTTGAAAATTCATTTGGCCATAACTTTTGATTCCCGCTATGAAACTTCAATTTTTCAGATTCGTTAGAAAGATATTCATAAACAGATTTAAATATTTTTGGTTTCACCAAAATCCGTTTTATTTTTCACCCGGTATAGCCAGTCAAAGTTTGAATTGAAATTTTGAAACTGTCATGCCATTTCAGGCCTTGTTTATAATTTAAAATAATTATATTTATTTTCAAACATCGATTCAAACATACTTTTCGTCGTTATTATTTAAAATATTTATTTTAAATATTTAAAATCCACTATTTTAGCCAATTAAAATTTTTTAAACTGGTTCAGATTTTCCGGGTTGTTACAATCTCCCCCACTTAAAACTTTTCATCCCGGAAAAGGAACAAAGTCGAAAGTGGTTTAATTAACCAACTCTACTTTCAATCTGGCTTCCATTCTTCAACTTTTCAGCTTCTAAGAATTTTCAAATTCGTCAAAAATTTGGCTAACACCTAAATTTTCGATTTTTTTCCCATAACCTCCTTTGTACGGGGAGGGGTTTGGAAATTTATTGGGCCGTATTAGGTACCCAATAAATCCTAATAATCATACACATATTTTTAGTGATATATTCTAGTGTCCACGGGAGGGGGGGGTGTATAGATAATAACTCCAGAGAATAAATTCTCGTCACCCCATAAATAGTTTTTGTGCCTTATAAGACTAGAGAGACGTGTTTATTATCATCTCTAGACCCGTGTGGGTGTAACGGAAAGGAATTTCGCTCGATCTGAATCAGTCGTTAAACCGATCTAGACCGTTCGAAACCCCTGATCGTTTTGAGAACAGGACAAATCAGAACCCAGACGGAAGAACATTTCATTGTTATTACAACAATTCCATCAGATACAAGAATATAAAGTGTATAAATGAATAAATTACATTCAACAAATATCAGAGATTTAAATTACATTTAAATACATCGCAGCGGAAAATAATACAAAGCATAACTAGAAGTAATGCACGGATACAGAGCTTTCCGAGCATCGTCCAGCTGTAAATCAGGACCCTGTGAATATAAATCTGCAAAACCAAAACTACAAGCTACCCGTGCGGAAAATAGGGGCACCCAGAGTTTAGGTTAAAACAATAAACTCCAGGTCAGTCAGGTGACTGGTGTGAGAACTAAAACAGTTATTTAAAACTTGACTTTAAAGATAGTGATTCAAGGGACCACGCCGTATAACACGGAACGGGTTTCCTCCCAAGAATACTAGTGCATATAACAAAACAACGCAATGTTTTTTTTGGAAAAATGAAGCTATTATAAGACCCAGGTCCCATCACACAATGCAACGCAAGCCGGAGGATAGGGTTTTCCCTTATAATAGCCAAATAATGCTTGATACGTTTAAACAAATCATTTGATACTATTATAGGTGTATAGTGTCAAAACAATTTCAATCATAAATATCAATCATAGACGGCATGGGTACCATATATCATGTCGCCATACTAGTACTACAATTAAAACCGCAATATCACGTATTGGAAATTGGATTTCTGTCATGAGTCGAGGCAAGGGGAAAGCTCCTCTCCGATTTGAGACACTCTAGCAAATGTCCTAGGACCCCACTATGATCCTTGGATCTTCAGGGTCGGTCCTCCCTTACTTTTGAGGATTAATTATTCCTGAACACACGTTTCCCGGTCCAAACAGACCTATATCCGAGGCGCCTCGTATCCAACAACCACACAGGTGAAAAGTATATAAATGTCAGGGCTGGTAGGTCACTGACACCACCCTAGCTAGAAAGAAACGTCGTGCTCTCCCTGCAGTCACTATCCCGTTTTTGACTCATACCGAGGTGTGAGGCTCGCGGATTCATGCTATACACAAAGCTACGCCACACAGGCCGTGCTTTGATCATCAACCACAAGACTTTGCTTTTCAACAGAAGCCTTGATCAATTGCCACTTACGCGTGCCACACTGGCAATTCACTCCATGCGACTGATGTTCATCAATATACAACCTCTGAGCTCGTACGTCTCAGAGAAGGGCGTTAAGCAAGAGAATAAATTCTCCACCGCCAAACAGATGTATATTTAATAGAGATCAATCAACATAGAATAAAATCCAATGTCAGACACACAATCCATTTACATGTTCATCCTGGGTCTGAACGAAAACGGAGGCACTTTCCTCGCATATCCATCCATCTCCAAGTACGTCTGGAAGATCACCAACTGATTCCCTCATCTTGGGTGTACAGCCCAATCAAGATCATTAGTAATCACCCAAACGATGTGAAGACTTCCGGTCTTCAACCACCGTCTTCATCTTCGGCATCTCGTCGAATCGGTTATTCAGAATGGGTATAAACCCAGCCTTTCTGAATATCCCACGTATATAGTAAACAAATGTTACACAAACACAACGAACGCCTCATTCCAATTCAGAATATTCTTTTATTCACAAAATCACATTCTTAGGGAAAGGTTCCCATTAATTTAATCCAAGATAAATTTTTCTAAATTTATTCTTTAATCTTCCTTTGGATATCATTTCAAACTAGTCGGGATTACCGAACCACACCGAAGTAATTATTTATTTTATTTCCCAATCCCAACCTATTCAACCCATGGAGTAAAATTGGTAATACCCCATATCTAACACTACGGTGTTATCGGTAAAATTAATTACCATTTCACGTTCAAATCTAATTAAAGATTTAACTATCTCATTGGAGCAAAACTGGTGGTACTCCATTCTCGATCACCTTTCAGATTTGATAATTTAAATTATCAATTCACATTTCAATCTAATTAAAGATTCATTCAAACTCCACTTAGTTTTAATCTCTTCAAAAATCAATATCCTGCATTTAACTGGGTTAAAGAACCAATGTCATCTAAAACACGATTCACGACAAACCCAAATCACATTTGATATTAAATACAAGGCTCTGAATAGAAAATATACCGGTTTATATTCAATATCAAATCCTGAAACCAACAAATATCGTATTCGAAATAACGATATAAAATATATCTTTCAAATCCCCATAACAATATTTGTATAGTCACGAAATCCAACATCGAAATATTCCGAAGATAATTTCGATTCAACTCCAGTCCAATTCATGAATTGGGAATATTGATTATTTTGAAAATCACTTTCAAATTCAATTTATTTATTTCAAAAATAAATTGATTTTAATTCTAGTTCAAAACTAGTTCATTTCGATAAAAATCTATTTTTATCCTTTCAAATGTGGAATTTTTCATCCCAGTTCTTTAAAATTCATATATTATTATTTTACACAAATTATAGATATTTTCAATAATTTTATCAAGGCCCGTACAGTCGATTTCCAACAACGGCCATCGAACTGCACTTACAACGACCTTTTTCGAATTTGATTTGGACATAACTCCAAATCCAACCATCAGATTTCAAATTTCTAATATTCATTGGAAAGCTCTTTTCGATACGAACCCAACGGTTCCGGTTTTAGGAGAATCCGACGGTCGGATCTCCCGCAACGTCAATTTGAAGTCAATGGTCGAAATTCACGGACTGCCGCGGCGCGGCGCGTTCTATTCAGGCCATTATATATATAATATATATTTATATATTATATATATTTCGTCGATTTCCTTTTAAAACGTATTTTATAAATCATTTTAAATTTGTTTCAAAAACAATTTCAACTTCATCTTCAATTTCAAATCGATTTGATTTCAATTCAATTCGAATTCATTTCAATTTTATTTAATTCGAATTCAAATTCTAATTCGTTTCAATTCAATTCAATTTGAGTTTACCTTCTATTTAATTCAATTTGAATTCATTTTAAATTGATTTCAATTCAATTTCAGTTCGTTTCAAATTTCATTCAAAACGATTTCAATTCGTTTTTAATTCTATTTCAATTTAATTCAATTTGAATTCATTTCTATTCAATTCCAATTCAAATTCACTTTCTATTCAATTCGAATCGAATTCATTTTCTATTCGATTCGAATTCATTTCAGATTGATTCAATAAAATTTCAATTTTAATTTTAATCTAATTTAATTTGAATTTCATTTCAAAATATTAAATTTTGAAATCACTTTTCAATATTCATTATAAAACGAATAAAATCGATATAAATATCGTTCGTGTCAAAATAACGCATCTCTAATCGACACGGCTTTATATTTTTCAATAAATTTGTTATTCTACTCAACAAATGAATATATTCTATTCAACACATGAATCTATGTTTCTTTCAACACACGACTATTTTTGTTATGTAAAATATTTTATAAAATCATGGTATCTATCCTTTGATTTTTAATCAGATTCCACCGTAAAGTAGATCTAATTTTAAATATGATAAAGATGTATATTTTATTATTAAAATATTTTACTCAACACAAAAATAGTTTCAACACATGAACATCGTCAACACATGACTATTTTTATAATCAACACATGAATTTTCTTTTATAATATTCATTATTTTCCCGATTGGAATGAGGCCTAATCAATCACCATATAATGTTAGTTATATGGATTCCATACAACACATGTATATAATAGCAATGATAAACAATCAACCATCATCCAAGGTGCACCACACAACTGCACAAGCATCAAATATAAATAATTAACGCTTACACGGTCTGTCGACCAATCGATCGACATACAATTAAATAATTGGGATTAGTGTACCCAAATATCATTCCAACACCCGTGTGGGGTTTCAAATCAACAGACACAGATTTTTATTTGTGCAGTTGGGCGATGTGTAAAATTTATCATCCCAATCAATATCTGTCAAATTAGTGTATATAAACAAATCGATCGATTTGTTTATAAATATTCATTTATTCACTTTCACGTTAAAAATTATATTTTTAACGATAATTAATTTATTTCAACACATGAATATATTTCATTATCTATTTCACATCAACTTCACAAACAAATTTTCACAACACATCAATCAAACAAACAAGCCATCAATGGTCTGTGGATGACGGGTGTCGGGTGCTGCTAAGCACCGTCTGCATCCTAGTATATATATATCTAGAAAAAGAAATTTGAGTGAGAAGTTCTCACCGATAGCTAATCCAATTCCACGACACTTCTAGTGTAGGAAATCTTCACTGTTCTCGCCTTTTGTCACTTTCGTCGCCCGTAGTCACTACATATATAAAAATCATATTTTTATATTGTTGCTATGCAATATATAAAAATCGAATTTTTACTTCCCTATTCAATATATTAAAATCCCATTTTTACTTCACTATTCAATATATAAAAATCGAATTTTTACTTCGCTATTCAATATATAAAAATCGAATTTTTACTTCGCTATTCAATATATAAAAATCCCATTTTTACACCGCTACCATATAGATAAAAATTCTATTTTTACATCGCTACAATATAGATAAAAAATCTATTTTTACATCGCTACTATTTAGATAAAAATTCTATTTTTACATCGCTACTATATAGATAAAAATTCTATTTTTACATCGCTATTCTCCATATAAAGATTTCGCCTTTTCAAATATAAAGATTTCATTTTTATTTCATCACTATAAAAATCACCTCTTTATTTCAACGTATATATAATAAAAAATCAGATTTTAATTTCGCTACATATACAAAGATGATATTTTTATATTCTCTATCTTATAAAGATTATATTTTTTTATAGTTCCTACTATGTAAAAATCATATTTTTAATCCTTCTACAGTATAAAAGATTATATTTTTATTATCTATATAATATGAAAATTATATTTTCAACCTTTACATATGAAAAAATTATATTTTTAACTTCTTATCGTATAAAAATCATATCTTTAACTTTCCTATCGAATAAAAATTTTATCTCTAATTTTCCTATCGAAGAAAATTCAGTTTTAAAATCAAATAAAATGATAACTGAAAATAGAAAAATAAAATAAAAACTTACAGCTCGAGGGGGGGAAAAGCACGGCGGTTTATGAAGAGGAGGGAGAGGCGCAGGGTTCTAGGAGGAAGGGGGTACGGGTTTCGAGATGGTGGAGCAGGAGGCGGCGGGGGAAGAAGGGGGGTTGCGTTCGACAGGAGGGAGGGGTGCGACTTAGGGTTTAGGGGGGGCGGCGGTTCTATGCAGAAGAGGGGAGAGTGCGTCGAAGGAGGGAGGAGAAGAAGAAGGTGGCGGCGCGGCAGATGAAGGGGAGGCGGAGGTGGCGCGCGCCCTTGGGCGACGGCGAACTAATCGAGGGGGGGGCGGCTGTGAATCGCGATTCCCCCCTTTCTCTTTTTATTTTATTTTATTTTGAACGGCAGAAATAATGAGGAGAGGGAGAGAATGATATATATTTTTTATTTTTAATTAATTTATTTTCAAAAAGTACTTTTTATTTTCGACCTCAAAACGAGGCCCACCGCCT
This sequence comes from Allium sativum, assembly GCA_030737875.1. NCBI lineage: Eukaryota > Viridiplantae > Streptophyta > Magnoliopsida > Asparagales > Amaryllidaceae > Allium > Allium sativum. Next base: position 935,993,441 of record CM060924.1, on the reverse strand, counting down.
GTCGTCCATAGCTAATTACCCCCATTCCGAACACAATGGGATATGTATCGTAGGCTGATTCGATCGTTTTGACCAGTTTCCATTAAAATCAACATATAACTATATATATATTAAATTTGAACGCGCATTTCAATTCACTGGGGTCACATACTAACTCTAAAAATTGCAGAAAAATATTTGTGACGGCAAGGAATTTCGCTCGGTCCGAACCAGTCGCTAAACCGACCCAGACCGTTCGAAACGCCCTATCGTTGAGAACACGACAAAATAGAACGCATATAAAAGAACATTTCATTGTATATTACAACAATGCATCAGATTACAAGAATATACAGAGCATAAATGAATACTACACAGAAATATCAGAGATTTAAATTACATTTAAATACATAGCAGCGGAAAATAATACAATACACAACTAGAAGAAGATATACGGATACAAAGCTTTTCGGATATCGTTCCAGCTGTAAACCAGGATCCTATGAATATAAATCTGCAAAACCAAAACTACTAGCTGCCCGTGTCAAAATAAGGGCACCCAGAGTTTAGGTTAAAACAATAAACTCCAGGTCAGTCATGTGACTGGTGTGAGAACTAAAACAGTTATTAATCTTTATTTTTAAAGATAGGTAAATCAAGGGACCACGCCGTATAACACGGAACGGGTTTCCTCCCAAGAATACCAGTGCATAAAACAAACAGCGCAATGCTAAATAAAGAAAAATGAAGCTGTTATAAGACCCAGGTCCCATCACACAATGCAACGCAGTCGAGGATAGGGTTTTCCCTTATAACAGCCAAAGAATGCTTGATACGTTTAAAACAAATCATTTGATACTATAATAAGTGCATAGTGTATAAAACAACTTCAAATCATAAGTATCAATCATAGGCGGCATGAATGGCCCATAACACTATGTCGCCATATATAAGTTTACAATCAAAACCGCAAAACGACGTATTGGGAGTTGGGTTATCATTTATGGTATGAACCGAGGCTAGGGGCAAGATCCTCAACCGATTCGAGACAATCTAGCCCATGTCTCCGGAACAGCCGCAACTGCCCCTTGGATCGTCAGGGTCGGTCCACCGATGTGGATTATTATGCCTGAACACTACGTTTCTCCGCCCTTTGGGGCGTAAATCTGGCCCGTCAGCCGACCAGAAGCATCGGCCGAAACCGATATCACGAGGCGCCTCGCTTTTCAGCAAGTAATAATAAGTAACATCCACATGAGTCAAACTCGTCAGCCAGTTCAAGCACTGACGCCACTCATAACTAGAAAGAAACGTAGGTCCTCCCTGATGTCCGTCTCCCGTTTTTGATTCATACCGGGTGTGATACTCGCGAATCAACGTTACACAAAGCTACGCCACAAAGGCCGTGCTTCGATCATCAACCACAAGACTTTGCTTTTCAACAGAAGCCTTGATCATTTGCCTCTTAGCATGCCACACAGGCAATTCACTCCATGCGATTGATATCCATCAATATATAACCCCTGAGCTCGTACGTCTCAGAGAAGGGCGTTAAGCAAGAGAATAAATTCTCCGCCGCCAAACAGATATATATTTAATAGAGATCAATCACACGGACTAAAATCCAATGTCAGACACACAGTCCATTTACAAGTCCGTTCTGGGGCTGAACGAAACCGGAGGCACCTAGTACCCCGCATATCCATCGATCTCCAAGTACGTCTGGACGATCACCAACTGTTTCCATCTTCTTGGGTGTACAGCCCAATCAAGATCATCAGTAATCACCCAAACGACGTGAAGACTTCCGGTCTTCGCCCATCGTCTTCATCTTCGACTTATCGTCGTATCAGTTATTCAGAATGGGATAAACCCGGCCTTTCCGAATAACTCGCGTATATTTTAAATAAGTGTTACACAAACACAACATACGCCTCATTCCAATTCATTAGTCACTAACCGTAAATTAATCAAGAGAATAATTCCCCAAATATTAACCCCGAAGGCCGAAACCAACATCAGATCAATATCCAGAAGACCATTCTGCTTGGCTAACCGACAGTTAGTTTCTAAATTTCACTTTCATAGGGAAATGTTCCCATTAATTTTATCCAAGATAAATTCCTTGAATTTATTCTTTATTCTATTTTTGAATCTCAATTCAAACTAGTCGCGATTAGCGAACCTTACCGAAGTAATCATTGGTTTTAATTTCCCAATCCCAACCTATTCATCCCATGAAGTAAAACTGGTAGTACTTCATTTTCGATCATTTCAATCTAATTAAAGATTCATTAAAACTCCACTTAGTTTTAATCGTTAACTGGGTTAAAGAATCAGTGTCATTTAAAACACGGTTCACGATAAACCCAAAATCACATTCATTAATTATCGGGTTAAAGAACAAGTGTTATTTAAAACACTGTTCACTATAAACCCAAAAATCAATATCAATTCAATTCCAATTAAATATTATTTAATTGGTACACTTCATTAAATCTAAATAAAAAGATTTAATATTTTCTCAAATGGGTTCAAGAACAGTGTTAGTGAAGACACCATTCACGACAAACCCAAATCACATTCGATATTCAATACAAGGCTCTGAATAGAAAATATATCGGCTTATATTCAATATCAAATTCTACGACTAACAAATGTCGTATTGGAAATAACGATATAAATATATATCTTTCAAATTTCCATAACAACACCTGTATAATCACGAATTCCAACATCGAAATATTCCGAAGACAATTTCGATTCAAATCCACTCCAATGCAATCATTGGATATTCTGTTTATTTTCAAAACCCTTTTTAAATTCAATTTATTTATTTAAAAATAAATAGAATTATAATTCTGGTTCAAAACTAGTTCATTTCGATAAAAATCTATTTTTATCTTTTCAAATATGGAGTTTTTCATCCCAATCCTTTCTAAATCATTTCTTATGATTTTACACAAATTATTACTATTTTTAATAATTTTATCAAGGCCCGTACAGTCGATTTCCATCAATGGCCATCGAACTGCACTTACAGCGACCTTTTTCAAATTTGATTTGGACATAATTCCAAATCCAACCGTTAGATTTCAAATTTCTAATATTCGTTAGAAAGCTCTTTTCGATACGAACCCAACGGTTCCGGTTTTAGGAGAATCCGACGGTCGGATCTCCCGTAATGTCCGTTTGAAATAAATGGTCGAAATTCACGAACTGCCGCGGCGCGGCGCGTTCTATTCAGGCCATTATATTATATATATAATATATATAATATATATTTCGTTGATTTCTATTTAAAACGAATTATATAAATAGTTTTAAATTCGTTTCAAAAGCAATTTCAACTTCCTTTTTCAATTCAAATCAAAATTGAATTCTTCTCTATAAATTCGTTTTAAAATTCATTTCTATTCAATTCAAATTTCAATTCAATTTGAATTCATTTCAATTCGCTTTCAATTCAATTTGAATTCGTATTCAATTCAATTCATTTTGAAATCGTTTTCAATTCAATTCATTTCGAAATCGTTTTCAATTCATTTCATTTCGAAATCGTTTTCAATTCATTTCATTTCGAAATCGTTTTCAATTCAATTCATTTCGAAATCGTTTTCAATTCAATTCATTTCGAAATCGTTTTCAATTCAATTCATTTCGAAATCGATTTCAATTCATTTCGTTTTTTTCAATTCATTTCGTTTCGAAATCGTTTTCAATTCAATTCATTTCGAAATCGTTTTCAATTCATTTCATTTCGAAATCGTTTTCAATTCATTTCGTTTCGAAATCGTTTTCAATTCATTTCATTTCGAAATCGTTTTCAATTCATTTCATTTCGAAATCGTTTTCAATTCATTTCATTTCGAAATCGTTTTCAATTCATTTCGTTTCGAAATCGTTTTCAATTCATTTCGTTTCGAAATCGTTTTCAATTCATTTCGTTTCGAAATTGTTTTCAATTCAATTCATTTCGAAATCGTTTTCAATTCATTTCATTTCGAAATCGTTTTCAATTCATTTCATTTCGAAATCGTTTTCAATTCATTTCATTTCGAAATCGTTTTCAATTCATTTCATTTCGAAATGAATAAAATCGATATAAATATCGTTCACGTCAAAATGGCGTTAATCTAATCAACACGGCTTCATAAATTTCTATTTTCAAAATAGTTGTTATTATCAAAATATTTCGTTCAACACATGACCAATCTCAATGGATGAGTACTGTCAACACATGAACTTTTATTTTATATTGATATAGATGTAAATTTTATTACTAAAATATTTCGTTCAACACATGACCAATCTCAATAGATGAGTACTGTCAACACATGAACTTTTATTTTATAATATTCTTTATTTTTCAAATTGGAATGAGGCCCAATCAATTACCATATAAAGTTAATTATATGGATTTTCATGCATTACACACATATAATAGCGTTGAAAAATAATCAACCATCAACCAAAGTGCACTACACTGTATAAGCATCAAATATAGATATCTAACGCTTATAACAGCCTGTCAATCAATCGATCGACATCTTTAATCAATCAGGATGAGTGAACTGCATATTTCATCCTAACACCCGTGTGGGGTTTTCAAACAATCAAACAAATATTTTATTTGTGCAATTGGGCGATGTGTAAAATTTATCGACCCAATCAATGTCCTTCAAATAGGTGTACATAAACAAACCGTCGGGTTTGTAAATGAATATTTATTTATTCACATTCACGTTAAAAATTATATTTTTAACGATAAAACATTTTATTCCAACATATGAATTTCTATTCAGTTCATTATTTAAATAAAATGATATTTTCATTTTTCTAACATATTTTAGAAAATTTCGGCGGCATAACGGCACGATACTAGAAACGGGACAAGGCCTAGCCTTATCCCCGGTCTAGTGAAGGCCCACGCCATTCACACATCAATCATATCAATTCATTTCACCACACAATTCAAACCAAATAATTTAATCAACTACACAACCAAACAATTTAACAAACAAGCCATCCATGGTCTGTGGATGACGGGTGTCAGGTGCTACTAAGCACCGTCTGCATCCTAGTATATATATATATAACTAGAAAATTTAAATTGAAAGGTGAGAAATTCTCACATATAGCTATCCAATTATCTTGAATCTTCTTTTGCAGAATTCTTCGTCGACCTCGCCTTTTTGTCGCTTTCGCCCGTATTCTCTACATATGTAAAAATCGAATTTTACTTCGCTATTCAATATATAAAAATCGAATTTTTACTTTGCTATTCAATATATAAAAATCGAATTTTTACTTTGCTATTCAATATATAAAAATCGAATTTTTACTTTGCTATTCAATATATAAAAATCGAATTTTTACTTTGCTATTCAATATATAAAAATCGAATTTTTACTTTGCTATTCAATATATAAAAATCGAATTTTTACTTTGCTATTCAATATATAAAAATCGAATTTTTACTTTGCTATTCAATATATAAAAATCGAATTTTTACTTTGCTATTCAATATATAAAAATCGTATCTTTCTACAAATAAAAATCCTATTTTTCTACAAATAAAAATCCTATTTTTATTTCGTCGATGTTCATATAGGAAAATCATTTCTTTTCGTATCTTTATTCTACATAAAGTAAAACTGATTTCCATATATAGATAAACTAATTACATAAAACAAATAAACGAATATAAACCAAAATAAAAACTTACAGTGTTCGTCAGCGGTTCAGGGGGGGGGGTGTGCGCGGATTCCGGCGATGAAGTGGCGCAGTGGAGGACAAGGGGGAGGGAGAGAACGCGAAGATGGTGTCGGCGCCTGGAAAGTGGTGGTTGCGGCCAATCTAGGGTTTGGGTTCTGGGCGTTGGGGCTTCGTCGGCCGGAGGAAATACAGGGGAGGCGGAGGGAATCATCGATGGGCTGGGGATGGTGAACAACGGCGGCGGCGGCGCTCGAACTAGGTCGGGAGGGAGGAGCGGGTTTTTCCCGATCGAAGAAGAAAAAGGGGGGAAATGAAAATGACCGGGGGGGCTGACGTGTATAAAGAGAAAGGGAATTTTTTTTTATTTTTTTATTATTATTTTATTATTATTTAATTCAACCTAAAGTTGACTTTTACATACGACCTCGAAACGAGGCCCACCGCCTGTCGTCCATAGCGTTTTACCCCCATTCCGAACACAATGGGATATGTACCGCAAGCTGATTCAATCGTTTCAACCAGTTTCCGTTTAATTTACTTTTAAATCAGTATATTGAATTTTAAACGTACATTTCAAATTACCGGGGTCACATACTAACTAGAAAAATTCCAGAAAAATATTTTCTAGCTTCGTATTGACGATACGGTCCTAACAAAACTAGTTTCGTCAAATTCTGAGACCGTTTGAAAAATGGCCAATTTCCAGTCGATTAAAATCAACTGAAACTGGTCAAACGCGTTTTCCTTTGCCACGCTCACATATTGATTCGAAAAATTATGAAATTTGAAACCTAGCAATAACTTTACATCCCGGACCCAACAAAACTGGTTTCGTCGAAATCCGAGGTCGTTTGCAAAATGTCCATTTTTAAGGGCCTGAATTCCATAGCGACTATTCAGAATTTTCAACTGGACATATCTTTTGATTCCCGCTATGAAATCTTGATTTGTCGGATTCGTTGGAAAGATATTATCAATTAGATCCCAATATTTTTGGTTTCACTAAAATCCGGATTGTTTTGCACCCGGTATGTTCAATTGAAGTTTGAAATCGAATTATCGAACTACCGCGCCATTTTCAATTCTATTTATAATTATATATAAATATTTATATTCTAACGACGACGCGTATAATATATACGATCGAATTCTATTCAAAATAAATTTCTCGTCGATATTATTTAAAATAATTCATTTTAAATAAACAAAATTCGCTAAAATGGCCAAAATAAAAATTTCAAACTGGCCCAGATTTTCCGGGTTATTACAATCTCCCCCACTTAAAACTTTTCGTCCCCGAAAAGGAACAAAGTCGAAAGTGGTTTGATTAATCAACTCTACGATCGATCTGGCTTTCATTCTCTAACTTTTCAGTTTCTGAGAATTTTCTAAAATTTCAAAAATTTGGCTAACACCCTAAATTTTTGAAAAATTTCGCCATAACCTCCCCTGCACCGGGAGCATCGGGGAATTTCAAATAGCTTCCCCGGTCCTTCAGATCTCAAAAAGAAAAAGAAAAGGCCAAGCGGCTAGCCAATAGGCTCATAAAATCATCATCACCCAACAAAACAGTAAATTATGTAGTAAACATGTACCTATTTGTCGGGCAAACAAATTTTATTCTCTGCTCTAGCCTCCTTGCTATGACCTGTTCAATGATATATATGTATATGCAAGCAAATGCAACCAATTTTCAATACAATTCAATATTTGATTTAGTTAGGCATAAAGGTTCAAAATTTATCAAACAACTAAACAAGCAACACAAACATCAATCAATTAGTGAACTAGAGTTTCAAATTCATAATTTTGATACATAGTCAAAAATCAGGTTTTTGATGCCAATTCACAACAATAAGCCCTATCTAATTTTGGTTCTCACACCAGTCAATAGGAAATATATAGAAAGCCCACTTTCGTCACTCGAACATAAATTCTAATGATGGAGCTCCATCATCAAAATCCTCTCCGGGCGATTATAGTGTAATTCTATATCTATCCAGTATATTAAAATTTCGAATACACGCGGATCAGACGTATACGCAAAATCTATATATACTGGATTGTCCATATCAATATAAATAGATAATCAAATACGAATAATTGATTTAAATTTTCAAAACAAAAATTTGTTTTCACTTTACAAATATACTCTTCACACTCGTTCTAGGATACTACTGATCTCATCTCTAACGAGTCATTCTCCTTGGATATTACTAATCCAATATCTGATGAATTCTTTCGTATTGTTCTAATGTGCCTTGTTCTCTGCTTTGTAAACCAAAGCTCTGATACCAACTGTGACGGCAAGGAATTTCGCTCGGTCCGAACCAGTCGCTAAACCGACCCAGACCGTTCGAAACGCCCTATCGTTGAGAACACGACAAAATAGAACGCATATAAAAGAACATTTCATTGTATATTACAACAATGCATCAGATTACAAGAATATACAGAGCATAAATGAATACTACACAGAAATATCATAGATTTAAATTACATTTAAATACATAGCAGCGGAAAATAATACAATACACAACTAGAAGAAGATATACGGATACAAAGCTTTCCGGATATCGTTCCAGCTGTAAACCAGGATCCTGTGAATATAAATCTGCAAAACCAAAACTACTAGCTGCCCGTGTCAAAATAAGGGCACCCAGAGTTTAGGTTAAAACAATAAACTCCAGGTCAGTCATGTGACTGGTGTGAGAACTAAAACAGTTATTAATCTTTATTTTTAAAGATAGGTAAATCAAGGGACCACGCCGTATAACACGGAACGGGTTTCCTCCCAAGAATACCAGTGCATAAAACAAACAGCGCAATGCTAAATAAAGAAAAATGAAGCTGTTATAAGACCCAGGTCCCATCACACAATGCAACGCAGTCGAGGATAGGGTTTTCCCTTATAACAGCCAAAGAATGCTTGATACGTTTAAAACAAATCATTTGATACTATAATAAGTGCATAGTTTATAAAACAACTTCAAATCATAAGTATCAATCATAGGCGGCATGAATGGCCCATAACACTATGTCGCCATATATAAGTTTACAATCAAAACCGCAAAACGACGTATTGGGAGTTGGGTTATCATTTATGGTATGAACCGAGGATAGGGGCAAGATCCTCAACCGATTCGAGACAATCTAGCCCATGTCTCCGGAACAGCCGCAACTGCCCCTTGGATCGTCAGGGCCGGTCCACCGATGTGGATTATTATGCCTGAACACTACGTTTCTCCGCCCTTTGGGGCGTAAATCTGGCCCGTCAGCCGACCAGAAGCATCGGCCGAAACCGATATCACGAGGCGCCTCGCTTTTCAGCAAGTAATAATAAGTAACATCCACATGAGTCAAACTCGTCAGCCAGTTCAAGCACTGACGCCACTCATAACTAGAAAGAAACGTAGGTCCTCCCTGATGTCCGTCTCCCGTTTTTGATTCATACCGGGTGTGATACTCGCGAATCAACGTTACACAAAGCTACGCCACAAAGGCCGTGCTTCGATCATCAACCACAAGACTTTGCTTTTCAACAGAAGCCTTGATCATTTGCCTCTTAGCATGCCACACAGGCAATTCACTCCATGCGATTGATATCCATCAATATATAACCCCTGAGCTCGTACGTCTCAGAGAAGGGCGTTAAGCAAGAGAATAAATTCTCCGCCGCCAAACAGATATATATTTAATAGAGATCAATCACACGGACTAAAATCCAATGTCAGACACACAGTCCATTTACAAGTCCGTTCTGGGGCTGAACGAAACCGGAGGCACCTAGTACCCCGCATATCCATCGATCTCCAAGTACGTCTGGACGATCACCAACTGTTTCCATCTTCTTGGGTGTACAGCCCAATCAAGATCATCAGTAATCACCCAAACGACGTGAAGACTTCCGGTCTTCGCCCATCGTCTTCATCTTCGACTTATCGTCGTATCAGTTATTCAGAATGGGATAAACCCGGCCTTTCCGAATAACTCGCGTATATTTTAAATAAGTGTTACACAAACACAACATACGCCTCATTCCAATTCATTAGTCACTAACCGTAAATTAATCAAGAGAATAATTCCCCAAATATTAACCCCGAAGGCCGAAACCAACATCAGATCAATATCCAGAAGACCATTCTGCTTGGCTAACCGACAGTTAGTTTCTAAATTTCACTTTCATAGGGAAATGTTCCCATTAATTTTATCCAAGATAAATTCCTTGAATTTATTCTTTATTCTATTTTTGAATCTCAATTCAAACTAGTCGCGATTAGCGAACCTTACCGAAGTAATCATTGGTTTTAATTTCCCAATCCCAACCTATTCATCCCATGAAGTAAAACTGGTAGTACTTCATTTTCGATCATTTCAATCTAATTAAAGATTCATTAAAACTCCACTTAGTTTTAATCGTTAACTGGGTTAAAGAATCAGTGTCATTTAAAACACGGTTCACGATAAACCCAAAATCACATTCATTAATTATCGGGTTAAAGAACAAGTGTTATTTAAAACACTGTTCACTATAAACCCAAAAATCAATATCAATTCAATTCCAATTAAATATTATTTAATTGGTACACTTCATTAAATCTAAATAAAAAGATTTAATCTTTTCTCAAATGGGTTCAAGAACAGTGTTAGTGAAGACACCATTCACGACAAACCCAAATCACATTCGATATTCAATACAAGGCTCTGAATAGAAAATATATCGGCTTATATTCAATATCAAATTCTACGACTAACAAATGTCGTATTGGAAATAACGATATAAATATATATCTTTCAAATTTCCATAACAACACCTGTATAATCACGAATTCCAACATCGAAATATTCCGAAGACAATTTCGATTCAAATCCACTCCAATGCAATCATTGGATATTCTGTTTATTTTCAAAACCCTTTTTAAATTCAATTTATTTATTTAAAAATAAATAGAATTATAATTCTAGTTCAAAACTAGTTCATTTCGATAAAAATCTATTTTTATCTTTTCAAATATGGAGTTTTTCATCCCAATCCTTTCTAAATCATTTCTTATGATTTCACACAAATTATTACTATTTTTAATAATTTTATCAAGGCCCGTACAGTCGATTTCCATCAATGGCCATCGAACTGCACTTACAACGACCTTTTTCAAATTTGATTTGGACATAATTCCAAATCCAACCGTTAGATTTCAAATTTCTAATATTCGTTAGAAAGCTCTTTTCGATACGAACCCAACGGTTCCGGTTTTAGGAGAATCCGACGGTCGGATCTCCCGTAATGTCCGTTTGAAATAAATGGTCGAAATTCACGAACTGCCGCGGCGCGGCGCGTTCTATTCAGGCCATTATATTATATATATAATATATATTTCGTCGATTTCTATTTAAAACGAATTATATAAATAGTTTTAAATTCGTTTCAAAAGCAATTTCAACTTCATTTTTCAATTCAAATCAAAATTGAATTCTTCTCTATAAATTCGTTTTAAAATTCATTTCTATTCAATTCAAATTTCAATTCAATTTGAATTCATTTCAATTCGCTTTCAATTCAATTTGAATTCGTATTCAATTCAATTCATTTCGAAATCGTTTTCAATTCAATTCATTTCGAAATCGTTTTCAATTCATTTCATTTCGAAATCGTTTTCAATTCATTTCATTTCGAAATCGTTTTCAATTCAATTCATTTCGAAATCGTTTTCAATTCAATTCATTTCGAAATCGTTTTCAATTCATTTCGTTTCGAAATCGTTTTCAATTCAATTCATTTCGAAATCGTTTTCAATTCAATTCATTTCGAAATCGTTTTCAATTCATTTCATTTCGAAATCGTTTTCAATTCAATTCATTTCGAAATCGTTTTCAATTCAATTCGTTTCGAAATCGTTTTCAATTCATTTCATTTCGAAATCGTTTTCAATTCAATTCATTTCGAAATCGTTTTCAATTCAATTCGTTTCGAAATCGTTTTCAATTCATTTCGTTTCGAAATCGTTTTCAATTCAATTCATTTCGAAATCGTTTTCAATTCATTTCGTTTCGAAATCGTTTTCAATTCATTTCGTTTCGAAATCGTTTTCAATTCATTTCATTTCGAAATCGTTTTCAATTCATTTCGTTTCGAAATCGTTTTCAATTCATTTCGTTTCGAAATCGTTTTCAATTCAATTCATTTCGAAATCGTTTTCAATTCATTTCATTTCGAAATCGTTTTCAATTCAATTCATTTCGAAATCGTTTTCAATTCATTTCATTTCGAAATCGTTTTCAATTCATTTCATTTCGAAATGAATAAAATCGATATAAATATCGTTCACGTCAAAATGGCGTTAATCTAATCAACACGGCTTCATAAATTTCTATTTTCAAAATAGTTGTTATTATCAAAATATTTCGTTCAACACATGACCAATCTCAATGGATGAGTACTGTCAACACATGAACTTTTATTTTATATTGATATAGATGTAAATTTTATTACTAAAATATTTCGTTCAACACATGACCAATCTCAATAGATGAGTACTGTCAACACATGAACTTTTATTTTATAATATTCTTTATTTTTCAAATTGGAATGAGGCCCAATCAATTACCATATAAAGTTAATTATATGGATTTTCATGCATTACACACATATAATAGCGTTGAAAAATAATCAACCATCAACCAAAGTGCACTACACTGTATAAGCATCAAATATAGAAATCTAACGCTTATAACAGCCTGTCAATCAATCGATCGACATCTTTAATCAATCAGGATGAGTGAACTGCATATTTCATCCTAACACCCGTGTGGGGTTTTCTAACAATCAAACAAATATTTTATTTGTGCAATTGGGCGATGTGTAAAATTTATCGACCCAATCAATGTCCTTCAAATAGGTGTACATAAACAAACCGTCGGGTTTGTAAATGAATATTTATTTATTCACATTCACGTTAAAAATTATATTTTTAACGATAAAACATTTTATTCCAACATATGAATTTCTATTCAGTTCATTATTTAAATAAAATGATATTTTCATTTTTCTAACATATTTTAGAAAATTTCGGCGGCATAACGGCACGATACTAGAAATGGGACAAGGCCTAGCCTTATCCCCGGTCTAGTGAAGGCCCACGCCATTCACACATCAATCATATCAATTCATTTCACCACACAATTCAAACCAAATAATTTAATCAACTACACAACCAAACAATTTAACAAACAAGCCATCCATGGTCTGTGGATGACGGGTGTCAGGTGCTACTAAGCACCGTCTGCATCCTAGTATATATATATATATAACTAGAAAATTTAAATTGAAAGGTGAGAAATTCTCACATATAGCTATCCAATTATCTTGAATCTTCTTTTGCAGAATTCTTCGTCGACCTCGCCTTTTTGTCGCTTTCGCCCGTATTCTCTACATATGTAAAAATCGAATTTTACTTCGCTATTCAATATATAAAAATCAAATTTTTACTTTGCTATTCAATATATAAAAATCGAATTTTTACTTTGCTATTCAATATATAAAAATCGAATTTTTACTTTGCTATTCAATATATAAAAATCGAATTTTTACTTTGCTATTCAATATATAAAAATCGAATTTTTACTTTGCTATTCAATATATAAAAATCGAATTTTTACTTTGCTATTCAATATATAAAAATCGAATTTTTACTTTGCTATTCAATATATAAAAATCGTATCTTTCTACAAATAAAAATCCTATTTTTCTACAAATAAAAATCCTATTTTTATTTCGTCGATGTTCATATAGGAAAATCATTTCTTTTCGTATCTTTATTCTACATAAAGTAAAACTGATTTCCATATATAGATAAACTAATTACATAAAACAAATAAACGAATATAAACCAAAATAAAAACTTACAGTGTTCGTCAGCGGTTCAGGGGGGGTGTGCGCGGATTCCGGCGATGAAGTGGCGCAGTGGAGGACAAGGGGGAGGGAGAGAACGCAAAGGTGGTGTCGGCGCCTGGAAAGTGGTGGTTGCGGCCAATCTAGGGTTTGGGTTCTGGGCGTTGGGGCTTCGTCGGCCGGAGGAAATACAGGGGAGGCGGAGGGAATCATCGATGGGCTGGGGATGGTGAACAACGGCGGCGGCGTCGCTCGAACTAGGTCGGGAGGGAGGAGCGGGTTTTTCCCGATCGAAGAAGAAAAAGGGGGGAAATGAAAATGACCGGGGGGGGGGGCTGACGTGTATAAAGAGAAAGGGAATTTTTTTTATTTTTTTATTATTATTTTATTATTATTTAATTCAACCTAAAGTTGACTTTTACATACGACCTCGAAACGAGGCCCACCGACTGTCGTCCACAGCGTTTTACCCCCATTCCGAACACAATGGGATATGTACCGCAAGCTGATTCAATCGTTTCAATCAGTTTCCGTTTAATTTACTTTTAAATCAGTATATTGAATTTTAAACGTACATTTCAAATTACCGGGGTCACATACTAACTAGAAAAATTCCAGAAAAATATTTTCTAGCTTCGTATTGACGATACGGTCCTAACAAAACTAGTTTCGTCAAATTCTGAGACCGTTTGAAAAATGGCCAATTTCCAGTCGATTAAAATCAACTGAAACTGGTCAAACGCGTTTTCCTTTGCCACGCTCACATATTGATTCGAAAAATTATGAAATTTGAAACCTAGCAATAACTTTACATCCCGGACCCAACAAAACTGGTTTCGTCGAAATCCGAGGTCGTTTGCAAAATGTCCATTTTTAAGGGCCTGAATTCCATAGCGACTATTCAGAATTTTCAACTGGACATATCTTTTGATTCCCGCTATGAAATCTTGATTTGTCGGATTCGTTGGAAAGATATTATCAATTAGATCCCACTATTTTTGGTTTCACTAAAATCCGGATTGTTTTGCACCCGGTATGTTCAATTGAAGTTTGAAATCGAATTATCGAACAACCGCGCCATTTTCAATTCTATTTATAATTATATATAAATATTTATATTCTAACGACGACGCGTATAATATATACGATCGAATTCTATTCAAAATAAATTTCTCGTCGATATTATTTAAAATAATTCATTTTAAATAAACAAAATTCGCTAAAATGGCCAAAATAAAAATTTCAAACTGGCCCAGATTTTCCGGGTTATTACAATATTTTCTAGGTTCGTATTGACGATACGGTCCTAACAAAACTAATTTCGTTGAATTCTGAGACCGTTGGAAAAATGGCCATTTTCCAGTCGATTAAAATCAACTGAAACTGGTCAAACGCGTTTTCCTTTGCCACGCTCACATATTGATTCGAAAAATTATGAAATTTGAAACCTAGCAATAATTTGACATCACGGATCCAACAAAAGTGGTTTCGTCGAAATCCGAGGTCGTTTACAAAATTCCCATTTTTAAGTGCCTGAATTCCATAGCGACTATTTAGAATTTTCAACTGGACATATCTTTTGATTCCCGCTATGAAATTTCAATTTTTCAGATTCGTTGGAAAGATATTCCCAATTAGATCCTAATGTTTTTGGTTTCACTAAAATCTGGATTGTTTTGCACTCGGTACATTCAATTGAAGTTTGAAATCGAATTATCGAACTACCTCGCCATTTTCAATTCTATTTATAATTATATATATAATTATTCATATTATAACGACGACGTATATAATATATATGTCGAATTCTATTCGAAATAAATTTTCCATCGATTTTATTTAAAATAATTCATTTTAAATGTTCAAAATTCGCTAAAATTGCCAAAATAAAAATTTTAAACTGGCCCGGATTTTCGGGTTATTACAATCTCTCCCACTTAAAACTTTTCGTCCCTGAAAAGGAACAAAGTCGAAAGTGGTTTGATTAATCAAGTCTACGTTCGATCTGGCTTCCATTCTCCAACTTTTCAGTTTCTGAGAATTTTCAAATTCTTCAAAAATTTGGCTAACACCCTAAATTTTCGAAAATTTTTGCCATAACCTCCCCTGCACCGGGAGCCACGGGAAAATCCCGAAATTGCCATACAGGCCTTCTGATCTCAAAAGGAAAAGGAAAAAGCCAAGCGGCTAGCCCATCGGCTCATAAAATCATCATCACCCAAACAAAATAGTAAATCATATAGTAAACATGTACCTATTTGTCGGGCAAACAAATTTTATTCTCTGCTCTAGCCTCCTTGCTATGACCTGTTCAATGTAAGTATATGTATATGCAAGCAAATTCAACCAATTTTCAATACAATTCAATATTTGGTTCAATTAGGCTAAATGGTTCAAAATTATTAAACAAATAAACAAACAACACAACCATCAATCAATTAGTGAATTAAAGTTTCAAATTCATAATTTTAGCACATATACTAAAAATCATGTTTTTGATGCCAAATCACAACAAATAAATCTATCTATATTTATTTTGGTTCTCACAGCAGTCTAATGGAAATATATAGAAATCACACCTTCGAAACACGAACATAAATATTGGTGATTGAGCTCCATCATCAAAATCATCTCCGAGCGACTAGAGTGTGATTCTATATCAATCTAGTATATTAAAACTTCGAATATACGTTCATGACGCGTATATTCAAAATTTTATATACTCGATTGCCCATATTCAAAATAAATAATCAAATACGTATAAAATGATTTAAATTTTCCAAACAAAATTGTTTTCATTTGAAAAATATACTCTTCACACTCGTTCTAGGATACTACTGATCCTATCTCTAACGAGTCATTCTAATTGGATATTACTAATCCAATATCTGATGAATTCTTTCGTATGGTTCTAATGTGTCTTTTTCTCGAGCTCTGTAAACCAAAGCTCTGATACCAACTGTAACGGCAAGGAATTTCGCTCGATCGGAATCAGTCGTTAAACCGATCTAGACCGTTCGAAACCCCTGGTCGTTTTGAGAACAGGACAAATCAGAACCCAAACGGAAGAACATTTCATTGTTATTACAACAATTCCATCAGATATAAGAATATACATAGTATAAATGAATAAATTACATTCAACAAATATGAGAGATTTAAATTACATTTAAATACATCGCAGCAGAAAATAATACAAAGCACAACTAGAAGTAATGCACGGATACAGAGCTTTCCGAGCATCGTTCCAACTGTAAATCAGGACCTTGTGAATATAAATCTGCAAAACCAAAACTACAAGCTACCCATGCGGAAAATAGGGGCACCCAGAGTTTAGGTTAAAACAATAAACTCCAGGTCAGTCATGTGACTGGTGTGAGAACTAAAACAGTTATTTAAAACTTTACTTTAAAGATAGTGATTCAAGGGACCATGCCGTATAACACGGAACAGGTTTCCTCCCAAGAATACTAGTGCATATAACAAAACAACACAATGTTTTTTTTGGAAAAATGAAGCTATTATAAGACCCAGGTCCCATCACACAATGCAACGCAAGCCGGAGGATAGGGTTTTCCCTTATAATAGCCAAATAATGCTTGATACGTTTAAACAAATCATTTGATACTATTATAGGTGTATAGTGTCAAAACAATTTCAATCATAGATGGCATGGGTACCATATATCATGTCGCCATACTAGTTCTACAATTAAAACCGCAATATCATGTATTGGAAATTGGATTTCCGTCATGAGTCGAGGCAAGGGGCAAGCTCCTCTCCAATTCGAGATACTCTAGCAAATGTCCCAGGACCCCACTATGATCCTTGGATCTTCAGGGTCGGTCCTCTCTTACTTTTGAGGATTAATTATTCCTGAACACACGTTTCCTGGTCCTTACAGACCTATATCCGAGGCGCCTCGTATCCAACAACCACACAGGTGAAAAGTATATAAATGTCAGGGCTGGTAGGTCACTGACACCACCCTAGCTAGAAAGAAACGTCATGCTCTCCTTGCAGTCACTATCCCGTTTTTGACTCATAACGAGGTGTGAGGCTCGCGGATTCATGCTATACACAAAGCTACGCCACACAGGCCGTGCTTTGATCATCAACCACAAGACTTTGCTTTTCAACAGAAGCCTTGATCAATTGCCACTTACGCGTGCCACACTGGCAATTCACTCCATGCGACTGATGTCCATCAATATACAACCTTTGAGCTCCTACGTCTCAGAGAAGGGCGTTAAGCAAGAGAATAAATTTTCCGCCGCCAAAAAGATGTATATTTAATAGAGACCAATCAACACAGAATAAAATCCAATGTCAGACACACAATCCATTTACAAGTTCGTCCTGGGTCTGAACGAAACCGGAGGCACTTTCCTCGCATATCTATCCATCTCCAAGTACGTCTGGAAGATCACCAACTGATTCCCTCATCTTGGGTGTAAAGCCCAATCAAGATCATCAGTAATCACCCAAACGATGTGAAGACTTCCGGTCTTCAACCACCGTCTTCATTTTCGACATCTCGTCGAATCAGTTATTCAGAATGGGTATAAACCCGGCCTTTCTGAATATCCCACATATATAGTAAACAAATGTTACACAAACACAACAAACACCTCATTCCAATACAGAATGTTCTTTTATTCACAAAATCACATTCTTAGGGAAAGGTTCCCATTAATTTTATCCAAGATAAATTCTTCTAAATTTATTCTTTAATCTTCCTTTGGATATCATTTCAAACTAGTCGGGATTAGCGAACCACACCGAAGTAATTATTTATTTTATTTCCCAATCCCAACCTATTCATCCCATGGAGTAAAATTGGTAATACCCCATATCTAACACCACGGTGTTATCGGTAAAATTAATTACCATTTCACTTCAAATCTAATTAAAGATTTAACTATCGCATTGGAGCAAAACTGGTGGTACTCCATTCTCGATCACCTTTCAGATTTGATAATTTAAATTAACAATTCACATTTCAACCTAATTAAAGATTCATTCAAACTCCACTTAGTTTTAATCTTTTCAAAAATCAATATCCTGCATTTAACTGGGTTAAAGAACCAATGTCATCTAAAACACGATTCACGACAAACCCAAATCACATTTGATATTAAATACAAGGCTCTGAATAGAAAATATACCGGCTTATATTCAATATCAAATCCTGAAACCAACAAATATCTTATTAGAAATAATGATATAAAATATATCTTTCAAATCCCCATAACAATATTTGTATAGTCACGAAATCCAACATCGAAATATTCCGAAGATAATTTCGATTCAACTCCAGTCCAATTCATGAATTGGGAATATTGATTATTTTTAAAATCACTTTCAAATTCGATTTATTTATTTCAAAAGTAAATTGATTTTAATTCTAGTTCAAAACTAGTTCATTTCGATAAAAATCTATTTTTATCCTTTCAAATGTGGAATTTTTCATCCCAGTTCTTTCCAATTCATATATTATGATTTTACACAAATTATAGATATTTTCAATAATTTTATCAAGGCCCGTACATTCCATTTCCAACAACGGCCATCGAACTGCACTTACAACGACCTTTTTCGAATTTGATTTGGACATAACTCCAAATCCAACCGTCAGATTTCAAATTTCTAATATTCATTGGAAAGCTCTTTTCGATACGAACCCAACGGTTCCTGTTTTAGGAGAATCCGACAGTCGGATCTCCCGCAACGTCAATTTGAAGTCAATGGTCGAAATTCACGAACTGCCGCGGCGCGTTCTATTCAGGCCATTATATATTAATATATATATATATATATATATTATATTTCATCGATTTCCTTTTAAAACGTATTTTATAAATCGTTTTAAATTCGTTTCAAAAACAATTTCAACTTCATCTTCAATTTCAAATCGATTTGATTTCAATTCAATTCGAATTCATTTCAATTTTATTTAATTCGAATTCAAATTCTAATTCGTTTCAATTCAATTTGAGTTAACCTTCTATTTAATTCAATACGAATTCATTTTAAATTGATTTCAATTCAATTTCAGTTCGTTTCAAATTTCATTCTAAACGATTTAAATTCGTTTTTAATTCAATTTCAATTTAATTCAATTTGAATTCATTTCTATTCAATTCCAATTCAAATTCACTTTCTATTCAATTCGAATCGAATTAATTTTCTATTCGATTCGAATTCATTTCAAATTGATTCAATAAAATTTCAATTTGAATTTTAATCTAATTTAATTTGAATTTCATTTCAAAATATTAAATTTTGAAATCACCTTTCAATATTCATTATAAAACGAATAAAATCGATATAAATATCGTTCGCGTCAAAATAACGCATCTTTAATCAACACGGCTTTATATTTTTCAATAAATTCATTATTCTACTCAACAAATGAATATATTCTATTCAACACATGAATCTATGTTTCTTTCAACACACGACTATTTTTGTTATGTAAAATATTTTATAAAATCATGGTATCTATCTTTTGATTTTTAATCAGATTCCACCGTAAAGTAGATCTAATTTTAAATATGATAAAGATGTATATTTTATTATTAAAATATTTTACTCAACACATAAATAGTTTCAACACATGAACATCGTCAACACATGACTATTTTTATATTCAACACATGAATTTTCTTTTATAATATTCATTATTTTCCCGATTGGAATGAGGCCCAATCAATCACCGTATAATGTTAGTTATTTGGATTCCATACAACACATGTATATAATAGTAATGATAAACAATCAACCATCATCCAAGGTGCACCACACAACTGCACAAGCATCAAATATAGATAATTAACGCTTACACAGTCTGTCGACCAATCGATCGACATACAATTAAATAATTGGGATTAGTGTACCCAAATATAATCCCAACACCCGTGTGGGGTTTAAAATCAACAAACACAGATTTTTATTTGTGCAGTTGGGCGATGTGTAAAATTTATCATCCCAATCAATATCTGTCAAATTAGTGTATATAAACAAATCGATCGATTTGTTTATAAATATTCATTTATTCACTTTCACGTTAAAAATTATATTTTTAACGATAATTAATTTATTTCAACACATGAATATATTTCATTATCTATTTCACATCAACTTCACAAACAAATTTTCACAACACATCAATCAAAAAAACAATCCATCCATGGCCTGTGGATGACGGGTGTCGGGTGCTGCTAAGCGCCGTCTGCATCCTAGTATATATATATATCTAGAAAAAGAAATTTGAGTGAGAAGTTCTCACCGATAGTTAATCCAATTCCACGACACTTCTAATGTAGGAAATCTTCATTGTTCTCGCCTTTTGTCACTTTCGTCGCCCGTAGTCACTACATATATAAAAATCATATTTTTATATTGTTGCTATGCAATATATAAAAATCGATTTTTTACTTCCCTATTCAATATATAAAAATCCCACTTTTACTTCGCTATTCAATATATAAAAATCGAATTTTTACTTCGCTATTCAATATATAAAAAATCGAATTTTTACTTCGCTATTCAATATATAAAAATCCCATTTTTACACCGCAACCATATAGATAAAAATTCTATTTTTACATCGCTACTATATAGATTAAAATTCTATTTTTACATCGCTGCTATATAGATAAAAATTCTATTTTTATATCGCTACTATATAGATAAAAATTCTATTTTTACATCGCTATTCTCTATATAAAGATTTCGCCTTTTCAAATATAAAGATTTCATTTTTATTTCATCACTATAAAAACCACCTCTTTATTTCAACGTATATATAATAAAAAATCAAATTTTAATTTCGCTACATATACAAAGATGATATTTTTATATTCTCTATCTTATAAAGATTATATTTTTTATAGTTCCTACTATGTAAAATCATATTTTTATCCTTCTACAGTATAAAAGATTATATTTTTATTATCTATATAATATGAAAATTATATTTTCAACCTTTACATACGATAAAAATTATATTTTTAACTTCCTTATCGTATAAAAATCATATCTTTAACTTTCCTATCGAATAAAAATTCTATCTCTAATTTTCCTGTCGAAGAAAATTCTGTTTTAAAATCAAATAAAATGATAACTGAGAATAGAAAAATAAATAAAAACTTACAGCTCGAGGGGGGGAAAGCACGGCGGTTTATGAAGAGGAGGGAGAGGCGCAGGGTTCCAGGAGGGAGGGGGTGCGGGTTTCGAGATGGTGGAGCAGGAGGCGGCGGGGGAAGAAGGGGGTTGCGTTCGACAGGAGGGAGGGGTTGCGGCTTAGGGTTTAGGGGGGGGGGGGGGGGGCGGCGGCGGTTCTATGCAGAAGAGGGGAGAGTGCGTCGAAGGAGGGAGGAGAAGAAGGTGGCGGCGCGGTAGATGAAGGGGAGGCGGAGGTGGTGGCGTGCGGTGGCGCGCGCCCCTGAGCGGCGGCGAACTAATCGGGGGGGGGGGGGGGGGGGGCGGCTGTGAATCGCGATTCCCCCCTTTCTCTTTATTTTATTTTATTTTATTTTATTTTGAACGGCAAAAATAATGAGGAGAGGGAGAGAAGGATATATATTTTTTATTTTTAATTAATTTATTTTCAAAAAGTACTTTTTATTTTCGACCTCAAAACGAGGCCCACCGCCTGTCGTCCATAGCTAATTACCCCCATTCCGAACACAATGGGATATGTATCGTAGGTTGATCCGATCGTTTCGATCAGTTTCCGTTAAAATCAACATGTAACTCTATATATTGAATTTGAACGCGCATTTAATTTCACTGGGGTCACATACTAACTCTAAAAATTGCAGAAAAATATTTTCTAGGTTCGTATTGACGATGCGGTCCTAACAAACCTAATTTCGTCGAATTCTGAGATCGTTGGAAAAATGGCCATTTTCCAGTCGACTAAAATCAACTGAAACTGGTCAAACGCGTTTTCCTTTGCCACGCTCACGTATTGATTCGAAAAATTATGAAATTTGAAACCTAGCAATAATTTGTCATCACGGATCCAACAAAAGTGGTTTCGTCGAAATCCGAGGTCGTTTGCAAAATTCCCATTTTTAAGGGCCTGAATTCCATAGCGACTATTCAGAATTTTCAACTGTACATATCTTTTGAATCCCGCTATGAAATTTCAATTTTTCGGATTCGTTGGAAAGATATTCCCAATTAGAACCTAATGTTTTTGGTTTCACTAAAATCCGGATTATTTTGCACCCGGTACATTCAATTGAAGTTTGAAATCGAATTATCGAACTACCGCGCCATTTTCAATTCTATTTATAATTATATATATAATTATTCATATTCTAATGACGACGTATATAACATATACGTCGAATTCTATTCAAAATAAATTTTCCGTCGATTTTATTTAAAATAATTCATTTTAAATGTTCAAAATTCGCTAAAATTGCCAAAATAAAAATTTTAAACTGGCCCAGATTTTCGGGTTATTACAGTGGGGTTCTTATATTAATCTGGCAATTTATCATTACAATTTATATGGTCCATATCTGTCATCAGCTCAACCTGTAAAATATAGTCATCGCCATACAAGCCTCTCGCTCGTATGGTAAATCTTCAACCTCGTCACACAAGCTCCAAATGCTTATGTGGTATATGATGAAGTATGCCTATCTTCAAGAAGTATGCCATGTAGTGTAGTTCAAAATTAATTGTTACTATCCTATGGCGACATATATTAATTACACACAGAATAACCAGCACTCCGCATCCATTGGCATTCACATGAGTTGATAGAATAATAAAATTGCGCATCCAACTCATTAAGGTTTACCTATTTGTCGGGCACGCAAATAAATTCTTTACTCAACAGCCAATCCATTTACCTGTTCAAACATATATAATGCACAGGTGTATATTTCTATCTATTCTCTAATAAGTTCAATGTGTGATTTAATCGAATAAATTCTACCATTCATTCTCTTATTGATTTAATTAACTATCATTCTAATAATTTAATTAATCCAACCCACAGTCACATAACACAAACATCAATCAATTTATTTTTAACTTTTAAAAAATATACCAATTTATTCATATACTCTTTTAAACCATTCAGATTATATGATTAAAATTTTACATCCATGAAAAGAAAACAACAACAAAGTAGAGAACATAATGGAAATTGCAAGGTATGGTAAATGTACCTTGCAGCAGAGTCAATCAGAGATATCCACTCTGCATTTGGGGTAGGCTTTCTTAATGCTTTCCTCAGTTTCCCAAGTTCAATCTCGCGGATCTCCACTCCATTGCACTTTGACTAAGTGAACCTTCTTGTTCCTCAGCTCTTTGGTTTCTTTTCCAATAATCTTGATCGGCCCTCTTCTTACAGCCAAATCTGGAGTGATTCCTAAATCCCATTGCGCTGCTTCTTCTACGATTAAGTCTGGATCATGTACATGCTTTCGAAGTTGATATACGTTGTGACGGCCCGCCCAGCACCAGCCTGCATTTTCTTCGAAGGTGCGCTGTACACATGCCCGACTAGCACGGAACGGTCGCCAAAGAAAGGAAAGAAGAGAATGAACCAACAAGGAACCTGTAGAATGTCTCACAGCGCATGGAACAAAATATAATAATAACATAATCTTGACATAAAACATGCGAGACAGTGCATAAGCTGAAAACTAAACCAACATAGCAACGAAAATCCAAATACAGCTTATGATCCAACATCATTATTACAACTTTAAACTGTCTCTAAAGCATAAGAAAGCTAAAGTAGAAGATGCACTACTAATGCCCAAGCAGTGATCTTCAACAACACAGGGAGAATATCTATATGTATCATACGTGGAAGCCTCCTACTCGTCTCCAGATCAGCTACTCGTGCATACCCAGCTAACCTGTCTCTAGTCTGCTCGTGAGAGCATCCAGAGTAATAAGAAGAGACATAAAACTCTGGGTCAGACAAAAAGTCTGGTATGAGCGATAAGCAGCTAAACAGAACAATAACAGGTATACTAAACCATACCTGAACCTGGACCTGCAACTAAAGAGTTAGCACTACATACCGTACAATACTCTAAGGTGCCACTAAATAGATGGTGTAAAGAATATGTAACGACCCACCTTTTTGACCGGTTCTCACCGGTAATTAAACCGACCCGAACCGCTCAAAACGACAGATTGTTTTGGCTTACACGGTTTAAAACAGAATAGATGCAGAATCACAGAGTACAATAAATTGCAGTGGAATAAAATTTCATAAATTATCAGAGTTTTCATAAAAGATTTTACACAGCGGAAGAATATTTAAACATGTACATAAATTTTTGAATGAATAAAAATTTACACTTTTTCGATCGAGCTTATCGCGCGCATGTCTCCACATCTTCACGTTTATCTCTTCGCTTTGCGAGCCGAACACTTCTAAAATCTGCAACACTCGTATCTGACCCGAGCGTATTGCATAAAAAAAACACAACAAACACTCGGATCAGGATTAACTTATTCAAGTAAATCAACTATAGTTAGAAATTCAAATGCAATAGTTAACTTATAGTAACCGTTCATAGGTGCAATACAGACATACACTAACAGCTCTATTGAAAAATTGATAGGTTTGCAGCCATATGTACATATAAGTAGACAACGGATTCTCAAGTGTATGAGTATAAGATGACCCAAAATGAGATGCCAGATGGCTAACAAAGGAATTCAGGTATAGTGTCATGAATGGCAACAGTCAGGGCTTCCAAACAATACACATATGTCAGATAAAAGAGAGTCACGCAATGTATGGAATATTCAAAGGCTACTTCATACTCAATACAAGCATTCAAGAGGGAAATAAACATCAAGGATACTGACAAAATACAAGGTGACAGTCGGGTTAAATGGAAGCATGCATGGGACAAGTATGCATAGGTACTCAATTCCTACAAGTCTTAAAGGCTACAGGGACATGTTTATATATATATATAATAAGGCAGAGGTGCAATTCCAAATCTAACATGGTTTCAAAAGCACACATATGCATATTCAATTCATGACACCTAGTTGTTTCAGGCCATGGCATGAACAAGAATGACACAGTGGAACAAAGAGCAAGGTAGATCATAATGACCACATATTCAAGAAATATGAAAATCTGGCAACACACGCAAAAAAGTATAGTGATAAAGAAATCAGGTTATGCAAATTTAGCACCAAGTGTACCCATTTTGGCAATACAACATAAACATTTCCGGCTACAGGCCTTAAACCATCAAGTGTATATGTGTAATCATAACAGCAAAACAAAATTTCCCATAGAATTACTTACGCATGCTAAGCAAATGGGTATAATATCTAAACAAAACAACAAGACAGACCACATGCATCAAACAAACACCCAAATTTGCAATTATAGTTAAAATTCTTGAATAAAAAGCTAATCGAATTTGTGAGTGGGTTAACACTCACCTGAACAACGGATCGAGGCGGAGAAGAGGAGACGGGCTGGACATCGTCGGGGTGGCTTCAAGCAAAAGGCGCTGGCTCCAGGCAGAGGATCGAGCAGCGGCGAACATCGGTGGCTCAGCGCTGGGAAAGGCAGCAGTTTTCGTCGCTGCAGGCGGTCTTCGGGGTGACGCAACACTAAGGCGGTAGCTGCGGAGGTTCGGTTGGCGATAGGAAGCGATGATCGGAAAAGGCGGCTGGACCTTGGGTGGCTGTCACGGTAGTTAAAGCTTCGGCACTACGGGTCTGCTAGTTCACGGAGGAAGAAGAATCGGAGGTGCCCACTCCTGAGCCTGCAGTGATGGCCGCAGTGGAGACACGCGATGAAAAGAGGTGGTATGATTTCGGTGGAGCGACTTAGGGATTTGGCTGAGGAACGATTTGAGGAGCAAGATTTCAGAAATTGGGGAAAAAATTTCTGAGTGAAAATAAAAACAAGGGACGGAGGGGAAAATAAAAAGGGAACAAATAAACAGGAGAAGAGACGCATGGAAAGTGATCTGAATGGAGTAAACACGTAGAGGGATTTTAGAACCCCAAGAACAGGTGGCATCCAATTTTACAAATATGTTATTATTATTAAGTGTATATACCAAATATAATAGTAGAGTATACTACAAGTTTCAAATTTAAATTTTCCAAAAGCCCAGCTCAAAACTAAATTAATTAAATAATTCTCAAATGATGCATATATATTAATTAGTCTAAGACATCACAATGTTAAATATAACAAAAATATTCAAATCGAATATAAAAGAAAATTTCAAATTTAAACTAACAAAATAAATCTAAAACCTAACTAAAAATATACTAGATTTATAATCAAATATCAAATATGAACATAAATTTCCAACACTGAATTAAATAACTCTAAGATTTTAAATACCAAAAATTCTGGTTCGTTACAATCTCCCCCACTTAGAACTTTTCGTCCTCGAAAAGGAGAGATCGAAAAATGAATTTAAAGCATGGAATAATTTCTTCGACTCAAGATCCCGTTTTCATTTCAAATATCATTGAAGTACTATACATTTCTTTCATATAGAATCATACTTCACCTCGGGATTTCAAAACAAAAATCACTTTTCAAAACTTCAAGCATATTATGATAACATCATATCAATAAATATGTTCCATTTCCTCAAGAAGTTTTCCCCCTATGACAAGGTCACTAGGGACGACCTATCGCAAGAATTATTATAGATATGATGTCTCTCCTTTCCCTAGAGCAGACCATCATAAGGACTCAAAAATCCCAAATCATACACCCTTTCTTTAGTCATGGGTTACCCAATTCCATGGTTCATATCAAATCATTTCATATCCCGAAGGTATAAATCATTTCGCAACAATAATTCGCACATACTTTCAATCATAATATTGTTGTTTCAAACATTGCAAATATCGGGATTCAAGTCGTCGAAACTTCTTTTGTTTATAAACCACTTTCTCATATCCAAAATAACTTTCAATCAATACGATTTTCTTAATAACTTCTCAAATCAAGTAAGCTTTAAATTTTCACATCAAAAGCTCTTTATAAAGATCGTATAAATTCATTAGATCAAATATCATTTAAATAGCTTCAAAACATTTCCAAGATAAAATGTTCAAGAGTTTCAAATCAATATCTTAGTAATCATTTACAAGTCATATAGTCGAATAACCCTTTCTATCACCCAAAATTCTTTTCACAAATATAGGATTTCATATTCAGTCTCATTTTCAAATATCGTGTCTTGTTGAAAAGGTTACATTATCAACTAGTCGAAAGAAAACTCTCGAAATATTTCTATAAAAATACCATCACGCTTCCGCTACGCACTCTGATTAAGCATATGTATGTATACCCGATGCATACATGGATCTAGTCAAATCGAGATATATAAACAGAAGTTTGATATCAAAATGAGCGTCACAAAGCATGACGGTTCAAATCAAAAATACTTATCCAAGTCCAAGATAGAGGGTAGGAATGAGATTAATCAAGAACAAACGGTTCGAGCGATGTAACTATCCTAAGCCAAGATGGGAAAATCGGATGCACACAAGGATACAAGTACTGCAGTTCAATCATGGAATACTCGATTTTTTCCACTAATTTTTCACTTGAGTAAATCTTATTTCAAAATATCATTTTCTTTGCCTCGCAATCGATTACTTGTTAAGTAATTTACGTCCAGTTCAACCATAAAAATTTCAAGTGGGGTAATTAAACCTTCTTCCCCACTTAGATCATTTGTTAAAATTTGATTAAATTCGATTGTCAAACTTTGAAGTAAGGGGTTATTCTGAACATACTTTTTTACATTTTTAAGTATTTTCGACGTCTTAACTGAAATGGTACATCTTCCTCACTTCTGAAACTTGAAAATAAACACTGATGATGTCCGGCTCATCAACATAATCATTCTCAAATGACTAAAGTGTGAATCTATATTTATTTAGCACACAAAGAATTTAGCACATACGTTAGCTAGGCGTATGTCCATAAAATCTTCATGTACTCAATAGTCCAGCCTTGACGTCAAAAAAAAAAAATTCTTGCAACTATTTTCATTACACTTTAATTTCTTTTCAAATCAAAAATTTCTGAATTAACTAATCCTTATATGTATCTTTCATAAGGGTTCGGAAACTTTCATTTCAATTATCTTGAAATTTTCAAAATTTCCTTTATTTTCCCTTATACTTCCGAACACTTAGCGAACGGCTTCGAGAGACCTTTACCGCAAGGAGCCTAAAGAAGTTTTATTTTCGAAAATATTTCTTCAAAATACTCTATTTCCAATTTTTTTTTAATACTTTATTTTCGAAAATCCTTTCAAAAATATTTACTCTTCGAAATCCGCTGATTCTAGTGTATATTCTACCTTAAACCGGATAAGCCAAGCTTTGTATGAACCCAAGCTCTGATACCACTTTGTAACGACCCGCCTTTTTGACCGGTTCTCACCGGTAATTAAACCGACTCGAACCGCTCAAAACGACAGATTGTTTTGGCTTACACGGTTTAAAACAGAATAGATGCAGAATCACAGAGTACAATAAATTGCAGTGGAATAAAATTTCATAAATTATCAGAGTTTTCATAAAAGATTTTACACAGCGGAAGAATATTTAAACATGTACATAAATTTTTGAATGAATAAAAATTTACACTTTTTCGATCGAGCTTATCGCGTGCATGTCTCCACATCTTCACGTTTATCTCTTCGCTTTGCGAGCCGAACACTTCTAAAATCTGCAACGCTCGTATCTGACCCGAGCGTATTGCATAAAAAAAACACAACAAACACTCGGATCAGGATTAACTTATTCAAGTAAATCAACTATAGTTAGAAACTCAAATGCAATAGTTAACTTATAGTAACCGTTCATAGGTGCAATACAGACATACACTAACAGCTCTATTGACAAATGGATAGGTTTACAGCCATATGTACATATAAGTAGACAACGGATTCTCAAGTGTATGAGTATAAGATGACCCAAAATGAGATGCCAGATGGCTAACAAAGGAATTCAGGTATAGTGTCATGAATGGCAACAGTCAGGGCTTCCAAACAATACACATATGTCAGATAAAAGAGAGTCACGCAATGTATGGAATATTCAAAGGCTACTTCATACTCAATACAAGCATTCAAGAGGGAAATAAACATAAAGGATACTGACAAAATACAAGGTGACGGTCGGGTTAAATGGAAGCATGCATGGGACAAGTATGCATAGGTACTCAATTCCTACAAGTCTTAAAGGCTACAGGGACATGTTTATATATATATATATATATAATAAGGCAGAGGTGCAATTCCAAATCTAACATGGTTTCAAAAGCACACATATGCATATTCAATTCATGACACCTAGTTGTTTCAGGCCATGGCATGAACAAGAATGACACAGTGGAACAAAGAGCAAGGTAGATCATAATGACCACATATTCAAGAAATATGAAAATCTTGCAACACACGTAAAATAGTATAGTGATGAAGAAATCAGGTTATGCAAATTTAGCACCAAGTGTACCCATTTTGGCAATACAACATAAACATTTCCGGCTACAGGCCTTAAACCATCAAGTGTATATGTGTAATCATAACAGCAAAACAAAATTTCCCATAGAATTACTTACGCATGCTAAGCAAATGGGTATAATATCTAAACAAAACAACAAGACAGACCACATGCATCAAACAAACACCCAAATTTGCAATTATAGTTAAAATTCTTGAATTAAAAGCTAATCGAATTTGTGAGTGGGTTAACACTCACCTGAACAACGGATCGAGGAGGAGAAGAGGAGACGGACTGGACATCGTCGGGGTGGCTTCAAGCAAAAGGCGCTGGCTCCAGGCAGAGGATCGAGCGGCGGCGAACATCGGTGGCTCAGCGCTGGGAAAGGCAGCAGTTTTCGTCGCTGCAGGCGGTCTTCGGGGTGACGCAACACTAAGGCGGTAGCTGCGGAGGTTCGGTTGGCGATAGAAAGCGATGATCGGAAAAGGCGGCTGGACCTTGGGTGGCTGTCACGGTAGTTAAAGCTTCGGCACTACGGGTTTGCTAGTTCACGGAGGAAGAAGAATCGGAGGTGCCCACTCCTGAGCCTGCGGTGATGGCCACAGTGGAGACACGTGGTGAAAAGAGGTGGTATGATTTCGGTGGAGCGACTTAGGGATTTGGCTGAGGAACGATTTGAGGAGCAAGATTTCAGAAATTGGGGAAAAAATTTCTGAGTGAAAATAAAAACAAGGGACGAAGGGGAAAATAAAAAGGGAACCAATAAACAGGAGAAGAGACGCGTGGAAAGTGATCAGAACGGAGTAAACACGTAGGGGGATTTTAGAACCCCAAGAAAAGGTGGCATCCAATTTTACAAATATGTTATTATTATTAAGTGTATATACCAAATATAATAGTAGAGTATACTACAAGTTTCAAATTTAAATTTTCCAAAAGCCCAACTCAAAACTAAATGAATTAAATAATTCTCAAATGATGCATATATATTAATTAGTCTAAGACATCACAATGTTAAATATAACAAAAATATTCAAATCGAATATAAAAGAAAATTTCAAATTTAAACTAACAAAATAAATTTAAAACCTAACTAAAAATATACTAGATTTATAATCAAATATCAAATATGAACATAAATTTCCAACACTGAATTAAATAACTCTAAGATTTTAAATACCAAAAATTCTGGTTCGTTACAGAATACGGGGGTTGGGGTGTGCATGTCATAATGATGGGAAACAAATCAAACATAACAACCATCCTCACATCTCTCGCTCAGTGCGTAAAGCATACGATGTCCACCACTGTCAATCACTAGACCCTTCGAAGTAGTGACGGAGTTCGACTTGTACAACTACTGCTACTACCAAGCTTACCCCATGGAGTCATGACCAAATCTTTACAAATAACCCTACCTCATTGGTCTATAGCTCTTTAGTCGTACCTAGGTCATTGTGGCCCTGAATCCGTTCACGTACTCCCTACACATAGCGATTCAAAGTTACAGACATCGACAACCCCTTAGCACACGTCCCGCAGCAAAGCCCAATCATGAAGCTCACTCATTAGTTCCCATCTGGATCCTGAGTCAAAGCTCCTCATTTGGACCTCCTTTGCATCTCGGGTTTTTGTCGAATTGGAGTTGGCCTTTAGAAGAGTCGTCATGATGAGGTAAAAGTATACATTTGGTTCGGTTCGGTACTCCTAACCCGGTTCGGTTCGGTGGTCCTTGCCCATGCCTTGATCACTGCTCCATTCCTCCTCGGTTCGGTCCACTCACACTTGCTTGGTTTGGTTCGGAAGTATAGCGTTCAGGTTCCCCCATTCGGTTCGGTTCGGGTGCCATCCTTCAGCTCGATTCGGTTCGGGTGCTTCTGCTTGAGTTAGGTTCGGTGGTCCTTCATCCGATCCGATGCTTCAGTTCGACTCGCCCCCGCCTTTACTCTTGTTTCTGATCCGATCTGATTCCCATGCTGAGCTCCAATCTGATCCCAACCCAACTCCAACTCATGCAAATGGCCCTCCTTCTTGCCAAGGTTTAGCTAGTGCTATGTTCCAATCCGGATCGTATTCTCATTGCCCGATCCACTGATCCGGTCCGAGCCCATAATCCAATCCGATCCGAAACTCTGCACATTTCCTACAACCTTTCCAGTGACTTGTTTACGCCATTCGACGACGTTTCCGACCAATCTAACTGTTCTAATCAATCACAAAGCATACCATACAGTCATAACAACATGTATAATTGACCACAAACATCAAAACAATAACTTGATAGGTTAAACTAGATCAAACACATCCAAAATCCCATATTTTCCCTTAAGCATGTTCTAAGCAAAACTAATGACATGATTCGTAAAACTTAACCAAATCAAACCCAATTTCTAACAGAGGCCTAAAACATTATTTTGAATTTAATAAATATTTTTCCAGAATTTTATCATGTTTAAATTCGCTAATCTTCACTAATAACCCTTAATTAACCGTAATTAGTGCAAAACTATGCAAATCACTCACCTTAGCCACAAATAAAACCCCGAAACTGAAATATTCTTCGATTTGGCGTTGTTCCCAATCTTACACAGCAGCTCTACCTCGATTCTCGTGCTAATCCGCTTTGATTTGATGTAGTTTAAGCCAAAACATGATTAAGAGGTGATTAGAGGTGTATTTAGATGTTGTAGGCCATTGTTAGGGTTTCCTAAGATGTATGTGGCGGCTGGGAAATGAGAAAAACCGGAATCCCCAACCCTAACAGCCCTTAAATACTCCAAATCCCGAAATCCCCCATTGGGCCTAGCTGTTAGTCACCCGGTTAAGCCTAATTAAGCTGTTTTTCACTATCTGAAACTTGTTTCAGCCATATCTCACAAACGGTGAGTCCGTTTGGCTAGTGTGACCCCTTTACGGAATTGTAAACCATCATCCGGAGCCAATGGAAGTTGTTTCAAGTCAAAACTCCTTTCCAATCAAAAGTTATGGCCAAAACAAGATCATCTAGGGGCAAAACGGTCATTTAAAAATCGGGAAAAATCATGAACATGGGAAATGACCCCAATAGTCGTCTTCCAAAGTTACATGACCATATGACTTCGTATGTGAAAGAAATAAATATTCTACGATCCTTCGATGCGTAGAATGCGGGTCGTTACACTCTCCTCCCCTTAAGAAATTTCATTCCCGAAATTCCTTAACCCAAAACATACAAAGGATTCCGCATGCCTATCATCCATATGCAACAATCAAACATGCAAAACAAACAAAATAAACCTATCCTAGCATGCGGAAAATTTAAATCGAAACTGAATTCTTACCAGGCGAAGAGCTCTGGATACGTTTTCCTAATGCTCTCCTCTGTCTCCCAAGTACAGTCATTCTCATTCTCGCCCCACTGAACTTTGACTAGATTCACCACTTTCCTTCGAAGTTGCTTCGTATCGTTCCCAACAATACGCATAGGCTTGCGGTTCCCAACCGCCTCGGGTTCAACTTCGATATCATCCAACTGATCAGGTGAAATAGACATATCGGGGTCGTGCACAAATTTCCTTAACTGGGAAACATGAAATACGTTATGAACTCACGCTATCTTGTCTGTAATTCAACTTTATATGCCAAATTCCCAACTTGCTCAAGAACTGGGAATGGAACAACAAATCTTGGTGCCAACTTGCCTCTCCTGCCAAATCGTATCACGCTCTTTAACGGAAAATCTTGACAAACACCAAGTCGCCAATGGAGAACTTTAAATCTCTTCTCCTCTTATCGGCATAACTCTTCAGCCTATCTTGGGCAGCCTTCATTCATTGTCGGACGGTCTTAATCTTGTCTGAGGTTTCTCTTATCATATCTGGTCCAAGCACATACTTCTCACCGGTTTCTAACCAACATGACGGTGAGTTGCACGGTCTTCCGTAAAAAGCTTCAAATGGAGCCATATCGATACTGGATTGATAGCTATTGTTATATGCAAATTCTACTAGATGCAGATGGTCATCCCATGACTCACCAAAATCCAGTACATAAGCTCTTAAGAGATCTTCTAATATACGATTCACCCTCTCTGTTTGACCGTCGGTTTGAGGATGATACGCGGTACTGAGATGTAATTTTGATCCTAACGCCTCTTGTAAGCTCTTCCAAAATCCACTAGTGAACAACGGATCTCGATCACTCACAATGCCTTTGGGTATTCCATGAAATCTCACTACCCATTTCACATATAGCTCAGCTAACTTAGCTACCGTTCTATTCGACTTGACGGGTATAAATCTCGCACTCTTGGTTAATCGGTCCACAATCACCCAAATGCTATCATGTCCTGACCTAGTTCTTGGTAACCCATCAATGAAATCCATTGAGACTTGTTCCCATTTCCATTCTGGAACTTCTAATGGTTGCAACAACCCACTAGGCTTCTTTTGCTCAGCTTTAACCAGCTGGCAATTCATACATTTGGATATAAACTTCCCAACGTCTCGTTTCATCCCTTCCCAGTAGTAGGTCTGCTTCATGTCTCGATACATCTTGTTACCACCGGGATGTATAGCCAGTTTTGAGTGATGACATTCTCTAAGCACTTCATCTCTCAATCCATTGACATTGGGTACAACAAGTCTTCCATTCTTTCTAAGCCATCCATCTCGATCAAGCCCTTACTTGTTCATCTCTCCGTCAATTCCCATCTCTTATTTTGAGATGATTTCCAATAGGTTAGGATCGTTCCTCTGACTGGAACCAATCCGCTCAATCAAAGTGGGTCTGATCGTCAAACTTGCTAACATTTCTGGATCCAATTCGCACTTCGGTCTGAAATCATACCCCGCGATGTACTCCAGTTGCTTCCATTCTAGAAACATAGCCCCTAAACTGGCATGTCTTCTACTCAATGCATCAGCTACCGCATTGCCCTTTCCTGGCGTATATGCGATGTTGAAATCATAGGAAGCCAAGAATTCTAACCATCTTTGCTGTCGGAGATTTAGATCCTTTTGGGAGAAGAGATACTTTAACGATTTATGATCGGTAAACAGCTCAAACCTTTCTCCCAAGAGATAATGTCTCCACATCTTCAACGCGAACACGATCGCTGCTAATTCCAAATCGTGGGTAGGGTATCTTTTCTCATGTGATTTCAGTTGCCGACTTGCATAAGCTACAACCCTACCTCCTTGCATCAACACAGCACCTTGTCTGGTACAACATGCATCTGTGTATACCGTCATCTCTTCATTCCCCTTAGGAATGACCAACACTGGTGCACATGTCAACTTGTCCTTTAGACTCTTGAATGCTTTTTCACACTTTTCGTCCCAGACGAAAGCTTGATTCTTCTTGGCCAACTGAGTCAACGGTGCTGCTATCTTGGAGAAGTCTTAGATAAACTTACGATAATATCCAACTAATCCCAAGAAACTTCTTATGTTCGTTGCATTCTTTGGCATTGACCAATCTTGCACCGTGGCCACTTTAGCAGGATCCACAGCGATACCATTCTCTGAAACAACATGGCCCAAGAACCTCACTTCCCTTCTCCAGAAGTGACACTTATAAAACTTTGCTTTCAATTGGTGTTTTCTCAACACCTCCATCACTATTCTCAAATGTTCCTTGTGTTCT
Organism: Allium sativum; assembly: GCA_030737875.1. Classification (NCBI taxonomy): domain Eukaryota; kingdom Viridiplantae; phylum Streptophyta; class Magnoliopsida; order Asparagales; family Amaryllidaceae; genus Allium; species Allium sativum. The sequence continues at coordinate 935,957,719 of CM060924.1, read as the reverse complement.
TCCTCTGTCCTCGAGTAGACCAAAATATCATCCACGAACACAAGAACAAACTTATTCAACTGATCTCTGAATACCCTATTCATAAGATCCACAAAATATGCTGGCGCATTGGTCAGCCCGAATGGCATGACCAACCACTCATAAAATCCAGACGGCGTTCGAAATGTCGTTTTAGCTATACTCTCAGCTTCCACTCTAAGCTGATGAAAACCTGTTGCGAGATCCAACAGGGAGAACACTCTCGCGCCGCTCAACTGATCAAATAAATCATCTATCCGCGGTAGAGGATACTTATTCTTCCTCGTCACTTTATTCAACTCGCGGTAGTCTACACACAAATGAAGGGACCCTCCGCCTTGGTAGCAAACACAACTGGTGATCCCCATTCAGAAACACCCCTTCTGATAAATCCCTTCTTCAAAAGATCGCTGACTTGCACCCCGAGCTCTCGCTGCTCCCTTGGTGCCATACGACGAAGTGGCATCACTATAGGTCTGGTATCTTTCATCAAATCAATATGGAACCCAATCTCTCGGTGTGGTGGAAGCCCGGTCACTTCTTCGAAGAAGTCCGGATACTGGCCAACCACGGGCAAACCTGACAACTCACCTTGCGGGATGTCGAGGGAATTTAGAAAACTAGCCATTACCCCATCACTTGGTAGACCACCAAACACTAACCTTTGCCCATCATCCGCTCTAGCTGTCACCAAAAAGCCCTCACAGTCTACCACCACCCCGTATCTTTGGAGCCAATCGACTCCCAAAATAATGCCAAACCCAGTAAAGCCCAAAACAAAGCAATCACAAACAAACATGCATCCATGACTCGATAAGACCACATTACGACAAATCGTGCTAAGGTTAGTCGAACCACCAATCGGGTTCGTCACTACTAAAGGTCTATCGACAATCTTGGGCTCCAATCCTAACCTATCTACCAGGTCACTAGATATGAAAGAACTGGAAGCTCCGGTATCAAACAAAACTCTAACGAGAACATCATAAATAGAAAGGATACCTTGAATAACAACATTCTTTCCCTTCTCCGCCGCAGTTGGGGCATTCGACGAAGAAGGAATAGCATTAATGGCATATGCTTTCACCATCTGCTTTTCTTTAGGGGGTTGCAGACACTTGTCCTTGTGATGTCCCACTTGGCCACAGTTGAAGCACTTCCTGTCTGCCGGCTTTGCTCGATAATTACTAGCATAGTGGCCCTTCTTGCCACAGCTAAAGCACTCAACATCTTTCTTCTTCTTCTGGCCATCCTTATTCTGGTTCTGCTTCCTCTTATTCTGAGAACCACTCTTGCCTCCACCGCTTGCTTGAGATTTTGGCTCCTCTGCAGATGTAACTTCAGTCTTCAACTTAGCGTAAAGACTTTCTGATCTTAAAGCTTTTCCCACAATCGATTCAAAGGTCTCATCGATGTGGTTAATAAGCCTTTCCCCCAAGTATCCATCCAAGCCAGTTATGAACTTCTCGTTCTTCTTCTCGGCAGTATCAATAAGAGATAACCCATTTTTCGACAAAGTGTCAAATTCGGCAATATACTCCGAGACAGCTCTGCCATTCTGCTTGAGTTCCAAGAATCTCTTAAACAACACTGACTTCTAAGCAGCTGGAATGAACTTATCGCTAAAGCGAACCTTAAACTGATCCCAAGTAATCTGATCATCTGGGGTAGCTGCATTTATAGCATTCCACCAATTCATTGCCCGTCCTTGCAGCTGACGGGATGCTAGCCTTCTCTTCATCGCATCCTCGATACCCAAGTCTCAGAAGATACGCTCGAAGCTATCCAGCCAATCCTGAACATCCATAGCCGACTACGTTCCGTGGAACGGCTTCCCACCAAGACTAGTATAATCCTTATTCAGCTTGGCGAAATTGGCCCTAGGCGCCTGCACTACTGGACCACCACCATTACCAGCATTGGGAGCTGCCCTCTGCACATCCCTAAGCATCTCTCTCATGAGGTCAGTAAATATCGTCCTCATCTCAGCAACATTCCCATTATTGTCCCCTCTACCGGTACCCCTTATGTATCGGTTCATTGTTCAATCTGCACAGAGAAAACGATTAACCATCTCCATAGTGGTGCCAGTGCAGTGCGACTTCATCCTTAGATATACTAATAGTATGTATATATATATATAGCTTTTGAAAACTAAAATAATCACAAATACGCGCTCCCATATACGTATACTATCTCTCCTTGATGACTTCCCTAGGTTAACTACGCAACCTAGAGCTCGGATACCAAGTTTAACAACCCGCCCCGCACCAGCCTGCATTTCCTCCGAAGGTGCGCTGTACACATGCCCGACTAGCACGGAACGGTCGCCAAAGAAAGGAAAGAAGAGAATGAACCAACAAGGAACCTGCAGAATGTCTCACAGCGCATGGAACAAAATATAATAATAACATAATCTTGACATAAAACAGGCGAGACAGTGCATAAGCTGAAAACTAAACCAACATAGCAACGGAAATCCAAATACAGCTTATGATCCAACATCATTATTACAACTTTAAACTGTCTCTAAAGAAAAAGAAAGCTAAAGTAGAAGATGCACTACTAATGCCCAAGCAGTGATCCTCAACAACACAGGTAGAATATCTATATGTATCATACGTGGAAGCCTCCAGCTCGTCTCCGGATCAGCTACTCGTGCATACCCAGCTAACCTGTCTCTAGTCTGCTCGTGAGAGCACCCAAAGTAATAAGAAGAGGCATAAAACTCTGGGTCAGACAAAAAGTCTGGTATGAGCGATAGCAGCTAAACAGAACAATAACAGGTATACTAAACCATACCTGAACCTGGACCTGCAACTAAAGAGTTAGCACTACATACCGTACAATACTCTAAGGTGCCACTAAATAGACGGTGTAAAGAATACGGGGGTGGGGTGTGCATGTCATAATGATGGGAAACAAATCAAACATAACAACCATCCTCACATCTCTCACTCAGTGCGTAAAGCATGCGATGTCCACCACTGTCTATCACTAGAACCTTCGAAGTAGTGACGGAGTTCGACTTGTACAACTACTGCTACTACCAAGCTTACCCCATGGAGTTATGACCAAATCTTTACAAATAACCCCACCTCATTGGTCAATAGCTCTTTAGTCGTACCTAGGTCACTGTGGCCCTAAATCCTTCACGTACTCCCTACACAAAGTGATTCAAAGTTACAGACATCGACAACCCCTTAGCACACGTCCCGCAACAAAGCCCAACCATGAAGCTCACTCATTGGTTCCCATCTGGATCCTGAGTCAAAGCTCCTCATTTGGACCTCCTTTGCATCTCGAATTTTGGTCGAATTGGAGTTGGCCTTCAGAAGAGTCGTCATGATGAGGTAAAAGTATACATTTGGTTCGGTTCGGTACTCCTAACCCGGTTCGGTTCGGTGGTCCTAGCCTATGCCTTGATCAGTGCTCCATTCCTCCTCGGTTCGGTCCTCTCACACTTGCTTCGTTCGGTTCGGAAGTATAGCGTTCAGGTTCCCCCATTCGGTTCGGTTAGGGTGCCATCCTTCAGCTCGATTCGGTTCGGGTGCTTCTGCTTGAGTTCGGTTCGGTGGTCCTTCATCCGATCCGATGCTTCAGTTCGACTCGCCCCCGCCTTTACTCCTGTTTCTGATCCGATCTGATCCCCATGCTGAGCTCCAATCTGATCCCAACCCAACTCCAACTCTTGCAAATGGCCCTCCCTCTTGCCAAGGTTCAGCTAGTGCTAATTTCCAATCCGGTTCGTACTCTCCTTGCCCGATCCACTGATCCGATCCGAGCCCATAATCCGATCCGATCCGAAACTCTGCACATTTCCTGCAACCTTTCCAGCGACTTGTTTACGCCATTCGACGACGTTTCCGACCAATCTAACTGTTCTAATCAATCACAAAGCATACCATACAGTCTTAGCAACAAGTATAATTGACCACAAACATCAAAATAATAACTTGATAGGTTAAAGTTGATCAAACATAGCCAAAATCCCATATTTTCCCTTAAGAATGTTTTAACCAAAACTAATGACATGATTAGTAAAACTTAACCAAATCAAACCCAATTTCTAACAGAGGCCTAAAACATTGTTTTGAATTTTATAAATATTTTTCCAGAATTTTATCATGTTTAAATTCGCTAATCTTCACTTATTACCCTTAATTAACCGTAATTAGTGCAAAACTATGCAAATCACTCACCTTAGCCACAAATAAAACCCCGAAACTGAAATATTCTTCGATTTGGCGCTGTTCCCAATCTTACACAGCAGCTCTACCTCGATTCTCGTGCTAATCCGCCTTGATTTGATGTAGTTTAAGCCAAAACTTGATGAAGAGGTGATTAAAGGTGTATTTAGATGTTGGAGGCCACTATTAGGGTTTCCTAAGGTGAATGTAGCGGCTGGAAAATGAGAAAAACCAAAATCCCCAACCCTAACAGCCCTTAAATACTCCAAATCCCGAAATCCCCCATTGGGCCTAGCTGTTAATCACCCGGTTAAGCCCAATTAAGCTGTTTTTCACTATCTGAAACTTGTTTTAGCCATATCTCACAAACGGTGAGTCTGTTTGGCTAGTGTGACCACTTTACGGAATCGTAAACCATCATCCGAAGCCAATGGAAGTGGTTTCAGGTCAAAACTCCTTTCCAATCAAAAGTTATGGCCAAAACAAGATCAGCTAGGGGCGAAACGGTCATTTAAAAATCGGGAAAAATCATGAACATGGGAAATGACCCCAATAGGCGTCTCCCAAAGTTACATGACCATACGTCTTCGTATGTGAAAGAAATAAATATTCTACGATCCTTCGATGCGTAGAATGCGGGTCGTTACATATGTGAAATACATCATGTACTCCAGGCAACCAATCTGGTAATTGAACCCTATAAGCGAGAGTTCCAATCCGTTCAAGAATAGGAAACGAACCAATGAATTTGGGCGCCAATTTCCCTGTTTTACCAAACCGGATGACTCCTCTCATCGGAGATACCTTCAAATATACATAGTCGCCAACAACAAATGATATATCTCTTCTTCTCTTATCTACATAGCTTTTCTGTCGGCTTTGAGCGGCTAGTAATCCTTTCTTAACGAAATCGACTTTGTCCGCAGCATCGCGAATCATATCTGGCCCCAATACGAGTCTATTACCAGGTTCAACCCAACAAGCAGGGGATCGGCACGGTCTACCATACAATACTTCGAATGGAAACATTTTCAGGCTCTCTTGGTAGCTGTTGTTATATGAGAATTCGGCCAAATGCAAGTGGTCTTCCCATGATCCGCCAAAATTAATAATACAAGCCCGCAACAAATCTTCAAGAATACGATTCACCCTCTCAGTTTGACCATCTGTTTGAGGATGATAAGCGGTGCTCAAGTTAAGCTTCGTACCCAATTCTGCTTGGAATGTTTCCCAGAATTTACTAGCAAAAATTGGGTCACGGTCACTAACGATGCTCATGGGAACTCCGAGCAGTCTAACAATTTCCTTGAAATATATCGGCGCCAGACTCTGAGCAGTTCTATTCGACCTGATAGGTATGAAATGGGCGGTCTTCGTGAAACGATCTACGATCACCCAAATACCGTCATTTCCTTTCCTGGTTCTGGGAAAACCATTTATGAAATCCATAGAAATCTGTTCCCACTTTCCACCTGGAATTTCTAAAGGTTGCAACAATCCAGCAAGTTTCTGCTGATCGCTTTTGACTTGCTGACAGGTGGAACACCGGCTAACATATAATGAGATATCTCGTTTCATAGATCTCCACCAGAAAGTGTGTTTGATATCATTATATATCTTGCTCACTCCTGGATGGATACTAAGCTTGGCTTTGTGACATTCATCCAATACTTCTCTCCGGAGTTCAGCAATGTTTGGCACACATATTTGGCCTTTTAACCTCAGAATTCCATCGTTATCCATCTAAAAACTCAAGGGCTTGCCCTTTTGAATTCTTTCTCTGATTCTTTGAATGAAGTGATCATTCTTCTGAAGAGCAGATATTTTATCAATCAATGAAGTCGTAATAATAAAACTGGTGATTATTAAATTCTTCCTACTCAGCGCATCAGCCACAACATTGGCTTTCCCTGGAGTGTACAAAATCTCAAAATCATAAGCTGCAAGAAATTTTAGCCAACGCTGCTGCCTCAGATTCAAGTCTTTCTGGGTGAAAAGATACTTCAATGACTGATGGTCTGTGTACAGTTCGAATTTCTCACCCAAAAGATAGTGCCTCCAGATTTTTAAAGTAAATACGATGGCTAACAACTCAAGATCATGAGTAACGTAATTCTTCTCATGCTGTTTCAACTGACGGCTAGCATAAGCAATCACTTGACCTCTTTGCATTAACACTGCACCAAGGCCTTCTCTAGAAGCTTTAGTCCAGACTTTCAAGTCCTCATTGCCATCTATTATTGTTAACACTGGAGTAGTCGTCAGTTTTAATTTCAGCTTCTGGAAAGCTGCCTCACATTTTGGAGTCCAGTTGAATCTCGAATCATTCTTAGTCAGTTTCGTTAAGGAACTAGATGTCTTCGCGAAATCCTTAATGAATTTACGATAAGAACTGGCCAACCCGAGAAATCTTCTGACTTCTGTGGGTGTACGAGGCTGTTTCCAATTCTGAATAGCAGTGATTTTACTGGGATCCACTGAAATTCCTTGCTTTGACACTATGTGGCCAAGAAATTTGACTTCCTCTTGCCAGAATATACATTTGGAAAACTTTTCTTTTAAAACATTCTTTCACAGAATTCCTAACACTTGTTCCAAATGCTTTTCGTGCTCGCTCTCTGACTTAGAGAAGATTAGGATATCATCAATGAAAACCAGAACAAATTTATTCAACACTCCTCTGAATACTCGGTTCATTAGATCGACAAAATGTGCTAGAGCGTTGCATAAGCCGAACGGCATTACTAACCACTCGTAGAATAAATCTGGACCTCTGAATGTTGTCAAAGGAACTCACTCTTCGGCAATACGAAGCTGATGCAAACCTGTAGCTAGGTCCATTCGTGAAAATACTTTTGCGCCATTCAATCGATCCAACAAATCATCAATACACGTCAATGGATATTTATTCTTCAATGTCTGCTTGTTCAAGTCACAATAATCTACACAAAGTCTGAGAGTATCGTCTGACTTCGGGACAAATACCACTGCTACTCCGCAATCAGAGAAACTAGGTCTGATCAGACCCTTCCATATAAGCTGTCGAGTTTGATTATCTAACTCATCTTTCTCCTTCAAGGTCATTCTTCGAATAGCGTGAACTATTGGCCTTGCATTCGGAACTAAAGAGATTTTGAAATCAATTTCTCTCTACGGAGGTAAGCTAACAACTTCTTCGAGCACATCAACATGGATATCTTCAATGTCGACCGGAATATTCTCCGGGACAACAGGAACATGTTCTATTTGAGCAGGAGAAACATATAAAGCTACCCAGAAGTCTTTTCTATTAGAATTCGGTCCTTCACATGGAATGCTTATATATTCCCTGAACTTTGTTTTTGCCCTAACAATTCTTTCGGCGCATTTGACCTCAGCTTCATATTTGGTTAACCAATCCAATCCCAGAATGAGATCGAATTCGATAAAATTCATGACGATCGAGATAGTAGGGAACCGATAACGAGAAAAAGAAAAAGGCACCCCACAAATCCAACTAAAATCAAGGGAACCCCCAACTGGATTATGAACAGTCATCGGTTCTTTAAGTTTTCTCAGATTCAAATCCAGCTTCTTAACTGCATTCTTTGCTATAAAGCTTCACGATGCACCTGTATCAGAAAATACTATAACTGGAATATCCTTGACAGTAAGAGTGCCTTCTAAAACATCTGACTTTCTTTGACTAGCGGAGGGTTCTGAAGTTTCAGCCACTTCATTTACTTGTACTATTTCAGATTGCTTTAATAACCGGCAATCTTGCTTTACATGCCCAGCCCGATGGCACAGATTGCATTTACCCTTTATACGACTCTGAAGAGATCTGCAACTTATCGACATATGTCCTTGCTTATTGCAGTTAGAGCATATGGCAGTGGTTGCTAGTCCTTTTTCCAATTTAACCTTCTTTCGATTCAACTTAGGTTACTTTCTGGCCCCAGACGTCGTACTTACCTCTGGCTGTGTACTTGTCTCTGGGCTATCAGTTTCGAATTTTCTTTTGTTGCTCGAACTGACTTCCTCTTCGTCGACAAAAAGTCCTCGCTTATCTAGATCTTCATACTGATAAGCCATGTATATCATTTTAGCAAAAGGAAGCTTCACGTGCCCCATTACACTACTCTGGTATTTTCTTTGGAGCCCGTTAATAAACCTCAGATTCTTCCTCTTCGGATTTTTAATTAGATGCGGGGCAAAATGAGAAAGTTCATTGAATCTCTTATGATATTCTGGGATATTCATATCTCCTTGTATCAAATAGTAGAATTCATCACATAACCGCTCAGTTGCTTCTGGAGGAGTAAATCTTTCACTGAAAATTTCTTTGAATCTATCCCAGGTGATATCACCTTCTGGATTATCCTTAATGATTGTTTCCCACCAGATTAACGCTTCTTCTTTGAGTGCCCAAGATGCCATAATATTTTCTGATCATCTCTCAGCTGGATACGTTCAATAATTCTTTCTGCATAACTCATCCAAGCTTGCGTTTGAATAATGGATTCACCGCCTGAGAATTGTGCCCCACCCAGATTTCGATATCTCTTTAATAGAGCCTCTAGATCTGGTTCTGCATTCCTTCTGTTTCTGACACTCATTTTCTAGTACTTCTGCAAATAGCAGACCAAGTGTCAGGTCAACAGAAAAGATATTATAAAGCATAGAGACATATACTTGAATGTAAATGTGTCTATCGAGGTGTATTTCATTCTGCCATACTCATACTAGGATATTACTGATCCTATCTGTAATGAGTTACTCGTCCTAGAACACTACTGGTTCTATTTCTGACGAGTTCGTAAATATGTTATATCCCTGAACTAAGCTTAACCAAAGCTCTGATACCACGTTTGTGATGACCCAAACCCCGTACGATGGTGGCAAGGGTAATCTTTGGAATATAACACATAAACAGATAATAGAAGAACATAAATAAATAAATACACCAGATAATGTACAATAGAATATACTGGATAAATATAAACATCAGAGTTACACAGTATACAGGATCATACTTAGTACAAATACAGTTCAGCTATACATAAATGTCTACAGCGGAAAACAAAACATAAATGTACAATAGGAGCTGAACAACATAAAAAGGAATAAATGATAGGACCCATCTTTAGCTCCAGCTATCCTGAAAGATCCTGCTAAAACCTGAATACAAGGCTGCCGGTGTAAAAAAGGGGCACTCGAGTTTGCAAGTGAAACAAACTACGAGTCAGTCATGGGACTGGTATGAGAAATCTACTTAACTTATTTCACAATATGGCCAATCACAGGACCACGCCACTTTCGCGGAACGGGTTTACTCCAGTGATTGCTAGTGCTTTAAAACAAGTAAATCTTTTTAACATCGCTATGCTTTTTATAAAAATGAAGCCATTATAAGACTCAGGTCCCATCACACAATGCAACACAAAACGGAGGATAGAGTTTACCTTATAATGGCCAAAATATGCTTGATACGAGCAAAACAAATCATTTGATATTATTGCTAGTGTTTATATGTTTCAAAAACAATTTGAATCATAACTATCAATCATAGACAGCATGGGTACCATATATCATGTCGCCATATATATATATACAATCAAAACCACATGAGGTCGTATTTGGAAATTGAATTTCCGTCATGAACAAAGGCCAGGGATCGTCTTCACTTCTTCGAGACTCTCTAGCCCAAGCCTCAGAAACAGCCGCAACTGCCCCTGGATCGTTAGGGTCGGTCCACTCGATGTGGATTATAATGCCTGAACACTGCGTTTCCCCAACCTATGGGGTGTAAGCTGGTCATATCCGACCACACATCGGCTCCGAAGAGACCGATCTAACCGAGGCGCCTCGCAATCCATCATCCACATAAGTAAAATGTCAAGTCGTGTAAAATCTGACACCACTCCTAGCTAGAAAGAAACGCAGGTCCTCCCTGAAGTCCTCTCCCGTTTCTGGCTCATACCGGGGTGTGAGGCTTGCGAAACAACGCTATACACAAAGCTATGTCACACAGGCGGTGCTTTGATCATCAACCACAAAGCTCTTCTTTTCAACAAAAGCTTTGATCACTGCATCTCAGCATGCCACACAGGCAATTCACACCATGCAACTGACGTCTATCAATCACACAGAATGAAATCCAATGTCAGACACACAGTCCATTTAAAAGTCCGTTCTGGGTCTGAACGAAACCGGAGGATCTTTATTCCTCGCACATCCGTACAATCAACACGTACGTCTGGACAGCTACTACTTCAGCCCCTTCAAGGTAGCAACTCCTATCATGAACATCAGTAGCACCCCTCCGTTCGACGTGAAGATCATTGGTCTTGCACCGTCTTCATATGTTCGACTTTTAATGGTCGATCAATTATTTGAAATGAGAATTAACTCGGCCTTTTCAAATAATTCACGTATATATTTAGAACTTCACATCAATTCATTTCAATGGTTAAATTATTCGACATCAATAATTCTGTTCCTTTAATGTAATTTTCACGCCAAGCACATTCAACCACCAAATATTCAATAAACTGAGCAAATTCAGTTTATTTTCATTCCATATCGTTTATAATATTTTATCATGATTTATCGCTATTTTTATTCATTTAAAAATAGCCATTTCATTTAAACGACGCTTCAGGCCATAACGCGGTCGTGGCGCTGTTTTTCTTCAGATTTGATTTACACATATCTGAAAATCTAACTGTTCGATCTTCACAAATTTTATATCATTAGAAAGATCTTTTCAAAACGAATCCAACAGTTTCAGTTTTGGGAAAATCCGACGGTCGGATCTCCCGGTGCAATCGTTTGAAGTTTCGATTTCAAAATACGAACTGCAACGTCGTTATTCGATTTAATTTAATTATATTTATATATATATATATATATAATTGATTCTAGCATTGTTTTTCTTCAAATTTGAATTAAACATTCCAGACAATCCAACCGTTGGATCCTTACAAAGTTGGTGTCGTTGGAAAGATATTTCCAAAGCGAGCCCAACGGTTGTGGTTTCGGGAAAATCCGATGATCGGATCTCCCGCAATAATCGTTTGAAATCACGGTTTCAAAATACGAACTGCAGTTTCGTTATTCGATTTATTTTAATTATATATATATAATCGATTCTTCGATTTCAAAACCATATTCATTTTATATCTTTGATAAAAATGATAGTTTTATCTAACAGATATTTATTTCTACACATCACTATTTTTAACCATTCATATATATAATATAAAAATGTGATTTTTATTGTAAAACAATTTATTTCAAAACACGATCATTTTCTATAGTTCATACATAAGGTAAAAATGTGATTTTTATTGTAAAACAATTTATTTCAAAACACGGTTATTTTATATACTTCATATAGATGATAAAAATGTGATTTTTATTGTAAAACAATTTATTTCAAAACATGGTTATTTTATATACTTCATATAGTTGATAAAAATGTGATTTTTATTGTAAAACAATTTATTTCAAAACACGGTTATTTTATATACTTCATATAGATGATAAAAATGTGATTTTTATTGTATAACAATTTATTTCAAAACACGGTTATTTTCTATAGTTCATACATAAGGTAAAAATGTGATTTTTATCTTTCAAAGAATTTATCCAACACATGAATATCACTCAACACATGAATTTCTATTCAACACATGAATATAGTTTCAACACATGAAAATAAATCAAACACAGAAATATTTCAGAAAATTTCGGCAGTATAACGGCAGGGTAGTTAAAACTGGCACCGTATCGATGTACGGCTCCTCGCTCTACCTTAAAACCTCGTGGTTTTTGACAATGGGGATTTCATACATCTAGTTCGCACGCAGGCGAGTATGTTTTTCTTTTCCACAACCTATTCTAATTTATTTCAACCACAAGCGGGTATATTTCAACCACAATCAATCATTCTCAACCACAAACAATTCTATCAACCATTCGCATTATTCACCAAATTTCACATCAACTAATATCCAAACAATATCACAACCAATGTATACCATCCATGGTCTGTGGACGAAGGGAGTATATATATAAATATATTCGTATATAAATATATTTCAATTCACTTCAATTCATTTCAATGTCATTTCATCGCATATATAATTTTTACAACGCATATATAACTTATACATCGAACATAAAACTTATACAATGCTTATACATGAGGTGTACAACGCTTATATAACTCATACATCGACTATATAATTTATACATCGTCATTTCTATATCGTTTATAGTTCAGAAATCTCACATTGGGTTCCACTCCACCAAAAATTGCACATGGCTCGAAAAAATTTGCGGTCTCTTCTAGAATGTAGAAGACGTCCACACGAATCCACTATCTCTTGTTTCACTGGATTTCGTCAACAAACGAGAAAGATATGATTTTTAAACGATAAAGCAACTTTGCAACGCTTTTAAGCGTGATAAACAGATTAAATTAATTAAACCCATACCTTTCAGTATTCGTTCAAAACTAGGGATGGATTTTTCTTGTAAACGGTTTAGGGGTTGGACGATCGGATGGTGCAGCAGCGAAGCGGGAGGAGGAGCGCACGTGCGCCAGTAGTGGGGCCCAGTGCAGTGGCCTGTGCTGGCATCAGCGGCGCTCTGAAGTGCCCGACTTCGGGGACGCGATTTGGTCGAGATACACGACGGGGAGGGGTGCAGGTGGTATGGATTTAAAGCTCTCGACGAGATCTTCAAAATCCTCTACTGGGGTGGAAGCTAATTCGGCACGTGGAGGGAGTTATGGAGGAGAGAAGGCAGTGAGCCTTTTCCGCCGTTCGCTTCAGATATTTACGGGGAGAGAGAAAAAGTGAGGGCCAATTGGATTTTTTTATTTTATTTATATATTTTTAAAATTCTAAAATACCCCTCCTCACATACTAGCTCCAATCCAGACCCAACGAATATCGACCCTAGCTAAATACCACCATTCCGAACACAATGGGATATGTTTCGTAGGCCCATTCGACTGTTTCAGTCAGTTTTCCTTCAAATTAAAATATAAAACATTCAATCTTCGATTTGAACGTACATTTCAATTTGCCGGGGCCACATATTGATTCTAAAAATTCCCGAAAAATAAATCTAGCTATGTTTTGACGATACGGTCCTAACAAAACTAGTTTCGGCGAATTCTGAGACCGTTTGAAAAATGGCCATTTTCTGGTCGATCCAATTTAACTGTAATTGACCAAACACATTTTTCTTCGCCACGCTCACATATTAACTTCAAAAATTATGAAATTTGAAACCTAGCAATAATTTGACATCCCGGATCCAACAAAAGTGGTTTCGTCGAAATCTGAGGTCGTTTGCAAAATATCTAATATCAAGGGCTATATATTCTCTATTGCGACCTTTCTGAAAATTCATTTGGCCATAACTTTTGATTCCCTTTATGAAACTTGGATTTTTCAGATTCGTTAGAAATATACTCAAAAACAGATTTAAATATTTTTGGTTTCACCAAAATCCGTTTTATTTTGCACCCGGTACAGCCAGTCAAAGTTTGAATTGAAATTTTGAAACTGTCGCGCCATTTCAGGCCATGTTTATAATTTAAAATAATTATATTTATTTTCAAACATACGTTTCATCGTTTTTATTTAAAATATTTATTTAAAATATTTAAAATCCACTATTTTAGCCAATTTAAAATTTTTAAACTGGTTCAGATTTTCCGGGTTGTTACACAAGTCCCATCACACAATTCAACGCAAGACGGAGGATAGGGTTTTCCCTTATAATAGCCAAACATGCTTGGTACATTTAAAACAAATCATTTGATACTATTATAAGTGCATAGTGTGTAAAACAACTTCAAATATAAATGTATCAATCCTAGACGGCATGGGTACCATATATCATGTCGCCAATACTAGGCTCTACAATCAAAACCGAAATTGTCACGTATTGAAAGTTGGATTTCCGTCTGTGAACCAAGGCAAGGGATCGTCCTTACCGCTTCGAGACAATCTAGCCCATGTCTCAGGATCAGAGCTCGACTGACCCTTGGATCGTCAGGGCCGGTCCACTCGATGTGGATTAAAATGCCTGAACACTACGTTTCCCCGCCCTTTGGGGCGTAAAATTGGTCTGTATAAAGACCATACCATCCATCGGCCCCGAAGTGCTGATATATCCAAGGCGCCTCGCTATCCATCATCCACACAAGTAAAACATCTGGGCGTGCAAAACCCAGGCACCACTCCTAGCTAGAAGGAAACGCATGTCCTCCCTGAGGTCCTCTCCCGTTTCTGGTTCACACCGGGATATGAGGCTCGTGAACTAACGCTACACAAAGCTATGTTATATTAAAGCCGTGTTTTGATCATCAACCACAAGACTCTGCTTTTCAACAGAAGCCTTGTTCATTTGCATCTCAGCATGCCACACAGGCAATTCGCGCTATGCAACCAATGTCTATCAATCACACAGAATGAAATCCGATGTTAGACACACATCCATTTACAAGTTCGTTCTGGGTCTGAACGAAACCGGAGGCACCTTATTCCTCGCCCCATATGTCCAATATAGGAGAGAGGTCCTCGCATATCCGGTCGATCTCCAAGTACGTCTGAACGATCACCACTTATTACCTTGTCTTGGGTGTACAACCCAATCAATACATCAGTGATCATCCAAATGATGTGAAGACCTCCGGTCTTCAACCACCATCTTCATCTTCGACCAATCGTTGATCCAGTTATTCAGAATGGGATAAACCCGGTCTTTCCGAATAACTCGCGTATATAATAAATAATTGCTATAAAAACACAACATACGCCTCATTCCACTCCAGAATATTCTTTTATTTAATTATTCATATCCTTTGTGAAAGGTTTCCATTAATTATATCAAAGATAAATTCTTTAAATTTATTCTTTAATCTTCCTTTTAATATCAATTCAAACAAAATTATGGTTTATCCAATCTAGTCGGGATTAGTGAACCTTACCGAAGTAATCATTTGTTTAATTTCCCAATCCCAACCTATTCATCCCATGGAGCAAAACTAGTAGTACTCCATATCTAACACCACGGTGTTATCGGTAAATTTAATTACCATTTCACGTTCAAATCTAATTAAAGATTTAACTATCGCTTGGAGCAAAACTGGTGATACTCCATTCTCGATCATTTCTTGAATTTGATAATTTTAGTTATCAGATTCACATTTTAATCTAATTAAAGATTCATTTAAACTTTAATTCAGTTTTAATCTCCAATAATCATTACTTAATGATTATTCCAAGTTAAGAAATTAATCTTATCTTTAACTGGGTTAAAGAACAATGTCATTTAAAACACAGCTCACGATAAACCCAAAATCACATTCCATTAACAATGGAATCTTCATGGAAAACCGATCAATATATATATAATCGATATGAATTTCCGTATCGGACTAATAATATAAATGGAATAACGACAAAGTCTTTTAAATTCCATATATATTAACAGTCTTCTTCCACAGAAACTCACTTAGATTATTATCGATTCGAATTCCATTCCATTCCAATATATTAAATTGGAAAACTTTACTTCGGAAAATCTCCACTAAATCTATAATAAAAAGATTTATAAGTTCCAAATCTCATTTCATTGTAAATTAGGTTAAAGAATGAATGTCGTTAAAAACACAGTTCACAATAACCCCAACTCACATTCCATTTCAAATCCAATTAAACGTTAATTAATTGGTAATTCTTTTCTACATCTTAATTAAAAGATTTATTCTTTTCACACGGGGTTTAAGAACAGTGTTAATGAAGACACCATTCAAGACAAACCCAAAATCCAATTTGATATTAAATACAAGGCTCTAGATAGAAAATATATATCGGCTTATATTCAATATAAATTCTCAAATCAACAAATATCGTATTGGAATAACGATATATATCTCTTCCAAATTCCTCCACAATATCCGTATAATCACGGAATCCAATATCGAAATATTCCAAAGATAATTTCGATTCAACTCCATTCCAATTCATATATTGGAAATTCTGGTTATTTTTAAAACCATTTTAAATCTAATTTATTTTATTTAAAAATATTGGATTTATAATTCTAGTCCATAACTAGTTCATTTCGATAAATATATATTTTTATCTTTTCAAATACGGTATTTTTCATCCTAATTCTTTCCAAATCATTTATTATGATTTTACACTAATTATTGATATTTTTAATAATTTTATCAAGGCCCGTACAGTCGATTTCCATAAACGGCCATCGAACTACACTTACAACGACATTTTCCAAATTTGATTTCGACATAATTCCAAATCCAACCGTTAGATTTGAAATCTCTTGTATTCATTGGAAATCTGTTTTCGATACGAACCCAACGGTTCCTATTTTAGGAGAATCCGACGGTCGGATCTCCTGTAATGCCCATTCGAAGTCAATTGTCGAAATTCGCGAACTACCGCGGCGCGGCGCATTCTATTCAGGCCATTATATATATATATACATATATATATATACACACACACATATATTCGATTTTCATTTAAAACTTATTTCATAAATCGATTTAAATTCGTTTTCAAAATGATTCTAACTTCATTTCCAATTTTAAATCAAAAATGAATATTCCATATCTATTCGTTTTAAATTCATTTTAAAACGATTTCAATTCTATTTTCAAATTCAAATCAAAATTGAATATTTTTTATCTATTCATTTTAAATTCATTTCAAATCGATTTCAATTTTAATTTCAAATTCAAATCCAAATTGAATATTCCAAATCATTTCAATATTAAAATAATAATATTCTCAAAATATCAGATTTTGAAATCACCTTTCGATATTCATTATAAAATGAATAAAATAGCCAAAATTCCCGTTCGTGTTAAAATGGCGTTTAACTACTTAACACGGCTTCACATTTCAATAATTTCTGAATATTATTTTAAAATATTCGGTAATTCTGAACTGTAATCAGATTCAATCAATTACCATATAATTTTATTTATATGGATTTCAACATCACATGTATACATTAATAACGATAAACAATCATTAAAAATTCATACGACATCCAGAGTGCATTCTACAACTGTATAAGCATTAAAATAAATAAATAATGCTTATACAGTCCATCAACCCATCGATTGACATACCACTAATTATTGGGATCAGTGTATGTCAAATATTGTCCCAATACCGGTGTGGGTTTTCAACAACAAATACTGTTTATTATTTGAGCAGGTGGGCGATTTGTGAAAATTATCGTCCCAATCCATATCAGATAAACAAGTGTACATAAATAAACCGTCCGATTTGTAAATGAATATTTATTCTATTCATATACATGTTAAAAAATATATTTTTAATGATAAAATATTTTATTCAATACATGAATATTCATTTTCCATTTCACATCACAAACCAAATCTACACAAACAAATCAATCCAAACACACAACCAAACAAGTCGTCTATGGTCTGGGGACAACGTGGAGCAGTTCATATATGCAGTTATAAAATAAATATCTGTACAAGAAATTATAGTGAGGAGTTCTCACCTTGGGTTTCCACTCCTCCAGTTTTATTTCTAAATTTCAGAACAGTCTGGATTTGCCCATTTTTTTCCAACGCAATCTTTTCCTGCAATTCATAGTAAAGATCACATTTTTAATATGATGTTCATTTATTTGAAAATCATACCTTTAATCAACGATATTTATATTTTAAAAATCACATTTTTATTCGAAAACCGTTTTTATAAAAACCATATTTTTACTCTAAATCATTTCTATAAAATTATATTTTTATTTCAAAACCAAACATATAAAAATCGTATTTTTATCTCGTTTTCATATATATAAAAATCGTATTTTATCTCCCTTTCATATATATGAAAATCGTATTTTTATCTTGCTGAAAACATTATAAAAATCAAATATTTATAGCGATTAAAAATCTAATATTTACTATGATAAAAAACTAATCTTTACTATGATAAAAATCTAATCTTTACCATGATAAAAACCAAAACTTTTGATCATATAAAAATCAAAACTTTTTAAACTATAAAAATCAGTATTAATCGAAGAAAAAAAATAACATCCTGAAATTAAAAACTTACATTGACCATTGAAGGAGGGGGGCTGCTGGCGATCACTAGAGGTGGCAGGGCGTCGGAGCGACGGTTTCAGGTCAGGGCACGGGCTAGGAGGGGCGGCTGTTGCTGTCTTTGGGTTGCAGGGGAGTTTTGGGGGTTTATTGCATCGGAGGGAGGGAGAGTTAGAGAAGAGGGAGTGCGAGAGGAGGGGGTGCGGATCCGGCAATGGTGGCGGCGGCGGTCTCGCGTCAGCGGCGGTAGACTGGTAGGAGGGCACGTTCGATTTTGTTTTTTTCTTTTCTTTCTATTTCGAAGTCGTGGTTTTACTGAGAGGAAGAGAGAAGGGGTGTGGGGAATATAATATATATATATATATATATTAATTATTTATTTGTTTAATTAATTCCATAAAGTAACTTTTTATTTCGAACTCCAAATCGAACCCACCGACTATCGTCCCTAGCTAATTACCCCCATTATTAACCCAATGGGATATGTTCAGTAAGCCAATTCGACCATTACAATCAGTTTTCATTGAAATTAAAATATAAATCTATATATTGAATTTGAACGCACATTTCAATTTACCGGGGCCACATACAGACTCCAGAAATTCCAGAAAAATAAATTTGGCTATGTTTTGACGATATGGTCCTAACAAAACTAATTTCGTCGAATTTGGAGACCGATTGAAAAACGGTCATTTTCCAGTCGATTAAATTCAAACTGAAATGACCAAACACGTTTAAATTCACCACGCTCATATACTGATTCCAAAAATTATGAAAATTGGAATCAAGCAAATCCGGATCCAACAAAAGTGGTTTCGTCGAAAACGGAGGTCGTTTGCGGAATCGCTAATTTTAAGGGCTATAATTCCATAGCGACTATTCTGGATTTTCAACTGGGCATAACTTTTTATTCCCGTTATGAAATTTTAATTTTTCGGATTCGTTGGAAAGATAGTTTCAAATAGATATTTCTAGTTTCACTAAAATCCGGTTTATTTTGAATCATGCACATTCATTTGAAATTTGAAATCGAAATTTCAAACTACCGCGCCATTTTCAATTCCTTTATAATTAAAATAAATATTTATATTCTAATTTCGATTCAAATAAATATATACTTTAAAAATTCTATTCAAAATAATTTTCTTACTGTTATTATTTAAAATAATTCATTTTAAATATTCAAAATTCATTAAAATTGCTAAAATAAAAATTTTAAATTGGTTCTGATTTTTCGGGTTGTTACAATCTCCCTCACTTGAAAATCTTTTCATCCTCGAAAAGGAACGGAGCTGAAAGTTGTTTTACTAATCAACTCAACTTTCAGTTTGGCATTCATTCTTCAATTTTTCAGTTTCTAAGAATTTCCTAAATTTTCCAAAATTTGGCTAACACCCTAAATTTTCGAAAAAATTCGCCATAACCTCCTTTGTACGAGGATCATCGGGAAAATCCCCAAACTGCCACACAGGCCCTCTCATCTCAAAAATTAAAAGAAAAAGCCAAGCAGCTAGCCAAACGACTCATAAAATCATCCAAACCCAATAAATTAGTAAACATGCACCTATTTGTCAGGCATACAATTTTATTCCTCTGCTTAGCTTCCCTGCTATGACCTGTTCAATGTATATCCATGTACATGTATGCAATTTTAAACAAATTTCAATTCAGTTTCATATTTGACTTGATTTTGCTACATTTCTCTTATTGGTATTATTATTCCAACATTTTATATCAATCAAACTAATAATCATTCAATACAACCAGCAATCAATCAATTGATTATCGTTTCAAGCACATAACTTTCTATATATACAGGTAAATCATATTTTGTGTGTCAAATCACAACAATAAATCCTATCTAGTTTTGGTTCTCACACCAGCCAATCGGAAATATATAGAAATTCCACTTTCGAAATTTGAACATAAAGGTTGATGACGACTAGTCAATCACCAGTGTTATCTTCGGGCGACTAGAATGGGATTCTATGTCTATCCAGTATATTAAAACTTAGAATATACTTTCATGACGCGTATATGTAAAATCTCATATACTCGATTGTCCAAAATCAAATAAAATAATATACTCACATACGTATAACTAGATTAAATTTTCAAAACAAAATTTGTTTTCACTTTTATTTTAAAATTACACTCTTCACACTTGTTCTAGGATACTACTGATCCTATCTCTAACGAGCCATTCCCATTGGATATTATTAATCCATTCTCTGATGAATTCTTTCGTTCGGTTCTAATGTGTCTTGTTCTCGAGCTCCGTAAACCAAAGCTCTAATACCAAATGTGAGACGACCCGATCTTCCCCATGAAGGAAAGCCTGGATTGCTTTGAGAACAAAACGAATCAGAACACAAACAGAAGAACATTTTATTGTCTATTACAACAATTCCATCAGAATACACGAATATACAGAGTATGAATAAATAATATACATTCGATAAATATCAGAGATTTACAAATTACAATGCAGTGGAAAATAATACAAAACACAACTGAAAGGAATATACAAATACAGAGCTTTCTGAATATCATTCCTGCTGCTAACCAGGATCCTGTGAATATAAATCTGCAAAACCAAAACTACTAGCTGCCTGTGTGGAAAATAGGGGCACCCAGAGTTTAGGTTAAAACAATAAACTCCAGGTCAGTCATGTGACTGGTGTGAGAACTAAAATAGTTATTTAAAACTTTACTTTAAAATCAGATATATCAAGGGACCACGCCGTATAACACGGAACGGGTTTCACTACACCATATCAGCCAATTTGGCACACCAGGATGCGAGCGTAAAATTGGGCCATAAGCCGTGTCAAATTTGACAGTGCTCAAATCCGTATCAAACTAAGTTTTGCGATCTGCACCACCTCAAACACCATTAATCTGACCGTCCATCAACGAAGTCTCGGATTAGTTCATTTGATGCGGCTTTAGACCATATGAAATTCGTATCAAATCCCCCCCCCCCGTACCTGTGCATAGGCACGATCGAGTTTTGCCTTATCAAAACTTTCGACCGAATAATCCCTCTTTTTATTTTGCAATGGCAACCACCGAATACCCAAATTAGGGTTTTGGTACTCGACCGACTTCCTTTGTCAATGATCGATCCACCGCAGTCCATGAGTTATCATCATTTCGCGATGCCTTCAACTGACCGGCGAAGCCTCAGTCCACCGCTGTCCATCCTTCTCGTCGCCTCTGGAGGTGAGTACTAGATCACCGTTAAATTTAAAAATGAATTGGGTTTAATTTGAATTCGAATTTGGTTTAAATTAGGTTTAATATGCTGCTATTGTGTTTAAATTGGGTATTATCCCCAGTGTTATAGTGCGGCAGTGTATTTGCTATCATTTACTTGTGCTGTATTTGTCGACCTTGAATTCAGGCACTTTTGAGTGTGCCGCCCTGCTCATTTGTGTGTATTATTGCACCATGTACACTGATCTGAAGTGCATGTGTATGATTTGATTTGACAACTAAAGCTTACTAGTTCTGTTGACTGAGCTGCATTTATCTGGTAATTGATATTGGGAAATTTGTGTGATTGAGTAGAAATGCCAGTGATGGATGTATGAATGAAAATAGAATGGCATTTATACGTTGAGATTTAGTCAATTTGTTTGGTGTGTCATGTGTGTCACACTGCGTGTGAGTAAATGCGTAAAACTGCTTTTCCATTTATGACTTGCTGCATTGAACCAAGTTGCTTTGTGCTCATGTAACAAATCATTTTTGTTAGTCAACTTACGTGCAAAAATAGAAGCTAACTATTAATATAACATGTGTGTGCAGCATGCAGCCTCCGTCATTTGGATGAAGCTAATAAGCATGGATATGAGTTTGTTGATCTAAACTTCAGGTAATATCTCGCATTTTCTATGAAAATTTATGTGTTATGGTATAGATACATGAAAATTTATGTGCAAAAATACTTTGTTTGATATCTATAACCTTTGCGGCGAGATCAGTTCGGCCACAAGATTTTGCAAGTGCACGTTTTGTTGCTGCAAACATGGCCTGAGTCCATTTTTGAGTGTCCATAACTCTTTCATATCAAGTCGGAATTCATTAATTCTTTTAGCCTCAAAGTCGTAACCAGAAGCGATTTTAGATCAGGTCAAAACTAGAGTATGAGTCCATGTTTGAAGCTCTGAATAGGGCTGGTTAAGGGCGAATAGGGCTGGTTAAGGGCGACCACTCGTAGAACTTGCTAATGCAATGTTATATCTACATTGCAGCCAAGTGACAATAATGAGAATTATAATAATGTGGACATATCCTCTATATTGCTCTTTAATTAGGCTATAACAACTGTCTTTAATCGAGACTCAGTCTCGACTGAACAAGTAAAAATGTTGTAGACTTGCAATATTCAGCTACTAATGAAAATAATAATGTGGACATATATCCTATCCTAAACTATGCGGTTTGCAATTTTTTACAGGTCTTTGTAGTGTACATGCTATATGCTATCCAAGCTACCTTATTACCAGGCCTTGGATAGAATAGTGTGTTGATCTTCTTGAAGGGTTCCTTCATGTCTTGGATAGAATGCAATGTTTTGGTGGATGTTCATCTTGAAGGAAGCATTGATTCAACAAGCTCACGACGCCGGTTCGGGTATTTATCACAGCTTATTTTAATGTAACATTGTGTATCTTTTTTAGTGTAATGAAACAACGTGTACTTATTTATTGTAATGTAATCAAATTGCATGTATCATTATATACTGTAATGTAATGAAATATTTCATGCAAATGTTTCTTTTACTGTTACAATTGTGAACTAGTGTATCATGTGTTATATATGCTTTGTGTTACAAATAATATGTGCTGCAGTTTCTGCTTTTATATATATATATATATGTGTGTGTGTGTGTGTGTGTGTGTGTGTGCGTGTGTGTGTGTGTATAAGATACGGTTTTTAGCCATATCTACATACAATTTAGATACGACTAATAGCCGTATGTTAATCCACTGAGATACGGGTTAAAGCTGTATCTAATAATTTAACACACAACTTTTTGATACGGCTATTTACCGTGCCCAACAGCTTTAGATACGGCTAAAAATACAGCCTAATCAGCATATATGGTGTAGTGTTTCCTCCCAAGAATACCAGTGCATATAACAAAACAGCGCAATGCTTTTTGGAAAATGAAGCTATTATAAGACCCAAGTCCCATCGCACAATGCAACGCAAGCCGGAGGATAGGGTTTTCCCTTATAATAGCCAAACATGCTTGGTGGTACGTTTAAAACAAATCATTTGATACTATTATAAGTGCATACTGTATAAAACAACTTCAAATATAAATGTATCAATCCTAGACGGCATGGGTACAATATATCATGTCGCCAATACAAGGCTCTACAATCAAAACTGAAATTGTCACGCATTGGAAGTTGGATTTTCGTCTGTGAACCAAGGCAAGGGATCGTCCTTACTGCTTCGAGACAATCTAGCCCATGTCTCAGGATCAAAGCTCGAGAGACCCTTGGATCGTCAGGGTCGGTCCACTCGATGTGGATTAAAATGCCTAAACACTACGTTTTCCCGCCCTATGGGGCGTAAAATTGGTCTGTATAAAGACCATACCATCCATCGGCCCCACAGTGCTGATATATCCCAGGTGCCTCACTATCCATCATTCACACAAGTAAAACATCTGGGCGTGCAAAACCCAGACACCACTACTAGCTAGAAGGAAACGCATGTCCACCCTGAGGTCCTCTCCCATTTCTGGTTCACACAGGGGTGTGAGGCTCGTGAATTAACGCTACACAAAGCTATGCTATATTAAAGTCGTGCTTTGATCATCAACAACAAGACTCTACTTTTCAACAGAAGCCTTGATCATTTACATCTCAGCATGCCATACAGGCAATTCACGCTATGCAACCGATGTCTATCAATCACACAGAATGAAATCCGATGTCAGACACACATCCATTTACAAGTTCGTTCTGGGTCTGATCGAAACCGGAGGCACCTTATTCCTCGTCCTATATGTCCAATATAGGAGAGAGGTCCTCGCATATCCAGTCGATCTCCAAGTATGTCTGGACGATCACCACTTATTACCTTGTCTTGGGTGTACAGCCCAATCAAGACATCAACAATCATCCAAATGATGTGAAGACCTCCGATCTTCAACCACCGTCTTCATCTTCGACCAATCGTCGAACCAGTTATTCAGAATGGGATAAACCCGGTCTTTCCGAATAACTCGCGTATATAATAAACAAGTGCTATAAAAACACAACATACGCCTTATTCCAATCCAGAATATTCTTTTATTAAAATATTCATATCCTTTGGGAAAGATTCCCATTAATTTTATCAAAGATAAATTCTTTAAATTTATTCTTTAATCTTCCTTTGGATATCAATTCAAACCAAATTATGGTTTATCCAAACTAGTCGGGATTAGCGAACCTTACCGAAGTAATCATTTGTTTAATTCCCAATCCCAACTTATTCATCCCATGGAGCAAAACTAGTAGTAATCCATATCTAACACCATGGTGTTATCGGTAAATTTAATTACCATTTCACGTTCAAATCTAATTAAAGATTTATATATCGCTTGGAGCAAAACTGGTGATACTCCATTCATGATCATTTCTTGAATTTGATAATTTTAGTTATCAGATTCACATTTCAATCTAATAAAAGATTCGTTAAAACTCTAATTCAGTTTTAATCTCCAAAAATCATTACTTAATGATTATTCCAAGTTAAGAAATTAATCTTATCTTTAAATAGGTTAGAGAACTAATGTCATTTAAAACACAACTCATGATAAACCCAAATAACATCCACTAACAATGGAATCTTCATGGAAAACCGATCAATATATACATAATCGATATGAATTTCCATATTCGACTAATAATATAAATGGAATAACGACAAAGCTTTTTAAATTCCATATATATTAACAGTCTTCTTCCACAGAAACTCACTTCGATTATTATGAAATCAAATTCCATTCCATTCCAATATATTAAATTGGAAAACTTTACTTCGGAAAATCTCCACTAAATCTGTAATAAAAAGATTTATAAGCTCCAAATCTCATTTTCACTGTAAATGGGGTTAAAGAACGAATGTCATTAAAAACACAGTTCACAATAACCCCAATTCACATTCCATTTCAAATCCAATTAAATGTTAATTAATTGGTAATTCTTCTCTACATCTTAATTTAAAGATTTATTCTTTTCACATGGGGTTTAAGAATAGTGTTAATGAAGACACCATTCACGACAAACCCAAACTCCAATTTGATATTAAATACAAGGCTCTGAGTAGAAAATATATCGACTTATATTCAATATCAAATTCTCAAATCAACAAATAACGTATTGGAATAATGATATATATATCTTCCAAATTCCTCCACAATATCCATATAATCACGGAATCCAATATCGAAATATTCCAAAGATAATTTCGATTCAACTCCATTCCAATTCATATATTGGAAATTATAGTTATTTTTAAAACCATTTCAAATCCAATTTATTTTATTTAAAAATATTGGATTTATAATTCTAGTCCATAATTAGTTCATTTCGATAAAAATATATTTTTATTTTTTTAAATATGGAATTTTTCGTCCCAATTCTTTCCAAATCATTTATTATGATTTTACACTAATTATTGATATTTTTAATAATTTTATCAAGGCCCGTACAGTCGATACCCATAAACAGCCATCGAACTGTACTTACAACGGCCTTTTCCAAATTTGATTTGGACATAATTCCAAATCCAACCGTTAGATTTCAAATCTCTTATATTCGTTGGAAAGCTCTTTTCGATACGAACCCAAAGGTTCCGGTTTTCGGAGAATCCGACGGTCGGATCTCTCGTAATGTCCATTAGAAATCAATGGTCGAAAATCGCGAACTACCGCGGCACGGCGCGTTCTATTCAGGCAATTATATATATATATATATATATATATATATGTATGTATGTATGTATGTATATATTGTCGATTTCCATTTAAAACGTATTTTATAAATCGATTTAAATTCGTTCTCAAAACGATTCTAACTTCATTTTCAATTTTAAATCAAAATTGAATATTCCATATCTATTCGTTTTAAATTCAGTTTAAAACGATTTCAATTCTATTTTCAAATTCAAATCAAAATTGAATATTCTTTATCTATTCGTTTTAAATTCATTTCAAATAGATTTCAATTTTAATTTCAAATTCAAATTCAAATTGAATGTTCTATATCATTTCAATATTAAAATGATAATATTATCAAAATATCAGATTTTGAAATCACCTTTCAATATTCATTGTAAAATGAATAAAATCACCCAAATTCCCATTCGTGTTAAAATGGCGTTTAACTACTTAACACAGCTTCACATTTCAATAATTTCTGATTATTATTTTAAAATATTCGGTAATTCTGAACTAGAATCAAACTCAATCAATTACCTTATAATTTTATTTATATGGATTTCAATATCATATGTATACAATAATAACGATAAACAATCATCAAAAATTCATACAACATCCAGAGTGCATTCGACAACTGTATAAGTATTAAAATAAATAAATAATGCTTATACAGTCTGTCAACCCATCGATAGACATACCACTAATTATTTGGATCAGTGTATGTCAAATATTGTCCCAATACCCGTGTGGGGTTTTCAAACAACAAATACTGTTTATTATTTGTGCAGTTGGGCGATGTGTGAAAATTGTCATCCCAATCCACATCAGATAAATAAGTGTATATAAACAAACCTTCCGTGTGATGACCCGCCCCGCACTAGCCGACATTTCCCTGAAATGTGCGTTGTGCCAATACCCGACATGCACGGGACGGTCGCCAAAGAAAGGAAAAGAAAGGAAACTTAATGGTGAACTAACAAAGAACCTGTAGAATGTCTCACAGCGCATGGAACAAAATATAATAATAACATACTTGACATAAAACAGGCGAGACAATGCATAAGCTGAAAACTTAACCATAATCATCATAGCAGCGGAAATTCAAAATACAGCTTATTACAACTCCAACATACTGTCTCTAAAGAAAAGATAAAGGTACACCACTAATGCCCAAAGTAGTGACCAGCAGCGACAGGGAGAATATCTATATATATCATACGTGGGAGCCTCCTGCTCGTCTCCGGTACAGCTACTCGTGCATAATCACCTGACCTGTCTCTAGTCTGCCCGTTTAAGAGCACCCAGAGTAATAAGAAGAGACATAAAACTCTGGGTCAGATAAAAGTATGGTATGAGCGATAAGCAACAAAACAGAACAATAACAGGTATACTAAACCATACCTGAACCTGCAACCAAAGAGTTAGCACTACATACTGTACAATACTCTAAGGTGCAACAAACATATGGTGTAAAGAATACGGGGGTCGAGGTGTGCATGACAAAGTGATGGCAAACAATCAATCGTAGCAACCATCCTCACATCTCTCACTCAGTGCGTAAAGTGTAACAACCCTGAATTATGGGGTAGAAGTTAAAAATTTATTTTAAGTTATTTTAATGAGTTTTGATATTTAAAATAATTTATTTTAAATAAAATGATTACGTTTTCCTTTGTATTATAAAAAGATTTAAGTAGTATCAATTATGTAAGGTAAATTATTATATGTAGTGGGAAAAATAAAAGGTATTATTTTTGTTGCATTAAGAGTTTACAAAACAAAATATTCATGACACACAAAGTTTACATTTTTGTGAAATTAGTTTGACACAATACCACAATCGAGAATTCAACAATAAATCTAAATTAGAATGTGTTTATTTGGAATCTAAAATATGCAATTGTTTAATAATGAAACAAATGAATTAAAATCGTATATACACATGCGTAAGGAAAATTTAGCAATGAGAACTAAATGGTTATTATTGTAAGTCTTAATTGTGTATTAACATGATTTATATTATTATCCAAATTTAGATCCATTCTTTAATTTTACATAAATGTGCATGCATTCATTTATCTCTTCCACATTTTAAAACATGGTTGCCTCTTTTAACCTCTTTGTTCTCCAACCTTTTAAGTCAAATTAACAAAACATATGCTACATTTTAATGCATGCACCTACAAGTCTCTCTCTCCCATTTATATTTACTTTTGGAATTTGAACAAAATTGATAATGCTACATTTGCAGGCTTTATGATCAATAAATGTTGATTTAAATGAAAAGAAACGCAAAAATATTCCGAATATATTAAGAAACAAGATATTAATTTATCCCTGCTGTGATTAGACATGGTATCTTTTTCTTAACCTACTATGCGTCCAAATAAAAAGTTGCATTTAAATGTACCCTTTTTATTACATTGAAAAGATTGAAAGAAAAGTATGATTTGTTTATAATAAAAGGACCAAATTGTATTAAATAACTTACATAAGGGGGGTTAAATTAATAGAATTAAAACATAATAGGATACATAAGGACTAAACAACAATTTGCAAATGTCTATATAATATCTCTTAGACCCAACCCCCGAACCCTAATGAAATCTAGCCTCCTTCTTCATAGGATCATGGCCGCTCTCCTTCACCTCCATAGATCTAATGAATTAGCAAGGTGAGAATTCTACATTTTAAAAGGATTATTAATTTAATTATTTTATCATTATTGTTTAATTCATGTTCGTATACATTTAATTCAAATATGCGTTGCAAATTTAAATATGCTCTCAGATGCAATCTTTTAGATTTGAATTGAAATAAGGTGAGATTTATGGTCTCAAACAAATAATTAACCATTTAATTATTTGTCGCCAATTTAAATTCATGAATGTATGATTGTAGTTATGTTTGTGATGTCTTGAGGATAGATTTCATTGTGGTATTGATGGCAATGTTTTTTTTGGAATATCCATGAATTTTTTTAAATCTATTTTATTTCTACAAATATCCACTTTTATTTATTCATGACATGATATGTTAACACCCAAGTCTAGTTGTTGTTTCATGGGTTATAAACTTAGGATTAAACACATGTAGTATTGTGTAATTTGAGATGTATATTGTCGCCCAAACTTAATTTTATTACTTGTATTGAAACATGGGATTGTAATCATCTGTTGACACCAAACATATAAATTTGGGTTACATATATTAAATTGAATCATAGTATGAATGTTTCCACCAAAGTTATAGGTTCTTACATGTTAGAGTGTGTGAAATTAATATCGTACGTTGACACCCAAAACTTAGTATTGTTACATGTGTGAAAATATAGTTGGAGTTATGTCCTCTTATTTTAATATAAAAAAAATGAAAATGTATTTTGTGTTATGTTAATTTAGGAAAACTTGAATATATTTTTTTAAGCATTTTGTTGAAACATGAAAAATAGGAATACTTTTAGCATTTTATTGGAAACATGACGTTTTTGAATTACATTAATTTAAGAAAACATGTTCTTTTGTGAATGCACATTAATTTTAAGTAACCTTTTGTGAATGCATTAATTTTAAGGAAAACATGTCATTTTGTGAATGAGTTAATTTTGCGAAAACATGTCATTTTGAGTATGTTTTAATTTAATTAAACACATGTCAATTTTATTGAGATTAGAATTGGGGAACATGAAAAAAATATGTCATGTATGTCAAAATAAATATCATTTATGATCATTTAGGATTGCCGCAATAAAAGGTCATTTATGTCAAACATAAAAGTGTCATTTTAGTTAATAATGTTACCTAGGAATAAAATAGACATTTTTAGTTAAAATTGTCATTTTAGACAAGAATGTCATGTTAGAAGAAAATGTCATTTTAGTTAAATATGTCATATATGTTAGTATAATAAATACGTCTTTTCTCACTCAATCTTTATTTTCAGTAATTATTTATTTTCTTAAATAAATATATTTTAAATGCCTTGATGGATGTTTGAGAATTAATTCGGTGATATGCATGTTTGGTTGTGATAGGATGCGGTGTTTGAAATTTGAAATTATGTAACTGGCCCATTTAATTTCAATTTATTATTATTTATGTTAATTTGAATATGCTACACTACCGTATACAAGTTGCCTGACTTGTATATGTTGATTGGGCGGATATTTTCACACATCGCCCAAGTGCACAAATGATATGTGGTTATTTGAATTCTGTTTTGAAAGTTATTGTATGTGGTTGGAAATGTAATTTGAATGTGTGATTGGAATGTAATGTGGGTAATGAAAGAATGTATAACCTTATTATTTTGCAAATGCGCGGTTTGAAGTCCATTTATTAATGGTATTGATTTGGGTCTCATTCCAATGAGGGACTTTTGGAAAATTTCAAAAATGGTTTTCCGTTAAAAATTTAATTTTGATTTTAATAATACTAATATCATTTAATGTGTATGAAGCCGACTGAGTAGGCTCGCGCTATGTTTCCAAGAATGGTTATTACCATGAATTTCATTTATTATGTAATAAATGATGAAGGATTAGAATTTGAAATTTGAAATTTAACATTTTAGAATTTTATTTTAATGGTTATTATAATAAAATGAATATTGCTTAACCCGAGGTTAATGCAGTAATAAATGATTAATCAATATTGAAGATTTGAAATCCAAAAAAAAATTACATTTTGAAAATGCTATTATAATATTATTATAGGAACAAATGCTGTATTAAATGATTAATTAATATTAAGAGTTCGTCATTCAAGAATTATTATAATGTTATTATAATATGAAAGGTTTCAAATTTTATTTAAATTTTAAATATAAGAATTAATGGTATATCAAGAATAATGAAGATTTTTAAGGGGATATTTTGAAATAAATGATATTTTAAGAACCA
This sequence comes from Allium sativum, assembly GCA_030737875.1. NCBI lineage: Eukaryota > Viridiplantae > Streptophyta > Magnoliopsida > Asparagales > Amaryllidaceae > Allium > Allium sativum. Next base: position 935,926,532 of record CM060924.1, on the reverse strand, counting down.
AAATACTTTCAAATAAAGGAAATAAAAAATATTCCAAAAAAATATTTTCAGTAGGATAATTATAATTATAGATTATAATTGTACATGGACACGAGGTTAGGTTACACTAGTGTTATAAGCCTGCCCGGACCCAACCGGCATGTCCATCAGCCACTAAGGTCAAACCTAATGTGAGAGGTCCAAGTGCGCAAATACGAATTGGGCCAAGACAGGAGGTTAAGCCCAACTTGTGGGATAAGTCTGCCCGGAACCAACCGGCATATCCAGCATCCACAAGTTGTAGGCCTAATGTGAGAGGTCTAGCCCATTATAAAATACAAATGGATAAGAAAATGAGTTTGGCTATTTAATCCATTTTAAAAATAGCAACGCTTTTTAAAAACCCGAACGAGTTTATCGATTTATTTTATCCATTTTATAATGAATATTAAAAGAGAAATTTCAAAATTATTACTTTGGAAAATAATATTATTATAAAAGGATAACATATAGAATAATCAATTTATAGATTATAGTTGGAATAAAAGTTGGAATCGTCTTGGAAACAAATTTATAAACGTTTTAAAATACGTAAACATAAAAAAAAAATTATGTGAAATCATAATGAATGATCCAAAAAGGGTATTGATGAAAATCTCCAAGCTAATAAAGATAAAAGATATTTTTATCAAAATAAGTGATTTATTTATTTTATAAATAAATAAAAGGATTTAAAATGGGTTTTGATACAACTAAGAATTGCCAATGAGTACATTGGATTGGATTTGAATGGAAATTATCTACGGACTATTTCAATATTAATTTTGTGATTATATGGATATTATTTTGGGAATTTGGAATATATATAATATCGTTATTTCTGATATGATATCCGTCGGTTTTAGAATTTGATATTGAATATAATCGATATAATTCCCATTCAAAGCTTTATATTTAATATCAAGTTAGATTTTGGGTTTGTCGTGAATAAGTGTCTTAAATAACATTATTCTTAAATCCATTTGAGTAAAGAAAAATCTTTTTATTTAGATTTAAATGAGATTTCCAATTATTAAACATAATTGAAATAAAAAGGAAATTGATAATGGGTTGTTTGTGAACAATGTTTTGAAGGACATTAGTTCTTGAAACTCAAATCAATAGTGAAAATTTGAATTGTTATTAATTAATCTTTTAATTAAGATTAAATGAAATTTTCTAAAAGAAGAGATACCTAATATTATATATTAAATTGGGAATTAATGAAACATGAAATGGGGTCTCTCGTGAACTATGTTTTAAATAACATCAGTTCTTAAACCTGGATTAAAGAGAAGATTAATTCCAGAAAAGTGATTAGTCATTTAACAATGATTTTAGAAGTCTAAAACTTAATAAAGTTTTAAATAAATCTTTAATTAGATTGAAGGTGAATAAAGGAAGAATAAAGAATAAGTTGAAAGATTTATCTTTGATAAAATTTATGGAAACCTTTCCCTAATAATGTGAATACTTTATTAAAAAGAATACTCTGAATTGGAATGAGACGTTGGATGTATTTTATCTACAACACCCGTTTTTTTTTTTTTTTAAAATCACGTGAGTTATTCAGAAAGACCGGGTTCGACCCATTCTGAATAATGAACACGACGACGAACATTCGATGTAATGAAGATGGTGGCAAGACCGGCGATCTTCACATCGAATGGATGACGACTGCTGATGCCCGTGATTTGAGTAGCTACCTTGAAGGGGCTACAGTGGTAGCCGTCCGAACGTAGTGTTGATTTGTACGGATTTGGCTTTCGCTCAGACCCAGAGCATAAGCTTATAAATGGAATGTGTGTCTGACATTGTACTCCTTTATATATTGTACTTATTGATTTTCTGCTGAAGGTATGAATGCTTGGTGGCGGAGAATTTATTCCCTTGCTTAACACCCTTTTGTATATTTTGGAAAAGGATTAATAGTATGATATGGAGTGACAGTGTGGCATACTAAGATGCAATGATCAAGGTTTCTTGTTGAAAAGCAGAACCTTGTGGTTGATGATCAAAGCACGCCCTGTTTAGGCGTAGCTTTGTGTATGGCGTGACTTCGCGAGCCTCACAACCCGGTTGGAGTCTAAAACGGGAGAAGGGAACGCAGGGAGAGTAGCACGTTTCTTTCTAGCTAGAAGTGGTGTCGGTGCTTAAACTGGCTAATATTTACTTATATGGATGATGGAATGAGGTGCCTTGGATGATAGGTCCTATAGGACCGGGAAACGTGTGTTCAGGAATTGCCAATCCACAAAGCTGTATGTGTGGACCGGCCCTGCAGCTATCCAAGGGTTCACTGCGGGGGATCCTGAGACATTAGCTAGAGTGTCTCAAATCGGTAAGGAACTCCTCCCTAGCCTTGAATCATGATGGAAATCCAATTTCCAATACGACCTCATGCGGATTTGATTGTATTACTAGTATGGAAGCATAGTATTATGGTATCTATGTGTCCTAGGATTGATACATTATGATTGAACTTTTTTGAAAACTTATATACACTAATAATATTATCAAATTCGTTTTTATTGTACCAAGCATGTTTAATCACCATAAGGTAAAACCCTATCCTCTGGTTTGCGTTTCATTGTGTGATGGGACTTGGGTCTTATGGTGATTCCATTTTTCTCAAAAGCATAGCGTTGTTTTACGATTTACCTATTGTTTGTTTTGTCACTTTAAGTTATGCACGAAAACCCATTGGAGTAAACCCGTTCCGCGTTAGTGGCGTGGTCCTTGGATTTGCCTTATTACTATTAGTTAAATTAGTTAAGAATTCTCACACCAGTCCCACGACTGACCCGTTGTTTGTTTCCACCTTTGCAAACTCGGGTGCCCTCTCTTCCACATGGGCAGTCGAGTAGTTTATCTACAGGTTCTTATCTCGAGCAGGATGCTGGATTGAAGCTTAAAGCTGTGTCCAGAGCTGTAAGGACCCGTAACTTCCCCGTGAAGGAAAGCACGAATACTTTGAGTACAAGACAAAATAGATCGCAGACGGAAGAACATTTCATTGTTATTACAACAATTCCATCAGATACAAGAATATACAGAGTATAAATGAATAAATTACATTCGACAAATATCAGAGATTACAATAAATTACATAGCAGCGGAAAATAATACAAAAGCACAACTAGAAGTGATACACGGATACAGAGCTTTCCGGGCATCGTTCCAGCTGTTAATCAGGACCCTGTGAATATAAATCTGCAAAACCAAAACTACTAGCTGCCCGTGCGGAAAATAGGGGCACCCAGAGTTTAGGTTAAAACAATAAACTCCAGGTCAGTCATGTGACTGGTGTGAGAACTAAAACAGTTATTCAAAACTTTACTTAAAGATAGTAATTCAAGGGACCACGCCGTATAACACAGAACGGGTTTCCTCCCAAGAATACTAGTGCATATAACAAAACAACGCAATGCTTTTTGGAAAAATGAAGCTATTATAAGACCCAGGTCCCATCACACAATGCAACGCAAGCCGGAGGATAGGGTTTTCCCTTATAATAGCCAAACATGCTTGGTACGTTTAAAACAAATCATTTGATACTATTATAGGTGTATAGTGTCAAAACAATTCCAATCATAAATATCAATCATAGACGGCATGGGTACCATATATCATGTCGCCATACTAGTTCTACAATTAAAACCGCAATACACGTATTGGAAATTGGATTCCGTCATGAGCCGAGGCAAGGGGCAAGCTCCTCTCCGCGTTCGAGACACTCTAGCAAATGTCCCAGGACCCCACTTTGATCCTTGGAATCGGCTGGGCCGGTCCTCTCTTACTTTTGAGGATTGGCAATTCCTGAACACACGTTTCCCGGTCCTTACAGACCTATATCCGAGGCGCCTCGCATTCCAACAACCACACAGGTGAAAAGTATATAAATGTCAGGGCTGGTAGGTCACTGACACCACCCTAGCTAGAAAGAAACGTCATGCTCTCCCAGCGGTCCATCTCCCGTTTTTGACTCATACCGAGGTGTGAGGCTCGCGAATCCACGTTACACACAAAGCTATGCCACACAGGCCGTGCTTTGATCATCAACCACAAGACTTTGCTTTTCAACAGAAGCCTTGATCAATTGCCACTTACGCATGCCACACAGGCAATTCACTCCATGCGTTTGATATCCATCAATATATAACCCCTGAGCTCGTACGTCTCAGAGAAGGGCGTTAAGCAAGAGAATAAATTCTCCGCCGCCAAACAGATATATATTTAATAGAGATCAATCACACGGACTAAAATCCAATGTCAGACACACAGTCCATTTACAAGTCCGTTCTGGGTCTGAACGAAACCGGAGGCACTTTCCTCGCATATCCATCGATCTCCAAGTACGTCTGGACGATCACCGACTGTTTCCCTCATCCTGGGTGTACAGCCCAATCAAGATCATCAGTAATCACCCAAACGATGTGAAGACTTCCGGTCTTCAACCACCGTCTTCATCTTCGACATCTCGTCGAATCGGTTATTCAGAATGGGTATAACCCGGCCTTTCTGAATAACCCACGTATATAATAAACGAATGTTACACAAACACAACAAACGCCTCATTCCAATTCTGAATATTCCTTTATTCACCGAATCACATTCTTAGGGAAAGGTTCCCATTAATTTTATCCAAGATAAATTCTTCTAAATTTATTCTTTAATCCTCCTTTGGATATCATTTCAACTAGTCGGGATTAACGAACCACACCGAAGTAATTATTTATTTTATTTCCCAATCCCAACCTATATATCCCATGGAGAAAACTGGTAATACTCCACATCTAACACCACGGTGTTATCGGTAAAATTAATTACCATTTCACGTTCAAATCTAATTAAAGATTTAACTATCGCTTTGGAGCAAAACTGGTGATACTCCACTCTCGATCACTTTTCAGATTGGATAATTTAAATTATCAATTCACTTTTCAATCTAATTAAAGATTCATTAAAACTCCACTTAGTTTTAATCTTTTCAAAAATCAATATTCTGCCTTTAACTGGGTTAAAGAACCAATGTCATCAAAACACGATTCACGACAAACCAAATCACATTTGATATTAAATACAAGGCTCTGAATAGAAAATATATCGGCTTATATTCAATATCAAATTCTGAAACCAACAAATATCGTATTGGAAATAACGATATAAAATATCTTTCAAATCCCCATAACAATATTTGTATAGTCACGAAATCCAACATCGAAATATCCCGAAGATAATTTCGATTCAGCTCCAGTCCAATACACGTATTGGAAATTATCGATTATTTTCAAAATCACTTTCAAATTCAATTTATTTATTTTAGAAATAAATTGATTTCAATTCTAGTTCAAAACTAGTTCATTTCGATAAAAATCTATTTTTATCTTTTCAAATGTGGAATTTTTCACCCCAGTTCTTTCCAATTCACATATTATAATTTTACACAAATTATAGATATTTTTAATTATTTTATCAAGGCCCGTACAGTCGATTTCCAACAACGGCCATCGAACTGCACTTATAGCGACCTTTTTCGAATTTGATTTGGACATAATTCCAAATCCAACCGTTAGATTTCAAATTTCTCATATTCATTGGAAAGCTCTTTTCGATACGAACCCAACGGTTCCGGTTTTAGGAGAATCCGACGGTCGGATCTCCCGCAATGTCCGTTTGAAATAAATGGTCGAAATTCACGAACTGCCGCGGCGCGGCGCGTTCTATTCAGGCCATTATATTATATATATAATATATATAATATATATTTCGTCGATTTCCTTTTAAAACGAATTTTAAAAATAGTTTTGAATTCGTTTCAAAAGCAATTTCAACTTCCATTTCAATTCAAATCAAAATTGAATTCTTCTCTATAAATTCGTTTTAAAATTCATTTCTATTCAATTCAAATTTCAATTCAATTTGAATTCATTTCAATTCACTTTCAATTCAATTTGAATTCGTTTTCAATTCCATTCATTTCGAAATCGTTTTCAATTCAATTCATTTCGAAATCGTTTTCAATTCAATTCATTCCTATTTTATTCAAATTCAAATTCACTTCCTATTCAATTCGAATTTTAATCTAATTCAATTGAATTTCATTTCAAAATATTTAGTTTTGAAACCACTTTTCAACATTCGTTGTAAAATGAATAAAATCGATATAAATATCATTCACGTCAAAATAGCGCATCTCTAATCCACACGGCTTTATATATTTCAAAAACTTCTATTCAATTCAACACATGAACCTATATTTCTTTCAACACACGACTAATCTCAACACATGAGTACTGTCAACACATCACTATTTTTATTATGTGAAATATTTTATAAAACTATGGTATCTATCGTTTGATTTTCAATTAGACTTCTACTGGGAAGTAGTTCTAATTTTAAATGTGATAAAGATGTAATTTTGATTATATAAAATATTTCACTCAACACATGCACATCGTCAACACATGACTATTTTTATATTCAACACATGAATTTTCTTTTATAATATTCCTTATTTTCCTAATTGGAATGAGGCCCAATCAATCACCATATAACGTTAATTATATGGATTCCATACAACACATGTATATAATAGCGTCGAAAAATAATCAACCATCAACCAAAGTGCACTACACTGTATAAGCATCAAATATCGATATCTAACGCTTATAACAGCCTGTCAATCAATCGATCGACATATTTGATCAATCAGGATGAGTGAACTTCAAATTTCATCCCAACACCCGTGTGGGGTTTCAAACAATCAAACACAGATTTTATTTGTGCAGTTGGGCGATGTGTAAAATTTATCGACCCAATCAATATCAGTCAAATCAGTGTATATAAACAAATCGGCCGATTTGTTTATAAATATTTTATTTATTCACTTTCACGTTAAAAACTATATTTTTAACGATAAAATATTCTATTTCAACACTTGAATTTCTATTCATTTCATTTACACAATAAAAATGATATTTTTATTTTTCTAACATATTTTAGAAAAATTTCGGCGGCATAACGGCACGATACTAGAAACGGGACAAGGCCTAGCCTTATCCCCGGTCTAGTGAAGGCCCACGCCATTCACACATCAATCAAATCACTTTCGTTATGCAAACCACAAAATTTGGAGTAAGAGTCTAACCTAGTCTTACTCCTTCGCCTTATAACGGCGCACGTCTAATCCTAACCAATTTATCGATTCGATTTTTCATACCACAAACCACATTCAAACCAATATCACAATCAATCACCAAACAGCCAATTAATCTAACCAACTACACAACCAAACAATTTTCAAACAAGCCATCCATGGTCTGTGGATGACGGGTGTCGGGTGCTACTAAGCACCGTCTGCATCCTAGTATATATATATAACTAGAAAAAGAGAATTAAGAGTGAGAAGTTCTCACCAAAAGCTATCCAAACATCTTGACTCTTCTTTTGATAGAAATCTTCATCTTCATCGTATCTTCGTCATCTTCGTTGCCCGTAGCCACTGTATATATAAAAATCGAATTTTTATTTCGCTATTCAATATATAAAAATCGAATTTTTTATTTCAAAGTTCAACATATAAAAAATCGAGTTTTTATTTCAAAGTTCAACATATAAAAATCGAGTTTTTATTACCCTACTATATAGATAAAAATTATATTTTTATTACGCTATTTTCTATATAAAGACTTCGCCTTTTTAAATTTAAAGATTTCACCTTTTTAAATTTAAAGTTTTCACCTTTTTAAATTTACCGCTTTATCTCAACGTAGATAAAATAAAAATCAGATTTTTATTTCGTTACATATACAAAGATGATATTTTTATATTCTCTATCCTATAAAGACTATATTTTTATCTTTCTACAATGTAAAAGACTATATTTTTAATGCTTTAAAAATATAAAAATCATATTTTTAATATTCCCATATAGTAAAGACTATATTTTTAATACTTTAAAAATATAAAAATCATATTTTTAATATTCCCATATAGTAAAGACTATATTTTTAATACTTTAAAAATATAAAAATCATATTTTTAATATTCCCATATAGTAAAGACTATATTTTTAATACTTTAAAAATATAAAAATCATATTTTTAATATTCCCATATAGTAAAGACTATATTTTTAATACTTTAAAAATATAAAAATCATATTTTTAATATTCCCATATAGTAAAGACTATATTTTTAATACTTTAAAAATATAAAAATCATATTTTTAATATTCCCATATAGTAAAGACTATATTTTTAATACTTTAAAAATATAAAAATCATATTTTTATCACTTTAAAAATATAAAGATCATATTTTTAATATCTTCCTTATATAAAGATTATATTTATAATATCTAAATCAAATCTTTTACTTTGTTATTTTCTACATAAAAATCCAATTTTTTTATCTCGTTGTTACCATAATAAAAATCACATTTAAATCTCTTTTCTATTTACATAAAAAAAAACAATGCTTTTCTAATAGAATAATAGCTAAAATTGAAAAATAAATTAAAAATAAAAATAAAAAAAAAACTTACTGGAATCGGAGATGGGGGGGGGGCCGTCGGCGGTTGCCTCGTTGGTGGGGGGGGCTTCGGCGGTTGCCTCGTTGGTGCGGGGGTGAGTGGCGACGGAGCAGGCGAGCTCCTGTGTGGGCGGAGGGTGTTTGCCGTCGTCGCGAGCAGGAGGGGAGGAGAAGGGAGGCGGAGGATCGGGGCCTGCGGTGGCTGGCGGCTCGAAGAAGGGGGGGCTCTGACGCGAGGGGGGCGGCGGCTCTCTCCCCGCGTTCGTCAAGGGGGCGGCGCGGTTTACAGGGGCATCGGGGTTTTTTCTTTTTTTAATTTTTTTTTTGATTTCTGAAATTGATTCTGTTTTAATCGGGGGGGGCCTAGGTTAAAAAGGGGGAGAGTTTTATTTTTATTAATTTAATTATTTAATTATTTTATTTCAATTCAAAAAGTCAACTTTTTCAAACGACCTCTAAACGAGGTCCACCGCCTGTCGTCCATAGCGTTTCACCCCCATTCCGAACACAATGGGATATGTACCGCAAATTGATTCGACTGTTTGAATCAGTTTCCGTTTAATTTGCATTTAAATCACTATATTGAATTTTAAACGTACATTTCAAATTACCGGGGGCACATACTAACTAGAAAAATTCCAGAAAAATATTTTCTAGCTTCGTATTGACGATACGGTCCTAACAAAACTAGTTTCGTTGAATTCCGAGACCGTATGAAAAATGGCCAATTTCCAGTCGATTAAAATCAACTGAAATGGTCAAAACACGTTTTCCTTTGCCACGCTCACATATTGATTCGAAAAATTATGAAATTTGGAATCTAGCAATAACTTCACATCCCGGACCCAACAAAACTGGTTTCGTCGAAATCCGAGGTCGTTTGCAAAATGTCCATTTTTAAGGGCCTGAATTCCATAGCGACTATTCAGAATTTTCAACTGGACATATCTTTTGATTCCTGCTATGAAAGTTTGATTTGTCGGATTCGTTGGAAAGGTATCATCAATTAGATCCTATTATTTTTGGTTTCACTAAAATCCGGATTGTTTTGCACCCGGTACATTCAATTGAAGTTTGAAATCGAATTATCGAACTACCGCGCCATTTTCAATTCTATTTATAATTATATATAAATATTTATATTCTAACGACGACGTATAAAATATATACGTCGAATTCCATTCAAAATAAATTTTCTCGTCGATATTATTTAAAATAATCTATTTTAAATAATTAAAATTCGCCAAAATTGCCAAAATAAAAATTTCAAACTGGCTCGCATTTTCGGGTTATTACAATCTCCCCCACTTAAAACTTTTCGTCCCCGAAAAGGAACAAAGTCGAAAGTGGTTTGATTATTCAACTCTACGCTCAATCTGGCTTCCATTCTCCAACTTTTCAGTTTCTGAGAATTTTCAAAACTTCAAAAATTTGGCTAACACCCTAAATTTTTGAAAAATTTCGCCATAACCTCCCCTGCACCGGGAGCATCGGGGAATTTCAAATAGCTTCCCCGGTCCTTCAGATCTCAAAAAGAAAAAGAAAAAGCCAAGCGGCTAGCCAATAGGCTCACAAAATCATCATCACCCAAACAAAACAGGAAATTATGTAGTAAACATGTACCTATTTGTCGGGCAAACAAAGTTTATTCTTCGGCTCTAGCCTCCTTGCTATGACCTGTTCAATGTAAGTACATATATATGCAAGCAAATGCGACCAATTTTCAATACAATTCAATATTCGTTTCAATTAGGCTAAATGGCTAAAAATTGGCAAACAATTAAACAATCAACACAAACATCAATCAATTAGTGAATTAGAGTTTCAAATTCATAATTTTTGATATATATACATAAAATCATGTTTTTGATGCCAATTCACAACAATGTGTTCTAGCTATATAAGGTTTGGTTCTCACACCAGTCTAATGGAAATATATAGAAATCACACCTTCGAAATACGAATATAAATACTGATGATGTGGCCACATCACCAGAATTATCCCCGGGTGTCTAGAATGTGATTCTATATCTATCCAGTATATTAAAACTTCGACTATACGTTCATGACGCGTATACGCGAAATCTATATATACTCGATTGTCCATATTCAAAATAAATAAATATTCAAATACGTATAAAATGGTTTAAATTTTTAAGACAAAATTGTTTTCATTTGATTAATATACTCTTCACACTCGTTCTAGGATACTACTGATCCTATCTCTAACGAGTCATTCTAATTGGATATTGCTAATCCAATATCTGACGAATTCTTTCGTATGGTTCTAATGTGTCTTGTTCTCGAGCTCTGTAAACCAAAGCTCTGATACCACTGTAAGGACCCGTAACTTCCCCGTGAAGGAAAGCACGAATACTTTGAGTACAAGACAAAATAGATCGCAGACGGAAGAACATTTCATTGTTATTACAACAATTCCATCAGATACAAGAATATACAGAGTATAAATGAATAAATTACATTCGACAAATATCAGAGATTACAATAAATTACATAGCAGCGGAAAATAATACAAAAGCACAACTAGAAGTGATACACGGATACAGAGCTTTCCGGGCATCGTTCCAGCTGTTAATCAGGACCCTGTGAATATAAATCTGCAAAACCAAAACTACTAGCTGCCCGTGCGGAAAATAGGGGCACCCAGAGTTTAGGTTAAAACAATAAACTCCAGGTCAGTCATGTGACTGGTGTGAGAACTAAAACAGTTATTCAAAACTTTACTTAAAGATAGTAATTCAAGGGACCACGCCGTATAACACAGAACGGGTTTCCTCCCAAGAATACTAGTGCATATAACAAAACAACGCAATGCTTTTTGGAAAAATGAAGCTATTATAAGACCCAGGTCCCATCACACAATGCAACGCAAGCCGGAGGATAGGGTTTTCCCTTATAATAGCCAAACATGCTTGGTACGTTTAAAACAAATCATTTGATACTATTATAGGTGTATAGTGTCAAAACAATTCGAATCATAAATATCAATCATAGACGGCATGGGTACCATATATCATGTCGCCATACTAGTTCTACAATTAAAACCGCAATACACGTATTGGAAATTGGATTCCGTCATGAGCCGAGGCAAGGGGCAAGCTCCTCTCCGCGTTCGAGACACTCTAGCAAATGTCCCAGGACCCCACTTTGATCCTTGGAATCGGCTGGGCCGGTCCTCTCTTACTTTTGAGGATTGGCAATTCCTGAACACACGTTTCCCGGTCCTTACAGACCTATATCCGAGGCGCCTCGCATTCCAACAACCACACAGGTGAAAAGTATATAAATGTCAGGGCTGGTAGGTCACTGACACCACCCTAGCTAGAAAGAAACGTCATGCTCTCCCAGCGGTCCATCTCCCGTTTTTGACTCATACCGAGGTGTGAGGCTCGCGAATCCACGTTACACACAAAGCTATGCCACACAGGCCGTGCTTTGATCATCAACCACAAGACTTTGCTTTTCAACAGAAGCCTTGATCAATTGCCACTTACGCATGCCACACAGGCAATTCACTCCATGCGTTTGATATCCATCAATATATAACCCCTGAGCTCGTACGTCTCAGAGAAGGGCGTTAAGCAAGAGAATAAATTCTCCGCCGCCAAACAGATATATATTTAATAGAGATCAATCACACGGACTAAAATCCAATGTCAGACACACAGTCCATTTACAAGTCCGTTCTGGGTCTGAACGAAACCGGAGGCACTTTCCTCGCATATCCATCGATCTCCAAGTACGTCTGGACGATCACCGACTGTTTCCCTCATCCTGGGTGTACAGCCCAATCAAGATCATCAGTAATCACCCAAACGATGTGAAGACTTCCGGTCTTCAACCACCGTCTTCATCTTCGACATCTCGTCGAATCGGTTATTCAGAATGGGTATAACCCGGCCTTTCTGAATAACCCACGTATATAATAAACGAATGTTACACAAACACAACAAACGCCTCATTCCAATTCTGAATATTCCTTTATTCACCGAATCACATTCTTAGGGAAAGGTTCCCATTAATTTTATCCAAGATAAATTCTTCTAAATTTATTCTTTAATCCTCCTTTGGATATCATTTCAACTAGTCGGGATTAACGAACCACACCGAAGTAATTATTTATTTTATTTCCCAATCCCAACCTATATATCCCATGGAGAAAACTGGTAATACTCCACATCTAACACCACGGTGTTATCGGTAAAATTAATTACCATTTCACGTTCAAATCTAATTAAAGATTTAACTATCGCTTTGGAGCAAAACTGGTGATACTCCACTCTCGATCACTTTTCAGATTGGATAATTTAAATTATCAATTCACTTTTCAATCTAATTAAAGATTCATTAAAACTCCACTTAGTTTTAATCTTTTCAAAAATCAATATTCTGCCTTTAACTGGGTTAAAGAACCAATGTCATCAAAACACGATTCACGACAAACCAAATCACATTTGATATTAAATACAAGGCTCTGAATAGAAAATATATCGGCTTATATTCAATATCAAATTCTGAAACCAACAAATATCGTATTGGAAATAACGATATAAAATATCTTTCAAATCCCCATAACAATATTTGTATAGTCACGAAATCCAACATCGAAATATCCCGAAGATAATTTCGATTCAGCTCCAGTCCAATCCACGTATTGGAAATTATCGATTATTTTCAAAATCACTTTCAAATTCAATTTATTTATTTTAGAAATAAATTGATTTCAATTCTAGTTCAAAACTAGTTCATTTCGATAAAAATCTATTTTTATCTTTTCAAATGTGGAATTTTTCACCCCAGTTCTTTCCAATTCACATATTATAATTTTACACAAATTATAGATATTTTTAATTATTTTATCAAGGCCCGTACAGTCGATTTCCAACAACGGCCATCGAACTGCACTTATAGCGACCTTTTTCGAATTTGATTTGGACATAATTCCAAATCCAACCGTTAGATTTCAAATTTCTCATATTCATTGGAAAGCTCTTTTCGATACGAACCCAACGGTTCCGGTTTTAGGAGAATCCGACGGTCGGATCTCCCGCAATGTCCGTTTGAAATAAATGGTCGAAATTCACGAACTGCCGCGGCGCGGCGCGTTCTATTCAGGCCATTATATTATATATATAATATATATAATATATATTTCGTCGATTTCCTTTTAAAACGAATTTTAAAAATAGTTTTGAATTCGTTTCAAAAGCAATTTCAACTTCCATTTCAATTCAAATCAAAATTGAATTCTTCTCTATAAATTCGTTTTAAAATTCATTTCTATTCAATTCAAATTTCAATTCAATTTGAATTCATTTCAATTCACTTTCAATTCAATTTGAATTCGTTTTCAATTCCATTCATTTCGAAATCGTTTTCAATTCAATTCATTTCGAAATCGTTTTCAATTCAATTCATTCCTATTTTATTCAAATTCAAATTCACTTCCTATTCAATTCGAATTTTAATCTAATTCAATTGAATTTCATTTCAAAATATTTAGTTTTGAAACCACTTTTCAACATTCGTTGTAAAACGAATAAAATCGATATAAATATCATTCACGTCAAAATAGCGCATCTCTAATCCACACGGCTTTATATATTTCAAAAACTTCTATTCAATTCAACACATGAACCTATATTTCTTTCAACACACGACTAATCTCAACACATGAGTACTGTCAACACATCACTATTTTTATTATGTGAAATATTTTATAAAACTATGGTATCTATCGTTTGATTTTCAATTAGACTTCTACTGGGAAGTAGTTCTAATTTTAAATGTGATAAAGATGTAATTTTGATTATATAAAATATTTCACTCAACACATGCACATCGTCAACACATGACTATTTTTATATTCAACACATGAATTTTCTTTTATAATATTCCTTATTTTCCTAATTGGAATGAGGCCCAATCAATCACCATATAACGTTAATTATATGGATTCCATACAACACATGTATATAATAGCGTCGAAAAATAATCAACCATCAACCAAAGTGCACTACACTGTATAAGCATCAAATATCGATATCTAACGCTTATAACAGCCTGTCAATCAATCGATCGACATATTTGATCAATCAGGATGAGTGAACTTCAAATTTCATCCCAACACCCGTGTGGGGTTTCAAACAATCAAACACAGATTTTATTTGTGCAGTTGGGCGATGTGTAAAATTTATCGACCCAATCAATATCAGTCAAATCAGTGTATATAAACAAATCGGCCGATTTGTTTATAAATATTTTATTTATTCACTTTCACGTTAAAAACTATATTTTTAACGATAAAATATTCTATTTCAACACTTGAATTTCTATTCATTTCATTTACACAATAAAAATGATATTTTTATTTTTCTAACATATTTTAGAAAAATTTCGGCGGCATAACGGCACGATACTAGAAACGGGACAAGGCCTAGCCTTATCCCCGGTCTAGTGAAGGCCCACGCCATTCACACATCAATCAAATCACTTTCGTTATGCAAACCACAAAATTTGGAGTAAGAGTCTAACCTAGTCTTACTCCTTCGCCTTATAACGGCGCACGTCTAATCCTAACCAATTTATCGATTCGATTTTTCATACCACAAACCACATTCAAACCAATATCACAATCAATCACCAAACAGCCAATTAATCTAACCAACTACACAACCAAACAATTTTCAAACAAGCCATCCATGGTCTGTGGATGACGGGTGTCGGGTGCTACTAAGCACCGTCTGCATCCTAGTATATATATATAACTAGAAAAAGAGAATTAAGAGTGAGAAGTTCTCACCAAAAGCTATCCAAACATCTTGACTCTTCTTTTGATAGAAATCTTCATCTTCATCGTATCTTCGTCATCTTCGTTGCCCGTAGCCACTGTATATATAAAAATCGAATTTTTATTTCGCTATTCAATATATAAAAATCGAATTTTTTATTTCAAAGTTCAACATATAAAAAATCGAGTTTTTATTTCAAAGTTCAACATATAAAAATCGAGTTTTTATTACCCTACTATATAGATAAAAATTATATTTTTATTACGCTATTTTCTATATAAAGACTTCGCCTTTTTAAATTTAAAGATTTCACCTTTTTAAATTTAAAGTTTTCACCTTTTTAAATTTACCGCTTTATCTCAACGTAGATAAAATAAAAATCAGATTTTTATTTCGTTACATATACAAAGATGATATTTTTATATTCTCTATCCTATAAAGACTATATTTTTATCTTTCTACAATGTAAAAGACTATATTTTTAATGCTTTAAAAATATAAAAATCATATTTTTAATATTCCCATATAGTAAAGACTATATTTTTAATACTTTAAAAATATAAAAATCATATTTTTAATATTCCCATATAGTAAAGACTATATTTTTAATACTTTAAAAATATAAAAATCATATTTTTAATATTCCCATATAGTAAAGACTATATTTTTAATACTTTAAAAATATAAAAATCATATTTTTAATATTCCCATATAGTAAAGACTATATTTTTAATACTTTAAAAATATAAAAATCATATTTTTAATATTCCCATATAGTAAAGACTATATTTTTAATACTTTAAAAATATAAAAATCATATTTTTAATATTCCCATATAGTAAAGACTATATTTTTAATACTTTAAAAATATAAAAATCATATTTTTATCACTTTAAAAATATAAAGATCATATTTTTAATATCTTCCTTATATAAAGATTATATTTATAATATCTAAATCAAATCTTTTACTTTGTTATTTTCTACATAAAAATCCAATTTTTTTATCTCGTTGTTACCATAATAAAAATCACATTTAAATCTCTTTTCTATTTACATAAAAAAAAACAATGCTTTTCTAATAGAATAATAGCTAAAATTGAAAAATAAATTAAAAATAAAAATAAAAAAAAAACTTACTGGAATCGGAGATGGGGGGGGGGGCCGTCGGCGGTTGCCTCGTTGGTGGGGGGGGGCTTCGGCGGTTGCCTCGTTGGTGCGGGGGTGAGTGGCGACGGAGCAGGCGAGCTCCTGTGTGGGCGGAGGGTGTTTGCCGTCGTCGCGAGCAGGAGGGGAGGAGAAGGGAGGCGGAGGATCGGGGCCTGCGGTGGCTGGCGGCTCGAAGAAGGGGGGGCTCTGACGCGAGGGGGGGCGGCGGCTCTCTCCCCGCGTTCGTCAAGGGGGCGGCGCGGTTTACAGGGGCATCGGGGTTTTTTCTTTTTTTAATTTTTTTTTTGATTTCTGAAATTGATTCTGTTTTAATCGGGGGGGGCCTAGGTTAAAAAGGGGGAGAGTTTTATTTTTATTAATTTAATTATTTAATTATTTTATTTCAATTCAAAAAGTCAACTTTTTCAAACGACCTCTAAACGAGGTCCACCGCCTGTCGTCCATAGCGTTTCACCCCCATTCCGAACACAATGGGATATGTACCGCAAATTGATTCGACTGTTTGAATCAGTTTCCGTTTAATTTGCATTTAAATCACTATATTGAATTTTAAACGTACATTTCAAATTACCGGGGGCACATACTAACTAGAAAAATTCCAGAAAAATATTTTCTAGCTTCGTATTGACGATACGGTCCTAACAAAACTAGTTTCGTTGAATTCCGAGACCGTATGAAAAATGGCCAATTTCCAGTCGATTAAAATCAACTGAAATGGTCAAAACACGTTTTCCTTTGCCACGCTCACATATTGATTCGAAAAATTATGAAATTTGGAATCTAGCAATAACTTCACATCCCGGACCCAACAAAACTGGTTTCGTCGAAATCCGAGGTCGTTTGCAAAATGTCCATTTTTAAGGGCCTGAATTCCATAGCGACTATTCAGAATTTTCAACTGGACATATCTTTTGATTCCTGCTATGAAAGTTTGATTTGTCGGATTCGTTGGAAAGGTATCATCAATTAGATCCTATTATTTTTGGTTTCACTAAAATCCGGATTGTTTTGCACCCGGTACATTCAATTGAAGTTTGAAATCGAATTATCGAACTACCGCGCCATTTTCAATTCTATTTATAATTATATATAAATATTTATATTCTAACGACGACGTATAAAATATATACGTCGAATTCCATTCAAAATAAATTTTCTCGTCGATATTATTTAAAATAATCTATTTTAAATAATTAAAATTCGCCAAAATTGCCAAAATAAAAATTTCAAACTGGCTCGCATTTTCGGGTTATTACAGCATAGTTATCTTCCACTGTATCTATTTTATTGTTTCCGCTGCAATGTATTAAAATATTGTAATTTATCTTCCGCTGTAATTTTATTCAATGTACTCTGATATTCTGTACACTGATGTAACATTATTGTAATCTTTATAAAAGTCTGCTGTTATTGTTCTAATGTGTTGTATTCCCAAAGTTAAAGTATTCGAAGATTTTCGGGTCTTTACAGTTGGTATCAGAGCTTTGGTTAGCTCAAATCTTTGGGATACAACTCATTAGAACTGAACAAAAGACTCATCAGAGATTGGATTAGTAATATCCAATAAGAATACTCATTAGAGATAGGATCAGCAGTATCCTAAAATGAGAAAACTCATTAGAGATGGGGTTAGTAATGCCCTAGAATGAGTTGAGAGTGCCAAGCTTATAATTAACGTGCTTGTGATTATATATAAAATCTATTTTAGAAAATATGAATTTTGGATATAAAAGTTATTTATTTTAAAAGTTAATCAACTAATAAAATTATGTAAACCAATAAAAAAATTGAGTAGGATAATTAAACACTTTTGGCTTCGTTCCTTTTTTAGGACGAAAAGTTTTTAAGTGGGGGAGACTGTAACAACCCTGAATTTTGGGGTAAAATTTAAAATTTTAT
Organism: Allium sativum; assembly: GCA_030737875.1. NCBI lineage: Eukaryota > Viridiplantae > Streptophyta > Magnoliopsida > Asparagales > Amaryllidaceae > Allium > Allium sativum. The sequence goes on along the minus strand of CM060924.1, from coordinate 935,908,101 downwards.
TTTAAGTTATCTTAATGAGTTTTGATATTTAAAATAATTTATTTTAAATAAAAGGATTACGTTTTCCTTTGTATTATAAAAAGATTTAAGTAGTATCAATTATGTAAGGTAAATTATTATATGTAGTGGGAAAAATAAAAGGTATTATTTTTGTTGCATTAAGAGTTTACAAAACAAAATATTCATGACACACAAAGTTCACATTTTTGTGAAATTAGTTTGACACAATACCACAATTGAGAATTAAACAATAAATCTAAATTAGAATGTTTTATTTGGAATCTAAAATATGCAATTGTTTAATAATGAAACAAATGAATTAAAATCGTATATACACATGCGTAAGGAAAATTTAGCAATGAGAACTAAATGGTTGTTATTGTAAGTCTTAATTGTTGTATTAACATGATTTATATTATTATCCAAATTTAGATCCATTCTTTAATTTTACATAAATGTGCATGCATTCATTTATCTCTTCCACATTTTAAAACATGGTTTCCTCTTTTAACCTCTTTGTTCTCCAACCTTTTAAGTCAAATTAACAAAACATATGCTACATTTTAATGCATGCACCTACAACTCTCTCTCTCCCATTTATATTTACTTTTGGAATTTGAACAAAATTGATAATGCTACATTTGCAGGCTTTATGATCAATAAATGTTGATTTAAATGAAAAGAAACGCAAAAATATTCCGAATATATTAAGAAACAAGATATTAATTTATCCCTGCTGTGATTAGACATGGTATCTTTTTCTTAACCTATGCGTCCAAATAAAAAGTTGCATTTAAATGTACCCTTTTTATTACATTGAAAAGATTGAAAGAAAAGTATGATCTGTTTATAATAAAAGGACCAAATTGTATTAAATAACTTACATAAGGGGGGTTAAATTAATAGAATTAAAACATAATAGGATACATAAGGACTAAACAACAATTTGCAAATGTCTATATAATATCTCTTAGACCCAACCCCCTAACCCTAATGAAAACTAGCCTCCTTCTTCATAGGATCATGGCGGCTCTCCTTCACCTCCATAGATCTAATGAATTAGCAAGGTGAGAATTCTACATTTTAAAAGGATTATTAATTTAATTATTTTATCATTATTGTTTAATTCATGTTCGTATACATTTAATTCAAATATGCGTTGCAAATTTATATATGCTCTCAGATGCAATCTTCTAGATTTGAATTGAAATAAGGTGAGATTTATGGTCTCAAACAAATAATTAACCATTTGTCGCCAATTTAAATTCATGAATGTATGATTGTAGTTATGTTTGCGATGTCTTGTGGATAGATTTCATTGTGGTATTGATGGCAATGTTTTTTTTTTTGGAATATTCATGAATTTTTTTTAAATCTATTTTATTTCTACAAATATCCACTTTTATTTATTCATGACATGATATGTTAACACCCAAGTCTAGTTGTTATTTCATGGGTTATAAACTTAGGATTAAACACATGTCGTATTGTGTAATTTGAGATGTATATTGTCGCCCAAACTTAATTTTATTACTTATATTGAAACATGGGATTGTAATCATCTGTTGACACCAAACATATAAATTTGGGTTACATATATTAAATTGAATCATAGTATGAATGTTGCCACCAAAGTTATAGGTTCTTACATGTTAGAGTGTGTGAAATTAATATCGTACGTTGACACCCAAAACTTAGTATTGTTACATGTGTGAAAATATAGTTGGAGTTATGTCCTCTTATTTTAATATAAAAAAATGAAAATATATTTAGTGTTATGTTAATTTAGGAAAACTAGAATAATTTTTTTTTTATTTTTTTTAAGCATTTTGTTGAAACATGAAAAATAGGAATACTTTTAGCGTTTTAGTGGAAACATGACGTTTTTGGATTACATTAATTTAAGAAAACATGTTCTTTTGTGAATGCGCATTACTTTTAAGAAACATTTTGTGAATGCATTAATTTTAAGGAAAACATGTCATTTTGTGAATGAGTTAATTTTGCGAAAACATGTCATTTTGAGTATGTTTTAATTTAATTAAACACATGTCAATTTTATTGAGATTAGAATTGGGGAACAAGAAAAAAATATGTCATGTATGTCAAAATAAATATCATTTATGATCATCTAGGATTGCCGCAATAAAAGGTCATTTATGTCAAACATAAAAGTGTCATTTTAGTTAATAATGTTACCTAGGAATAAAATAGACATTTTTAGTTAAAATTGTCATTTTAGACAAGAATGTCATGTTAGAAGAAAATGTCATTTTAGTTAAATATGTCATATATGTTAGTATAATAAATACGTCTTTTCTCACTCAATCTTTATTTTCAGTAATTAATTATTTTCTTAAATAAATATATTTTAAATGTCTGTGATGGATGTCTGAGAATTAATTCGGTGATATGCATGTTTGGTTGTGATAGGATGCGGTGTTTGAAATTTGAAATTATGTAACTGGCCCATTTAATTTCAATTTAGTATTATTTATGTTAATTTGAATATGCTACACTACCGTATACAAGTTGCCTGACTTGTATATGTTGATTGGGCGGATATTTTCACACATCGCCCAAGTGCACAAATGATATGTGGTTATTTGAATTCTGTTTTGAAAGTTATTATATGTGGTTGGAAATGTAATTTGAATGTGTGATTGGAATGTAATGTGGGTAATGAAAGAATGTATAACCTTATTATTTTGCAAATGCGCGGTTTGAAATCCATTTATTAATGGTATTGATTTGGGTCTCACTCCAATGAGGGATTTTTGGAAAATTTCAAAAATCTTTTTCCGTTTAAAAATTAATTTTGATTTTAATAATACTAATATCATTTAATGTGTATGAAGCCGACTGAGTAGGCTCGCGCTATGTTTCCGAGAATGGTTATTACCATGAATTTCATTTATTATGTAATAAATGATGAAGGATTAGAATTTGAAATTTGAAATTTAATATTTTAGAATTTTATTTTAATGGTTATTATAATAAAATGAATATTGCTTAACCCGAGGTTAATGCAGTAATAAATGATTAATCAATATTGAAGATTTGAAATCCAAAAAAAATTTACATTTTGAAAATGCTATTATAATATTATTATAGGAACAAATGTTGTATTAAATGATTAATTAATATTAAGAGTTTGTCATTCAAGAATTATTATAATGTTATTATAATATGAAAGGTTTCAACTTTTATTTAAATTTTAAATATAAGAATAAATGGTATTTCAAGAATAATGAAGATTTTTAAGGGGATATTTTGAAATAAATGATATTTTAAGAACCAAAATACTTTCAAGTAAAATAAAATAAAAAATATTCCAAAAAAATATTTTCAGTAGGATAATTATAATTATAGATTATAATTGTACTTGGACACGAGGTTAGGTTACACTAGTGGTATAAGCCTGCCCGGACCCAACCGACATATCCAGCAGCCACTAAGGTCAAACCTAATGTGAGAGGTCCAAGTGCGCAAATACGAATTGGGCCAAGACACGAGGTTAAGCCCAACTTGTGGGATAAGTCTGCCCGGAACCAACCGGCATATCCATCATCCACAAGTTGTAGGCCTAATGTGAGAGGTCTAGCCCATTATAAAATACAAATGGATAAGAAAATGAGTAGGGCTATTTAATCCGTTTTAAAAATAGCAACGCATTTTAAAAACCCGAACGAGTTTATCGATTTATTTTATCCATTTTATAATGAATATTAAAAGAGAAATTTCAAAATTATTACTTTGGAAAATAATATTATTATAAAAGGATAACATATAGAATAATCAATTTTTAGATTATAGTTGGAATAAATGTTGGAATCGCCTTGGAAACGAATTTATAAACGTTTTAAGATACGTAAACATAAAAAAAATGTGAAATCATAATGAATGATCCAGAAAGGGTTTTGATGAAAATCTCCAAGTTTATAAAGATAAAAGATATTTTTATCAAAATAAGTGATTTATTTATTTTATAAATAAATAAAAGGATTTAAAATGGGTTTTGATACAACTAAGAATTCCCAATGAGTACATTGGATTGGATTTGAATGGAAATTATCTATGGACTATTTCAATATTAATTTTGTGACTATATGGATATTATTTTGGGAATTTGGAAGATATTTAATATCGTTATTTCTGATATGATATCCGTTGGTTTTAGAATTTGATATTGAATATAATCGATATAATTCCCAATCAAAGCTTTATATTTAATATGAAGTAAGATTTTGGGTTTGTCATGAATAAGTGTCTTAAATAACATTATTCTTAAATCCATTTGAGTAAAGAAAAATCTTTTTATTTAGATTTAAATGAGATTTCCAATTATTAAATATAATTGAAATAAAAAGGAAATTGATTATGGGTTGTTTGTGAACAATGTTTTGAAGGACATTAGTTCTTGAAACTCAAATCAATAGTGAAAATTTGATTTGTTATTAATTAATCTTTTAATTAAGATTAAATGAAATTTTCTAAAAGAAAAGATGCCTAATATTATATATTAAATTGGGAATCAATGAAATATGAAATGGGGTCTCTCGTGAAATATGTTTTAAATAACATCAGTTCTTAAACCTGGATTAAAGAGAAGATTAATTCCAGAAAAGTGATTAGTCATTTAACAATGATTTTAGAAGTCTAAAACTTAATAAAGTTTTAAATAAATCTTTAATTAGATTGAAGGTGAATAAAGGAAGAATAAAGAATAAGTTGAAAGATTTATCTTTGACAAAATTTATGGAAACCTTTCCCTAATAATGTGGATACTTTATTAAAAAGAATACTTTGAATTGGAATGAGACGTTGGATGTATTTTATCTATAGCACTCGTTTTTTTTAAATAAAAAAAAATCACGTGAGTTATTCAGAAAGACCGGGTTCGACCCATTCTAAATAATGAATACGACGACGAACATTCGAGGAAATGAAGACGGTGGCAAGACCTGCGATCTTCACATCGAATGGACGACGACTGCTGATGCCCGTGATTGGAGTAGCTACCTTGAAGGGGCTACAGTGGTAGCCGTACGGACGTAGTGTTGATTTGTACGGATTTGGCTTTCGCTCAGACCCAGAGCATAAGCTTATAAATGGAATGTGTGTCTGACATTGTACTCCTTTATATATTGTACTTATTGATTTTCTGTTGAAGGTATGAATGCTTGGTGGCGGAGAATTTATTCACTTGCTAAACACCCTTTTGTATATTTTGGCAAAGGATTAATAGTATGATATGGGGTGACAGTGTGGCATGCTAAGATGCAATGATCAAGGTTTCTGGTTGAAAAGCAGAACCTTGTGGTTGATGATCAAAGCACGCCTTGTTTAGGCGTATCTTTGTGTATGGCGTGACTTCGCGGGCTTCACAACCCGGTTGGAGTCTAAAACGGGAGAAGGGAACGCAGGGAGAGCTGCATGTTTATTTCTAGCTAGAAGTGGTATCGGTGTTTAAACTGGCTGATATTTACTTATGTGGATGATGGAATGAGGCGCCTCGGATGATAGGTCCTATAGGACCGGGAAACGTGTGTTCAGGAATTGCCAATCCACGAAGCTGTATGTGTGGACCGGCCCTGCAGCTATCCAAGGGTTCACTGCAGGGGATCCTGAGACATTAGCTAGAGTGTCTCGAATCGGTAAGGAGCTCCTCCCTGGCCTTGACTCATGATGGAAACCCAATTTCCAATACGACCTCATGCGGATTTGATTGTATTACTAGTATGGAAGCATAGTATTATGGTATCTATGTGTCCTAGGTTTGATACATTATGACTGAACAGTTTTTGAAAACTTATATACACTAATAATAATATCAAATTCGTTTTTATCGTACCAAGCATGTTTAATCACCATAAGGTAAAACCCTATCCTCTGGTTTGCGTTGCATTGTGTGATGGGACTTAGGTCTTATGGTGATTCCATTTTTCTCAAAAGCATAGCGTTGCTTTACGATTTACTTATTATGTGTTTTGTCACTTTAAGTTATGCACGGAAACCCATTGGAGTAAACCCATTCCGCGTTAGCGGCGTGATCCTTGGATTTGCCTTATTACTATTTGTTAAATTAGTTAAGAATTCTCACACCAGTCCCATGACTGACCCGTTGTTTGTTTCCACCTTTGCAAACTCGGGTGCCCTCTCTTCCACATGGGCAATCGAGTAGTTTATCTACAGGTTCTTATCTCGCGCAGGATGCTGGATTGAAGCTTAAAGCTGTGTCCAGAGCATAGTTATCTTCCGATGTATCTATTTTATTGTTTCTGCTGCAATGTATTAAAATATTGTAATTTATCTTCCACTGTAATTTTATTCAATGTACTCTAATATTCTGTACTCTGATGTAACATTATTGTAATGTTTATAAAAGTCTGTTGTTATTGTTCTAATGTGTTGTATTCCCAAAGTTAAAGTATTCGAAGATTTTCGGGTCTTTACATAAAGCATACGATATCCACCACTTTGATCACCCTATTCCTTGCTATGATCACTCTGCCCCATGAGGTCATGGCAACCCCACTGCACTGATCCATAGCCACTAGTCCTTGCTATGTCCACTCTACCCCATGAAGTCATGGCGACCCCACTGCACTGGCTCATAGCCATGCTACGATCACTCTGCCCCATGGAGTAATAACTATCCCACTGCAATGATCCATAGCCTAACATCCGTCTCGGTGGTGAACCAAAGCTATGGACGTCGATAACCCCTTAGCACACGTCCCGCAGCAAAGCCCAACTAATGAAGTTGACTCGTTGGTTCCCAAATGGAACCTGGGTACAAGCTTCCCATTTGGACTACCTTTGCATCTCGGGTTTTGGTCTCCACCGGATCGGTTCGGTTCTTCACTTCACTTTGCTTCAGTTCGTGCTCCTTGAAGTAGTCATGTTTATTATCATCCACATCGGGCCGGTTCGTGTTCCCTCCTTCGAATCGGTTCGTGGCTCCCCAGCCGGATCGGGTCATGTGCATCCTTCTAGGCCTTTGCTTCGTGATGAGCATCCGGGTCGGAGTTTCTGGTTCATGGTTGGCACTTCGGTTCGGGTCGTGGCATGTAGACCACGAGTGGGTGGGGTGGGAGAACTTGAGATACGAGCGGTTCGGATCATGTGGCTCTCCAGGTGAGCGGGTCGGAAGAGTGTTCTGGTTCGGTCTCCTTCTCCAAGTTCATGGATAGTACATTGGGTCGGTTCGGTCATGATCTCCGCAGTTCCCCAGATTAGCTCATGATGCAACAGTTTGGGGAAAGCGGTTTGGTTTGTGCTTCCCCCTCATATCTGATCCGGTTCGGTTAATTTCCTGCACTTCTTTCCAGCGACTGTTTTATGCCATTCGACGGCGTTTTCAACCAATCTAACTTTTGTAATCAATCACAAAGCATACCATACAGTCGTAGCAACATATAAAATTGGCCACGAACACCAAAACAACAACTTGATAGGTTAAAATGGATCAAACATGGCCAAAACCCCATATTTTCCTTAATCATGTTCAAGCGAGTCTAATGATAGGATTAGCAAAACTTAACCAAATTAACCCTAATTTCTAACAGAGGCCTAAAACAATATTTCGAAATTTATAAATATTTTTCCAGACTTTAATCATGCTTAAATTCATTAATTAACACTAATCACCCTAATTAGCTGTAATTAGTGCAAAAACAATGCTAATCACTCACCTTAGCCAAAATAAAATACCAAATCTGAAATTATCCTCTGTTTGACGCTGTTTCCAAGGCTACACAGCAGCTCCAACCTAGATTTGGTGTTGATTTGCCTTGATTTGACGTTGCTAAGCTTAATCCTTGATTAGAGAGCTATTTGGGATGAAATTAGAAGGTGGAGGCCATTGTTAGGGTTCCTAGGAGGCAAATGGCGGCAAGAAATCTGAAATGGAATGAATACCTAACTCATTTCAGCCTCCCCATAACCCTAATCCCGAAATGGGTTATGGGCTCATTCACTAATCACCTCATTTGGCCCGGTTAAGTAGTTTTTCACCTTCTAAACCTTATTTCAGTCATATCTCCCAAACGGTAAGTCCGTTTTTCTCATATGACCACTCTATGGAAAGATAAACCATCATCCGAATCTAATGGAAGTGGTTTCAGGTCAAAACTCATTTCCAATCAAAAGTTATGGCCGAAACAAGATCAGCTAGGGGCAAAACAGTCATTTAAAAATCGACAAAAACCCTGAACATGGGAAATGACCCCAGTAGTCGTTCCCTAAAGTTACATGATCATACGACTTCACATGAGAAAGAAATAAATATTCTACGATCTCCTTATACGTAGAATGCGGGTCGTTACATCCCCCCCCCCCCCCCCCCCCGCGCGTTAAGAAATTTCATCCTCGAAATTCCTTAACCCAAAACATACAAAGAATCCCGCATGCCTACAGCCATATACAACAATCAAACATGCAAAACAAACAAAACAAACCTATTCTAGCATGCGGAAAGACTAAATTGAAACTGAAATCTTACCAGGCAAAGAGTTCTAGATACTTCTTCGTAATGCTCTCCTCTGTCTCCCAAGTACAGTCATTCTCATTCTCGCCCCCACTGAACCTCGACTAGATTCACTGCTTTCCTTCGAAGTTTCTTCGTATCGTGCTTGACAATACGAATTGGCTTGCGGTTCCCAACCGCCTCGGGTTCTACTTCGATATCATCCAACTGATCAGGTGAAATAGCTACATCGGTGTCGTGTACGAATTTCCTTAACTGGGAAACATGAAATACGTTATGAACTCCTCCCATCTTCTCTGGTAATTCAACTTTATATGCCAAATTCCCAATTTGCTCAAGAACTGGGAATGGACCAACAAATCTTGGTGCTAACTTGCCTCCCCTGCCAAATCGAATCATGCCCTTTAACGGAGAAATCTTGACAAACATCAAGTCGCCAATGGAGAATTTTAAATCTCTTCTCCTCTTATCAGCATAACTCTTCTGCCTATCTTTGGCAGCCTTCATTCGTTGTCGGATGATCTTAATCTTGTATGAGGTTGCTCTTATCACATCTGGTCCAAGCACATACTTTCCACCTGTTTCTAACCAACATGACGGTGAGTTGCACGGTCTTCCGTACAAAGCTTCAAATGAAGCCATACCAATACTGGATTGATAACCATTATTATATGCAAAATCTACTAGATGTAAATGGTCGTCCCATGATCCACCAAAATCTAATATGCAAGCTCTCAAGAAATCTTCTAATAATCTATTCACCCTCTCTGTCTGACCGTCGGTTTAAGGATGGTACGCGGTACTGAGATGTAATTCTGATCCTAACGCCTCTTGTAAGCTCTTCCAAAATCCACTAGTGAACAACGGATCTCGGTCACTCACAATGCCTTTGGGTATTCTATGAAATCTCACTACCCATTCCGCTAACTTAGCTGTCGTTCTATTCGACTTGACGGGTATAAACCTTGCGCTCTTGGTCAAATGGTCAACAATCACCCAAATGCTATCATGGCTCGATGTAGTCCTTGGTAAACCATCGATGAAATCCATTGAAACTTGCTCCCATTTCCATTCGGGAATTTCTAACGGTTGGAACAAACCACTAGGCTTCTTTTTCTCAGCTTTAACTACCTGGCAGTTCATGCATTTGGATATAAACTTCCCAACGTCTCTCTTTATCCCTTCCTAATAGTAGGTCTGCTTCATGTCCCGATACATTTTGTTACCACCGGGATGTATAGTCAGTTTTGAGTAATGACATTCTCTAAGCACTTCATCTATCAATCCATTGACACTGGGTACAACTAATCTTCCATTCTTTCAAAGCCATCCATCTCGATCAAGCCCATACTTGTTCATCTCCTCGTCGATACCCATCTCTAACTTGGAGATGATTTCCAATAGGTTAGGATCGTCCCTCTGACTGGAACTGTAACACTCCACCTCCATTAAGGACACTCACAAAGGGAATGCCTTAACTTTGATGGAGCGTTTTAGTAGACAGAACAGAAACTTACAAGACAAATAAAAAAGTACTTGAAAAATTTATAGCTTTATTACAACAGAAACCGAAGTAAGTTTGGTTACATCCTTTCAAATCACAATATCAGAATTTAAGTACAAAATATCAGTCTTGCACAAAAGCCTTCAAAATGCATAGTTTTTAAAATCATAATCCCCAACATAAACTGCCATGCCAAAGCCAGACGATACTTCAAGCAGAGAAGATCCGAATCAAGCTCCTAGATTTCCACCCTACCAACCTGGAGGGGGGAAACGGAAGAAAAAGGGGCGAAAACAAGCAAGGTTAGACATAAAGTCTGGCAAGTCCAGTGACTTTCAACATAGGAACAGATAATAATAATTATGACATGAAAATAAAACTGGATGCGAGATAACAATAACAGGAGTAGCAGATATACTTAGGTTAAACAGAAAAAGAACAGAATGATGTAAGCTACTACTTTTCACCTCTCTTCACTAATACTAGTATAACAGGATTAGGTGTCACCCTAATGTCTAAACTAAAACAGAAACGGGAACAGAATAATTTCCACAGAAGAGAATGCTAGTAATGGGCCTTTACCACCCCAATAGAAACAGACAGAAACAGAATGCTAATAATGGGCCTTTACCACCCGAACAGAAACAGAATGCTAATAATGGGCCTTTACCACCCGAACAGAAACAGACAGAAACAGAATGCTAATAATGGGCCTTTACCACCCGAACAGAAACAGACAGAAACAGAATGCTAATAATGGGCCTTTACCACCCGAACAGAAGGTACAGAAACAGAAACAGATTAATCCCTACGGAAACAGAATGTAGAATTAGGTGTACACTAGTAAATGGGCCTTTACCACCTGAACAGACGGTTCCACGCAGAAACAGACAGGTGTTACCACCCAATAGAAACAGACGGTACCAACAGAAACAGACAGAACTAAGTGTACCCAAAAACCCTATCCCAAGCGATCGGCTCCCTAACACATAAATACCCTGTGCCAGCCCCACAAAAGGGTGTATCACTCCCCCAAAGTGGCAACCTTTAAATGACACAGACCTATTTACAGATGTCACAGCGTCTTACATCCTCAGAGGCAGACCGGGATCCATGCACACACATGACCCAGTTGGAATGCACCATCAACACCCCTCGCCATTATTAGAATGAACCGCTTATAATTAGTTCAATAAGCGTGCCCGGACCCTACCTACTGTTGGGTCAAAGTTTTGATACCAGAAAGGGTTACTGACTAATATGGGTCCCAAACAACAGATGACACATGTAATTCCCCTCCTAACCTTGTGTCCCAGACTAACAGATTTCAGATTAACTTATTTACAAGTCCAGACATACAGAGTTCAGATCAACTAGTTCACAGAACAGACAAGTTTTCAGACTAACGGATCAGATATACAGATTTACAGATTTGTCTAACTTTGTGATTGGGCCTACAGATTCACGAAACAGGTTTGTTAAATTCATTTGTCCAATTGGTTCAACCCTAACCTCCCAACACGTTTTAGACATCATATTTATCTTAGAAAATTAATGCGCAGACCTCTCACATTATACTGACATTTTGCGGCCACTGGTTAGGCCGGTTGGTTCCGGGCAGATTTCTGCTGCAAACTGAGTCTAACCTCGGGTTTCAAGGACGTTATGACTAACTTCGCACATTAGAACCTATTGTTTGCGGCCACTGGATGTGTCGGGCGGTTCCGGGCAGGATTACGCCGCAAACTCATTCCAACCTCGAGTTAGCCATGTTTCATGTTTAGCCAATGCATTCAATCACAGACTATGCTAATATCAGACTAATCATGCTAATTTAACATATTAACTTTTGTACAAGTTACAGCAGATTATTCGAGATTCTATTAACAAGTTTTGCTCAACTTTAAATCGAGCCTACAGATATTCATACTCAAATTTCAATACTCAGTTTTCAACAGATTTAGCAGATGAACAAATCTAGCAGATTAGGCAATATAACAGAACTAGCAGATTAGGCAATATAACAGAACTAGCAGATTAGGCAATATAACAGAACTAGCAGATTAGGCAATATAACAGACTTAATCATTCCTTAAAGTTTCATAAACATATCTTGCCTAATTATAAATTTGGCCTAAGTTTGCATGCCTAAATAGTTGTCATGATTCACAATATGATCACATACCCCACGTTTGAATTGAATTTACATGGCACAGATTAGGGTCATAATTTACTATATAACACATGTCCCAAATTTAGTTAAACTTGCCTAGTACAAAAGATTCACATATAAATTACACCAAATATAGCCGTCTATTTCAATGCATGCCATATATTCAAAGATCTCCCACTTAGGTGTTATTCACACCTAAGTCATATTCTCTTTTTATCTCAAGTCATGAATCGTTATATAAAAATATGCCTAACAATCTAGAACTTTAAATTATAGCAGATCTTAATTCAAAATATGCGTTATGTCCAATGTCTCAAGTCATAGGTTAACATATAATGGTTCCTCTTCTTCCAACTCACGGAATATGCATAGATCTAAATCTAGTTTACAACATCAGTCACAGATTAGCCATGTCCAATTATGCCATCATTCATTATTTGTCCCAAAGTTTAGCGTTTGTGGTTTAATCTCTTATGAGATGTGGCGCAGGCTCGTGGTAGCCTGGCTATCGAACAGAAAGAAGAAAGAGATACATAATATATATATCAGAACAAAATGTACACAACCTCAAATTCAGATTTACAATCATGTCACCATTATAATTAAAGTTTATATCGGAAAATAACTGTACTTGCCTTTCGTGGTTTTAAGAAAGGATAATAAACTGTTGTTGATGCAGAAATGTTGAATTACTCCTCTTTAATTGTTGTTGTAGCTCTAAACTTTGATTTGAGATTTGATTTAGCTTTTAATTCTATTCGGGTTGGAAGAAGGTGCATCAGTCCAAGTTTTGATTCCAGCAGAGTAACGGCGCCATTATTTTATTTATTTAGAACAGAGGCAGAGTATAGACAGAATGAAATTGTGTAGAGAAAATGAGGCTAGGGGGCTGTTTATATAAGATTAGGCGGACGAATCTAGATAGAAAACGAGACCGGATACATCAGAGTGAACCAGGTTTAAAAACTGGGTTTCGGGAGCAGGTCGACCCCCAGGTCGACTCCCCAGTCGACCTGGTCATGGGGAGGTCGACATCCCAATCGACTCCCCAGTCAACCTGGTTGGGGGGGGGGGGGTCGACTCTCCAGTCGACCTAGGTATATGGGCGGGAATTTTCCCGCCAGCCTTCTCTGGGTTTGAATTTCGAATTTCTGGCTTTATGTTCGAGCTGTTTTATTTTATTCAAATTCCTGAAACTTCTGAGGGTCATAACTTGGTCATACGAACTCCGATTTTCAAAAACTCGGACTCGATTCCATGTAGAATTCCGAGACGAACGCAATGGAGCAACCCATTTCCCTTGATTCTTATTTTATAATTTAATTATTCTCTGATTTGTTACTTATACGATCACAGAAAATACGGGGTGTTACATTCTCCCCTCCTTAAAGGATTTCGTCCCCGAAATCTTCAAGTTAAGAAGAATGTGTCCTACCATCCAGTCATCCATCTACTCAACCATCATCCACACGCATCCATTGTCCTTATAAAACTTCTAATGTTGTATGAACATATGCAAAAGTGTGTGTATATGTTCCTTATCTAATGCAAAGATCAGGCGGTTCACTGATTCAGTTGACCTCCTTAATGCGAATTATGCTAGTGCCATGAGTCCAACATGTATGCAATTTTCCTATTTGATATCATTCTTATATGAGTGACAACCATTCATTCATATGCAACATCCATGTGATGAGTCAATCATTTTGCATCCATAGAAATTGAAAATGCTCACACATCCATATGCTGTATGAGAGTGTTTTCGAGCCGATCTAGTGCCTAGTGTGTGTATATGCATCCACGAGCAACCACTTGCATCCACTTGCAACCATCAAACATAACATGTCTCAAACACATGTTTACACCCATTGGTTTCTACCTGAAGTTCGAAGATTCGATCGATAGGATACAGTCGAATGATGGAAGCGAGTACAGATGAAACAAAAACTTGGTTCCCATTAGACAATGGTTGAGAGAATAATTCCCCTAAGTATCGGCCCCGAAGACCGAAATCAACATCAGATTGATGCCCAGAGGATTACCCTCTTTAGACAATGTCAAAACTGGAAACCTTAACCTTTTCAGAAATATCCAGATGCTTACAGACTACTAGTACAAATCAGATTATCGAATGATTCTTAGAAAACTAAGCATGGGAAAATCCCACCATATCCCTCAAAACCCAGAGTGTATGCATTACAATCGACTTGACGCCTAACACAGATACCCTCAAACCCCAACCTATCACCAACAGATGAGTCGTAACCCCTATGGGGTTTGAGATTATAACCAGATCAGAAACAAGACTAGTATTAAAGTGCAGAGACTCGACTACAAAATCAGAATGCCATAATCGGAAAGAGTTCTAACTCAATAATCAGATAAGGAAACTAAACTCTCTACGGAAATTTTCCTACTTCTATCCTATCCACCAACTATGAGAGCATTCGCCTGCCTTCCCGAAGTAGGTCATGTCCTTTGTCCTTGCCCCCGCTTCTTCGGGCAGTCCCTAGTGAAGTGTCCCATCTCACCACAGTTGAAGTGAGTGTCCTTCCTCTTTCGGCAATCCTTCTCCAGATGAGTCAAGCTTCCATAAGTAAAGCACTTTTCTCCTCCTTTATCTTCAGACTTTCTTCCTTCTTTTGTGTTTCCTTTTTGCCTCCTTTGTGAACCAAGTCCATATCCATGAGTTTCTCATCCTTGGGTTGTACTCCTTAGCCAATCTCCGTCATTCTCATCTTTACTATCTATGTGTAACACGTAGACAAGTCCCTCGAAAGCTGCCTCCATCGCCCGGAAAAACCTACAAAGCTCAAAAGAAAATTAGCCGTAGGCGAGACTACTGCGGCTATAGATGGAAGTCGGGCGTTTGTTTTCCCTTTGACCAGTGTCGTAGTCTTATCAAGCCTACAGAACCATGCCGCGATGAGGTTACCTCCCAGAAAGCCGGGAGCCCCGGAGAAAGAAGGAAACAAAGATTCAAACGGAGGATCAAAAGATAGATATATGGCTTTTAGGGATTTTTTTTTTCAAAAATAGGCTTTACTTTCGAAAATACTTCCTTCTAAAACCTTTTTGAAAATAGTTTTCAAAAACTTTACCTAATCTGGTAACCTTCAGCTCTGATACCAAGTGTAACACTCCACCTCCGTTAAGGACACTCACAAAGGGAATGCCTTAACTTTGACGGAGCGTTTTAGTAGACAGAACAGAAACTTACTAGATAGATAAAACAGTACTTGAAAAATTTATAGCTTTATTACAATAGAAACCGAAGTAAGTTTGGTTACATCCTTTTAAATCACAATATCAGAATTCAAGTACAAAATATCAGTCTTGTACAAAAGCCTTCAGAATGCATAGTTTTTAAAATCATAATCCCCAACATAAACTGCCATGCCAAAGCCAGACGATACTTCAAGCAGAGAAGATCCGAATCAAGCTCCTAGATTTCCACCCTTCAAACCCAGGGGGGAACGGAAGAGAAAGGGGCGAAAACAAGCAAGGTCATACATAAAGTCTGGCAAGTCCAATGACTTTCAGCATATGAACAGATAATAATAATTATGACATGAAAATAAAAACTGGATGCGAGATAACAGTAACAGGAGTAGCAGATATACTTAGGTTAAACAGAAAAAGAACAGAATGATGTAAGCTACTACTTTTCACCTCTCTGCACTAATACTAGTATAACAGGATTAGGTGTCACCCTAATGTCTAAACTGAAACAGAAATGGGAACAGAATAATTTCCACAGAAGAGAATGCTAGTAATGGGCCTTTACCACCCCAATAGAAACAGACAGAAACAGAATGCTAATAATGGGCCTTTACCACCCGAACAGAAGGTACAGAAACAGAAACAGATTAATCCTTACGGAAACAGAATGTAGAATTAGGTGTACACTAGTAAATGGGCCTTTAACACCCGAACAGACGGTACCACGCAGAAACAGACAGGTGTTACCATCCAACAGAAACAGACGGTACCAATAGAAACAGACAGAACTAAGTGTACCCTAAAACCCTACCCCAAGCGATCGGCTCCCTAACACATAAATACCTTGTGCCAGCCCCATAAAAGGGTGTACCACTCCCCAAAGTGGCAACCTTTAAATGACACAGACCTATTTACAGATGTCACGGCGTCTTACATCCTCAGAGGCAGACCGGGATCCATGCACGCACATGACCCGGTTGGAACGCACCATCAACACCCCTCGCCATTATCAGAATGAACTGCTTATAATTAGTTCAGTAAGCGTGCCCGGACCCTACCTAGTGTTGGTCAAAGTTTTGATACCAGAAAGGGTTACTGACTAATGTGGGTCCCAAACAACAGAAGACACAAGTAATTCCCTTCCTAACCTTGTGTCCCCAGACTAACAAATTTCAGATTAACTTGTTTACAAGTTCAGACATACAGAGTTCAGATCAACTAGTTCACAGATCAGACAAGTTTTCAGACTAACAGATCAGATATACGGATTTAACAGATTTATATATTTGTCTAACTTTGTGATTGGGTCTACAGATTCACGAAACGGGTTTGTTAAATTCATTAGTCCAATTGGTTCAACCCTAACCTCCCAACACATCATATTTATCTTAGAAAATTAATGCGCAGACCTCTCACATTAGACTGACAGTTTGCGGCCACTGGTTCGGCCGGTTGGTTCCGGGCAGATTTCTGCCGCAAACTGAGTATAACCTCGGGTTTCAAGCACGTTATGACTAACTTCTCACATTAGAATCTATTGTTTTCGGCCACTGGATGTGCCGGGCGGTTCCGGGCAGGATTACGCCGCAAACTCATTCCAACCTCGAGTTAGCCATGTTTCATGTTTAGCCAATGCATTCAATCACAGACTATGCTAATATCAGACTAATCATGCTAATTTAACAGATTAACTTTTGTACAAGTTACAGCAGATTATTTGAGATTCTATTAACAAGTTTTGCTCAACTTTAAATCGAGCCTACAGATATTCATACTCAAATTTCAATACTCAGTTTTCAACAGATTTAGCAGATGAACAGATTTAGCAGATGAACAGATCTAGCAGACTAGACAATATAACAGAACTAGCATATTAGGCAATATAACAGAACTAGTAGATTAGGCAATATAAAAGAACTAGTAGATTAGGCAATATAACCGAACTAGCAGATTAGGCAATATAACAGAACAAGCAGATTAGGCAATATAACAGATTTAATCATTCCTTAAAATTTCATAAACATATCTTGCCTAATTATAAATTTGGCCTAAGTTTGCATGCCTAAATAGTTGTCATGATTCACAATATGATCATATACCCCACGTTTGCATTGAATTTACATGGCACAGATTAGGGACATAATTTACCATATAACACATGTCCCAAATTTCGTTAAACTTGCCTAGTACAAAAGATTCACATATAAATTATACCAAATATAGCCATTGATTTCAATGCATGTCATATATTCAAAGATCTCCCACTTAGGTGTTATTCACACCTAAGTCATATTCTCTTTTTATCTCAAGTCATGAATCGTTATATAAAAATATGCCCAACAATCTAGAACTTTAAATTATAGCAGATCTTAATTCAAAATATGTGTTATGTCCAATGTCTCAAGTCACAGGTTAACATACAATGGTTCCTCTTCTTCCAACTCACAGAATCTGCATAGATCTAAATCTAGTTTACAACATCAGTCACAGATTAGCCATGTCCAATTATGCCATCATTCATTATTTGTCCCAAAGTTTAGCGTTCATGCGTTAATCTCTTATGAGATGTGGCGCAGGCTCGTGGTAGCCTGGCTATCGAACAGAAAGAAGAAAGAGATACCGAATATATATATCAGAACAAAACGTACACAACCTCAAATTCAGATTTACAATCATGTCACCATAATAATTAAAGTTTATATCGGAAAATAATTGTACTTGCCTTTCGTGGTTTTAAGAAAGGATAATAAACTGTTGTTGATGCAGAAATGCTAAATTACTCCTCTTTAATTGTTGTTGTAGCTCTAAACTTTGATTTGAGATTTGATTTAGCTTTTAATTCTATTCGGGTTAGAAGAAGGTGCATCAGTCCAAGTTTGATTCCAGCAGAGTAACGGCGCCATTATTTTATTTATTTAGAACAGAGGCAGAGTATAGACAGAATGAAATTGTGTAGAGAAAATGAGGCTAGGGGGCTGTTTATATAGGTTTAGGCGGATGAATCTAGACAGAAAACGAGACCGGATACATCAGAGTGAACCAGGTTCAAAAACTGGGTTTCAGGAGAAGGTCGACTCCCAAGTCGACCTGGTCATGGGGAGGTCGACACCCTAGTCGACTCCCCAGTCGACCTGGTTGGGGGAGGGGGGTCGACTCCCCTGTAGACCTGGGTATATGGTCGGGAATTTTCCCGCAAGCCTTCTCTGGATTTGAATTTTGAATTTCTGGATTTATTTTCGAGTTGTTTTATTTTATTCAAATTCCTGAAACTTCTGAGGGTCATAACTTGGTCATACGAACTCCGATTTTCGAAAACTCGGACTCGATTTCATGCAGAATTCCGAGACGAACACAATGGCGCAACCCTTTTACCTTGATTCTTATTTTATAATTTAATTATTCTCTGATTTATTACTTATACGATCATAGAAAATACGGGTTATTACAGGAACCAATCCGCTCAATCAAAGTGGGTCTGATCGTCAAACTTGCTAACATTTCTGGACCCAATTCGCACTTTGGTCTGAAATCATACCCTACGATATACTCCAGTTGCTTCCATTCCAAAAACATAGCCCCTAAACTGGCATGTCTTCTGCTCAATGCATCTGCAACTGCATTGCCCTTTCCTGATGTATATGCGATATCGAAATCATAGGAAGCCAAGAATTCTAACCATCTCTGCTGACGGAGGTTTAAATCCTTCTGGGAGAAAAGAAACTTTAATGACTTATGATCAGTAAACAACTCGAATCTTTCTCCCAAGAGATAATGTCGCCACATTTTTAATGCGAACACGATTGCTGCTAATTCCAAATCATGGGTAGGGTATCTTCACTCGTGCGGTTTCAATTGCCGACTTGCATTAGCTATAACCCTAATTCCTTGCATCAGTACAACACCTAGTTCAGTACCACAGGCATCCGTGTATACCGTCATCTCTTCCTTCCCTTTAGGAATGACTAACACTGGTGCACATGTCAACTTTTCCTTTAGACTCTTGAATACATTCTCACATTTTATTGTCCCAGACGAAAGCTTGATTCTTCTTGGTCAACTGAGTCAATGGTGCCGCTATCTTGGAGACGTCTTGGATAAACTTACGATAATATCCAGCTAACCCCAAGAAACTTCTTATGTCCGTTGCATTCTTGGGTGTAGACCAATCTTGTACCGTAGCCACCTTCGCAGGATCCACGGCGATACCATTCTCAGAAACAACATGGCCCTAGAATCTCACTTCCCTCCTCCAAAAGTGACACTTAGAAAACTTCGCTTTCAATTGGTGTTTTCTCAACACCTCCATCACTATCCTCAAATGTTCCTTGTGTCCTTCCTCTGTCCTTGAATAAACCAAGATACCGTCCATGAACACGAGAACAAACTTATTCAACTGATCTCAGAAAACCCTACTCATAAGATCCACAAAATATGTTGGTGCATTGGTCAACCCAAATGGCATGACCAACCACTCATAAAATCCAGACGACATCCGAAAGGCCGTTTTAGCTATACTCTCAGCTTCCACCCTAAGCTGATGAAAACCTGTCGCGAGATCCAATTGGGAGAACACTCTCGCATCACTCAACTGATCAAACAAATCATCTATCCGCGGTAGAGGATACTTATTCTTCCTTGTCACCTTATTCAACTTGTGGTAGTCCACACACAATCGAAGGGAACCATCGGCCTTGGTAGCAAACACAACTGGTGCTCCCCATTCAGAAACACTTCTTCTGATAAATCCCTTCTTCAAAAGATCACTCATTTGCACCCCGACCTCTCCCTGCTCCCTTGGTGCCATACGACGAAGTGGCATCACTATAGGTCTGGCATCTTTCACTAAATCAATACGAAACCCAATCTCTCGGTATGGTGGAAGTCCGGTCACTTCCTCGAAGACGTCCTGATACTGGCCAACAATGGGAATTCCTACTAACTAGTCCTGCGGGGTGTCGAGGGAATTTAGAAAACTAGCCATCTCCTCATCACTAGATAGGCCACCAAACACTACCCTCCGCCCATCATCCTCCCTAATAGTCACCGAAAATCCCTCACAGTCTACCCCCACCCCATATCTTTGGAGCCAATCGACTCCCAAAATAATGCCAAACTCAGTAAATCCCAAAACAAAGCAATCACAAGTAAAAAAGCATCCATGACTCGATAAGACCACATTACGACAAATCATACTAAGGCTAGTCGAACCACCAATCGGGTTCGTCACCGCTAAAGGTCTATCGACTATCTCGGGTTCCAATCCCATCCTATCTACAAGGTAACTAGATATGAAGGAACGGGAAGCTTCGGTATCAAACAATACTCGAACAGGAACATCATAAACAGAAAGCATACCTTGAATGACGACATTCTTTCCCTTCTTCGACGCAGTTGGGGCATACGACGAAGAAGGAACAGCATTAAGAGCATATGCTTTCACAATCTGCTTTTCTTTAGGGGGTTGCGGACACTTATCCTTGTGATGTCCTACTTGGCCACAGTTGAAGCACTTCATGTCCGCTGGCTTTGCTCGATATTCTTTAGCATAATGGCCCTTCTTGCCACAGCTAAAGCACTCAATATCTTTCTTATTTTTCTTTTTCTGGTCATCCTTTGTCTGATTCTTCTTTCTCTTATTCTGAGAACCATTCTTGTCTCCACCGCTTGCTTGCGACTTTGGCTCTTCTGCAGATGCAACCTCAGTCTTCGACTTAGGGTAAAGACTCTCTGATCTCAAAGCTTTCCCCACAATCGATTCAAACATCTCATCGATGTGGTTAATAAGCCTTTCCCCCAAGTACTGATCTAAGCCTGTTATGAACTTCTCATTCTTCTTCTCGGGAGTGTCAATAAGGGATAAGCCATACTTCGATAAAGTATCGAACTCAGCATTATACTCCGAGACTGCCCTACCATTCTGCTTAAGCTCCAGAAATTTCCTAAAAACTCTGATTTTTGAGCAGCTGGGATGAACTTATCGCTAAGCGGGTCTTGAACTAATCCCAAGTAACTTGATCCTCTGGAGTAGCTGCCTTAATAGCATTCCACCAATTCATAGCCCGTCCTTGCAGCTGACGGGATGTTAGCCTTCTCTTCATCGCATCCTCGATACCTAAGTCTTCGAAGATACGCTCGCAGCTATCCAACCAATCCTGAACATCCGTAGCCGACTCCGTTCCATGGAACGGCTTCCCACCAAGGCTAGTGTAATCCTTACAGAGCTTGGTGAAATCGGCCCTAGGCACCTGCACCTCTGCACCACCACCTTTAGAAGCATTGGGAACTGCCCTCTGGACATCTCTAAGCATCTCTCTCATGAAATCAGCGAACATCATCCTCATATCAGGATCATTCCCATTATTAGCTCCTCTACCAGTATTCCTCGTATAACGGCTCATCGTTAAATCTGTAAAGAGAAAACGATCAACCATCTCCTTTGTGGTGCCAGTGCAGTGCGACTTCGTCTTTAGATATACTAATAGTATGTATATAACTTTTGAAAACCAAAATAATCACAAATACGCGCTCTCATATACGTATACTATCTCTCCCTGGTGTCTTTCCCTAGGTTAACTAGCAACCTAGAGCTCTGATACCAAATGTGACGGCCCACCCCGCACTAGCCGACATTTCCCTGAAATGTGCGTTGTGCCAATACCCGACTAGCATGGGACGGTCGCCAAAGAAAGGAAAAGAAAGGAAACTTAACAGTGAACTAACAAAGAACCTGTAGAATGTCTTATAGCACATGAAACAAAATATAATAATAACATACTTGACATAAAACAGGCGAGACAGTGCATAAGCTGAAAACTAAACCATAATCATCATAGCAACGGAAATTCAAAATACAGCTTATTACAACTCCAACATACTGTCTCTAAAGAAAATATAAAGGTACACCACTAACGCCCAAAGTAGTGACCAGTAGAGACAGAGAGAATATCTATATATATCATACGTGGGAGTCTCCTGCTCGTCTCCGGTACAGCTACTCGTGCATAATCACCTGACCTGTCTCTAGTCTGCCCGTTTAATGGCACTCAGAGTAATAAGAAGAGACATAAAACTCTGGATCATACAAAAGTCAGTTATGAGCGATAAGCAGCAAAACAGAATAATAACAGGTATACTAAACCATACCTGAACCTGGACCTACAACCAAAGAGTTAGCACTGCATACTATACAATACTCTAAGGTGCCACAAACATATGGTGTAAAGAATACGGGGGTGGGGTGTGCATGACATAGTGATGGCAAACAATCAATCATAGCAACCATCCTCACATCTCTCACTCAGTGCATAAAGCATACGATATCCACCACTTGGATCACCCTATTCCTTGCTTTGATCACTCTGCCCTATGGGGTCATGGCAACCCCACTGCACTGATCCATAGCCACTAGTCCTTGCTATGTCCACTCTGCCCTATGAAGTCATGGCGACCCCACTGCACTGGCTCATATCCATGTTACGATCACTCTGCCCCATGGAGTAATAACTACCCCACTACACTGATACGTAGCCTAACATCCGTCTTGGTGGTGAACCAAAGCTATGCATCTCAGGTTTTGGTCTCCTCCGGATCGGTTCGGTTCTTCACTTCACTTTGCTTCAGATCGTGCTCCTTGAAGTAGTCCTGTTTATGATCATCCACATCGGGTCGGTTCGTGTTCCCTCCTTCGGATCGGGTCATGGTTCCCCAGCCGGATCGGGTCGGGTGCATCCTTCCAGGCCTTTGCTTCATGATGAGTATCCGGGTCGGAGCTTCTAGTTTGTGGTTGGCACTTCGGTTTGGCTCGTGGCATGTAGACCACGAGTGGGTCGGGTCGGAGATCTTTAGATACGAGCGGTTCGAATCGTGTGGCTCTCCAAGTGAGCGGGTCGGAAGAGTGTTCTGGTTCGGTCTCCTTTTCCAAGTTCGGGATAGTAAATTGGGTCGTTTCGGTTATGATCTCCCCATTCCCCTGATTGGCTCGTGATGCAACAGTTTGGGGAAAGCGGTTCGTTTCGTGCTTCCCAATCCGATCTGATTCGGTTCGGTTATTTCTTGCACTTCTTTCCAGCGATTGTTTTACGCCATCCGACGGCGTTTTCGACCAATCTAACTTTTCTAATCAATCACAAAGCATACCATACAGTCATAGCAATATATAAAATTGGCCACTAACACAAAACAACAACTTGATAGGTTAAAATGGATCAAACATAGCCAAAACCCCATATTTTCCCTTAATCATGTTCAAGCAAGCCTAATGACAGGATTAGCAAAACTTAATCAAATAAACCCTAATTTCTAACAGAGGCCTAAAACAATATTTCAAAATTTATAAATATTTTTCGAGAATTTAATCATGCTTAAATTCGTTAATTAACACTAATCACCTTAATTAGCTGTAATTAGTGCAAAAACAATGCTAATCACTCACCTTATCCAAAATAAAATACCAAATCTGAAATTTTCCTCTGTTTGGCGCTGTTTTCAAGGCTACGCAGCAGCTCCAACCTAGATTTGGGGTTGATTTGCCTTGATTTGATGTTGCTAAGCGTAATCCTTGATTAGAGAGCTATTTGGGATGAAATTAGAAGGTGGAGGCCATTATAAGGGTTTCTAGGAGGTAAATGGCAGCTAGAAAACTGAAATGGAATGAATACCTAACTCATTTCAGCCTCCCCATAACCCTAATCCCGAAATGGGTTATGGGCCCATTCACTAATCAACTTATTTGGCCCAGTTAAGCAGTTTTTCACCTTCTAAACTTTATTTCAGCCATATCTCCCAAACGGTAAGTCCGTTTTTCACGTATGACCACTCTATGGAAAGGTAAACCATCATCTAAATCAAATGGAAGTGGTTTCAGGTCAAAACTCCTTTCCAATCCAAAGTTATGGCCGAAACAAGATCAGCTAGGGGTAAAACGGTCATTTAAAAATCGGAAAAAATCAAGAACATGGGAAATGACCCCAATAGTCGTTCCCCAAAGTTACATGACCATACGACTTCACATGAGAAAGAAATAAATATTCTACGATCCCTTGATGCGTAGAATGCTGGTCGTTACAGTCCGGTTTGTAAATGAATATTTATTCAATTCATATACACGTTAAAAATTATATTTTTAACAATAAAATATTTTATTCAATACATGTATATTTCATTTTCCGTTTCACATAACAAACCAAATCTACACAAACAAATCAATCCAAACACACAACCAAATAAGTTGTCCATAGTCTGTGGACGACGGGAGCAGTTCATATATGCAGTTATAAAATAAATAACTGTACAATAAATTATAGTGAGGAGTTCTCACCTTGGGTTTCCACTCCTCTAGTTTTATTTTTGAATTTCAGAACAATCTAGATTTGCCCCCTTTTTTTCAAACGCAATCTTTTCCCGCTGTTCATAGTAAAGATCACATTTTTAATATGATGTTCATTTGTTTAAAAATCATATTTTTAATCAACGATATTTATATTTTAAAAATCACATTTTTATTTGGAAACCATTTTTATAAAAACCATAGTTTTACTCTAAATCAATTCTATAAAAATCATATTTTTATTTCAAAACCATACGTATAAAAATCGTATTTTTATCTCGCTTTCTATATATAAAAATCGTAATTTTATCTCTCTTTCATATATATAAAAATCGTATTTTTATCTCGTTGAAAACATTATAAAAACCAAATCTTTATAGCGATTAAAAATCTAATCTTTACTATGATAAAAACCAAAACTATTTATCATTCAAAACCAAACCTTTTGATCATATAAAAATCAAAACTTTTTAAACAACAAAAATCAGTTTTAACTGAAGAAAATAAATAAAATCCCAAAATTAAAAACTTACATTGACCGTTGAAGGAGGGTGGCTGCTGGCGATCACTGGAGGTGGCAGGGCGTCGGAGAGGCGGTTTCAGGGCAGGGCACGGGCTAGGAGGGACGGCTGTTGCTGCCTTTGGGTTGCGGGGGAGTTTTGGGGGTTTATTGCGTCGGAGGGGGGGTGAGTTAGAGGAGAGAGAGCGTGAGCGGAGGGGGGTACGGGTCCGGCAATGGCGGCGGCGGTAGACTGGTGGGAGGGCGCTTCGATTTTGTTTTTTTTTCTTTTATTTTTATTTCGAAGACGTGGTTTGACTGAGAGGAAGAGAGAAGGGGTGTGGGGAATATATAATATATATATATATATATATATTAATTATTTATTTGTTTAATTAATTCCATAAAGTAACTTTTTGTTTTGAACTCCAAATCGAACCCACCGACTATCGTCCCTAGCTAATTACCCCCATTCTAAACCCAATGGGATATGTCTGGTAAACCAATTCGACCATTCTGATCAGTTTTCAATGAAATTAAAATATAAATCTGTATATTGAATTTGAACGCACATTTCAATTTACCGGGGCCACATACGGACTCCAAAAATTCCAGAAAAATAAATATGGCTATGTTTTGATGATACGGTCCTAATAGAACTAATTTTGTTGAATTTGGAGACCGTTTGCGGTCATTATCCAGTCGATTAAATTCAAACTGAAATGATCAAACACGTTTAAATTCACCACGCTCACATATTGATTCCAAAAATTATAAAAATTGGAATCAAGCAATAATTTGACATTCCGGATCCAACAAAAGTGGTGTCGTCAAAAACGGAGGTCGTTTGCGAAATCGCTATTTATAAGAGCGATAATTCCATAGCGACTATTCTGAATTTTCAACTGGGCATAACTTTTTATTCCCGCTATGAAATTTCAATTTTTTGGATTCGTTGGAAAGATATTTTCAAATAGATTCTAATATTTCTGGTTTCACTAAAATCTAGTTTATTTTGAATCCTGTACATTCATTTGAAATTGAAATTTCAAACTACCACGACATTTTCAATTCCTTTATAATAAAAATAAATATTTATATTCTAATTTCGATTCAAATAAATATATACGTTAAAAATTCTATTCAAAATAAATTTCTTGTCGTTATTATTTAAAATAATTCATTTTAAATATTCAAAATTCATTAAAATTGCTAAAATAAAAATTTTAAATTGGTTCTGATTTTCTGGGTTGTTACAACAATTTTAACAATTCTATGATTCACATGTTACAATAAAAAGATAATTTTTATTGTATAACAATTTTAACAATTCTATGATTTATATATACAATAAAAAGGATATTTTTATTGTATAACAATTTTAACAATTTCTATGATTTATATATGCAATAAAAACGATATTTTTATTGTATAAACAATCCTGACAATTTTTACTACCTAGTTCAATCCAATATATCATGACAACCAAAACCAACCAATTCAAATCTCGTACAATACATATATAAATTTTAACAGCGTATATATATACAAATTTCACATCGCAATAAATTAATTTTAATTTTAAATTAGAGATCTCACATTGATTTTACTCCTTCAAAAATTGTAGAGAGCTCCATTTCCGTTCATGTCTGTTCCATGTTGTAGTATTCGCTGTTGCGAATCCAACGCAATTGATATCGTTCCATTCCGACCTCGTATGGAGAAGATATGACATTTTATATATTGGATAACATTAACAATTAGTTAATTAATAATTAATTTATAATTAAAAGTAATTACCCCTAAAAAAATGCAGCCTCTTCCTTCATCTTCTATATCGTATACTCCAGTACACGAGAAACCCATTGCGCAAAAACCACCGTGCCCTAGGGCTGATAATCGCTCCCCAACCGGACCCATAACCGTCGATCAGGAATATCCATCGGAACCACTTCCTTCATCTCTTCCATCAGCAGAAACCGCTCGGGTTTCGAACCCCAATCCTACGCCCAAAACCCGTTCGATCGCAGCACTTTTATGCTCAAAATTCTCCCAGCTCTTCATACAAAAACTGATCGTAGGGGTACGGATTCGAAGAGCTAAAATAGTACTTAAATTTTTGCTTTGGATTTAAGTTTCATTTCTCAACGATTTGGTAGAAATTAGAGAATTTGTTTCGGATGACTTAGGCCGTTAATTCATGGGTGGCGGCTGGCTTCGAATAAGGTCTAGGGTTTTGGGATAAGGGGTATTTAAATAATAATATTATTTAATTCTCTAATTCTCAAAAAAGCCCGTCAACTCATACTAACTCCAAATTAAGCCCAACGACTGTCGCCTCTAGCCAAATACCCCTATTTCGGACAAAATGGAATATGTTTTTTAAGCCAATTCTATTATTTTGATCCATTTTTCTCTAAATTAAAATATAAATCAATATATATTAAATTTGAACATTCATTTTAATTTACTGGGGCCAGATACTGACTCCAAAAATTCTAGAAAAAATAATCTAGCTATGTTTTGACGATACGGTCTTAACAAAACTAATTTCGTCGAATTTGGAGACCGTTTGAAAAATGGCCAATTTTTGGTCGATCCAATTTGACTGAAATTGACAAAGCACATTTAAATTTACCACGCTCACATATTGAATCCAAAAATTATGAAAATTGGAAACTAACAATAATTTGATATTTCGGATCCAACAAAAGTGGTTTCATGGAAAACGGAGGTCGCTTGCAAAATGCCTATTTTTAAGGGCTATATATTATATTAAAATATATATAAATTCCACAACGACTATTTTGAATTTTAAACTGGACATAACTTTCAATTTATATTATGAAATCTCAGTTTCTTACATTTATTAGAAAGATATTGTTAAACAGATTCAATATTTCCGGTTTTACTGAAATCCGATTTATTTTGAATTCTGTACGTTCAGTTGAAATTTAAAATTGAATTTTCAAACTGCCATGCCATTTCAAACTCCTTTAATAATTAAATTAAATTATTGCTTTCTAACTTCGATTAAAATAAATTTTTAGTCGTTATTATTTAAAATACATCATTTTAAATATTCAAAATCCATTAAAATTGCTAAAATAAAAATTTAAAATTGGTTCTGAAATACTGGGTTGTTACAATCTCCCCCACTTAAAATCTTTTCTTCCTCGAAAAGGAATGGAGCTGAAAGTCATTTAACTAAACAACTCAACTTTCATTCTTTTATTGGTTTTCATAATTTTATCAGTTGAACTAATAATCACACAACAAAATCATCAATCAATTAGTTGATTAGCTTCTCAAATATATATAACTTCTATATATTCAAAAATCATATTTTCTAAGATCGGATTATATATATAATCACAAATACGTTAATTATAAACTTGTCACTCTCAACTCATTCTAGGGCATTTCTAACCCCGTCTCTAACGAGTTTTCTCATTCTAGGATACTACTGATCTTATCTAATGAGTATTCTTTTATAGGATATTTCTAATCCTACCTCTAATTAGTCTTTTTTCCAGTTCTAATGAGTTGTACCCCAAAGATTTGAGTTAACCAAAGCTCTGATACCATATGAGTGACCCGAAATTCCCTGTCCTTCGAATCGACCGTAAGGGCCTAACCGAAAGTCGGGAATCATCGGTTTGCTAACTATGGGCGCACAACACATCAGAACAACAGACGACTTTTATAAACATCATAATAATGTTACATCAGAGTATAGAATATCAGAGTGCATCGAAAAATAATAATACAGCGGAAGATTAATTTACAATAAATGTAATACAATGCAGCGGAAGATTAATTTACAATAAATGTAACACAATGCAGCGGAAATAAACTAACACAGCGGAAGACTATCAATGCTCTGGACACGGCTTTAAGCTTCGATCCAGAATCCTGCTCAATAAATAATTATTTTCAAAAAATGCCACTCGACTGCTCGTGTGAAAATAAGGGCACCCGAGTTTGCAAGTGAAAACAAACTACGAGTCAGTCATCGGACTGGTATTAGAAATCTCACTTAACTCATCTAACAATAAGGCTAATCACATGACCACGCCGCTAGTGCGGAACGGGTTTAGTCCATTGGATTTCCAATGCATAAAATAAGTAAATCTTTTAAAACAACGTAATGCTTTTTGGAAAAATGAAACCATTATAAGACTCAAGTCCCATCACACAATGCAACGCAAACCGGAGGATAGAGTTTTACCTTATAATGATCAACCATGATTGATACGTATAAAACTTGATATTATTATTGGTGTCTAGTCAGTTTAAAACATTTTCAAAATAAATGTATCAATCCTAGATAGCATAACTACCATATACTATGTCGCCATATATAGGTTTACAATCAAATTCGTATTGTCGTATTGGAAATTGGGTTTCCATCATTAGTCGAGGCTAGGAATTATCCGCACCGATTCGAGACACTCTAGGAAATGCCTCAGGACTTGGAGGTTGGCGAACCCTTGGATATTCAGGGCCGGTCCACAAATACTTTAGTGGATTGGTTATGCCTGAACACGTGTTTCCCGGTCCTGTCATACCTATCATTTGGCCAGTAGCGACCAATATACCGAGGGCCCTCACAATCCATCATTCACTTAAGTAAAAATGTCTGGGCTCCATACCGCGACACCACTTCTAGCTAGAAAGAAACGCATGCACTCCCTGCAATCACGATCCCGTTTTTGACTCATACCGGGGTGTGAGGTTCGCGAAGTAATGTTATACACAAAGCTATGCTAATTAAGGCTATGCATTGATCGTCAACCACAAGGCTCTGCTTTTCAACAAAAGCCTTAATAATTTGCATCTTGGCATGCCATGTTGACAATCCACGCCACGCGACTGATGTCTATTAATACGGACTTCGCTCGGATGTCCCAAGGAAGGGTGTTGTAACGATACGGATTTCGCTCGGACTTGATCGATCGCTAAATCGACCAAGACCGTTCGAATTCTGCATACGCTAACTCTAGGCATACAACACATCAGAACAAACAACAGATGATTTTTATAAACATCATAATAATGTTACATCAAAGTACAAAATATATCAGATTACATCGAAATATAATACAGCGGAAGATTAATTTACAATAAATGTAATCAATGCAGCGGAACCAATAAACTAACACATCAGAAGACTATCAATGCTCTGGACACATCTTTAAGCTTCGATCCAGAATCCTGCTCAATAAATAAATATCTACAAAAACAAGCCACTCGACTGCCCGTGTGGAAAATATGCGCACCCGAGTTTGCAAGTGAAACAAACTACGAGTCAGTCATGGGACTGGTATGAGAAATCTTACTTAACTTATCTAATAATAAGGCTAATCACAGGACCACGCCTCTAACGCAGAACGGGTTTATTCCATTGGATTTCCTGTGCATAAAATAAGTAAATCTTTTAAAACAACGCTATGCTTTTTAGAAAAATGAAACCATTATAAGTCTCAAGTCCCATCACACAATGCTACGCAAACCGGAGGATAGAGTTTTACCTTTTAATGGTCAAACATGATTGATACGTATAAAACTTGATATTATTATTAGTGTCTAGTCAGTTTAAAACATTTTCAAAGTAAATGTATCAATCCTAGACGGCATAGCAACCATATACTATGTCGTTGTATATAGGTTTACAATCAGATACGTAATGTCGTATTGGAAATTGAGTTTCCATCATGAGTCAAGACTAGGGATGGTCTCCTTACCAATTCGAGACTCTCTAGCAAATGTCTCAAGGCTCGGACGCTGGCGAACCCTCAGATCCTATAGGGCCATTCCATAAATACTTTAGTGGATTAGTTATGCCTGAACACACGTTTCCCGGTCCTATTGGACCTATCACTTGGCCTGTAGCGACCAATATCTGAGGCGCCTCATTCCATCATCCACATAAATAAAAATGTCTGGGCTCCATACCATGACACCACTTCTAGCTAGAAAGAAACGTCGTGCACTCCCTGCATTCCCTTATCCCATTTCTGACTCTTACCTGGGTGTGAGGCACACGAAGTTACGCTATACACAAAGCTATGCTAATTAAAGCTGTACTTTGATCATCAACCACAAGGCTCTGCTTTTCAACAAAAGCCTTGATCATTTGCATCTTAGCATGCCACATTGACAATTCACGCCATGTAACTGAGGTCTATCAATATATAACCTCTATGCTCGTACGTCTCAGAGAAGGGTGTTAAGAAAGAGAATAAATTCTCTGCCACCAAGCAGATATGTATTTAATAGAAATCAGTTAACACAGAACGAAATCCAATGTCAGACACACATCCATTTACAAGTCCTTTCTGGGTTTGAACGAAACCGGAGACACATTATTCCTCGTCTCGTATGTCCAATACGGAAGAGAGGTTCTCGCATATCCGGACAATCAAAAAATATGTCCGTACAACTACCACTTTAACCCTTTACTGGGAGCTAACTAATGCAGGGCATCAATAGTCGTCCATTCGATGTGAAGATCGCCGATCTTCAACCACCGTCTTCAATGTCTTTGACTTTAAATCATCGTATAATTATTGGAAATGAGATTTAACTCGGTCTTTTCAAATAATTCTCGAATATATATAATTCGAATCATTTCATATCGTTAATATTATTTTATAACAATTTATCGCTATTTTTATTTATATTAAAATAGCCCATTTAATTCAAACGACGTTTCAGGTCGTTACGTGGCCCTGGCGCTGTTTTTATCCAAATTTGAATTACACATTTCTCAACATCTAACCGTTGGATCTTAACGAATTTAATATCGTTGGAAAGATTTTTCCAAAGCAAACCTAACGGTTCCAGTTTGGGGGAAATCCGACGGGCGGATCTTTTGGTATAATCGTTTAAAGTTACAGTTCCGAAACACGAACTACCGCGCGCGATTCGTTAATTTATATTTATATTTATATATTATATATATAAATATAAATCATTCGACGATTTCACTAACATGTTAAAAGTGATGTTTTCAACAAACAAAACATATATTAACATATAAACATTTTCCTATTTTGCTAACATGTTAATGACAAGTTCCATTTTAATATGTCATTCTTTTTAACCTAAATGAACATGTAAAATGTAACATTTTTAATAAAACTAAATATACATTAAAAATGTCCTTTTTAATCACTAAATAATTTCTAATGAACATGTCATTTTTAATAGTGAATCATTTTTAATGAGACTAATTTTACATTAAAAATTTATCATTTTTAATGTTTCAATAATTTTCCCTAAATACGTTTTATTTTTAATAATGAATCTAAATATACATTAAAAATTATCATTTATAATGTTTCAACATTTTACCCCAAACATGATTCTTTTAATAATGAATCTAAATGTACATTAAAAATATCATTCTTAATGTTTTCAACAAATTTTCCTAAATATGATTCTTTTTATAATGAATCAACATATACATTAAAAATATCATTGTTAATGTTTCAACAGATTTTCCTAAATATGATTCTTTTTAATGTTTAATAATTTTGACAATTCCTATGTTCACATATACAATAAAAAGATAATTTTATTGTATAAACAAACCTATCATTAATATGTACAACAAAAAGAATATTTTTATTGTATGGACATTTCTAACAAATTCAATGTTTACATATTCAATAAATGGATAATTTTATTGCATGAACATTTCCATGATTTACATGCTACATTAAAAAGCATAATTTTTATTGCATAACAAGTTCCAACAATTCCAGTATTAACATGCAAAATAAAAAGAATATTTTTATTATTTATCAAATTCCAACAATTCCTACATTTCATATGTATGCAATAAAAGGTATTTTATTGTATACATAATTTCTACCTTTCATATGTATAAATAAAAAGAATATTTATTGTCTACATATTTTATATCTTTCATATGCATAAATAAATATAATATTTTATTGTCTACATATTTTCTATCTTTCATATGTATAAATAAAAAGAATATTTTATTGTCTACATATTTTATATGTTTCATATATATAAATAAAAAGAATATTTTATTGTCTACATATTTTCTATGTTTAACATGACAAATAAAAAAGAAGAATTTTTATTGTCTACAATTCCTATTTCATATATGTACAAATAAAAAGAGAGTTTTTATTTTCATCAATTCCTATGTTCATATATGATATGTTCATATAAGACAAATAAAAAGAGAATTTTTATTTTTAATAACTCCTATGTTCATATAAGACAAATAAAAAGAGAATTTTTATTTTTAATAACTCCTATGTTCATATATGACAAATAAAAAGAGAATTTTTATTTTCAACAATTCCTATGTTCATATATGAGAAATAAAAAGGAAAATTTTATTTTCAACAATTCCTATGTTCATATATGACAAATAAAAAGAGAATTTTTATTTTCAAAAATTCCTACTTTCATATATGACAAATAAAAAGAGAATTTTTATTTTCAACAATTCCTATGTTCATATATGACAAATAAAAAGAGAATTTTTATTTTCAACAATTTCTTTGTTCATATGACAAATAAAAAGAAGAGAATTTTTATTACAACAATTTCTATGTTCATATGACAAATAAAAAGAAGAGAATTTTTATTTACAACAAATTTTACCAATTCTATTATTAACATATACAATAAAAAGAACATTTTTATTGTATAAGAATTTCTAACCATTCCATTATATCAAATTAAATCCAATGGATCACCACAAACAACATCAACCAATTCAAATCTCGTCCACACCAATAGGAATTTTTACAACGTATAAAAATAAATTTCTCAATGCAATAACGATTAATTTTAATTTAAATAAGAGATCTCACACATAAGCTAAAAATAATATTTTTAGCAAAAAAATATTTATAATGATTAAATACTGATAAAATCATGGCAGTTTATATTAAATAAATAACTGTACTAGAGAATTTAGTGAGAGAGTTCTCACCTTGATCGGTTAAAGGAATTGTTTATATAACGATTGTTTTTAATTGAATTAAACCGCGTGTTTTTAATTCAATCAAAATTTCCAACTGCTCATGTTTTCATTCTGGTTTACCCCATGTTGTAGTGCTTGTCTAGAGGATTCCAACGCAACAGATTTCGTTCCATTTTGGTATGGTATGGAAAAGTTATGGTATTTTAATCGTCAAGTGATTAAATACGAAATTAACTAATTTAATTTTAATTACATCACTAATTAAGGGATTAACCCCTTTCTTTATCTTCTCCATTCCAATCCTTCTGTAGTCAAACGAAACCCAACGCACGCCAGGAACCCTTCACCACCAGTAACAACCCGGAAAATCTGAACCAGTTTAAAAATTTAAAATTGGCTATTTTAGTGGATTTTAAATATTTAAAATAAATATTTTAAATAATAACGACGAAAAGTATGTTTGAATCGATGTTTGAAAATAAATATAATTATTTTAAATTGTAAACAAGGCCTGAAATGGCGCGGTAGTTTCAAAATTTGAATTCAAACTTTGACTGACTGTACCGGTGTAGAATAAAATGGATTTTAGTGAAACCAAAAATATTTAAATCTGTTGAAGAATATCTTTCTAACGAATCTGAAAAATAGAAGTTTTATAGCAGAAATCAAAAGTTACGGGCAAATGAATTTTCAGAAAGGTCGCTATAGAGAATATATAGCCCATGAAAATAGACATTTTGCAAACGACCTCAGATTTCGACGAAACCACTTTTGTTGGATCCGGGATGTCAAATTATGGCTAGGTTTCAAATTCCATAATTTTTGAAGTTAATGTGTGAGCGTGGTGAAGGAAAATGTGTTTTGTCAGTTTTAATTAAATTGGATCAACCAGAAAATGGCCATTTTTCAAACGGTCAGAATTCGATGAAACTAGTTTTGTTGGGACCGTATCATCAAAACATAGCTAGATATATTTTTCGGGAATTTTTAGAATCAGTATGTAGCCCGGGCAAATTGAAATGTACGTTGAAATCAAATATTGAATGTTTTATATTTTAATTTGAAGGAAAACTGACTGAAACCTTCGAATGGGCCTTCGAAACATATCCCATTGTGTTCGTAATGGGGGTATTTATCTAGGGACGATAGTCATTGGGTTTGGATTTGATTTCATATGAGATAAGGGGTATTTTAGAATTTTAAAAATATATAAATAAAATAAAAAGATCTGATTTACCAGTCATTCCTTTCTCTCCTCTCTTTTCTCTCTCCCCGATCGCGATTAACAGCGGATGCTTCTTCTTCCTTCTCTCCTTTTTTTCTTCAAATCCACTCAATAAAAACCCATGGTCCTTTGGAGAATTTTGTACTGCTCCTCACGATCTTCACATCCATATAAAGGTTGGATTTTTTCATGGCGTGTAGCGTTCGAATCGAGCTCAGGAAGTCCCGAACTTCAAACTGCCGCCACCGCTACCTTGGTGCATCGAACTGGACCCCACCACCGCACGCGAGTGCGTGACTCCTCCCTCTTCGACGTGGCATTGGCCAATCCTCCTATAGCGCAGCGGATTGGAAGATAAATGCAAGCCTAGTTTTGAACGATTATTGAGAGGTAATGGCTGTTTTAATTTTAAACTGTTTAATAGCACTTTAAAGCGCTACGGTTTTTGATTTCACAATAAAAATCATATCGTTTTTGCTATGTGGTCGAAATTCAGTGAAACAAGAGGCGCCGGGACCGTGAGGACGTCTTCTACATTTTAGAAGAGACCGCGTATTTTTCTAAGCCTTCAACAATTTTTGGCGGAGTGGAACCCAATGTGAGATTTCTAAATTATAAACGATATGAAAATGACGATGTATAAATTATATAGTCGATGTATGAGATATATAAGCGGTGTACACCTCATTTATAAACGTTGTATAAGTTGTACGTTCGATGTATAAGTTATATATGCATTGTAAAAATTATATATGTGTTGAAATGAATTGAAATATATTTATATACTCCCCTCGTCCACAGACCATGGATGATATATATTGGTTGTGATATTGTTTGGATATTGGTTGATGTGAAATTTGGTGAATAATGTGAATGGTTGATAGAATTGTTTGTGGTTGAAAATGATTGACTATGGTTGAAATATACCCATTTGTGGTTGAAAATAAAATTAGAATTGCTTGTGGAAATGAAAAATAAACATGCTCGTTTGCGTACGAATTAGATGCATCGAATCCCCATTGTCAAAAACCGCAAGGTTTTAAGGTAGAGCGAGGAGCCGTACATCGATACGGTCCCGGTTTTAACTACCCTGCCGTAATGCTACCGGAATTTTCTGAAATCTTTCTGTGTTTGATTTATTTTCATGTGTTGAAACTATATTCATGTGTTGAACAGAAATTCATGTGTTGAATAATAATCGTGTTTTGAAATAAATTGTTTTACAATAAAAATCACATTTTTATCATCTATTTGAAGTATATAAAATAATTGTGTTTTGAAATAAATTGCTTTATAATAAAAATCACATTTTTATCATCTATTTGAAGTATATAAATTAATCGTGTTTTGAAATAAATTGTTTTATAATAAAAATCACATTTTTATCATCTATTTGAAGTATATAAAATAATTGTGTTTTGAAATAAATTGTTTTATAATAAAAATAGAGATGTGTCGAAATAAATACCTGTTGGATAAAAATATCATTTTTATCAAATGTATGAAATGAATATGGCTTTGTAATCGAAGAATGAATTATAGTTATATATATATATAATTAAAATAAATTGAATAACGAAGCTGCAGTTCGTATTTTGAAACCGTGATTTCAAACGATTATTACGGGAGATCCGACCATCGGATTTTCCTGAAACCACAACCATTGGGTTCGCTTTGGAAATATCTTCCCAACGACACCAACTTTGTGAAAATCCAACGGTTGGATTGTCTGGAATGTTAAATTCAAATCTGAAGAAAAACAGCGCCAGAATCGATTATATTTATATACATATAAATATAATTAAATTAAATCGAATAACGACGCTGCAGTTCGAAATTTGAAATCGAAACTTTAAATGATTGTACCGGGAGATCCGACCGTCGGATTTTCCCAAAACTGAAACCGTTGGATTCGTTTTGAAAAGATCTTTCTAATGATATAAAATTTGTGAAGATCCAACGATTAGATTTTTAGATATGTGTAAATCAAATCTGAAGAAAAACAGCGCCACGACCGCGTTATGGCATGAAGCGTCGTTTGAATGAATTGGCTATTTTTAAATAAATAAAAATAGCGATAAATCGTGATAAAATATTATAAACGATATGGAATGAAAATAAACTGAATTTACTCGGTTTATTGGATATTTGATGGTTGAATGTGTTTGGCATGAGAACTACATTAAAGAACAGAATTATTGATGTCGAATAATTTAACCATTGAAATGAATTGATTTGAAATTCTAAATATACGTGAATAATTTGAAAATGCCAAGTTAATTCTCATTTCAAAAAATTGATCGACGATTGAAAGTCGAAGATATGAAGACAGTGCAAGACCGATGATCTTCACGTCGAATGGAGGGGTGCTACTGATGCTCATGATAGGAGTAGCTACCTTGAAGGGGTTGAAGTAGTAGCCGTCCGGACTTACATGTTGATTGTACGGATGTGCGAGGAATAAAGACCCTCCGGTTTCGTTCAGACCTAGAACGGACTTGTAAATAGACTGTGTGTCTGACATTGGATTTCATTCTATGTGATTGATAGCCAACAGTTACATGGCGTGAATTGCCTGTGTGGCATGCTGAGATGCAGTGATCAAAGCTTTTGTTGAAAAGCAGAGCTTTGTGGTTGATGATCAATGCATGGTTTTGAATAGCTAGCTTTGTGTTTAGCGTTGTTTCGCGATCCTCACACCCAGGTATGAACTAGAAACGGGAGAAGGACATCATGGAGAACATGCATTTCCTTCTAACTAGGATTGGTGTCAGTGTTTTACACGGCCTGACATTTTACTTATGTGGATGATGGAAAGCGAGGCCTTGGTTAGTTGGGCCTCTTCGGAGCCGATGATTTGGTCGAATATGACCAGTGACGCCCCATAGGGCGGGGAAACGCAGTGTGCAGGGTTTAAGTTTAATCCACATCGAGTGGATCGGCCCTGACGATCCAAGGCTTGGCTGATTACTTTCCTGAGGGGCGGGGTAGAGCGTCTCGAAGCGGTGAGGACGATCCCTGGCCTCGGTTCATGACGGAAATCAAATTTTCAAATATGACATCGTGCGGTTTTGATTATATATATATATATGGCGACATGATATATGATACCCATGCCATCTATGATTGATAGTTATGATTCAAATTGTTTTTGAAACATATAAACACTAGCAATAATATCAAATGATTTGTTTTGCACGTATCAAGCATATTTTGGCCATTATAAGGTAAAACTCTATCCTCCGGTTTTTGTTGCATTGTGTGATGGGACCTGAGTCTTATAATGGCTTCATTTTTATAAAAAGCATTGCGATGTTAAAAAGATTTACTTGTTTTAAAGCACTGGCAATCACTAGAGTAAACCAGTTCTGCGAAAGTGGCATGATCCTGTGATTGGCCATATTGTAAAGTATGTTAAGGAGATTTCTCATACCAGTCCCATGACTGACTCGTAGTTTGTTTCACTTGCAAACTCGAGTGCCCCTATTTCTACACTGGCAGTCTTGTATTCAAGTTTTAGGCAAGCTCTTTCTGGATAGCTGGAGCTGAAGATGGATTCTATCATTTATCTCTTTTTATGCTGTTCGGCTCCTATTGTACATATTATGTTGTTTTCCACTATAGACATTTATGTATAGCTGAACTGTATTTGTACTAAGTATGATCCTATACACTGTGTAACTCTGATGTTTATATTTATTCAGTATATTCTGTTGTGCATTGTAACGGCCCAGATTTTTTTTGACCATTTAGTTTAATATTTAAAAATGTTTTTATTGTTTTGGAATTTTAAATGGTTTAATTTCAATAATTTTGAATATTTTATTTTATTCCGAAATGGTAGAAATTTAGTGGATCTGCAATATAATGTGAACTGGCAGTATAAAAGGATAAATTTTTAATTTAAAATAGTACGTTTACAAAGGATGTAGTAGCTAACGAACTCGGATTTCGATGAAATCAGTTTCATTAAATCTGAAATGATGAAATTAGGTAACCAACCAAGTTACGTCAAAAATGACATCCGTATGTGGAAAAGAAAAAATAAAAGGCCAAAATTTGAACTAAATTTTGATGGTAATTGAAATTTGCTAATGCTAACGGCAAAACTGGAACCTGAGACCTATCCA
Source organism: Allium sativum (assembly GCA_030737875.1). Lineage (NCBI taxonomy): Eukaryota > Viridiplantae > Streptophyta > Magnoliopsida > Asparagales > Amaryllidaceae > Allium > Allium sativum. The sequence goes on along the minus strand of CM060924.1, from coordinate 935,868,555 downwards.
GGAAAATTCTAAACATAGGATATTAGCTATATATGAAATCTGGAAAAATCCTATAACGGATATAGAAAGTTATTAAGGAAACAAAATTTAAATAAATTATTTGAAAATCTAAACGAACTCCGATTTTTTATTTGAATACATAGGATTGAAGTACGTTAAAAACCGGACCAGATGGTGGAAGAATTTCTGAAATCCGTTATCGTTTGATACTCCAACATGAGACCGGAAGGTGTTGAAACTAACACAAAACACTATTTTGAATTTGAATTTAAATTATTTGAAAGTTCAAACAAATTCAAAATTGATATATTTTTATATAGTATTGAAGAGGAAGAAAAATTGAACAACATGGTTGAAAAAGATTTTGGATAAGGTATCAATAAGTAAGTCAAATTAACGTCCGAATAGGGTTGAGAAAACACACTTTACTATTCATAAATTATTAAATTTATTTATAATTTAATTAATTTAAGGATTAATCCTAGCCATCCATTTTCGACCGTTAGATTCGCGCCACCTCAGCAATCCATGTGACTCCTTCGGCTATAAATAGCGCCCCCCCCCCCCCTTCATTTTAAACTCACTCCTCCTCCTCCTCTTTCAAGCTTTGGCAATGGCAGAAATAATAATAAAATATTAGGAAATAGGGAAAAGGAAAGGAAGGGAGAAAGGAGGGCAAGACGGGGAGCTAGGGACTCTTAGGCAGAGGCTTGGGCTTCACGGGGTAAGTTTTTAAATAATATTTATTTATTTATTTATTTGTGTAATATATATATATTATAACTAAAATAGAATTTGTAAAAATAAATATCAGAACATTCTAAGGGTGACAGAGAGGATAGTGTCTAAGGCTTGAGTTTGGAAAATATAGTTTTCTGCTCTCCCTGGCTATCCCTAACTGATCCGACGGATGGGATGATCAATTTAAATTTAAATTTAAAATTTTATTTGAATTTAATTTGAATTTAAAACAGACCAGGGGCATTTTCGTAATTTTTAATCATAAACTTTAAAAGCTTATAATTTTTTTAAAACAAGTCGGATTTCCACGAAACAAGGACCGTTGGATTCTTATCGAAAAATACTTTAAAATGAGTGGAAGCAGATTTTTGATCCGGGTTAAAATTTTTAAGTTATAATTAAATGAATATTTTTAAATATTTTATTTGAAAATTAAATTTAACTAATATTAAAATGGTTTTTCAATTTTAAAAAAAAAATTGGATATGGCTAGAGATGGGAATGTAGGATTTTTTAGAAGGGCAGGGAAGGTAATTTGGCTAATAACGCAATTAGAAATTTATTAAGATAAAAATAATTTAATAATTTAATTAAATATATATTCATTTAAATTAGGTAAATATTGTAAATAGCATAACTTTTGCATACATTAACGAAATTTAACGAAACAGGATCCGTTGGGATCGTATGGACGAGCACTACGCAATGGAACTGACCGCAAGTGGATTGGAGCTCGTTTGGATTTATGGTGAAATTTAACGTCTGAACCAAATCAATGACCGATTATCGTTATTCAACGATAAAACGTCCAATGTGAGTAAATCTCACGAACTCTGAACACTTTATATTTTTATAAAGTATTTTTAGAATTGATAAATATTGATTGAATTGCTGAGTGTTGATTGTTTGGTTAAACTGCTAGTCAGCTGGTTGAAAATACCGATATAGTTATATATATCGTTAACCGATGTTGATTTTGTTTATCAGAATACCTCATATTGAAATGAAATTGATGTGAATTATATTGTGTAACATCCGTGGATGCAGGAAAACAGGTCGGAGGGATCCAACTGGATTCCTCAACATTTATTTACCGTTTTTCATATATTTTGTTATATGATGTGTTATATCATCTGTCGTTGAACCCGTGTGTTTGGATGATGATCAAACCTTTTGATTTGGTATTTTTATACCATAAATGATAACGGGAAGTGAAAAAGAGATTTTCAAAATATATTTTGAAAGTAAATTATTTATATAAAATCAATAGATTTTATATATAAAAGGAAAAGAGTTTCATAGAGGAAAATAATTATAGAATCAAAGAAATTGAGTAAAGGAAAATATTTGTGAAATCAAATATAAAGGAGAATATTTGAAACACCCCACCTCCGTTAGGGTCACTCTCAAAGGGAATGCCCTAATTTTGGTGGAGGTTTATAAGTATAAGTCACAGATATACAAGACAGATATAAGAACACATATTTTTGAACAGCGGAAAAACAACAACTTTTATTTCATTAAAAATACGTGTTACAACAACCATACCATAATTGTCTTACAATACTTCCAAAAACATAACATCTTCATAACTGTCTTGATTACATTATTTAAAGAAGCATAAACAATACTTAAACACAAATCATTCTATTCACATGGTTAATGCATAGACGATACTTAAACATGAATTATTTTATTCATATGATTATGGCATAAGCAGTACTTAAACATGAATTAGTCATATGATAATGGAATAAACTTAAACATGAATCATAGGTTCAACTTGAAATTAAGAATCTAACTAAATTAGATATCATTATTATTAGCACAGGGTCTTGACTAGAAATATAAGCCTATATTTTTATTTAGGCATAATATAAACTAATCGTGTTCATAAAATCACTACATGTTAACAAAAAGGTACTTACTTTTGTCACTAATACAAAAGTATGGTTCAACTAGAATTATCCCAACCTAATTCTTATATGAATCATGGTTTTCATTCTATTCATAGAATTATAGCATAAACATATCTAAACTTACATCTTGGTTTTTATTTTATCTATGTAAACTTGCAAGAGGAATGTAATTCTAATGTAACTTATGATAACAACATGAGCCTAAAAACATGTTTTTCAATTGGGCATAATAACGAACATAGTTTAGTCATGTTCATAAAATTAATACAAATTTACAAAGATGCGTGCTTTTGTCACTATCACAAAAATATGATTTTTATACTTGAACTATGATGCCAATTCCAACATAACTTCATATGAATCATAATACTTAGGTGAATCAAATTAGACTAAAGATGACCATAGAATTTTACATCATGTTGTCATAACAATAGATCATAGACTTGCATGAATTTCAAAATAAATTATTACACATATAGTTGTTACTTTCAACATGAATCATATACTTGCAATTATCAATGGGCGTTGTAAATAACTACCACAAACATGTAGTTTTCAGTATGAATCATATGCTTGCATGAGTCCCAATCAAAGTTCCACAACATGTGCTTGTCAACATAAACCATATACTTGTATGAATCAAACCATAGCATTGCCAAATCGTTTAGAATCAAAATAACATACAAATATAAGTCATTATCGCCACAATACCATTTCGTTTCCAACGCAAATCGCGTACTTGCAAATATCCAATCGTATACCATAATATTCCCAAATCGTTTTGCATCAAAGCAACATACAAATATAGATTATTATCGCCACAATTCCATTTCTTACATTACACAAATCAACACAATTATTTAATTCATATCGGAATAGCACTCTACTTACAGCGTATGGCGAATCTTCAATTCAGAAATCTGAATTCTGAATTTGGAGATGCTATCCTTTGTTGTAGGCGTTGCTTTGATTTGATTTACGTTGCTTTAAGCTTTGAATTATTCCTAATTGTCTCTCTATTTCCGACGGCTATCTTTAGTCTCTCCTCAGCAACATGACGGTCTCAGCTTCATTTTAGTTTGTGTGAATTAGGGTTAGTCTTAGGTCCTTTTTATAGAGTTTGTGAGTTGATTTAGACCGTCGATGAAGCTTGGTTCAATAATAGCCGTTCGTTTAAAGGAGAGACCAACCAGGAGCTGACACCTAGCCCTAGTGACAAGGCAAGGCTCAGAAAATCGACCAAACACAGACCTGGCCAGCCAGGACTTGACCAGACCTGACCAGCAGGTCATTTTTGACCTGGGCGCACTTGGCAGGTGCGCCAGGTCAAAAATGTACTGGCGCACTTCCCAAGTGCGCCAGTGCATTTTTGTTCTGGCGCACTTCCCAAGTGCGCCAGTGCATTCTGACCCGTTTTCCGGTTTTTCGCCCAACTTCGTTCGTCCATATCTTCTTCATACGATATCTGTTTTACGCAAACTCGGACTCTATCTCAAGCAGAATTCCGAGACGAACGCAATGGCGTATCCCGTTTCCCTTAATTCTCTGATTTGAAATTAGTTATACTTTAATTTATGAATTTCACAGTTATAAAATACACGGGGTGTTACATTCTCCCCCACTTAAAAGGATTTCGTCCCCGAAATCTTCAAGTTCCGGAAGAATGTACATCCTAACGTCCAAACATCCATCTACTCATCCATCAAACACGAGCATCCATTGTCCTTAAAAGACTTCTAATGCTTCATGATCATATGCGAAGTGTGTGTGTACATGTACTTATCTAATGCAAAATCAGGCGGTCTACTGATTCAGTTGACCTCCTTAATGCGAATTATGTAAGTGCCATGAATCCATTATGTATGCAAATTCTCCTATTTATGAATCTACATGAGTGCACAATCATTCATACACATGCAACATCCATATGACAACACATTAAAGTTCAACCATATACGAATGCAAACATATATGCATATGCAATATGAAGTGACTGAGCCGATCTAAAGCCTAGATTGTGTGTGTATATGCAACTACGAGCAACCACTAGCAATCACTTGCAACCACTTGCAACCATCATCCATAACATGTTTCAACTACATGTTTTCATCCAAAGAGTTTCTACCTAAAAGATAGGGTCGAGGAGATATACCTAAAAAAAAAGATAGATAAAAGCGCAACTTAAGGAAAAGGAAGGATCAAAGATGTACCCTCGAAAAGAAAAGGGTAGGCAGCGCGTATTCTAGCTTCAGTTTCCCAAGTTGCATCTTCCTCGGCGTCGCTCCACTGAACTTTGACGAGCTTGACTTCGCGGTTGCGTAGCTTCTTCACTTCTGTTCCTAATATGCGGGTTGGAACTTTCCTCACGGTCGCTTCGCGTTCCACTTCAGCTTGTTCTAGGATATTTGGCTCTACCACTTCAGCAGACTCATGTAGACATTTTCGGAGATGTGAAACATGAAAAACGTTGTGAACTCCGGCCGATCTTTCGGGTAGCTCTGATCTATAGGCCATTTTCCCAATTGTTCCTATCTAAAGGTATAGTCGAATGATAGAAGCAAGTAAAAACTTTGTGCCCATTAGGCAATGTCAAAACTGGAAATCTATGCCATATATATTGACTAGGAGAAGAATTCTCTAAGCATCAGCCCCGAAGACCGAAATCAACATCAGACTGACACCCAAAGAATTACTCAACCCAACCACTATATATGATTCTAGGAAACTAAGCATGATGGACTCCTTTTAGGTCACAAGGGAGTCCCTTCGTAAGACCAACCCGTATCCTATAAAACCCAAAAACTTTAGTCAAACCAACGAACACCCTCCAGCCCCAACATGTGTTACTAACAGATGAGTCATACTCCCTATGGGGTTTGCAACAGAAATTGGATTGAGAATGGGACCGAGAGGATATACACAAAAGATAGCATGCAAGTAAGCTCTACAGGAAGAGAGGGATCAAGGATATACTCTTAAGAAGAGATATGATGCACGAATCTAGTCTTCAATCTTCTAAGTCGCATTCCTTGAGCTTAACTCCATTATGCTTTGTCCGTCTTTAACTTCACAATTTCGTAGCTTCTTAATTTTTGTTTCCAAAATATGAGTTGGAACCTATTTCACTATTGCCTCTCGTTCCTCTTTCACTTACTCTACTTCTAGTATACTCAGCTCAAACATAACGGCGTACTCATGGTTTCATGCAAGCTCTCCAAAATTCACTAGTGAATTTTAGATCTCGTCCTCTCACTATCAGGTATTCCACGTAGCAGAACCATCCCTTGGAAATAAATGCCAGCCATGTTGCCAAATGTACTTACTAAGGTGATTCTCCACAACTCATGCATAAGCGAAATGAACCTTCTCCCTTAGTGGCGACACTACTGGAGCGCCCCATTCTGAAATGCTCCTTCTAATGAACCCCTTCTCTAGAAGCTTCTTTAATCTGTTTACTGAGCTCTTTCCTTTCTCATGGAGCCATGTGTCTAACGGGCGACACAACGGGCTTTGCATTATCTACAAGATGTATACGGAAGTCTATCTCCCGCTTCGGAGGCAAGCCCTTCACCTCTTCGAAGACATCCGGATATTCCCGGACCACTCTAATCGATTGCAAATTTTCAACGGAGGCATCTAGCGATTCAAGGTAACTAAGCATAACCGCATACGAGAGATTACAAGAAATTTCCAAAGTATTACCGAGCTGGGTTAGGAGCCTAACAACCCTTTTCTCACAATCAAGGATGGCCCCATTACTGGATAGCCAATCCATGCCCAGAATCAAACCATATCCCGAAAAGCCCAAAACAAAGGCACTACATTGAAATTCTATGCTTAGAATAGAAATTTTCAATCCCAAACAGATCATAGACAAATGAGCTGGGCCCCCAATTGGGTTTGAAACAATTAAGGGGTCCTCTACCATACTAGTTTTTAGGTGCAGAGATTCTACTAAAGCAGACGAGATAAAGGAGTGTGATGCGCCAGAGTCAAATAAAGTGCGAACGGGGTGATCATAAAGATGAACTACACTTCCTGCAGAAGTATTTATACCTCGTTTCTTTGGGCAGTCCTTAGCCATGTGGCCTGTTTCACCGCAAGAAAAGCACCCACCATTCATCTTGGCCTTCTTTTTCCGGCAATCTTTCACTAAGTGCCCCACTTTGCCACAGAATTTACACTTCCTCTTCTCTCGGGACTTGTTGTCTTTCCCGCCCTTCTCAAAGTCTGTCTTATCAGGGCAGTCTATGCTGATGTGTCCAGTCTCCCTACAATGAAAACATTCTCCTTGCTTTCTTTTCCTCTTTCTACAATCCTTGGCTATGTGCCCTTCCGTACCACAAAAATTGCATTTCCTTTTTTCCTGTTTCTTATTATTACTATTACGATCCTTTCTTGTTTGACTATTATTCGTCTTCCTACTCTGGGACTCTTCCGCTTGCTGGTTCACGTGGAGGAGGAGGAGTGAAAGCGTCAGCAGCTGCGGAGTAAGGTCTCCAGACATGCTGAAACAGAAAGGGTAGATTCAAAACGAAGGATAAGAGATAGTACCTATGGCTTTGGGGAGGGGACTTTGCCTTTTAAAATAAAATAATATTTTATCTTTTAAAAATGCTTCTTTAAATTTCCTTTTTGAAAATAAATTTTCAAAACTTTTTATCTTATCTGGTAAACCTATGCTCTGATACCAAGTGAAACACCCCACCTCCGTTAGGGTCACTCTCAAAGGGAATGCCCTAATTTTGGTGGAGGTTTATAAGTATAAGTCACAGATATACAAGACAGATATAAGAACACATATTTTTGAACAGCGGAAAAACAACAACTTTTATTTCATTAAAAATACGTGTTACAACAACCATACCATAATTGTCTTACAATACTTCCAAAAACATAACATCTTCATAACTGTCTTGATTACATTATTTAAAGAAGCATAAACAATACTTAAACATAAATCATTCTATTCACATGGTTAATGCATAGACGATACTTAAACATGAATTATTTTATTCATATGATTATGGCATAAGCAGTACTTAAACATGAATTAGTCATATGATAATGGCATAAACTTAAACATGAATCATAGGTTCAACTTGAAATTAAGAATCTAACTAAATTAGATATCATTATTATTAGCACAGGGTCTTGACTAGAAATATAAGCCTATATTTTTATTTAGGCATAATATAAACTAATCGTGTTCATAAAATCACTACATGTTAACAAAAAGGTACTTACTTTTGTCACTAATACAAAAGTATGGTTCAACTAGAATTATCCCAACCTAATTCTTATATGAATCATGGTTTTCATTCTATTCATAGAATTATAGCATAAACATATCTAAACTTACATCATGGTTTTTATTTTATCTATGTAAACTTGCAAGAGGAATGTAATTCTAATGTAATTCTAATGTAAATTATGATAACAACATGAGCCTAAAAACATGTTTTTCAATTGGGCATAATAACGAACATAGTTTAGTCATGTTCATAAAATTAATACAAATTTACAAAGATGCGTGCTTTTGTCACTATCACAAAAATATGATTTTTATACTTGAACTATGATGCCAATTCCAACATAACTTCATATGAATCATAATACTTAGGTGAATCAAATTACACTAAAGATGACCATAGAATTTTATATCATGTTGTCATAACAATAGATCATAGACTTGCATGAATTTCAAAATAAATTATTACACATATAGTTGTTACTTTCAACATGAATCATATACTTGCAATTACCAATGGGCGTTGTAAATAACTACCACAAACATGTAGTTTTCATATGAATCATATGCTTGCATGAGTCCCAATCAAAATTCCACAACATGTGGTTGTCAACATAAACCATATACTTGTATGAATCTAACCATAGCATTGCCAAATCGTTTAGAATCAAAATAACATACAAATATAAGTCATTATCGCCACAATTCCATTTCGTTTCCAACGCAAATCGCGTACTTGCAAATATCCAATCGTATACCATAATATTCCCAAATCGTTTTGCATCAAAGCAACATACAAATATAGATTATTATCCCCACAATTCCATTTCTTACATTACACAAATCAACACAATTATTTAATTCATATCGGAATAGCACTCTACTTACAGCGTATGGCGAATCTTCAATTCAGAAATCTGAATTCTGAATTTGGAGATGTTATCCTTTGTTGTAGGCGTTGCTTTGATTTGATTTATGTTGCTTTAAGCTTTGAATTATTCCTAATTGTCTCTCTATTTCCGACGGCTATCTTTAGTCTCTCCTCAGCAACATGACGGTCTCAGCTCCATTTTAGTTTGTGTGAATTTGGGTTAGTCTTAGGTCCTTTTTATAGAGTTTGTGAGTTGATTTAGACCGTCGATGAAGCTTGGTTCAATAATAGCCGTTCGTTTAAAGGAGAGACCAACCAGGAGCTGACACCTAGCCCTAGTGACAAGGCAAGGCTCAGAAAATCGACCAAACACAGACCTGGCCAGCCAGGACTTGACCAGACCTGACCAGCAGGTCATTTTTGACCTGGGCGCACTTGGCAGGTGCGCCAGGTCAAAAATGTACTGGCGCACTTCCCAAGTGCGCCAGTGCATTTTTGTTCTGGCGCACTTCCCAAGTGCGCCAGTGCATTCTGACCCGTTTTCCGGTTTTTCGCCCAACTTCGTTCGTCCATATCTTCTTCATACGATATCTGTTTTACGCAAACTCGGACTCTATCTCAAGCAGAATTCCGAGACGAACGCAATGGCGTATCCCGTTTCCCTTAATTCTCTGATTTGAAATTAGTTATACTTTAATTTATGAATTTCACAGTTATAAAATACACGGGGTGTTACAATATTTGAAAAGAAAAACAAACATAGAGGAAATACATTTGTAAAACAAATGTAAAGGAAAATATTTCAATAGGAAAAAAGTAGCTATTTGTGAAACCTTTACAAATAGAAATAAAAAGGGAATCATTTGTAAAACGATTACAAATGGAATTGAAAAGCGAAAATTCATTTAGGGAATAAAGGAAAGTTAAAAGAGATATTTATGTAGAGAATAAATGGAAAAGTTAAAAGTAATAATTATTTGTTAAATAAATAGAAGTAAAAAGGGAATAGTTATTTGTTAAGTAAACAAATAGAAAAGGAATTATTCAAAAGAGTTATTCAAAAAGTATTATTCAAAAGAGTTATTCAAAAAGTGTTATTCAAAAGAGTTATTCAAAGGAGTTATTCAAAAAGAGTAATTCAAAAGAGTTATTCAAAAAGGAGTTATTCAAATGGAATTATTCAAAAGAGAAAATTCAAAGGGGTTAATTCAAAGAGTTAATCAACCAAAGTTAAACTGTCAGAGTTAAACTGTTAGAGTTAAACCATTAGAGTTAATCAGAAAAGTTAGTCAGTTAGAGTTAAACCGTTAAAGTTAAACAGTTAAGAGTTAAACCATTAGAGTTAAACTGTTAGAGTTAAACTATTAGAGTCTAACAGTTGGAGTTAATCTATTAGAATTAAACCATTGGAGTTAAGCTGTTAGAGTCAAACAGTTAGAGTAAGTTAGTTAGAATTAACTAGTAGAGTAAATCGGTTAGACTTAAGCGGTTTGAATCAAATCGAGCTAGAGTTATTCAAATATAGTAATCGAATAAAGGTTAAATTGAATATTAGTTATTCAATTAGAGTTGATCGAACTTAGTTATTCGAGATATAGTTAAACAGAAGTAGTTATTCAGTATGAATTGCCATTTAGCACGACTGCTAGCGAAATTCGCAGGGCTGCAGATAGCCTAAGGTGGTCGGATGTTTTCTGAGGGAATCAGGCATAACCATTGTGATCGCTGCGATCTAGAGTCAAGCGAATGAAGTTAAATCAAATATTAGCTATTCAAAATGAAGTTAAAAACAGACATAGTTAGTCGAATATAAGTTAATCGAATATTAGTTATTCGATAATAGTTAGTCAAATTAAGTTAAATAAGTTGAGTTAAATAAGTCGAGTTAATTAAGTTAAGTTAGTCAAGTTGAGCTGATCAAGTAAGTTGGTCGAGTTGAGTTAATCAAGATGAGTTAATCAAACCGAGTTATCCAAATAAGAGTTAATCCGGTAAAAGTTAATAGAATAAGGGTTATATATTATAGTTAACCGAATAGAAGTTGATAAATTAGTTGTTCGTGTATTTATTTTAGCTAGAAAGAAAAAGTCATATTAAAGTTATTATATTTCGGACGCAGGGGATTATAACACCATTATTATAATCAAATGGCTTCCGTAAAGGAAGTGGATTCATAAATAAAATCCGAGAGTTACGTAAGTGGTTGAAAGTGTAAAAAGGTGAACTTTGTCTGTTTCGAAGTTAGAAATGTTGTTCAGTTAAGGTCTGAGAGGTAAGTATACCCCAACTTGATTGACTTCAATTTTAACTAAAAAGTGGATAAGGTTCGAGAGTGAAAGTGAATTTAGTTAAAGAGCGTAATGGTTGCTGTTGGCATAGCGATGTTTTATCTAAAACATCTGTTTGAATCAAATGAAGGGATTTTGGAAATGTTTTCCAAATAAGATCAGAAATATTTTCTAATATAGAAAATAAGAAATGGGAGCAGATAATGGAAATGTTTTCCATTTTTAATAACGTATGTTTTCTAAATATAGCAAATAAGAATTTATGAATATAGGGAAACAGGAATAAGGGTAAGAATAAATTTATGATAATTTAATTTAAGTGATTGATGATTGATCGATAGAATTTCCATCTGGAAATAATATCGTTGTTTGCACACAGACCTGTTTTCATTTGATAGTTAAATCACCGACTATCAAAGTTTTTGACCATTTTACGTTGTTAATATGGAGAGACCGGTTGGATTATTATCCAGAGAACCACTCCGTATTGGCATAAGCGTTGCGAATCAAGTATGCTGAATATATTGAAGACGGAGTAAAGTGCAAGGGCTATCCTGTTTACAGAATAGTGCCTTCGGTTTGTCCAGTCCCAGGACAAACGTGTATGGAAGAATGCCTGACAGAGTATATTCAATAGATCGCTTAAGTTGATCTCTTCAAACGTACTTACGTTTGGTGGCGGAGGAATTCGTTTCTCTTAGCTGTATACCCGTGGTATTTTTGGGGAAATCAATTTATGATTTGGTGGGTATGACGATGTGGCATTCAAAGTAATGGAGGTGTGATCTGTCAAAAGATACGTTATGACCTCAAGCCTCATCAAGCAGGAAAAGACAAAAATCGGGCAGGCAGCATGGCTATGTGGGTCGCACCCATTAGGATGTATGATCACCTATCTAGAGAAATTCCTTTTGTTCTTAAATCTATCGATGCTGTCCCATTCGGGAGACGGTTGCTGATCCCAACCGTTGGTGATATACATTCGATACACTCAAGCGAAATGAGTGGTCGGTCATGTGAGGGCCGGGTTGCAAGATGTTCTTGTTGAACCCAGTGTATTCGCCTCTAGAGATACACTATCGGCAGGTGGTCCCATACCTTGTCAAAGTCGGAATCCAATCTCCAATAAGTGTCCGCGAGTTTGATTTGTATACTATATATGTAGAGCGTGAGATGCAAGCGTTCTACTAGATTTTAATTACTTGTGATTAGACATTATTATAATATCAGATAATATATGCTTTCCAAAGTTCTTTTGGGTTATCGTAAGGTAAAAACCGTCCGTGTTTATGTGTGGATTGGTCTTACGATTATCTTTTCTTTCGAAAGGATTTTGAAAGTTAAACCAAATGATTTGAGTTTACTCACACCAGTCCCATGACTGACTCAGAGTTTATTTTGTTTTGTTTTCCCTAAACTCTTGGGTGCCCAAATTTGTACGGGCAGTCAAGTAGTCAGGATTTACAGGTATGCTTGAAGAGCTTGGAGCAGGAGGCTTCAAGATTTTTTTAGCTATTGATTATTCCGCTGTGATGAAAGTGTTGTACTCTGATAATGGTATGATATACATATACTGCTTTGATTTCAAGATATGTTGTCTATTATATTTTATTCGTTCCTCTGTGAGATTCGTGTTACTCTGATGTTGTTGTGTTCTTCTTCTTCTTCTGTTCTAATTTTCTATCTTATCTATCCTCACCCTCTAATTTCTTTCTTGGACAATCCGGTAATTTCGACTTTTGATTGTTCGGTAGGTGTTGTATATCGGATAACCAAGGTCGCTTTTTCCCGGGTCGTTACAGTTGGTATCAGAGCTAAAGGTTAGGTGATTTACCTTGGCTCTGTGGCGTGACTCAGTAGAGATGGGGTTAGTAATGCCCTAGACTGAGTTTGAGTGTGTATATAAGAGTGAACGTATTTGTTATTTTATATAAAATGATTTTATACCGTGGAGATTTATTGGTTGAGTCGTTTATGAGTTCTAGTCGATCAGTTTGATCCACTGTATCGATAGGAGTTTATAAACACTTGAATACGATGGGTCGACACGATATGTTTTAAAAAAAGGGTAAATGAAATAATTTTACCCAAATTATATTTTGATATAAGCAAAGTATAGATATTTGAAATTATTATAGTATATTGAATGTGTTGGTTGTGATTATAATCGAATAAGATTATAAAATGTGAAATGGTTATGTAAATAACAAATCAAAATTCATATAAGTGAAATATATGAAATCAGATGAATTAAATCTGAATTTAAGTTCAGAATAGGAATTAAAATTGCTAAAATTTGAATAAGCGTTGTAAATGGAATTAAATTGAATATATGTGAATTTTAAAATCCTGGGAGATTTTAAATTTGTTACAAGCATTGAAAAGGGATATTTTGAAATGAATTTCAAAATGAAAATGTTTAAAAATGGGTTTTGAAAGTGCTATATTATTGAACTCACTTCGATAGCTGAAAAATAAATTCCGGTGTTGATCCGGACATCATCGGTGCTCATTTTCGAGTTTGTAAGTGACGGATTACTACCAAAGATTTTGTTTTTGAATTGTTTTGAGAAACCGAGTTGTTTTGATATTCCAAAGGGATATTTAATTTTTGGAAAAGGCAAAGCTATTTGAAACTCCCAGGTACAGATTATTGAAATAAAAACAAATTAAATAGAAATTTATGAAAGCAAATTTGAAATTGAATTGAAGGCAGTTCAGTGGAAATTGAGTTGAATTGAAATAGAATGGTATCAAGTAGAATTGGACTAGATTAGAGATAATCTGGGATAGAAATGGATGGTCGAGCAAGAAATTTGAATTGAGATTGGAATTGCAGTTTGATTGAAATTTGGCTTGGTTATAAGCGGATGGTCATGTTGAAGATAAAAGTGATTGGGAGTTTGATTGGGATGATAGTGGTATATGCTAAATTGATAGCAGAATTGAATGTCGACAAAAAGGTACACGTATATATTCATATGAGTTTGATGAGATTTATGAACCTATTGGGCAAGCCATTTGGCTGGTTGATTTTCTTTTGGGTTGAAGAAGGCCTAGGGAGGCGAGTTGGAGTTTGAGCTATTGCCCAGTACAAAGGAGGTGCTGGCGAAATTTTTCAGAAATTTCGAGTGTTAGAAAATTTTCAGAATTTTTGAAAATTTTCGTTTATAGAAATAAATTAATAAATTAATTAGAATAGATTGGTTTAGTGAAATCAGAGTAACCAAATAATTTTAACCTAGTTATAAAGTTCATTTTTCTACCTTAGCAATTTCAAGGACGAAATTATTTTAAGGGGGAAAGAATGTAACGGCCCAGATTTTTTTTATCATTTAGTTTAATATTTAAAAATGATTTTATTGTTTTGGAATTTTAAATGGTTTAATTTCAATAATTTTGAATATTTTATTTTATTCCGAAATGGTAGAAATTTAGTGGATCTGCAATATAATGTGAACTGGCAGTATAAAAGGATAAATTTTTAATTTAAAATAGTACGTTTACAAAGGATGTAGTAGCTAACGAACTCGGATTTCGATGAAATCAGTTTCATTAAATCTGAAATGATGAAATTAGGTAACCAACCAAGTTACGTCAAAAATGACATCCGTATGTGGAAAAGAAAAAATAAAAGGCCAAAATTTGAACTAAATTTTGATGGTAATTGAAATTTGCTAATGCTAATGGCAAAACTGGAACCTGAGACCTATCCAGGAAAATTCTAAACATAGGATATTAGCTATATATGAAATCTGGGAAAATCCTATAACGGATATAGAAAGTTATTAAGGAAACAAAATTTAAATAAATTATTTGAAAATCTAAACGAACTCCGATTTTTGATTTGAATACATAGGATTGAAGTACGTTAAAAACCGGACCAGATGGTGGAAGAATTTCTGAAAACCGTTATCGTTTGATACTCCAACATGAGACCGGAAGGTGTTGAAACTAACACAAAACACTATTTTGAATTTGAATTTAAATTATTTGAAAGTTCAAACAAATTCAAAATTGATATATTTTTATATAGTATTGAAGAGGAAGAAAAATTGAACAACATGGTTGAAAATGATTTCGGATAAGGTATCAATAAGTAAGTCAAATTAACGTCCGAATAGGGTTGAGAAAACACACTTTACTATTCATAAATTATTAAATTTATTTATAATTTAATTAATTTAAGGATTAATCCTAGCCATCCATTTTCGACCGTTGGATTCGCGCCACCTCAGCAATTCATGTGACTCCTTCGGCTATAAATAGCCCCCCCCCCCCACCCTTCATTTTAAACTCACTCCTCCTCCTCCTCCTCCTCTTTCAAGCTTTGGCAATGGCAGAAATAATAATAAAATATTAGGAAATAGGGAAAAGGAAAGGAAGGGAGAAAGGATGGCAAGACGGGGAGCTCGGGACTCTTAGGCAGAGGCTTGGGCTTCACGGGGTAAGTTTTTAAATAATATTTATTTATTTATTTATTTGTGTAATATATATATATATATTATAACTAAAATAGAATTTGTAAAAATAAATATCAGAACATTCTAAGGGTGACAGAGAGGATAGTGTCTAAGGCTTGAGTTTGGAAAATATAGTTTTCTGCTCTCCCTGGCTATCCATAACTGATCCGACGGATGGGATGATCAATTTAAATTTAAATTTAAAATTTTATTTGAATTTAAAACAGACCAGGGGCATTTTCGTAATTTTTAACCATAAACTTTAAAAGCTTATAATTTTTTTAAAAAAAGTCGGATTTCCACGAAACAAGGACCGTTGGATTCTTATCGAAAAATACTTTAAAATGAGTGGAAGCAGATTTTTGATCCGGGTTAAAAATTTTAAGTTATAATTAAATGAATATTTTTAAATATTTTATTTGAAAATTAAATTTAATTAATATTAAAATGGTTTTTCAATTTTAAAAAAAAATTGGATATGGCTAGAGATGGGAAAGTAGGATTTTTTAAAAGGGTAGGGAAGGTAATTTGGCTAATAACGCAATTAGAAATTTATTAAGATAAAAATAATTTAATAATTTAATTAAATATATATTCATTTAAATTAGGTAAATATTGTAAATAACATAACTTTTGCATACATTAACGAAATTTAACGAAACAGGATACGTTGGGATCGTATGGACGAGCACTACGCAATGGAACTGACCGCAAGTGGATTGGAGCTCGTTTGGATTTATGGTGAAATTTAACGTCTAAACCAAATCAATGACCGATTATCGTTATTCAACGATAAACCGTCCAATGTGAGTAAATCTCACGAACTCTGAACACTTTATATTTTTATAAAGTATTTTTAGAATTGATAAATATTGATAGAATTGCTGAGTGTTGATTGTTTGGTTAAACTGCTAGTCAGCTGGTTGAAAATACCGATATAGTTATATATATCGTTAACCGATGTTGATTTTGTTTATCAGAATACCTCATATTGAAATGAAATTGATGTGAATTATATTGTGTAACATCCGTGGATGCAGGAAAACAGGTCGGAGGGATCCAATTGGATTCCTCAACATTTATTTACCGTTTTTCATATATTTTGTTATATGATGTGTTATATCATCTGTCGTTGAACCCGTGTGTTTGGATGATGATCAAACCTTTTGATTTGGTATTTTTATACCATAAATGATAACGGGAAGTGAAAAAGAGATTTTCAAAGTATATTTTGAAAGTAAATTATTTATATAAAATCAATAGATTTTATATATAAAAGGAAAAGAGTTTCATAGAGGAAAATAATTATAGAATCAAAGAAATTGAGTAAAGGAAAATATTTGTGAAATCAAATATAAAGGAGAATATTTGAAAAGAAAAACAAACATAGAGGAAATACATTTGTAAAACAAATGTAAAGGAAAATATTCGCAATAGGGAAAAAGTAGCTATTTGTGAAACCTTTACAAATAGAAATAAAAAGGGAATCATTTGTAAAACGATTACAAATGGAATTGAAAAGCGAAAATTCATTTAGGGAATAAAGGAAAGTTAAAAGAGATATTTATGTAGAGAATAAATGGAAAAGTTAAAAGTAATAATTATTTGTTAAATAAATAAAAGTAAAAAGGGAATAGTTATTTGTTAAGTAAACAAATAGAAAAGGAATTATTCAAGAGTTATTCAAAAAGTATTATTCAAAAGAGTTATTCAAAAAGTGTTATTCAAAAGAGTTATTCAAAGGAGTTATTCAAAAAGAGTAATTCAAAAGAGTTATTCAAAAAGGAGTTATTCAAATGGAATTATTCAAAAGAGAAAATTCAAAGGGGTTAATTCAAAGAGTTAATCAACCAAAGTTAAACTGTCAGAGTTAAACTGTCAGAGTTAAACAGTTAGAGTTAAACCATTAGAGTTAATCAGAAAAGTTAGTCAGTTAGAGTTAAACCGTTAAAGTTAAACAGTTAAGAGTTAAACCATTAGAGTTAAACTGTTAGAGTTAAACTATTAGAGTCTAACAGTTGGAGTTAATCTATTAGAATTAAACCGTTGGAGTTAAGCTGTTAGAGTCAAACAGTTAGAGCTAGTTAGTTAGAATTAACTAGTAGAGTAAATCAGTTAGACTTAAGCGGTTTGAATCAAATCGAGCTAGAGTTATTCAAATATAGTAATCGAATAAAGGTTAAATTGAATATTAGTTATTCAATTAGAGTTGATCGAACTTAGTTATTCGAGATATAGTTAAACAGAAGTAGTTATTCAGTATAAATTGCCATTTAGCACGACTGCTAGCGAAATTCGCAGGGCTGCAGATAGCTTAAGGTGGTCGGATGTTTCCTGAGGGAATCAGGCGTAACCATTGTGATCGCTGCGATCTAGAGTCAAGCGAATGAAGTTAAATCAAATATTAGCTATTCAAAATGAAGTTAAAAACAGACATAGTTAGTCGAATATAAGTTAATCGAATATTAGTTATTCGATAATAGTTAGTCAAATTAAGTTAAATAAGTTGAGTTAAATAAGTCGAGTTAATTAAGTTATGTTAGTCAAGTTGAGCTGATCAAGTAAGTTGGTCGAGTTGAGTTAATCAAGATGAGTTAATCAAACCGAGTTATCCAAATAAGAGTTAATCCGGTAAAAGTTAATAGAATAAGGGTTATATATTATAGTTAACCGAATAGAAGTTGATAAATTAGTTGTTCGTGTATTTATTTTAGCTAGAAAGAAAAAGTCATATTAAAGTTATTATATTTCGGACGCAGGGGATTATAACACCATTATTATAATCAAATGGCTTCCGTAAAGGAAGTGGATTCGTAAATAAAATCCGAGAGTTACGTAAGTGGTTGAAAGTGTAAAAAGGTGAACTTTGTCTGTTTCGAAGTTAGAAATGTTGTTCAGTTAAGGTCTGAGAGGTAAGTATACCCCAACTTGATTGACTTCAATTTTAACAAAAAAGTTTATAAGGTTCGAGAGTGAAAGTGAATTTAGTTAAAGAGCGTAATGGTTGCTGTTGGCATAGCGATGTTTTATCTAAAACATCTGTTTGAATCAAATGAAGGGATTTTGGAAATGTTTTCCAAATAAGATCAGAAATATTTTCTAATATAGAAAATAAGAAATGGGAGCAGATAATGGAAATGTTTTCCATTGTTAATAACGTATGTTTTCTAAATATAGCAAATAAGAATTTATGAATATAGGGAAACATGAATAATGGTAAGAATAAATTTATGATAATTTAATTTAAGTGATTGATGATTGATCGATAGAATTTCCATCTGGAAATAATATCGTTGTTTGCACACAGACCTGTTTTCATTTGATAGTTAAATCACCGACTATCAAAGTTTTTGACCATTTTACGTTGTTAATATGGAGAGACCGGTTGGATTATTATCCAGAGAACCACTCCGTATTGGCATAAGCGTTGCGAATCAAGTATGCTGAATATATTGAAGACGGAGTAAAGTGCAAGGGCTATCCTGTTTACAGAATAGTGCCTTCGGTTTGTCCAGTCCCAGGACAAACGTGTATGGAAGAATGCCTGACAGAGTATATTCAATAGATCGCGTAAGTTGATCTCTTCAAACGTACTTACGTTTGGTGGCGGAGGAATTCGTTTCTCTTAGCTGTATACCCGTGGTATTTTTGGGGAAATCAATTTATGATTTGGCGGGTATGACGATGTGGCATTCAAAATAATGGAGGTCTGATCTGTCAAAAGATACGTTATGACCTCAAGCCTCATCAACCAGGAAAGGACAAAAATCGGGCAGGCAGCATGGCTATGTGGGTCGCACCCATTAGGATGTATTATCACCTATCTAGAGAAATTCCTTTTATTCTTAAATCTATCGATGCTGTCCCATTCGGGAGACGGTTGCTGATCCCAACCGTTGGTGATATACATTCGATACACTCAAGCGAAATGAGTGGTCGGTCATGTAAGGGCCGGGTTGCAAGATGTTCTTGTTGAACCCAGTGTATTCGCCTCTAGACATACACTATCGGCAGGTGGTCCCATACCTTGTCAAAGTCGGAATCCAATCTCCAATAAGTGTCCGCGAGTTTGATTTGTATACTATATATGTAGAGCGTGAGATGCAAGCGTTCTACTAGATTTTAATTACTTGTGATTAGACATTATTATAATATCAGATAATATATGATTTCCAAAGTTCTTTTGGGTTATCGTAAGGTAAAAACCGTCCGTGTTTATGTGTGGATTGGTCTTACGATTATCTTTTCTTTCGAAAGCATTTTGAAAGTTAAACCAAATGATTTGAGTTTACTCACACCAGTCCCATGACTGACCCAGAGTTTATTTTGTTTTGTTTTCCCTAAACTCTTGGGTGCCCAAATTTGTACGGGCAGTCAAGTAGTCAGGATTTACAGGTATGCTTGAAGAGCTTGGAGCAGGAGGCTTCAAGATTTTTTTAGCTATTGATTATTCTGCTGTGATGAAAGTGTTGTACTCTGATAATGGTATGATATACATATACTGCTTGGATTTCAACATATGTTGTCTATTATATTTTATTCGTTCCGCTATGAGATTCGTGTTACTCTGATGTTGTTGTGTTCTTCTTCTTCTTCTGTTCTAATTTTCTATCTTATCTATCCTCACCCTCTAATTTCTTTCTTGGACTATCCGGTAATTTCGACTTTTGATTGTTCGATAGGTGTTGTATATCGGATAACCAAGGTCGCTTTTTCCCGGGTCGTTACATGCATTATCTGGTGTATTTATTTATTTCTGTTCTACTGTTATTTGTTGATGTGTTATATTCCAAAGGTTACCCTTGCCGCCGTGGAACGGGGTTTGGGTCCTCACAAACGTGGTATCAGAGCTTTGGTTAAGCTTAGTTCTGGAATATAACATACTAACGAACTCGTCAGAAATAGTACCAGTAGTGTTCTAGGACGAGTAACTCATTACAGATAGGATCAGTAATATCCTAGTATGAGTATAGCAGAATGAAATACACCTCGACAGACGCATTTACTTCAAGTATATGTTTCTATGCTTTAAAATATCTTTTCTGTTGACCTGACACTTGGTCTGCTATTTGCAAAAGTACTAGAAAATGAGTGTCAGAAACAGAAGGAATGCAGAACCAGATCTAGAAGCTCTATTTAAGAGATATCGAAATCTGGGTGGAGCACAATTCTCGGGCAATGAATCTATAATTCGAACTCAAGCTTGGATGAGTTATGCTGAAAGAATTTTTGAACGTATCCAGTTGAGAGATGATCAGAAAAGATTATTGGCATCTTGGGCGCTCAAAGAAGAAGCGTTAATCTGGTGGGAAACAATCATTAAAGATAATCCAGAAGGTGATATCACCTGGGGTAGATTCAAAGAGATTTTCAGCGGAAGATTTACTCCTCCAGAAGCAACTGAGCGGTTATGTGATGAATTCTACTATTTGATACAAGGAGATATGAATATCCCAGAGTATCATAAGAGATTCAGTGAACTTTCTCATTTTTCCCCGCATCTGATTCAAGATCCAAACAGGAAAAATCTGAGGTTTATCAATGGTCTTCAAAGAAGATACCAAAATAGTGTAATGGGGCATGTGAAGCTTCTTTTTTCTGAAATGATATACATGGCTTATCAGTATGAAGATCTAGAAGAGGAAGTCAGTTCAAGCAACAAAAGGAAAACCGAAACTGATAGCCCAGAGATAAGTACACAGGCTGAGGCAAGTACGACGTCTGGAGTCGGAAAGAAGCCTAGATTCAATCGAGAAAAGGTTATACCTGAGAAAGGACCAGTAACGACTGCCATATGCAATAACTGCAAGAAGCCAGGGCATTTGGCGATAATATGAGGACCCTTAAAGAAGTGATTAAAGAGTAGATTTAAATCCAAGAACAAATTGCAAGAGACTAGGAAATGCAATCTGTGCCATCGGGCTGGTGATATAAAGCGGGATTGCCGGTTGTTAAAGAAATCTGAAATAGTACAAGTAAATGAAGTGGCTGAAACTTCAGAACCCTCCGCTACTCAGAGAAAGTCAGATGTTTTAGAAGGCACGCTTAATGTCAGAGATATTCCAGTCAAGGTATTGTTTGATACAGGCGCGTCGCGAAGCTTTATTGCCAAGAATGCAGTTAAGAAACTGGACTTGAATTTGGGAAAGCTAAAAGCACCAATGTCTGTTCTTAATCCGGTTGGGGGTTCCCTCGATCTTAGTTGGGTTTGTGGGGTTCCTGTTTGTTTTTCTCATTATCGGTTCCCTACTATCTCGATCGTCATGAATTTTACCGAATTCGATCTCATTCTGGGATTGGATTGGTTAACCAAATATGAAGTTGAGGTCAAATGCGCCGAAAGAATTGTTAAGGCAAAGACAAAGTTCGGGAAATATATAACCATTCCATGCGAAGGACCGAATTCTACTAAAAAAGACTTCTGGGCAGCTTTAGATGTTTCTCCTGCTCAAATAGAACATGTTCCTGTCGCTGCGGAGAATATTCCGGTCGACATTGAAAATATACCAGTTGTCAATAACTATGCGGATGTGTTCGAAGAAGTTGTTAGCTTACCTCCGCAGAGAGAAATTGATTTCAAGATCGCTTTAGTTCCGAATGCAAGGCCAATAGTTCACGCTATTCGAAGAATAACCTTGAAGGAAAAAGATGAGTTAGATAATCAAACTCGACAGCTAGTATGGAAGGGTCTGATCAGGCCTAGTTTCTCTGATTGGGGAGCAACAGTGGTATTTGTTCCGAAGTCAGGCGGTACTCTCAGACTATGGGTAAATTATCATGACTTGAACAAGCAGACATTGAAAAACAAATATCCATTGCCGCGGATTGATGATTTGTTGGATCGACTGAATGGCACACAAGTGTTTTCACGAATGGACCTAGCTACAGGTTTCCATCAGCTTCGAATTACTGAAGAGTATGTTCCTTTGACAGCATTCAGAGGTCCAGACTTATTCTACGAGTGGTTAGTAATGTCGTTCGGCTTATGTAACGCTCTAGCTTATTTTTTCGATCTAATGAACCGAGTATTTAGAGGAGTATTGAACAAATTTGTTCTGGTTTTCATTGATGATATCCTGATCTTCTCTAAGTCAAAAAGCGAGCATGAAAAACATTTGGAACAAGTGTTAGAAATTCTGAGAAAGAATGTTTTGAAAACAAAGTTTTCCAAATGTATATTCTGGCAAGAAGAAGTCAAATTTCTTGGCCACGTCGTGTCAAAGCAAGGAATTTCAGTGGATCCCAGTAAAATCATTGCTACTTAGAATTGGAAACAGCCTCGTGCACCCATAGAAGTCAGAAGTTTTCTCGGTTTGGCCAGTTATTATCGAAAATTCATTAAGGATTTTGCGAAGACATCCAGTTCCTTAACGAAACTGACTAAGAAACATTCGAGATTCAACTGGACTCCCGAATGTGAGGCAGCTTTCCAGAAGCTGAAGTTAAAACTGACGACTGCTCCGGTGTTAACAGTAATTGATGGCAATGAGGACTTGAAAGTCTGGATTGGCGCTTCTAGAGAAGGCCTTGGTGTAGTACTAATGCAAAGAGGTCAAGTGATTGCTTATGCAAGCCGTCAGCCGAAACCACATGAGAAAAATTACATTACTCATGATCTTGAGTTGTTAGCCATCGTATTTGCTTCGAAAATCTAGAGGCACTATCTTTTGGGTGAGAAATTCGAACTGTATACAGACCATCAGTCATTGAAGTACTTGTTCACCCAGAAAGACTTGAATCTGAGGCAGCAGCGTTGGCTAGAATTTCTTGCAGCGTACGATTTTGAGATTTTGTACACTTCAGGGAAAGCCAATGTTGTGGCTGATGCGCTGAGTAGAAAGAATGTAATAATCGCGAGTTTTATTATTACGACTTCATTGATTGATAAAATATATGCTCTTTAGAAGGATGATCACTTCATTCAAAGAATCAGAGAAAGGATTCAAAAGGGCGAGCCCTTGGGTTTTCAGATTGATAATGAGGGAATTCTAAGGTTGAAAGGTCGGATTTGTGTGCCAAATATTGCTGGACTTCGAAGAGAAGTATTGGATAAATGTCACAAAGCCAAACTTAGTATCCATCCAGGAGTGAGCAAGATGTATAATGATATCAAATGCACTTTCTGGTGGAGATCTATGAAACGAGACATCTCCTTATATGTAAGTTGGTGTTCCACCTGTCAGCAAGTCAAAAGCGATCAGCAGAAGCTCGCTGGATGGTTGCAACCTTTAGAAATTCCAGGTGGAAAATGGGAACAGATTTCTATGGACTTCATAGATGGTTTGACCAGAACCAGGAATGGAAATGACAGTATTTGGGTGATCGTAGATCGTTTCACGAAGACCGCCCATTTCATACCTGTCAGATTGAACAGAATTGCTCAGAGTCTGGCGCAGATATATTTCAAGGAAATTGTTAGACTGCACGGAGTTCCCATGAGTATCGTTAGTGATCGTGACCTGATTTTTTCTAGTAAATTCTGGGAAGCATTCCAAGCAGAATTGGGAACGAAGCTGAACTTGAGCATCGCTTATCATCCTCAGACAAATGGTCAAACTGAGAGGGTGAATTGTATTATAGAAGATTTGTTGCGAGCTTGCATTATTGATTTTGGCGGATCATAGGAAGACCATTTGCATTTGGCCGAGTTCTCATACAACAAAAGCTACTAAGCGAGCTTGAAAATGTCTCCATTCGAAGTATTGTATGGTAGGATGCGTCGATCCCCTACTTGTTGGGGAGAGCCTGGTAATAGACTTGTATTGGGGCCAGATATGATTTGCGATGTTGCGGACAAAGTCGATTTCATTAAGAAACGATTACTAGCCGCTCAAAGCCGACAGAAAAGCTATGCAGATAAGAGGAGAAGAGATATATCATTTGCTGTTGGCGACTATGTATATTTGAAGGTATCTCCGATGAGAGGAGTAATCCGGTTCGGTAAAACAGGGAAATTGGCGCCCAAATTCATTGGTCCGTTCCCTATTCTTGAACGGATTGGAACTCTCTCTTATAAGGTTCAGTTACCTGATTGGTTGCCTGGAGTACATGATGTATTTCACGTATCTCAATTTCGAAAGCATGTATATGATCCAGACTTGATCGTGGAAGAAGCAGCTCAATGGGATATAGAAATTACTCCAGAATTTGCTGTAAGAAATCAGATTGACTCTGGTGCAAGGTACCTTTACCATATTTTGCAATTTCCATTATGTTCTCTACTTTGTTGTTATTTTCTTTTCATGGATGTAAAATTTTAATTATATAGTCTAATGATTTTAAAAGAATATATGAATTAACTAGTATATTTGTGAAAAGTTAAAAATAAATTGATTGATGTTTGTGTTGTGTGATTGTATATTGGATTAATTAAATTATTAGAATGATAGTTAATTAAATCAATAAGAGAATGAATGGTAGAATTTATTCGATTAAATCACACATTGAGCAGATTAGAGAATAGATAGGAATATATACATGTGTATTATATATGTTTGAACAGGTAAATGGATTAGCTGTTGAGTAAAGATTTTATTTGCGTGCCCGACAAATAGGTAAACCTTAATGAGTTGGATGCGCAATTTTATTATTATATCAACTCCTGTGAATGCCATTGGATGCGGAGTGCTGGTTATTCTGTGTGTAATTAATAAATGTCGCCATAGGATAGTAACAATTAATTTTGAACTACACTACATGGCATACTTCTTGAAGATAGGCATACTTCATCACATACCACATAAGCATTTGGAGCTTGTGTGACGAGGTTGAAGATTTACCATACGAGCGAGAGGCTTGTATGGCGATGACTATATTTTACAGGTTGAACTGATGACTGATATGGACCATATAAAAATGCAACGATAAGTTGCCAGATTGATAAAAACCCCCACACGGGTCTAGAGATGATAATAAACACATCTCTCTAGTCTTATAATGCACAAAAACTATTTATGGGGTGACGATAATTTATTCTCTGGAGTTATTATCTATACACACTCCCCCGTGGACACTAGAATATATCACTATAAATATGTGTATGCTTATTAGGACTTATTGGGTACCTAATACGGCCTAATAAGTTTCCAAACCCCTCCCCGTACAAAGGAGGTTATGACGAAATTTTTCGAAAATTTAGGGTGTTAGCCAAATTTTTGAAGAATTTGAAAATCTTAGAAACTGGAAAGTTGAAGAATGGAAGCCAGATTGAAAGTAGAATTGATTAATTAAACCACTTTCGATTTTTTTCCTTTTCGGGGATGAAAAGTGTAACAAACCGGAAATGCGAGCCAGTTTAAAATTTTTATTTTGGCAATTTTAGTGGAATTTGAATATTTAAAATGAATTATTTTAAATAATATCGAAGAGAAATTTATTTTGAATATAATTAGAACGTATATATTTATATACGTCGTCGTTAGAATATAAATAATTATTTATAATTATAAAAGGAATTGAAAATGGCGTGGTAGTTCGATAATTCGATTTCAAACTTCAATTGAATGTACTGGGTGCAAAATAAACCGGATTTTAGTGAAACAAATAATAATAGGATCTAATTTAGAATATCTTTCCAACGAATCCGAAAAATTGAGATTTCATAGCGGGGATCAAAAGATATGTCCAGTTGAAAATTCTGAATAGTCGCTATGGAATTCAGGCCCTTAAAAATGGAAATTTTGCAGACGACCTCGGATTTCGACGAAACCACTTTTGTTGGGTCCGTGATGTCAAGCTATTGCTAGATTCCAAATATCATAATTTTTCGAATCAATATGTGAGCGTGGCAAAGTAAAACGCGTTTGACCAGTTTTAGTTGATTTTAATCGACTGGAAAATGGCCATTTTTCAAACGGTCTCAGAATTCGACGAAACTAGTTTTGTTAGCACCGTATCGTCAGTACGAACCTAGAAAATATTTTTCGGGAATTTTTAGAGTTCGTATGTGACCCCAGTAAATTGAAGTGCGCGTTCAAATTCAATATATAGTATATGTTGATTTTGATGGAAACTGATCGAAATGAGGGAATTGGCTTACGAAACATATCCCATTGTGTTCGGAATGAGGGTAATACGCTAGGGACGACAGTCGGTGGGTTCGATTTAGGGTTCCAAATAAAAAGTTGTTTTATGAAATTAAAATAAATAAATAATATATATATATATATATATTCATATATATGCGTTGACCCTTCCCATTTTCTTCTTTCTCTCCCTCGTTCATTCAGATCTGGAAATCGAATAAAAAAAAGAAAAGAAAAAAAGAGCACTGACGCGCAACGCCCCCTCCCCCATCGTCGTCGATGCCCCTCCCCATCACCGCACCGCCTCCCCCTCTGGGCACCGCCGCAGCCAAGACCCTCGCGCCCCTCCTCTTCCACGAGACCCAAATACCCCCAAAACCCTCCACCTCATCGACGAACCACCGCCCACTGCCCTAGCTCCGCCGCCAGTAGACCACGGCGAGACCCCCGACACTCCGACCGTCTTCAGGCCCACACCCCCTCTCAGCCTCCCCTTTTGCGTTGAAAACCCCCCTCCTCCGAATGAATGTAAGTTTTACTTTTAGTTTATTTTAAATTCTTAGCTTAATTAAATAGCATTGTGTTTAAATCAGTTATTAACTAATTTAATTTAGTTAAATTTTAGATTTTTGAAATGGATAATTTTGAAATACAAAGATGAGCGTTTTTATAATAAAAGATATGGTTTTGTACTATAGAAAAAGTGTTATTTTTTACTATAGTAAAAATACGATTTTATTGTGTGGGTTGGAGTATAAAAACAAAATATTTTTATACGATAGACATCGAAGAAAAAAATTGGATTTTTGAAGTAGGAAAGATTTGATTTTTACCGTAGGAAAAGTTTTGAAAATTAAGAAAAATATAATCTTTATATTTGAAAAGGAGAAATCTTTATATTTGAAAAGATATAATCTTTATATTTGAAAAGGCGAAATCTTTATATTTGAAAAGGCGAAATCTTTATATAGAGAATAGTGTGATAAAAATATAATCTTTATTATATGAACACCGTTATAAAAATAGAATTTTTATCTATATAGTAGCGGTATAAAAATAGAATTTTTATCTATATAGTAGCGGTGTAAAAATAGAATTTTTATCCATATGGAGTGATTATAAAAATATAATTTTTATATACATAGCAACAATATAAAAATGTGATTTTTTATATATGTAGTGGCTACGGGCAACGAAAGTGACAAAAGGGCGAGAACAGTGATGATTTCCTACAATTGAAGTGTCGTGGTATTGGATTAGCTATCGGTGAGAAATTCTCACTCTAAATTTCTTTTTCTAGTTATATGTATATACTAGGATGTAGACGTTGCTTAGTAGCACCCGACACCCGTCGTCCACAGACCATGGACGGCTTGTTTGTTTGATTGATGTGTTGTGAAAATTGTTCGTAATGTTGATGTGAAATAGATAATGAAATATATTCATGTGTTGAAATAAATTATCGTTGAAAATATAATTTTTAACGTGAATGTAAATAAATGAATATTTATAAACAAATCGGCCGATTTGTTTATATACACTGATTTGACTGAAATTGATTGGGATGATAAATTTTACACATCGCCCAACTGCACAAATAAAAATCTGTGTTTGTTGATTTGAAACCCCACACGGGTGTTGGGATGATATTTGGCGTACACTAATCCCAATTATTTAATTGTATGTCGATCGATTGGTCGACAGGCTGTGTAAGCGTTAATTATTTATATTTAATGCTTATGCATTTGTGTGGTGCACTTTGGATGATGGTTGATTGTTTATCGTTGCTATTATATACATGTGTTGTATGGAATCCATATAATTAACGTTATATGGTAATTGATTGGGCCTCATTCCAATCGGGAAAATAATGAATATTATAAAAGAAAATTCATGTGTTGAATATAAAAATAGTCATGTGTTGATGATATTTATGTATTGAAATTATTCATGTGTTGAGTAAAATATTTTAATAATAAAATTTACATCTTTATCATATTTAAAATTAGAATCTACTTCACGGTGGAGTCTAATTAAAAATCAAACGATAGATACCATAATTTTATAAAATATTTTACATAACAAAAATAGTTGTGTGTTGACAGTACTCATGTGTTGAGATTAGTCGTGCGTTGAAGGAAATATAGATTCATGTGTTGAATAGAATATATATTCATTTGTTGAATAGAATAACGAATTTATTGAAATATATAAAGCCGTGTTGATTAGAGTTGCGCTATTTTGACGTGAACGATATTTATATCGATTATATTTGTTTTTATAATGAATATAGAAAAGAAGTGATTTCAAAATATAACGTTTTGAAAATATTATCATTTATATAGTAATGATACGAAATATTCAATTTTGAGTAGAAATTGAATATAGAGTTGAAATTGTTTGAAACGAATTTAAAACGATTTATAATATACGTTTCAAAAGGAAATCGATGAAATATATAATATATATATATATTGTATATATAATGGCCTGAATAGAACGCGCCACGCCGCGGTAGTTCGTGAATTTCGACCATTGACTTCGAATTGATGTTGCAGGAGATCCGACCGTCGGATACTCCTAAAACCGGAACTGTTGGGTTCGTATCGAAAAGAGCTTTCCAATGAATATTAGAAATTTGAAATCTAACGATTGGATTTGGAATTATGTCCAAATCAAATTTGAAAAAGGTCGTTGTAAGTGCAGTTCGATGGCCGTTGTTGGAAATCGACTGTACGGGCCTTGATAAAATTATTAAAAATATTAATAATTTGTGTAAAATCATAATATGTGAATTGGAAAGAACTGGGATGAAAAATCCATATTTGAAAAGATAAAAATAGATTTTTTATCAAAATGAACTAGTTTTGAACTAGAATTAAAATCAATTTATTTTTGAAATAAATAAATTGAATTTGAAAGTGGTTTTGAAAATAATAAGAATTTCCAATACGTGAATTGGACTAGAGTTGAATCAAAATTATCTTCGGAATATTTCGATGTTGGATTTCATGACTATACATATATTGTTATGGGAATTTGAAAGATATATTTTATATCGTTATTTCCAATACGATATTTGTTGGTTTCAGAATTTGATATTGAATATAAGCCTGTATATTTTCTATTCAGAGCCTTGTATTTAATATCAAATGTGATTTGGGTTTGTCGTGAATGGTGTCTTCATTAACACCGTTCTTAAGCCCAGTTGAGAAAAAAGATTGAATCTTTCTATTTAGATTTAATGAAGTGTAGCAATTAAATAATATTTAATTGGAATTGAATTTGAATTAGTTCTTGGGTTTATCGTGAGCGGTGTTCTGAATAACACCTGTTATTTAACCCGATTAACAATAGGATGTGATTTTGGGTTTATCGTGAATCGTGTTTTAGATGACATTGGTTCTTTGACCCAGTTAAAGACAGGATATTGATTTTTGAAAAGATTAAAACTAAGTGGAGTTTTAATGAATCTTTAATTAGATTGAAATGGGAATGGATAATTTAAATTATCAAATCTGAAAGGTGATCGAGAATGGAGTACCACCAGTTTTGCTCCAAAGCGATAGTTAAATCTTTAATTAGATTTGAACGTGAAATGGTAATTAATTTTACCGATAACACCGTGGTGTTAGATATGGAATATTACCAGTTTTGCTCCATGGGATGAATAGGTTGGGATTGGGAAATAAAACAAATAATTACTTCAGTGTGGTTCGCTAATCCCGACTAGTTTGGAAAACCATAATATGGTTTGAAATGATATCCAAAGGAAGATTAAAGAATAAATTTAGAATAATTTATCTTGGATAAAATTAATGGGAACCTTTCCTTAAGAATGTGATTTTGTGAATAAAAGAATATTCTGAATTGGAATGAGGCGTTTGTTGTGTTTGTGTAACATTTATTTATCATATACGTGGGTTATTCAGAAAGGTCGGGTTTATACCCATTCTGAATAACCGATTCGACGAGATGTCGAAGATGAAGACGGTGGTTGAAGACCGGAAGTCTTCACATCATTTGGGTGATTACTGATGATCACGATTGGGCTGTACACCCAAGATGAGGGAAACAGTTGGTGATCGTCCAGACGTACTTGGAGATGGATGGATATGCGAGGAAAGTGCCTCCGGTTTCATTCAGACCCAGAACGAACTTGTAAATGGATTGTGTGTCTGACATTGGATTTTATTCTGTGTTGATTGATCTCTATTAAATATACATCTATTTGGCGGCGGAGAATTTATTCTCTTGCTTAACGCCCTTCTCTGAGACGTACGAGCCCAGAGGTTGTATATCGATGGACATCAGTCGCATGGAGTGAATTGCCAGTGTGGCACACGTAAGTGGCAATTGATCAAGGCTTCTATTGAAAAGCAAAGTCTTGCGGTTGATGATCAAAGCACGGCCTGTGTGCCGTAGCTTTGTGTATAACGTGAATTCGCGAGCTTCACACCTCGGTATGAGTCAAAAACGGGATAGTGACTGCAGGGAGAGCACGACGTTTCTTTCTAACTAGGGTGGTGTCAGTGACCTACCAGTCCTGACATTTATATACTTTTCACCTGTGTGGTTGTTGGAATGTGAAGCGCCTCGGATATAGGTCTGTAAAGACCGGGAAACGTGTGTTCAGGAATAACTAATCCTCAAAAGTAAGAGAGGACCGGCCCTGAAAATCCAAGGATCATAGTGGGGTCCTGGAACATTTGCTAGAGTGTCTCGAATCGGAGAGGAGCTTGCCCCTTGCCTCGACTCATGATGGAATCCAATTTCCAATACGTGTGTTTTGGTTTTATCTGTAGAGCCTAGTATGGCGACATAGTGGGATGGGGTGCTTATGCCGTCTATGATTTATATTTATGATTGAAATTGTTTTGACACTATACACCTATAATAGTATCAAATAATGTGTTTTTAACGTATCAAGCATGCTTTGGCTGTTATAAGGTAAAAACCCTATCCTCCGGCTTGCGTTGCATTGTGTGATGGGACCTAGGTCTTATAACAGCTTCATTTTTCTTTATTTAGCATTGCGTTGTTTGTTCTATGCACTGGTATTCTTGGGAGGAAACCCATTCCGTGTTATATGGCGTGGTCCCTTGATTTACCTAACTTTAAAAATAAAGATTAATAACTGTTTTAGTTCTCACACCAGTCACATGACTGACCTGGAGTTTATTGTTTTAACCTAAACTCTGGGTGCCCCTATTTTCCACACGGGCAGCTAGTAGTTTTGGTTTTGTAGATTTATATCCACAGGGTCCTGATTTACAGCTGGAACGATGCTCGGAAAGCTCTGTATCCGTGCATCACTTTCAGTTGTGTTTTGTATATTTTTCCGCTGCTATGTAATTTATTGTAATCTCTGATATTTATCGAATGTAATTTATTCATTTATACTCTGTATATTCTCGTATCTGATGGAATTGTTGTAATATACAATGAAATGTTCTTCCGTCTGCGTTCCAATGTGTGTTGTTCTCATCTCAATCCGGGCTTTCCTTACCGGGGGAGTTCGGGTCGTTATAGTTTGGTATCAGAGCTTTGGTTTACAGAGCTCGAGAACAAGGCACATTAGAACCATACGAAAGAATTCATCAGATATTGAATTAGTAATATCCAATTAGAATGACTCGTTAGTGATAGGATCAGTAGTATCCTAGAACGAGTGTGAAGAGTACGTTTTTAAATGAAAACAAATTTTGTTTTGAAAATTTAAATCGCTTTATACGTATTTGATTATTTATTTATTTTGAATTTGGACAATCGTGTATATAAAGATTTCGCGTATACGTGTCATGAACGTATAGTCGAATTTTTAATATACTGGATAGATATAGAGTCACATTCTAGACACCCGGGGATAATTCTGATGGTGTGGCCACATCATCAATATTTATGTTCGTGTTTCGAAGGTGTGATTTCTATATATTTCCATAGACTGGTGTGAGAACCAAAACTTAACTAGATAGATTTATTGTTGTGAATTGGCATCAAAAACATGATTTTTGTATGTATCAAAATTATGAATTTGAAACGTTAATTCACTAATTGATTGATGTTTGTGTTGTTTGTCTATTTGTTTGATAATTTTGAACCATTATCCCTAATTGCATCAAATATTGAATTGTATTGAAAATAGGTTGCATTTGCTTGCATATACGTGTACTTACATTGAATAGGTCATAGCAAGGAGGCTAGAGCAGAAGAATAAAATTTGTTTGCCCGACAAATAGGTACATGTTTATCATAAATCACTGTTTTGTTTGGGTGATGATGATTTTATGAGCCGATTGGCTAGTCGCTTGGCTTTTTCTTTTTCTTTTTGAGATCAGAGGGCCTGTATGGCAATTTTGGGATTTTCCCGTGCTCCCGGGGCAGGGGAGGTTATGGCGAAATTTTTCGAAAATTTAGGGTGCTAGCCAAATTTTTGAAAAATTTGAAAAGTTCTTAGAAACTGAAAAGTTGAAGAACTTAAGCCGTAATCAAAATATTGAAAGTTGAGTTGATTGGTAAAACAACTTTCGGCTTTGTTCCTTTTCGGGGACGAAAAGTTTTAAGTGGGGGAGATTGTAACAACCCGGAAATGCGAGCCAGTTTAAAATTTTTATTTTGGAAATTTTAGTGGAATTTGAATATTTAAAATGAATTATTTTAAATAATATCGACGAGAAATTTATTTTGAATATAATTAGAACGTATATATTTATATACGTCGTCGTTAGAATATAAAAAATTATTTATAATTATAAAAGGAATTGAAAATGGCGCGGTAGTTCGATAATTCGATTTCAAACTTCAATTGAATGTACCGGGTGCAAAATAACTCGGATTTTAGTGAAAGCAAAAATAATAGGATCTAATTGAGAATACCATTCCAACGAATCCGGAAAATTGAGATTTCATAGCGGGGATCAAAAGATATGTGCAGTTGAAAATTCTGAATAGTCGTTATAGAATTCAGGCCCTTAAAAATGGAAATTTTGCAAACGACCTCGGATTTCGACGAAACCACTTTTGTTGGGTCCGTGATGTCAAGCTATTACTAGATTCCAAATTTCATAATTTTTTGAATCAATATGTGAGCGTGGCAAAGGAAAACGCGTTTGACCAGTTTTAGTTGATTTTAACCGACTGGAAAATGGGCATTTTTCAAACGGTCTCAGAATTCGACGAAACTAGTTTTGTTAGGACCGTATCGTCAGTACGAAGCTAGAAAATATTTTTCGGGAATTTTTATAGTTCGTATGTGACCCCAGTAAATTGAAGTGCGCGTTCAAATTCAATATATAGAGTTATATGTTGATTTTGATGGAAACTAATCAAAATGAGGGAATTGGCTTACGAAACATATCCCATTGTGTTCGGAATGGGGATAATACGCTAGGGATGACAGTCGATGGGTTCGTTTTAGGGTTTGAAATAAAAAGTTGTTTTATGAAATAAAAATAAATAAATAATATAAATATATATATATTCATATATATGCGTTGACCCTTCCCATTTTCTTCTTTCTCTCCCTCATTCGTTCAGATCTTGAAATCGAATAAAGAAAAGAAAAGAAAAAAAAGAGCACTGATGCGCAACGCCCCCTCCCCCATCGTCGTCGATGCCCCTCCCCATCACCGCACTGCCTCCCCCTCTGGTCACCGCCGCAGCCAAGACCCTCGCACCCCTCCTCTTCCACGAGACCCAAATACCCCCAAAACCCTCCACCTCGTCAGCGAACCACCGCCCACTGCCCTAGCTTCGCCGCCAGCAGACCACGACGAGACCCCCCGACACTCCAACCGTCTACAGGCCCACGCCCCCTCTCAGCCTCCCCTTTTGCGTTGAAAACCCCCCTCCTTCTCTGAATGAATGTAAGTTTTACTTTTAGTTTATTTTAAATTCTTAGCTTAATTAAATAGCAGTGTGTTTAAATCAGTTATTAACTAATTTAATTTAGTTAAATTTTAGATTTTTGAAATGGATAATTTTGAAATACAAAGATGAGCGTTTTTATAATAAAAGATATGGTTTTGTACTATAGAAAAAGTGTTATTTTTTACTATAGTAAAAATACGATTTTATTGCATTGGTTGGAGTTAAAAACAAAAAAATTATACTATAGACATCGAAGAAAAAAATTGGATTTTTGAAGTAGGAAAGATTTGATTTTTACCGTAGGAAAAGTTTTGAAAAGTAAGAAAAATATAATCTTTATATTTGAAAAGGCGAAATCTTTATATTTGAAAAGATACAATCTTTATATTTGAAAAGGCGAAATCTTTATATAGAGAATAGTGTGATAAAAATATAATCTTTATTATATGAACACCGTTATAAAAATAGAATTTTTATCTATATAGTAGCGATGTAAAAATAGAATTTTTATCCATATGGAGCGATTATAAAAATATAATTTTTATATACATAGCAACAATATAAAAATGTGATTTTTTATATGTGTAGTGGCTACGGGCAACGAAAGTGACAAAAGGGCGAGAACAGTGATGATTTCCTACAATTGATGTGTATTGGATTAGCTATCGGTGAGAAATTCTCACTCTAAATTTCTTTTTCTAGTTATATGTATATACTAGGATGCAGACGGTGCTTAGCAGCACCCGACACCCGTCGTCCACAGACCATGGACGGCTTGTTTGTTTGATTGATGTGTTGTGAAAATTGTTTGTGATGTTGATGTGATATAGATAATGAAATATATTCATGTGTTGAAATAAATAAATTATCGTTGAAAATATAATTTTTAACGTGAATGTGAATAAATGAATATTTATAAACAAATCGGCCGATTTGTTTATATACACTGATTTGACTAAAATTGATTGGGATGATAAATTTTACACATCGCCCAACTACACAAATAAAAATCTGTGTTTGTTGATTTGAAACCCTACACGGGTGTTGGGATGATATTTGGCGTACACTAATCCCAATTATTTAATTGTATGTCGATCGATTGGTCGACAGGCTGTGTAAGCGTTAATTATTTATATTTAATGCTTATGCAGTTGTGTGGTGCACTTTGGATGATGGTTGATTGTTTATCGTTGCTATTATATACATGTGTTGTATAGAATCCATATAATTAACTTTATATGGTAATTGATTGGGCCTCATTCCAATCGGGAAAATAGTGAATATTATAAAAGAAAATTCATGTATTGAATATAAAAATAGTCATGTGTTGATGATATTTATATGTTGAAATTATTCATGTGTTGAGTAATATATTTTAATAATAAAATTTACATCTTTATCATATTTAAAATTAGAATCTACTTCACGGTGGAGTCTAATTAAAAATCAAACGATAGATACCATAATTTTATAAAATATTTTACATAACAAAAATAGTTGTGTGTTGACAGTACTCATGTGTTGAGATTAGTCGTGTGTTGAAGGAAATATAGATTCATGTGTTGAATAGAATATATATTCATTTGTTGAATAGAATAATGAATTTATTGAAATATATAAAGCCGTGTTGATTAGAGTTACGCTATTTTGACGTGAACGATATTTATATCGATTATATTCGTTTTTATAATGAATATAGAAAAGAAGTGATTTCAAAATATAACGTTTTGAAAATATTATCATTTATATAGTAATGATACGAAATATTCAATTTTGATTAGAAATTGAATATAGAGTTGAAATTGTTTGAAACGAATTTAAAACGATTTATAAAATACGTTTCAAAAGGAAATCGACGAAATATATAATATATATATATATATATTATATATATAATGGCTTGAATAGAACGCGCCGCGCCGCGGTAGTTCGTGAATTTCGACCATTGACTTCGAATTGACGTTGCGGGAGTTCCGACCATCAGATTCTCCTAAAACCGGAACCGTTAGGTTCATATCGAAAAGAGCTTTCCAATGAATATTAGAAATTTGAAATCTAACGATTGGATTTGGAATTATGTCCAAATCAAATTTGAAAAAGGTCGTTGTAAGTGCAGTTCGATGGCCGTTGTTGGAAATCGACTATACGGGCCTTGATAAAATTATTAAAAATATTAATAATTTGTGTAAAATCATAATATGTGAATTGGAAAGAACTGGGATGAAAAACTCCATATTTGAAAAGATAAAAATAGATTTTTATCAAAATGAACTAGTTTTGAACTAGAATTAGAATCAATTTATTTTTGAAATAAATAAATTGAATTTGAAAGTGGTTTTGAAAATAATCAGAATTTCCAATACGTGAATTGGACTGGAGTTGAATCGAAATTATCTTCGGAATATTTCGATGTTGGATTTCGTGACTATACAGATATTGTTATGGGAATCTGAAAGATATATTTTATATCGTTATTTCCAATACGATATTTGTTGGTTTCAGAATTTGATATTGAATATAAGCAGGTATATTTTCTATTCAGAGCCTTGTATTAAATATACAGGTATATTTATCTTATCTGGTAAACCTATGCTCTGATACCAAGTGAAACACCCCACCTCCGTTAGGGTCACTCTCAAAGGGAATGCCCTAATTTTGGTGGAGGTTTATAAGTCACAGATACACAAGACAGATATAAATACACATATATTTTTGAACAGCGGAAACAACAGCAACTTTTATTTCATCAAAAATACGTGTTACACAAACCCTGCCATAATTATCTTACAATATTTCCAAAAAATATTACATTTCCATAACTGTCTTGATTTCATAATTTAAAGAAGCATAAAAACAAAAGTAAACCGCATAAGTCCCCATAGTTGCTATCCAAAGCCATAGCCCAAAATGAAAGAGATCCAAGCAATACATTCTTTCTCTTCAAGCTGGATGTGAAAACTGGTCAAGCTGCGGTATTCCCTCCATGTGGACCGGGGGGGGGGGGGACGAAAGGAAAGAAGACGAAAGAAAAGTAGAGTCAGACATAAAGCCTGAGTAAGTCTAGGACTATTCAGTCTTTGAATAAAGAATTGGGCATGATAAGTATAAACTGGAAATGGGAAAGCACTATAAACTAAGTTAAGTTGTCTAGAGTTGAATATACTATCGTACCCCATATTAATCTCTGCATCCATATAAACTAGTTCCCAACAGGCACCCCATAATCAGGGTGAAGTGATCCATTTCTAATGATCGGCTCCTACTCGCATAGTTACATGTGTCTTACGGCCCCCGATGTTGTAGTTACCTATGTTGGTCCCACCATGGGGTGTATCAAGTCCCATGGCGGCGGCCCGACACAATTCTAGAATGCATAGGTATACTACTGGTGCCCAGTGCCCAATTTTTCTGCGCCGGAGTGTGTGCACGCCCGCACCCCGTTAGAACCTACACTGCTGCACCACCGCCGTCGATTTGACCTGTTACAGTCAGCCCAGTAATCGTGCCCCACCCTGCCTAGTTCAGGGTATCCTGATACACCTTGTAGGGTTACTACTGAAAAGGGTCCCCCGCTACTAGGTTTTCTATTTCTAGCCAACATGCTAAGTTGGTTAAGTGTTTTGTAAACCTAACCCCCAATCAGTCTGTATAGTTTAGCATGTTTGTAACGACCCGTATTCTACGCATCATAGGATCGTAGGATATTTATTTCTTTCACATACTAAGTCGTATGGTCATGTAACTTTGGGAGACGACTATTGTGGTCATTTCCCATGTTTGTGATTCTTCCCGATTTTTAAATGACCATTTTACCCCTAGTTGGCACTGTTTTGGCCATAACTTTTGACTGGAAATGAATTTTGACCTGAAACCACTTCCATTGGCTCCGGATGATGGTTTCTCTTTCCGTAGAGTGGTCACATTAGCCAAACGGGCTCACCGTTTGGGAGATATGGCTGAAACAAGTTTCAGATGGTGAAAAACAGCTTAATTGGGCTTAACCGGGTGATTAACAGCTAGGCCCAAAGGGGAATTTCGGGATTAGGAGTTTAAAAGGGCTGTTAGGGTTTGGAGAATACCTTTTTCTCATTTTTCAGCCGTCACCATTCATTCCTCTTAGCCTAGCCATGGCCTCCACCCTCTAAATCTCTTCAAAACACCTCTTAATCACTTTCTAATTGAAGATTAGGCTTAGCAAACATCAAATCAAGGAGTATTAGCACGAGAACCGAGGTAGAGCTGCTGTGTAAGATTGGGAACAGCGCCAAATCAGAGAATATTTCAGTTTTGGGGTTTTAGTTGTGGCAAAGGTGAGTGATTTGCATAGTTTTTGCACTAATTACGGTAATTAAGGGTAATTAGTGAAGATTAGCGAATTTATACACTAGTAAATTCTGGAAAAATGTTTAGAAATTCTTAAATAATATTTTATGCTTCTGTTAGAAATTTGGTTCAATTTGATTAAGTTTTGTTAACCCTATGATTAGTTCTACTTAAACATGCTATGGGAAAATATGAAGTTTTAGTCACTTTTGATCCATTTTGATTCATTTGAATTGTTGTTTGCTGTTTGTGGTTGCTATCACATGTTGCTATGACTCTATGGTATGTTTTATGATTGATTAGAATAGTTAAATTGGTCGAAAACGTCGTCGAATGGCGTAGAAAGCTCGCTGGAAAGTTGCAAAAGTGTGCAGGTTCCGAACCGGATCGGATCGGGTGAGCGCTCGGATCGGATATGTGAACTGGGCAAGAAACCCGACCCGAACTGGAGTTTGGCACATAGGAGGCTCGGCGAGAAGGAAGGCCTTTTGCTTAGAGTTGGAGTGGACAAGGGGATCGGATCGGAAGAGATATGGAGACCAGATCGGATGGACTCAAGAGTGGAAGGCTACGACTGGAGCAAGACGAAGGGAGCGGATCAGATCGGAGTAGATGGAGAACGGGAGCGGATCGGATCGGAGTAGATGGAAAACGAGGGAGCTGATCGGAGAAAAACTGGAAGGAAGACAGTAACCCGACCCGACCCGGAGGAGGACACCGACCCGACCCGAAGTGAAGTACCCGACCCGAACCGAGCTAGACAAGGACCACCGAACCGAACCGTCGAGGGTGATGACTACCGAACCGAACCAAATTCTAGGACTGCTACTGCACGACAACTCTTCTGAAGACCCACTCCAATTCGACCAAACCCGAGATGCAAAGGAAGTCCAAATGAGAAGTTAGAGCTTAAGATTCAGATGGGAATCAACGAGTTCGCTTCATGGTTGGGCTTTGCTGCGGGACGCGTGCCAAGGAGTTATCGACGTCTATAGCTGTGGACCACTATGGTAGGAGGTACGAAGGCGGATTCAGGGCCATTATGGCATCGGTAGAACCAAGGGCTACAACCAATGAAGTGGGTCATTGAAATGTTTGGTCATGACTCCATATGTTTAGCTTGGTCATAGCAGGGTTTCTACAAGTCGGGATTCGTCGTTGCCTCAGTTTGTCTAGTATTCCAAAGTGGTAGATATCGTATGCTTTACGCACTGAGTGAGAGATGTGAGGATGGTTGCTATGGATGATTTGTTTGCTATCATTGTGACATGCACACCCCACCCCCGTATTCTTACACTATTTATCATGGCACCTTAGAGTATTGTACGGTATGTGGTACTAACTCTTTGGTTGCAGGTCCAGGTTCAGGTATGGTTTAGTATACCTGTTATCATTCTGTTTAGATGCTTATCGCTCATACCAGGCTTTATGCCTGACCCAGAGTTTTATGTCTCCTCTTATTACTCTGGGTGCTCACACGAGCAGACTAGAGACAGGTTAGCTGGTGATGCACGGGTAGATGATCCGGAGACGAGCAGGAGGCTTCCACGTAATATATATATATATGATATTCTCTCTGTGTTGTTGAAGATCACTGCTTGGGCATTGGTGGTGCATCTCCTACTTTAGCCTTCTTTTGTTTAGAGACAGTAAATTTGGAAAATTGTAATAAGCTGTATATGGATTTCCGCTGCTCTGATGATTGATGTTGATTTTAGTTATCAGCTTATGCACTGTCTCACCTGTTTTATGTCAAGTATGTTATTATTATATTTTGTTCCCTGCGCTGTGAGACATTCTACAGGTTTTGTGTTAGTTCTTCTTTCCTTTCTTTGGCGACCGTTCCGTGCTAATCGGGCACGTGTACAGCGCACTTTCGGAGGAAATGCCGACTGGTGCGGAGCGGGCCGTCACATTTGGTATCAGAGCTCTAGGTTGCGTAGTTAACCTAGGGAAGTTATCAGGGAGAGATAATATACGTATACGAGAGAGCGTATTTGTAACGACACGGATTTTGCCCGACCTTAATCGATCACAAAATCGACCAAGACCTTTCAAAACTCGCATACGTTAACTTTGGGAATACAACAACATCAGAACAATAACAGCAGACTTTTATTACATTACAATAATATAACATCAGAGTACAGAATATCAGAGTACAAATAAAGTAAACTACAGCGGAAGATAAATTACAACAGATTTAATACATTAAACAGCGGAAGACTTCTAAGCTCTGGACACAGCTTTAGGCTTCGATCCAGGATCCTGCTAAAGAGAGAGATATCTGCAAAAAGCTACTCGACTGCCCGTGTGGAAAGAGGGCACCCGAGTTTGCAAAGTGAAACAAACTACAGGTCAGTCGTGGGACTGGTGTGAGAATTCTTAACTAGTTTAACTAATAGTAATAAGGCAAATCCAAGGACCACGCCGCTAACGCGGAACGGGTTTACTCCAATGGATTGCCGGTGCATAAACCAAAGTAAATCGAGAAATAACGCAATGTCTTTTTGGAAAAATGAAACCATTATAAGACCCAAGTCCCATCACACAATGCAACGCACACCAGAGGATAGGGTTTTACCTTATAATGGTCAAAAGATGCTAGATACGTATAAAACGGATTTGATATTATTTTTAGTGTATCTATGTTTTAATAAAAAGATTTGAATCATAAGTATCAATCCTGGACGGCATGCTTACCATATAGCATGTCGCCAATACTAGTTCTACAATCAAAACCGCAAGGTCGTATTGGAGATTTGGATTCCATCATGAGTCGAGGCTAGGGGCAAGCTCCTCTCCGATTCGAGACACTCTAGCAAATGCCTCAGGATCCCCCGCAGTGAACCCTTGGATCTTCAGGGCCGGTCCCCGCCTATGGGCAGTGGATTAGTTATGCCTGAACACACGCTTCCCGGTCCCTTTGGACCTATAGTATGACCACCAACGGCCTATAAAAATAACGAGGCGCCTCAAAATCCATCACCCACATAAGTAAAATGTCAGGGCTGGTAGGTCACTGACACCACTCTAGCTAGAAAGAAACGTGTGCACTCCCTGCAGTCCGTATCCCGTTTTTGACTCATACCGGGGTGTGAGGCTCGCGAAGTCAGGCTATACACAAAGCTACGCCTAAACAGGCCGTGCTTTGATCATCAACCACAAGGCCTGCTTTTCAACAAAAGCCTTGATCAATGCATCTTAGCATGCCACATTGTCAATCCATACTATACCATTAATTTCTACCAATATATAACCCCTAAGCTCATACGTCTCAGAGAAGGGTGTTAACCACCAAACAGATATATATTAAGAGAGATCAACGAATGTAGTATAAGGGACTACAACGTCAGACATACATTCCATTTATAAACTTATGCCCTGGGTCTGAGCGAAAGTCAAATCCGTGCAATCAACACTACGTCCGGACGGCTACTACTGTCGCCCCTTCAAGGTAGCTACTCCCATCATGGGTCTCAATAGCAACACACCCATTCGATGTGAAGATCGTCGGTCTTCAATCACCGTCTTCAACTCTTCGAACGTCGTATCATTATTTGGAATGAGAGTAAACTCGGACTTCCCAAATAATTCTCGCATATATAAATTTGTAAACCATTATATATCGTTATTTATTCTTTTATAAATATAAATATCGTCTATTCATTTCATGTATATATATATCGTCCATTCATTTCATAAATATCGTCCATTCATTTCATATGCAGTAATACTACTCTAAGCATGAATTTTTATATCATA
Organism: Allium sativum; assembly: GCA_030737875.1. Lineage (NCBI taxonomy): Eukaryota > Viridiplantae > Streptophyta > Magnoliopsida > Asparagales > Amaryllidaceae > Allium > Allium sativum. Next base: position 935,826,041 of record CM060924.1, on the reverse strand, counting down.
TGCGGTTTCTTGATTATGCATTTCATATGCGACTTCATGCTTTTTAAAACATGTTAAATTTTCATATGCGGTTCATGCTTCTAAATCATGTTTCATTTCATATTTTTATATTTTTATTCGCATGTGAAATGTAAATAAAAATTCCCTTCTTATTTTCATCTTTTTATTTACATGTGAAAAGTAAATAAAAGTTTCATTACTTTTTTTTTATATAAAATATATAAATAATATAACCATTTCATGTTTTCATTCATTTATTCATTTATAACATGAAAATATTCATTGCTTTATGGTTCATTTTCCATTTTCGATCACTTTCTTAATTCAGTGATCTTAACTACTTAATTCCCTTTCAATCTAATTAAAGATTTAATTAAAATCTTATTTAGTTTTAATCTTCCAAAGTCATTATTAAATGATTATTCAATTTCTAGGGAATTAATTCTATCATAAATTCGGGTTAAAGAATAAATGTTATTTAAAACATAATTCACGATAAACCCAAATTTAGATTTCATAAATTTCCCATTTAATATATATAATTAGACATCATTTATTTCAGAGTATTTCATTTACTCTTAAATAAAATATTAATCATCTTCGATTTCCTTTATAAAATGTATAACATAATTTATACGGGTTAAAATGGAGTTACTATTTTTTTTTAAATGGACCGAATGGCCCAATTCATTTTCCTTATCCATTTATTATGTTTATCTTTACATTTTATTATTTAATAGCGGGCCAGACCTCTCACATTAGGCCTACAACTTGTGGATGCTGGATATGCCGGTTGGTTCCGGGCAGACTTCTACCACAGGTTGGGCTTAACCTCGTGTCTTGACCCAATTCGTATTTGCGCACTTGGACCTCTCACATTAGGCCCAACATTTATGGCTGCTGGATATGCCGGTTGGTTCCGGGCAGACTTCCGCCATAAATATGACCTAACCTCGTGTCCAAGTACAATTAATAATTATAATTATAATTATCTCCTAAAAGTATTATTTTAAAACATTTCATATTTTAGAATATCTAATTTCTAAAATATCATTCATTCTTTTACTTATCCTTTCATTTCAGTAAACATTAATCTTTCCATATTAATATCATAAAACTATTCCCAAAATGTTTCAATTGTAATATCAAAACTTACCATTTTGATATTAAATGAAATCTTCCTCAATTAATCCATTTATGTTAAATTTTAAAATCAAATCTTCTAAATTTACAAGTTAACATAAAAACGAGATTTTTCAATTCAAATCTTCATTATTATAATTGGAATGAAATCTTACCAATTTAAACTTTTTATTTCATCCTTTTTAAATGTGTAATCTTCTTAATTGAATCGTCCATTAATCCCATTAATTGAGTAAATAATGAAAATATTTCAAGTTCCTCAATAACGCTAATTATATATTCACTTTCATGTGCAATATCCATGTAATTTTTTTTTTTATATTTCTAATCAGAAACACTACTAATATATTTATTTACATATTTTACTTAAAAACGCTTAAAATAAACTTGCATTCATGTTTTGACATAACAATAAAAATAAAGCTGCATTCATATTTTTATGTAAATAAAAAAAAAGTTTCATTCATATTTTAACAGAACGATGCAAATAAAGTTTGCATTTATATTTTATCAAAACAGTGTAAATAATGTTTGCATTCATATTTTTATCAAAACAATGCGAATAATGTTGCATTTATATTTTTATCAAAACAATGCGAATGATGTTGCATTTATATTTTTATCATAAACAATGCAATTAATGTTGCATTTATATTTTATAATAAACAATGCAATTAATGTTACATTTATATTTTATAATAAACAATGCAATTAATGTTGCATTTATATTTTGTAATAAACAATGCAATTAATGTTGCATTTATATTTTTATCATAAACAATGCAATTAATGTTTGCATTCTTATTTCATTAACAACAATAAAATTATAATTATTTTCTAAATTTATCTAACTCGCTAAAAATAAGTTATCAATCTTATTTTAACTTAAACAATGAAAATATATTTATTTCCTACTTTCACTTAACGTGCTAAAAATATACCAACACTCATATTTTTACATAAACGCTGGAAATAAGGTTGCATTCCTATTGTGACATTAACTATGAAAATAAGTTTATTTTCTTAAATTTTATTAAGACGCTAAGACTATTTTAATAATCTTATTCTTACTTAAGTGCTAAAAATATAACATAAATTTGCTATTTACACTCACGCACTAAAATGTGGTTATTTTCCTATTTACATGACCACACTAAAATTATGGTCATCTTCCAATTCACATGACCGCATACGAAAATTAATAACACACAGAATATGGTGTCTCGCTTGCATATCAATAAAATGATAAATAACATAATGTGGGGTGTTCAAATCCATTCCAAACCATTCAATGAGCAACATGTAGATTAATGTTAAGCATTCATGTCGACAAACAATAATGACAACATACAATATGGTATTAAATCTTCATGCCATCGCATATAATAACATCATAAGATGTAGTGTCGCATTTTTGTGTCAAGATCCCAACTTTGTTTTTTTTTTCATCTAAATAAAATAATATTTTTTTTTATATATATTATAAAAATCCTAACTTGATTTATAAATATAATTAAAAGATTTAAACTTTCTTTTATAATATAAAAATCCTATCCTTATAAATTTTAAATAAAGATCTAATCTTTATTCTTAACACTTCATAAAATAAAAGATCAAATTTTTATTCTCAAAACAACATAAAACACAAAATCTAATTTTTTTATTGTCAAAACAACATAAAAAAAAAAAAAAAGATCAAATCCATTCGTGTAGATTCCAACAACGCAATTCATATGACAATCATCCAAACACAAATCCAAACCCAAGCATCAACATGTAGTCATACATCACGGATCTAGTTCACTTCTCAATAAATTATTTAAATAACAAAAAATAATAATTAAATTAAAAATAGAATCTCACATTGATTTTTGCTGAAAATTTGACTGTCTCGGATTCAGCTCTGGTCTGCGCCATCGCGAAGAGCTCGGAAAGACGAGTCCAACGCAATTTACGGTTCGTCAATCGGACCTCGTACGAGAGAGTTATGATTTATTAAAGTTGGACATAATTAAATAATTAATTAATATTCGTGAAAAATACCTAAAAATTTCACTGTCTCAGAATTGGACAAAATTAGTGTCCACGCGTCCATCTCGTCGCCACGATCCCAACGCACCTGAAATCGTCGATTTTCGACTTCGTATGAGTGAGTTATGCAATTTTAAAGTTCTGAAAATTAATTAAATAATTTAAAAATAAAATAGAAAATACCCTCAGCCCATTGACCGAAAAACACTGTTCACCGCCGAACTTTGACCGCACTTTGCCGCTGCCTCGGGCCACCTGACGCCACGGGACCACCGCCAATGTCTTCGTCTTGGCGAGACGCACCACCACCAGAAAGAGCCGCCCCTAAAGCTTCTCCGATCATCGGGAAATCGCCTAGAAAGGATTTCGCCTCGCGGGTCCCACAGGCCGCCTCACACCTCCAAACTGCCTGAAATTTTCTGAGCATCTTCGTCTTGCGTAGACGAAGAACTTCCGTGTTCGTGACTTCGTCTGATTCTTCCTCGATTCACGGGAATTTCTTGATTTACGTTTTGAGTTTCTGAATTTCGAAAACAGCGAGCTTTAAGACGAGATTCCGGCGAATCCGAGCGCTGTTTGACAAAACCGACTACACCATTAGCTTCGTATCGTCGAGACCTTCGAGAAAACATATAATTTGCTATGCTTTGAAGAGATTTTATTTTTTTTAATGAATTTTAGAGGAAGAGGGAGCCGCCATGGAAATTGAGAAAAAATGATGGAAAAGAGAGTGGCTGCTGTGCATTTCGAATTTCAGCCCTAAAACTCAGAAAAAAAAATAATATATACCATGGGTTTAATTTTGGTTTGGGCCCAAATATCATTATGTGCCCAATTACTCAATTTTCAACTGTTTTCTTCAGTTCAAAAATTCTTATAAATACATGCTGATTTCAAAATTAATAAAATTTTAAACATAATTATTTCAGGTCATTACGAACCCAACGAATCTGATTTCGTAATTTTCCGATTCCGTATGAATTTATTATAAATTTCCGAAGTCTGAAAATAGGCTGTATTTCCACTGTAAAAATTATACAGGCCACAAAATAATTCCAAAAATTATAAATTTTAGAATTTTACCTTAATTTAATATTCCGAATCCATAGAAACTGGTTTCGTCGAATTCGGAGTTCGTTTGCAAAAATTCTATTTTTCAGGTGTATATTTTAATATTTTAAAAATACCAAAAATAGTGGAATTTTTTCCGAAACTCAAAAATATAAGTTCTTATAGTCATTTTTATATGTAAACAACATTCTAAAACCAATGGAGATGGTTTCGGGTCCTAATTCCTTATTCTGCAAAATGTAGCATTTTGGCCCTTATAAATTTCATAGCGACCATTCTAGATTTTAATTTTGACATAACTTTTGATTCCCGTTATGAAATTTCGATTTTTCGGATTCGTTGGAAAGATAAATTTAAATAGATTCTAATATTTTTGGTTTCACTAAAATCCGTTGAATTTTGCATCCTGTACGGTCAGTCAAAGTTCAAGTTTGACTTTTCAAACTACCGCGTTATTTCTAACTCTTTTATAATAAAAATTAAATCATTCATTCTAACTTCGATTTGAATCAAATTTGTGATCATTATTATTTAAATAAATTATTTTATATTGTCAAAATTCATTAAAATTTTCTAAAATAAAATTTTTAAATTGGTCCTGATTTTTGCGGGTTGTTACAATCGCCCCCACTTAAAAACTTTTCGTCCTCGAAAAGGAACTAGGCTAAAAGTTGTTTAATTAACTAACTAAATTTTAATTTCTCTTATTAATTTCATTTGTTGACTAACTTATCAAATATACATACTCTTTTATATATTTAAAAATCATATTTTCAGAAATAGATTATATAATCAAAAATACGCTAATCATAAGCTTATCACTCTGAACTCATTCTAGGGCATAACTAACCCTATCTCTAATGAGTTTTCTCATTCTAGGATACTGCTGATCCTATCTCTAATGAGTATTCTTATTGGATATTACTAATCCAATCTCTGATGAGTCTTTTGTTCAGTTCTAACGAGTTGTACCCCAAAGATTTGAGCTAACCAGAGCTCTGATACCACCTGTAACGATAACGGATTTTTCCCGACCTTAATCGATCACAAAATCGACCAAGACCTTTCAAAACTCGCATACGTTAACTTTGGGAATACAACAACATCAGAACAATAACAGCAGACTTTTATTACATTACAATAATATAACATCAGAGTACAGAATACCAGAGTACAAATAAAGTAAACTACAGCGGAAGATAAATTACAACAGATTTAATACATTAAACAGCGGAAGACTTCTAAGCTCTGGACACAGCTTTAGGCTTCGATCCAGGATCCTGCTAAAGAGAGAGATATCTGCAAAAAGCTACTCGACTGCCCGTGTGGAAAGAGGGAACCCGAGTTTGCAAAGTGAAACAAACTACAGGTCAGTCGTGGGACTAGTGTGAGAATTCTTAACTAGTTTAACTAATAGTAATAAGGCAAATCCAAGGACCACGCCGCTAACGCGGAACGGGTTTACTCCAATGGATTGCCGGTGCATAAACCAAAGTAAATCGAGAAATAACGCAATGTCTTTTTGGAAAAATGAAACCATTATAAGACCCAAGTCCCATCACACAATGCAACGCACACCAGAGGATAGGGTTTTACCTTATAATGGTCAAAAGATGCTAGATACGTATAAAACGGATTTGATATTATTATTAGTGTATCTATGTTTTAATAAAAAGATTTGAATCATAAGTATCAATCCTGGACGGCATGCTTACCATATAGCATGTCGCCAATACTAGTTCTACAATCAAAACCGCAAGGTCGTATTGGAGATTTGGATTCCATCATGAGTCGAGGCTAGGGGCAAGCTCCTCTCCGATTCGAGACACTCTAGCAAATGCCTCAGGATCCCCCGCAGTGAACCCTTGGATCTTCAGGGCCGGTCCCCGCCTATGGGCAGTGGATTAGTTATGCCTGAACACACGCTTCCCGGTCCCTTTGGACCTATAGTATGACCACCAACGACCTATAAAAATAACGAGGCGCCTCAAAATCCATCATCCACATAAGTAAAATGTCAGGGCTGGTAGGTCACTGACACCACTCTAGCTAGAAAGAAACGTGTGCACTCCCTGCAGTCCGTATCCCGTTTTTGACTCATACCGGGGTGTGAGGCTCGCGAAGTCAGGCTATACACAAAGCTACGCCTAAACAGGCCGTGCTTTGATCATCAACCACAAGGCCTGCTTTTCAACAAAAGCCTTGATCAATGCATCTTAGCATGCCACATTGTCAATCCATACTATACCATTAATTTCTACCAATATATAACCCCTAAGCTCGTACGTCTCAGAGAAGGGTGTTAACCACCAAACAGATATATATTAAGAGAGATCAACGAATGTAGTATAAGGGACTACAACGTCAGACATACATTCCATTTATAAACTTATGCCCTGGGTCTGAGCGAAAGTCAAATCCGTGCAATCAACACTACGTCCGGACGGCTACTACTGTCGCCCCTTCAAGGTAGCTACTCCCATCATGGGTCTCAATAGCAACACACCCATTCGATGTGAAGATCGTCGGTCTTCAATCACCGTCTTCAACTCTTCGAACGTCGTATCATTATTTGGAATGAGAGTAAACTCGGACTTCCCAAATAATTCTCGCATATATAAATTTGTAAACCATTATATATCGTTATTTATTCTTTTATAAATATAAATATCGTCTATTCATTTCATGTATATATATATCGTCCATTCATTTCATAAATATCGTCCATTCATTTCATATGCAGTAATACTACTCTAAACATGAATTTTTATATCATATGCGGTTTCTTGATTATGCATTTCATATGCGACTTCATGCTTTTTAAAACATGTTAAATTTTCATATGCGGTTCATGCTTCTAAATCATGTTTCATTTCATATTTTTATATTTTTATTCGCATGTGAAATGTAAATAAAAATTCCCTTCTTATTTTCATCTTTTTATTTACATGTGAAAAGTAAATAAAAGTTTCATTACTTTTTTTTTATATAAAATATATAAATAATATAACCATTTCATGTTTTCATTCATTTATTCATTTATAACATGAAAATATTCATTGCTTTATGGTTCATTTTCCATTTTCGATCACTTTCTTAATTCAGTGATCTTAACTACTTAATTCCCTTTCAATCTAATTAAAGATTTAATTAAAATCTTATTTAGTTTTAATCTTCCAAAGTCATTATTAAATGATTATTCAATTTCTAGGGAATTAATTCTATCATAAATTCGGGTTAAAGAATAAATGTTATTTAAAACATAATTCACGATAAACCCAAATTTAGATTTCATAAATTTCCCATTTAATATATATAATTAGACATCATTTATTTCAGAGTATTTCATTTACTCTTAAATAAAATATTAATCATCTTCGATTTCCTTTATAAAATGTATAACATAATTTATACGGGTTAAAATGGAGTTACTATTTTTTTTTAAATGGACCGAATGGCCCAATTCATTTTCCTTATCCATTTATTATGTTTATCTTTACATTTTATTATTTAATAGCGGGCCAGACCTCTCACATTAGGCCTACAACTTGTGGATGCTGGATATGCCGGTTGGTTCCGGGCAGACTTCTACCACAGGTTGGGCTTAACCTCGTGTCTTGACCCAATTCGTATTTGCGCACTTGGACCTCTCACATTAGGCCCAACATTTATGGCTGCTGGATATGCCGGTTGGTTCCGGGCAGACTTCCGCCATAAATATGACCTAACCTCGTGTCCAAGTACAATTAATAATTATAATTATAATTATCTCCTAAAAGTATTATTTTAAAACATTTCATATTTTAGAATATCTAATTTCTAAAATATCATTCATTCTTTTACTTATCCTTTCATTTCAGTAAACATTAATCTTTCCATATTAATATCATAAAACTATTCCCAAAATGTTTCAATTGTAATATCAAAACTTACCATTTTGATATTAAATGAAATCTTTCTCAATTAATCCATTTATGTTAAATTTTAAAATCAAATCTTCTAAATTTACAAGTTAACATAAAAACGAGATTTTTCAATTCAAATCTTCATTATTATAATTGGAATGAAATCTTACCAATTTAAACTTTTTATTTCATCCTTTTTAAATGTGTAATCTTCTTAATTGAATCGTCCATTAATCCCATTAATTGAGTAAATAATGAAAATATTTCAAGTTCCTCAATAACGCTAATTATATATTCACTTTCATGTGCAATATCCATGTAATTTTTTTTTTTATTTCTAATCAGAAACACTACTAATATATTTATTTACATATTTTACTTAAAAACGCTTAAAATAAACTTGCATTCATGTTTTGACATAACAATAAAAATAAAGCTGCATTCATATTTTTATGTAAATAAAAAAAAAAGTTTCATTCATATTTTAACAGAACGATGCAAATAAAGTTTGCATTTATATTTTATCAAAACAGTGTAAATAATGTTTGCATTCATATTTTTATCAAAACAATGCGAATAATGTTGCATTTATATTTTTATTAAAACAATGCGAATGATGTTGCATTTATATTTTTATCATAAACAATGCAATTAATGTTGCATTTATATTTTATAATAAACAATGCAATTAATGTTACATTTATATTTTATAATAAACAATGCAATTAATGTTGCATTTATATTTTGTAATAAACAATGCAATTAATGTTGCATTTATATTTTTATCATAAACAATGCAATTAATGTTTGCATTCTTATTTCATTAACAACAATAAAATTATAATTATTTTCTAAATTTATCTAACTCGCTAGAAATAAGTTATCAATCTTATTTTAACTTAAACAATGAAAATATATTTATTTCCTACTTTCACTTAACGTGCTAAAAATATACCAACACTCATATTTTTACATAAACGCTGGAAATAAGGTTGCATTCCTATTGTGACATTAACTATGAAAATAAGTTTATTTTCTTAAATTTTATTAAGACGCTAAGACTATTTTAATAATCTTATTCTTACTTAAGTGCTAAAAATATAACATAAATTTGCTATTTACACTCACGCACTAAAATGTGGTTATTTTCCTATTTACATGACCGCACTAAAATTATGGTCATCTTCCAATTCACATGACCGCATACGAAAATTAATAACACACAGAATATGGTGTCTCGCTTGCATATCAATAAAATGATAAATAACATAATGTGGGGTGTTCAAATCCATTCCAAACCATTCAATGAGCAACATGTAGATTAATGTTAAGCATTCATGTCGACAAACAATAATGACAACATACAATATGGTATTAAATCTTCATGCCATCGCATATAATAACATCATAAGATGTAGTGTCGCATTTTTGTGTCAAGATCCCAACTTTGTTTTTTTTTCATCTAAATAAAATAATATATTTTTTTATATATATTATAAAAATCCTAACTTGATTTATAAATATAATTAAAAGATTTAAACTTTCTTTTATAATATAAAAATCCTATCCTTATAAATTTTAAATAAAGATCTAATCTTTATTCTTAACACTTCATAAAATAAAAGATCAAATTTTTATTCTCAAAACAACATAAAACACAAAATCTAATTTTTTTATTGTCAAAACAACATAAAAAAAAAAGAAAGATCAAATCCATTCGTGTAGATTCCAACAACCCAATTCATATGACAATCATCCAAACACAAATCCAAACCCAAGCATCAACATGTAGTCATACATCACGGATCTAGTTCACTTCTCAATAAATTATTTAAATAACAAAAAATAATAATTAAATTAAAAATAGAATCTCACATTGATTTTTGCTGAAAATTTGACTGTCTCGGATTCAGCTCTGGTCTGCGCCATCGCGAAGAGCTCGGAAAGACGAGTCCAACGCAATTTACGGTTCGTCAATCGGACCTCGTACGAGAGAGTTATGATTTATTAAAGTTGGACATAATTAAATAATTAATTAATATTCGTGAAAAATACCTAAAAATTTCACTGTCTCAGAATTGGACAAAATTAGTGTCCACGCGTCCATCTCGTCGCCACGATCCCAACGCACCTGAAATCGTCGATTTTCGACTTCGTATGAGTGAGTTATGCAATTTTAAAGTTCTGAAAATTAATTAAATAATTTAAAAATAAAATAGAAAATACCCTCAGCCCATTGACCGAAAAACACTGTTCACCGCCGAACTTTGACCGCACTTTGCCGCTGCCTCGGGCCACCTGACGCCACGGGACCACCGCCAATGTCTTCGTCTTGGCGAGACGCACCACCACCAGAAAGAGCCGCCCCTAAAGCTTCTCCGATCATCGGGAAATCGCCTAGAAAGGATTTCGCCTCGCGGGTCCCACAGGCCGCCTCACACCTCCAAACTGCCTGAAATTTTCTGAGCATCTTCGTCTTGCGTAGACGAAGAACTTCCGTGTTCGTGACTTCGTCTGATTCTTCCTCGATTCACGGGAATTTCTTGATTTACGTTTTGAGTTTCTGAATTTCGAAAACAGCGAGCTTTAAGACGAGATTCCGGCGAATCCGAGCGCTGTTTGACAAAACCGACTACACCATTAGCTTCGTATCGTCGAGACCTTCGAGAAAACATATAATTTGCTATGGTTTGAAGAGATTTTTTTTTTTTTTTTTATGAATTTTAGAGGAAGAGGGAGCCGCCATGGAAATTGAGAAAAAATGATGGAAAAGAGAGTGGCTGCTGTGCATTTCGAATTTCAGCCCTAAAACTCAGAAAAAAAAATAATATATACCATGGGTTTAATTTTGGTTTGGGCCCAAATATCATTATGTGCCCAATTACTCAATTTTCAACTGTTTTCTTCAGTTCAAAAATTCTTATAAATACATGCTGATTTCAAAATTAATAAAATTTTAAACATAATTATTTCAGGTCATTACGAACCCAACGAACCTGATTTCGTAATTTTCCGATCCCGTATGAATTTATTATAAATTTCCGAAGTCTGAAAATAGGCTGTATTTCCACTGTAAAAATTATACAGGCCACAAAATAATTCCAAAAATTATAAATTTTAGAATTTTACCTTAATTTAATATTCCGAATCCATAGAAACTGGTTTCGTCGAATTCGGAGTTCGTTTGCAAAAATTCTATTTTTCAGGTGTATATTTTAATATTTTAAAAATACCAAAAATAGTGGAATTTTTTCCGAAACTCAAAAATATAAGTTCTTATAGTCATTTTTATATGTAAACAACATTCTAAAACCAATGGAGATGGTTTCGGGTCCTAATTCCTTATTCTGCAAAATGTAGCATTTTGGCCCTTATAAATTTCATAGCGACCATTCTAGATTTTAATTTTGACATAACTTTTGATTCCCGTTATGAAATTTCGATTTTTCGGATTCGTTGGAAAGATAAATTTAAATAGATTCTAATATTTTTGGTTTCACTAAAATCCGTTGAATTTTGCATCTTGTACGGTCAGTCAAAGTTCAAGTTTGACTTTTCAAACTACCGCGTTATTTCTAACTCTTTTATAATAAAAATTAAATCATTCATTCTAACTTCGATTTGAATCAAATTTGTGATCATTATTATTTAAATAAATTATTTTATATTGTCAAAATTCATTAAAATTTTCTAAAATAAAATTTTTAAATTGGTCCTGATTTTTGCGGGTTGTTACAGTATTTGTGATTACTTGGGTTTTTAAAAGCTATATATATGTATACTATTAGTAGTATATGGATGAAGTCATACTGCACTAGCACCACTATGGAGTCGTTAATCATTTCCTTTTTCAGATTAACGATGAGCCGATATGTTAGAGGTACCGGTAGAGGGGCCAATAATGGGAATGCTGCTGACATGAGGACGATGTTTACTGACCTCATGAGAGAGATGCTTAGAGATGTACAGAGGGCAGCTCCCAATGGTGGAAATGGTGGTGGTCCAATAGTGCAGGCGCCAAGAGTCGACTTCGCCAAGCTGAATAAGGATTATACTAGTCTTGGTGGGAAGTCATTCCACGGAACGGAGTCGGCTACGGACGTTCAGGATTGGTTGGATAGTTGCGAACGTATCTTCGAGGATTTGGGTATCGAGGATGCGATGAAGAGAAAGCTAGCGTCCCGTCAGTTGCAAGGGCGGGCAATGAATTGGTGGAATGCTATAAAGGCAGCTACTCCCGAAGATCAGATTACTTGGGAGCAGTTTAAGGCTCGCTTTAGTGAGAAGTTCATTCCAGCTGCTCAGAAGTCAATGCTGTTTAAGAAGTTCTTGGAGCTCAAGCAGAATGGCAGAGCTGTCTCGGAGTATATTGCTGAATTTGACACTTTGTCAAAATATGGGTTATCTCTTATTGATACTGCCGAGAAAAAGAATGAGAAATTCATAACTGGTTTGGATCAGTACTTGGGGGAAAAACTTATTAACCACATCGATGAGACGTTTGAATCGATTGTGGGGAAAGCGTTAAGATCGGAAAGTCTCTACCCTAAGCCGAAGACTGAGGTTGCATCCGCAGATGAGCCAAAGCCACAAGCAAGTGGTGGAGGCAAGGGTGGTTCCCAGAATAAAAGAAAGCAGAATCAGACTAAGGATGGCCAGAAGAAAAAGAATAAGCAAGATGTGGAGTGCTTCAGCTGTGGTAAGAAGGGCCATTATGCTAGTAATTGTCGGGCCAAGCCAGCGGATAGGAAGTGCTTCAACTGTGGCCAAATGGGACATCACAAGGACAAGTGTCCACAGCCCCCTAAAGAAAAGCAAATGGTGAAAGCATATGCTCTCAATGCTATTCCTTCTTCGTCGAATGCCCCAACTGCGGCGGAGAAGGGAAAGAATGTCGTCATTCAAGGTATGCTTTCAGTTTATGATGTTCCTGTTAGAGTTTTATTTGATACCCGAGCTTCCAGTTCTTTCATATCTAGTGACCTGGTAGATAGGTTGGGATTGGAGCCCGAGATTGTCGATAGACCTTTAGTAGTGACGAACCCGATTGGTGGTTCGACTAGCCTTAGCTTGATTTGTCGTAATGTGGTTCTATCGAGTCATGGATGCATGTTTGTTTGTGATTGCTTTGTTTTGGGCTTTACTGGGTTTGGCATTATTTTGGGAGTAGATTGGCTCCAAAGATACGGGGTGGTGGTAGACTGTGAGGGCTTCTCAGTGACAGCTAGAGCGGATGATGGGCGGAGGATAGTGTTTGGTGGTCTACCCAGTAAGGGGGTATTGGCTAGTTTTCTAAACTCCCTCGACATTCCGCATAGTGAGTTGTCAGGTTTGCCCGTGGTTGGCCAGTATCCGGATGTTTTCGAAGAAGTGACCAGACTTCCACCACACCGAGAGATCGAGTTTCGTATTGATTTGGTAAAAGATGCCAGACCTATAGTGATGCCACTTCGTCGTATGGCACCAAGGGAGCAGCGAGAGCTCGAGGTTCAAGTCAGCGATCTTTTGAAGAAGGGATTTATCAGAAGGAGTGTTTCTGAATGGGGAGCACCAGTTGTGTTTGCTACCAAGGCGGATGGTTCCCTTCGTTTGTGTGTAGACTACCGCGAGTTGAATAAAGTGACAAGGAAGAATAAGTATCCTCTACCGCGGATAAATGATTTGTTCGATCAGTTGAGTGACGCGAGAATATTTTCTCAGTTGGATCTCGCGACAGGTTTTCATCAGCTTAGAGTGGAAGCTGAGAGTATAGCTAAAATGGCATTTCGAACGCCGTCTGGATTTTATGAATGGTTGGTTATGCCATTTGGGCTGACCAATGCTCCAGCATATTTTGTGGATCTTATGAATAGGGTATTCAGAGATCAGTTGAATAAGTTTGTCCTTGTGTTCGTTGATGATATTTTGGTCTATTCGAGGACAGAGGAAGAACACAAGGAACATTTAAGAGTAGCGATGGAGGTGTTGAGAAAACACCAATTGAAAGCAAAGTTTTCTAAGTGTCACTTCTGGAAGAGGGAAGTGAGGTTCTTGGGCCATGTTGTATCAGAGAACGGTATTGCCGTGGACCCAGCAAAGGTGGCTACGGTACAAGATTGGCCTACGCCCAAGAATGCAACAGATGTAAGAAGTTTCTTGGGATTAGCTGGATATTATCGTAAGTTTATCCAAGGTTTCTCCAAGATAGCAGCACCATTGACCCAGTTGACCAAAAAGAATCAAGCTTTTGTCTGGGATGAAAGGTGCGAGAATGCATTTAAAAGTCTAAAGGACAAGTTGACAAGCGCTCCAGTGTTAGTCATTCCTAAGGGGATGAAGAGATGACAGTATACACGGACGCCTGTGGTACCGGACTGGGTGCTGTATTGATGCAAGGCGGTAGGGTTGTAGCTTATGCAAGTCGGCAATTGAAACCGCACGAGAGAAGATACCCTACCCATGATTTAGAATTGGCAGCGATCGTGTTCGCGTTAAAGATGTGGAGACACTATCTCTTGGGAGAAAGATTTGAGCTGTTTACAGATCATAAGTCGTTAAAGTATCTCTTCTCTCAGAAAGATTTGAATCTCCGTCAGCAGAGATGGCTAGAGTTCTTAGCTTCCTATGATTTTGACATCGCATACACACCGGGAAAGGGCGATGCGGTGGCTGATGCATTGAGTGGAAGACATGCCAGCCTAGGGGCTATGTTCCTTGAATGGAAGCAACTGGAGTATATCGCGGGTTTTGATTTCAGACCAAAGTGCGAATTGGATCCAGAAATATTAGCAAGTTTGACGATCAGACCCACTTTGATTGAGCGGATCGGCTCTAGTCAGAGGGACGATCCTAACCTATTGGAAATCATCTCCAAGTTAGAGATGGGTATCGATGAGGAGATGAACAAGTATGGGCTTGATCGAGATAGATGGCTTAGAAAGAATGGAAAGCTTGTTGTACCCAATGTCGATGGATTGAGGGATGAAGTGCTTAGAGAATGTCATCACTCAAAGCTGACTATACACCCCGGTGGTAATAAGATGTATCGAGATATGAAGCAGACTTACTACTGGGAAGGGATGAAAAGAGACGTTGGGAAGTTTATATCCAAGTGCATGAATTGCCAGCTAGTTAAAGCCGAGCAAAAGAAGCCTAGTGGGTTGTTACAGCCTTTAGAAATTCCCGAATGGAAATGGGAGCAAGTCTCGATGGATTTCATTGATGGTTTACCAAGGACTAGATCGGGACATGATAGCATTTGGGTAGTTGTGGACCAATTGACTAAAAGTGCAAGATTTATACCAGTTAAATCGACCAGAACGGCAGCTAAATTAGCAGAATTGTATATGAAGTGGGTAGTGAGATTTCATGGAATACCTAAAAGCATTGTGAGTGACCGAGACCCGTTGTTCACTAGTGGGTTTTGGAGGAGCTTACAAGAGGCTCTAAGGTCAGAGTTACATCTCAGTACCGCATATCATCCTCAGACCGATGGTCAGACGGAGAGGGTGAACCGTATTTTGGAAGACCTCTTGAGAGCATGTATATTGGATTTTGGTGGATCATGGGATGACCATTTGCATCTAGTAGAGTTTGCATATAATAATAGCTACCAATCCAGTATCGGTATGGCTCCGTTTGAAGCTTTGTACGGAAGACCGTGTAACTCACCATCATGTTGGATAGAGACTGGCGAGAAGTTTATGCTTGGACCAGATGTGGTGAGGGAAACTTCAGATAAAATCAAGATCATTCAACAACGAATGAAGGCAGCCCAAGATAGGCAGAAAAGTTATGCTGATAAGAGAAGAAGAGACTTAAAATTCTCCGTTGGTGACTTGGTGTTTGTCAAGATCTCTCCGTTGAAGAGCGTAATACGATTTGGCAGGAGAGGCAAGTTGGCACCAAGATTCGTTGGCCCATTCCCTGTTCTTGGACTAGTCGGGAATTTGGCATATAGAATTGACTTACCAGAGAAGATGGCGGGAGTTCATAACGTATTTCATGTTTCCCAACTAAGGAAGTTCGTTCACGACTCAGATATGACTATTTCACCTGATCAGTTAGAGGACTTCGAAGTAGAACCCGAGGCGGTTGGGAACCGCAAGCCGGCCCGTATTGTCGCGCACGACATGAAGCAACTTCGAAGGAAGGCGGTGAAGCTAGTCAAGGTACAGTGGAGCGAGGACGAGAATGATTGTACTTGGGAGACAGAGGAGAACATTAGGAAGTCACACCCAGAACTCTTTGCCTGGTAAGATTTTGATTTCGATTTAGTTTTCCGCATGCTAGGATAGGCTGTTTGCTTGTTTTGCATGATTGATTGTTGTATGTGGTTGTTAGGCATGCGGGATCTTTTGTATGTTTTGGGTTAAGGAATTTCGGGGACGAAATTTCTTAAGGGGGGGAGAGTGTAACGACCCGTATTCTACGCATCATAGGATCGTAGGATATTTATTTCTTTCACATACTAAGTCGTATGGTCATGTAACTTTGGGAGACGACTATTGTGGTCATTTCCCATGTTCATGATTCTTCCCGATTTTTAAATGACCATTTTACCCCTAGTTGGCACTGTTTTGGCCATAACTTTTGATTGGAAATGAATTTTGACCTGAAACCACTTCCATTGGCTCCGGATGATGGTTTCTCTTTCCGTAGAGTGGTCACATTAGCCAAACGGGCTCACCGTTTGGGAGATATGGCTGAAACAAGTTTCAGATGGTGAAAAACAGCTTAATTGGGCTAACCGGGTGATTAACAGCTAGGCCCAAAGGGGAATTTCGGGATTAGGAGTTTAAAAGGGCTGTTAGGGTTTGGAGAATACCTTTTTCTCATTTTTCAGCCGTCACCATTCATTCCTCTTAGCCTAGCCATGGCCTCCACCCTCTAAATCTCTTCAAAACACCTCTTAATCACTTTCTAATTGAAGATTAGGCTTAGCAAACATCAAATCAAGGAGTATTAGCACGAGAACCGAGGTAGAGCTGCTGTGTAAGATTGGGAACAGCGCCAAATCAGAGAATATTTCAGTTTTGGGGTTTTAGTTGTGGCAAAGGTGAGTGATTTGCATAGTTTTTGCACTAATTACGGTAATTAAGGGTAATTAGTGAAGATTAGCGAATTTATACACTAATAAATTCTGGAAAAATGTTTAGAAATTCTTAAATAATATTTTATGCTTCTGTTATAAATTTGGTTCAATTTGATTAAGTTTTGTTAACCCTATGATTAGTTCTACTTAAACATGCTATGGGAAAATATGAAGTTTTAGTCACTTTTGATCCATTTTGATTAATTTGAATTGTTGTTTGCTATTTGTGGTTGCTATCACATGTTGCTATGACTCTATGGTATGTTTTATGATTGATTAGAATAGTTAAATTGGTCGAAAACGTCGTCGAATGGCGTAGAAAGCTCGCTGGAAAGTTGCAGAAGTGTGCAGGTTCCGAACCGGATCGGATCGGGTGAGGGCTCGGATCGGATATGTGAACTGGGCAAGAAACCCGACCCGAACTGGTGTTTGGCACATAGGAGGCTCGGCGAGAAGGAAGGCCTTTTGCTTAGAGTTGGAGTGGACAAGGGGATCGGATCGGAAGAGATATGGAGACCAGATCGGATCGACTCAAGAGTGGAAGGCTACGACTGGAGCAAGGCGAAGGGAGCGGATCGGAGTAGATGGAGAACGGGAGCGGATCGGATCGGAGTAGATGGAAAACGAGGGAGCTGATCGGAGAAAAACTGGAAGGAAGACAGTAACCCGACCCGACCCGGAGGAGGACACCGACCCGACCCGAAGTGAAGTACCCGACCCGAACCGAGCTAGACAAGGACCACCGAACCGAACCGTCGAGGGTGATGACTACCGAACCGAACCAAATTCTAGGACTGCTACTGCACGACAACTCTTCTGAAGACCCACTCCAATTCGACCAAACCCGAGATGCAAAGGAAGTCCAAATGAGAAGTTAGAGCTTAAGATTCAGATGGGAATCAACGAGTTCGCTTCATGGTTGGGCTTTGCTGCGGGACGCGTGCCAAGGAGTTATCGACGTCTATAGCTTTGGACCACTATGGTAGGAGGTACGAAGGCGGATTCAGGGCCATTATGGCATCGGTAGAACCAAGGGCTACAACCAATGAAGTGGGTCATTGAAATGTTTGGTCATGACTCCATATGTTTAGCTTGGTCATAGCAGGGTTTCTACAAGTCGGGATTCGTCGTTGCCTCAGTTTGTCTAGTATTCCAAAGTGGTAGATATCGTATGCTTTACGCACTGAGTGAGAGATGTGAGGATGGTTGCTATGGATGATTTGTTTGCTATCATTGTGACATGCACACCCCACCCCCGTATTCTTACACTATTTATCATGGCACCTTAGAGTATTGTACGGTATGTGGTACTAACTCTTTGGTTGCAGGTCCAGGTTCAGGTATGGTTTAGTATACCTGTTATCATTCTGTTTAGATGCTTATCGCTCATACCAGGCTTTATGTCTGACCCAGAGTTTTATGTCTCCTCTTATTACTCTGGGTGCTCACACGAGCAGACTAGAGATAGGTTAGCTGGTGATGCACGGGTAGATGATCCGGAGACGAGCAGGAGGCTTCCACGTAATATATATATATATATATATATGATATTCTCCCTGTGTTGTTGAAGATCACTGCTTGGGCATTGGTGGTGCATCTCCTACTTTAGCCTTCTTTTGTTTAGAGACAGTAAATTTGGAAAATTGTAATAAGCTGTATATGGATTTCCGCTGCTCTGATGATTGATGTTGATTTTAGTTATCAGCTTATGCACTGTCTCACCTGTTTTATGTCAAGTATGTTATTATTATATTTTGTTCCATGCGCTGTGAGACATTCTACAGGTTTTGTGTTAGTTCTTCTTTCCTTTCTTTGGCGACCGTTCCGTGCTAATCGGGCACGTGTACAGCGCACTTTCGGAGGAAATGCCGACTGGTGCGGAGCGGGCCGTCACAATGTTCCATTTTGATTAAGTATTAATTCAATTTACTTAATCCTATCAATCCTGACTCAGCCTTAATTGTCTTATTAAAGCCTCGACCTCTCATATTAGACAGGTATTGTTGTGACTGCCTGTTGCCGGTTGGTTCCGGGCAGTCATACGTCACAACTCAGTCTAACCTCGGGTCTTTATTGGGCTCAATGTTTAACCACCCACATTGGATAGGTATTGTTGTGACTACTGGACAGCCGGGCGGTTCCGGGCAGGTTTATGTCACAACGCAATCCAACCTCGGGTTAAACACATCGTATTTTCTAAATTTACATATTTTGTCTCTTTTCTTTTTATATGTAAATATTTGCGGCCCATTATTCAAATTCATCTTTATTGGGTAAAATTAATTTATACCACTTAATTGTTTTCAAGGTCGTTGGCATGCATCAAACATGCCAACACATATGTTTTATATTTTAACCCAAACGTCATTACCCCCGTTTTATACGTTCGCTACAATATAACATACGTTGGGTTTAACATTTAAACCCAACTTAGCCACATGAAAAAGGGGAGACTTAGAATATGGTGTTTATATATTCTAAGTAACATCAAAAGGGGAGTGTGAACGCATGAACTTGCAACATAACGATCTAATTAACATGAATTAGGCATTTGTGAACTTGCATTGTAATAGCATATAATCATGGCATAAACATACCTAAACATGAATCATGGTTTTTAATCTATTCATGTAAACTTGCAATTGGAATGTAAATCTAACTTATTTATGTGTCGTATATATTATCATGTGATTTTGATAACAGCATAGGCCTAAAACATATTTTGTTTGGGCATAAAGTCAATCATAAACTAGCCATGTTCATAAAGTCAACACAAGTTCACAAGGGTGCTTACTTTTGTCACTAACACAAAAGTATGGTTTTACACTTGAATCATGATGCCAATTCCAACATAAATTCATATGAGTCATAATACCCAAATGGATCCAACTACACTAAAAGTGATTATAAAAAATTTACATCAAGTTGGCATAATAGTGAACCATATACTTGCATGAATCTCAAATAAACTACCACAAACATATAGTCGTTAACTTTCAACATGAATCATATACTTGCAAATATCCAATAGGTCTAACATCGTTATACCACAACATCCCAAATCGATTAGAATCATAGCAACATACAATTATGAATTATTATCACCACAAATTAAGTATAATTCCATTTCTCATTTTACACAAATCAAAACACAATTATTCATTCACATCAGAATAGCACTCTACTTACAACGTATGACGAATCTTCAATTCAGGAATCTGAATTCTGAATTTGGAGATGTTATCCTTTGTTGTAGGCGTTGTTTTGATTTAGTTGTCGTTGCTTTAAGCTTTTGAATTGTCTCCTAATCGTCTCTCAATTTTGACGGCTACTCCTAGTCTTTCCTCAGCAGCATGACGGTCTCATTCTCATTTTTATTTGTATGAATTAGGTGGAGTCTTAGGTCCTTTTTATAGAGTTTGTGCATTGATTAGAACCGTCGATGGAGCTTGGATTAATAATAGTCGTTCGTTTGAAGGAGAGACCAATCAGGAGCTGACACCTGGCCCTAGTGACAAGGCAAGACTCAGAAATTCGGCCAAGCACAGACCAGGCCAGCCAGGGGGGCTGGGTTCTACCTAGCTCAGGGGCCAGGTCGACTCCCCAGTCGCCCTGGGTGCCTTGGGCGGGAAAATTCCGGCCCAACGTATTTTGGTCCGATTTTTTTTTTTTTTTTTGAAATTTGAATTTGTTCTGAGCTGTTTCTTTCTATTTGAATTTTAAACTGAATTCTGAAACTTCCGAAGGCCATATCTTCTTCATACGGAGTCCGTTTTATGCAAACTCGGACTCTATCTCAAGCAGAATTCCGAGACGAACGCAATGGTGTATCCCGTTTCCCTTAATTCTTTGATTTGAAATTAATTATACTTTAATTTGTGAATTTCACTGTTATAGAATACACGGGGTATTACATTCTCCCCCCACTTAAAAGGATTTCGTCCCCGAAATCTTCAAGTTCAGGAGGAACGTATATCCTAACATCCAAACGTCCATCTACTCATCCATCAAACACGAGCGTCCATTGTCCTTTAAAGACTTATAATGCTTCATGATCACATGCGAAGTGTGTGTACATGTACTTATCTAATGCAAAATCAGTCGGTCTACTGATTCAGTTGACCTCCTTAATGCAAATTATGTAAGTGTCATGAATCCATTATGTATGCAAATTTTCCTATTCATGATTCTACATGAGTGCACAATCATTCATATAAATGCAACATCCATATGACAAAACATTAAACTTCAACCATATACAAATGCAAACATATATATGCATATGCAATATGAGGTGACTGAGCCGATCTAATACCTAGATTGTGTGTGTATATGCAACCACGAGAAACCACTAGCAATCACTTGCAACCATCATCCATAACATGTTTCAATTACATGTTTTCATCCAAAGGTTTCTACCTAAAAGATAAGGTTGAGGAGATATACCTAAAAAGATAGATAAAAGCGCAACTTAAGGAAAAAGAAAGATCAAAGATGTACCTTCGAAAAGAAAAGGGTATGCTGCGCGTATTCTAGCCTCAGTTTCCCAAGTCGCGTCTTCCTCGGCGTCGCTCCACTGAACTTTGACGAGCTTGACTTCGCGGTTGCGTAGATTTTTCACTTCAGTTCCTAAGATGCATGTTGGAACTTTCCTCACGGTTGCTTCGCGTTCCACTTCAGCATCTTCTAGGATGTTTGGCTCTACCACTTTAGCAGATTCATGTAGACATTTTCGGAGGTGCGAAACATGAAAAACGTTGTGAACTCCGGCTAGTTTTTCAGGTAGCTCAAATCTATAGGCCATTTTCCCAATTTTCTCGATAATAGGAAACGACCCTACGAATCTTGGTACTAGCTTCCCTGTGGTTCCAAAACGAACAACGTTCCTTAGCGGAGATACCTTAAGAAAAACCCTGTCTCCAACCTCAAATTCAAGGTCGGTCCTCCTCTTGTCGGCGTAGGATTTTTGTTTGTCTTGGGCTGTCTTCATTCTTCTCCGTATTAAATCTACTTTCTCTGAAGTCTCTCGGATCATATCTGGTCCAAGTATGAGCTTGTCAGTAGACTCCCACCAACAAGTGGGAGATCGGCACGGTCTTCCATATAAAGCTTCGAAGGGCGCCATTCCGATGGTGGCTTGGTAGCTGTTGTTGTAGGCAAATTCCACCAAAGGAAGATGGTCTTCCCACGTCCCTCCGAAGTCAAGGACGCACAGTCTTAAAAGGTCCTCCAAAACTCTGTTCACTCTTTCTGTCTGGCCATCGGTTTGGGGATGACAGGCTGTGCTCAAGCATAACTGTGTTCCTACCGCTTCTTGCAGACTCCGCCAAAACTCACTTGTGAAGATAGGGTCTCGGTCACTAACAATGCTGGAGTGTATTCCATGGAGTCGAACAATTTCCTTGAGATAAAGAGATGCTAGGGATGAGGTAGTTCTTTTAACCTTGACAGGTAAAAAGTGGGCGCTTTTAGTAAGCCTATCCACTATTACCCAAATGCTAGTGTTGCCTCTTCTAGACCTAGGCAGCCCATCAATGAAGTCCATTGAGATGCTATCCCACTTCCACTGTGGGACCTCTAGAGGATGGAGCAAACCGCCAGGTTTCTTCTGTTCCGCCTTAACCTGTTGGCAAACCATACACTTTGAAACGAATTCTGCCACGTCTTTCTTCATGCCGCTCCAAAAGAAAGTTCTCTTTATGTCCTTGTACATTTGATCTCCGCCTGGATGTATCGTCATCTTGGAGTGATGTGCTTCCTCGAGGACCTTCTTTACTAAATCCCTTGTCTGTGGGACGCATAGTCTTCCGTCTCGCCTTAGCCAACCCTTATCGTCGATGGAGTATCTGTTGAGGTGACTTGAAGTCTCACCCCTAATTAGCCTATCAATCGTTTCCACAAGCTGATGGTCTTCGCGTTGTGTTGTCCCTACTGAGTCCACTAAAGTCGGGCGTACTTCGAGAGATGTTAGCAAGCCCGGTACAAAATCGGAGGAGGGCCTAAAGTCAAAGCTGGCTATAAACTCTAGGCTTTGCCTTTCAACAAACAACGGGCTTAGGGTCAGTTTCTTTCGGCTTAATGCGCCTTCCACCACGTTGCCTTTGCCCGGAGTGTAGGAGATCTCGAAATCTTATGAGGCAAGAAACTCCATCCATCTCTGTTGCCTCAAGTTAAGGTCCTTCTGTGAGAAGAGATATTTCAACGATTTATGGTCCGTGTAAAGTTCGAACTTCTCACCTAGGAGATAGTGGCGCCAAGACTTAAGCGCAAAGACGATGACAGCTAACTCAAGATCGTGGGTTGGGTTGTTCTTTTCGTGCACTTTCAACTGTCTCCCGCCATAAGCTACTACCCTTCCTTATTGCATTAAGACAGCGCCTAGTCCTGTCCCACATGCATCTGTATAAACTGTGAACATCTTGCTTCCATCTGGCAACGTCAGAACTGGGGCTGTTGTAAGAGCCCTTTTTAGTCGTTGGAAAGCAAACTCGCAATCCATGTCCCAATTGAACACTAGATTCTTCTTTGTTGGCCTCCTGAGTGGAGCTGATATTTTTGCAAAGTCTCTAAGGAATTTCCGATAGAAGCCTGCTAGCCCGAGGAAGCTTCGGACTTCTATTGCATTCCTTGGTGTCTTCCAATCCTGTATCGCTACTACCTTAGTAGGGTCCACAGCTAACCCTTCTTTGGATACTATGTGCCCAAGGAACCTCACTTCCTCTCTCCAAAAGTGGCATTTGGAGAATTTGGCTTTTAGCTGATGGACTCGCAGAGTTTCCATGATTGCCCTTAAGTGCTGAGCATGTTCCTGTTCACTCTTTGAGAAGATCAAGATATCGTCTACGAAGACCACTACGAACTTGTTGAGGAATTCTCTGAACACCCTACTCATTAGGTCCACGAAGTAAGCGGGTGCGTTTGTCAAGCCAAAATGCATGACAAGCCATTCAAAAGAAGTTGTCTGGGGTTCTGAATGTTGTCTTATCGATGCTATCTTCAGCCACCCTTAGCTGATGAAATCCAGTCGCTAAATCGAGTTGGGAGAAAACAGACGCTCCTACAAGCTGATCAAACAGATCGTCAATTCTGGGAAGAGGGTGCCTATTCTTTTTCGTTAGTTTGTTGAGCTCCCTATAGTCAACACATAGACGGAGTGAACCATCCGCCTTTGTGGCGAACACCACTGGAGCGCCCCATTCTGAAATGCTCCTTCTAATGAACCCCTTCTCTAGAAGCTCTTTAACCTTTTTACTGAGTTCTTTCCTTTCCCGTGGAGCCATGTGTCTAACGGGCAATGCAACAGGCTTTGCATTATCTATAACATATATGCGGAAGTCTATCTCCCGCTTAGGAGGTAAGCCATTCACCTCTTCGAAGACATCCGGATATTCCCGGACCACTCTAACCAATTGCAAACTTTCAATAGAAGCATCTAGCGATTCAAGATAACTAAGCATAACCGCATACGAGGGATTACAAGTAATTTCCAGAGTGTTACTAAGTTGGGTCAGAAGCCTAACCACCCTTTTCTCACAATCAAGGATGGCACCATTATTGGATAGCCAATCCATGCCCAAAATCAACCAATATCCCGAGAAGCCCAAAACAAAGGCATTACATCTAAATTCTACGCTTAGAATAGAAATTTTCAATCCCACACAGATCATAGACAAATGAGCTGGGCCCCCGATTGGATTTGAAACAATTAAGGGGTCCTCTATCATACTAGTTTCTAGGTGCAAAGATTCTACTAAAGAAGATGAGATAAAGAAGTGTGATGCGCCAGAATCAAATAAAGTGCGAACTGGGTAATCATAAAGATAAACTACACTTTCTACAGAAGTATTTATACCTCGCTGTTGTAGAGGGGGCGCTTCTAGCACATGAACCTGTGCCCCTGAGGTGGATCCAACCCTCTGCCCCTGCCCTCGTTTCTTTGGGCAATCCTTAGCCATGTGGCCTGTCTCACCGCAAGAAAAGCACCCACCATTCATCTTGGCCTTCTTTTTCCGGCAATCTTTCACCAAGTGCCCCACTTTGCCACAGAAATTACACTTCCTCTTCTCTTTGTTGTCTTTCCCGCCCTTCTTAAAGTCTGTCTTCTTAGGCTGTAAACCCTCTTTCTTCCCTTGAGAGCTTTCTGCCTTTGTCTCCTTCTTGCCCTTATCCTTTTCGTTCAGCAATGCCATCTGCACCAACCTTTCATACGTAGCTCCCATGGGTATATGGGTCATGGCCAAACTGTGTAATGGCTAATTCAATCCTATGACAAAGCGGAGAGCCTTCTTGTGCGGAGTGTTGACTAGGTCCAGTCCGAACCTAGCCAGCTGATCGAACTGATTAACATACTCTTTGACTGTCATATTCCCTTTCTTAAGAAATAAAAAATTTTCCAACTGAAGATTCCTTTCAGCTTCTGAGAGAAATTTAGCCTCAAATCTTGCCCTAAAGTCCTACCATGTTTCCACTGGTCTTTCTGCATTGGTGACTTCCCACCGGTAGGAAGCCTCGCCTTTAAGTAGCCATACTGCCGGTTGTACCTTCTGCCTATCTTCTACCTCAAAGATGACGAATAAGTCCTCGGTTTCCTTCAGCCAATTCCTGGCTGCCACGAAGGACTCGGTTCCATGAAAGTCCTTTCCTCCCATAGCTTTAAAATCTTTACATATCTTAGCAAAAGTATTACCACGCGGAGGATGTGGAGGAAGAGGTGCTGCTGCAGCTGGATGATTTCCTGCAGCTGGGGGAGGAGGAACGGTAGGACCTGGCTGAGTGGCCCTTTCTTCTAAGAATCGTCTAAACCAACCAGGTATTGGTATACCCTCTGGCAAGTTAAGTTCTTCGGACATGCTGAAACAAAAAGGATAGATTCAAAACGAAGGATAAAAGATAGTACCTATGGCTTTGGGGGGGACTATGCCTTTTTAAAATAAAATAACATTTTATCTTTAAAAATGCTTCTTTAAATTTTCTTTTGAAAATAAATTTTCAAAACTTTTTATCTTATCTGGTAAACCTATGCTCTGATACCAAGTGAAACACCCCACCTCCGTTAGGGTCACTCTCAAAGGGAATGCCCTAATTTTGGTGGAGGTTTATAAGTATAAGTCACAGACACACAAGACAGATATAAATACACATATTTTTGAACAGCGGAAACAACAACAACTTTTATTTCATCAAAAATACGTGTTACACAAACCCTGCCATAATTGTCTTACAATATTTCCAAAAAATATTACATTTCCATAACTGTCTTGATTTCATAATTTAAAGAAGCATAAAAACAAAGGTAAACTGCATAAGTCCCCATAGTTGCTATCCAAAGCCATAGCCCAAAATGAAAGATATCCAAGCAATACATTCTTTCTCCTCAAGCTGGAAGTGAAAACTGGTCAAGCTGCGGTATTCCCTCCCTGTGGACCTGGGGGGAAAACGAAAGGAAAGAAGACGAAAGAAAAGTAGAGTCAGACATAAAGCTTGAGTAAGTCTAGGACTATTCAGTCTATGAATAAAGAATTGGGCATGATAAGTATAAACTGGAAATGGGAAAGCACTATAAACTAAGTTAAGTTGTCTAGAGTCGAATATACTATCGTACCCCATATTAATCTCTGCATCCATATAAACTAGTTCCCAACAGGCACCCCATAATCAGGGTGAAGTGATCCATTTCTAATGATCGACTCCTACTCGCATTGTTACATGTGTCTTACGGCCCCCAATGTTGTAGTTACCTATGCTGGTCCCACCACGGGGTGTATCAAGTCCCATGGTGGCGGCCCGACACAATTCTAGAATGCACAGGTATACTACTGGTGCCCAATGCCCAATTTTTCTACGCCGGAGTGTGTGCACGCCCGCACCCCGTTATAACCTACACTGCTGCACCACCGCCGTCGATTTGACCTCATACAGTCAGCCCAGTAATCGTGCCCCACCCTGCCTAGTTCAAGGTATCCTGATACACCTTGTAGGGTTACTACTGAAAAGGGTCCCCCGCTGCTAGGTTTTCTATTTCTAGCCAACATGCTAAGTTGGTTAAGTGTTTTGTAAACCTAACCCCCAATCAGTCTGTATAGTTTAGCATGTTCCATTTTGATTAAGTATTAATTCAATTTACTCAATCCTATCAATCCTGACTCAGCCTTAATTGTCTTATTAAAGCCTCGACCTCTCACATTAGACAGGTATTGTTGTGACTGCCTGTTGTCGGTTGGTTCCGGGCAGTCTTACGTCATAACTCAGTCTAACCTCGGGTCTTTATTGGGATCAATGTTTAACCACCCACATTGGATAGGTTTTGTTGTGACTACTGGACAGTTGGGCGGTTCCGGGCAGGTTTATGTCACAACGCAATCCAACCTCGGGTTAAACACATCGTATTTTCTAAATTAACATATTTTGTCTCTTTTCTTTTTATATGTAAATATTTGCGGCCCATTATTCAAATTCATCTTTATTGGGTAAAATTAATTTATACCACTTAATTGTTTTCAAGGTCGTTGGCATGCGTCAAACATGCCAACACATATGTTTTATATTTTAACCCAAACGTCATTACCCCCGTTTTATACGTTCGCTACAATATAACATATGTTGGGTTTAACATTTAAACCCAACTTAGCCACATGAAAAAGGGGAGACTTAGAACATGGTGTTTATATATTCTAAGTAACATCAAAAGGGGAGTGTGAACGCATAAACTTGCAACATAACGATATAATTAACATGAATTAGGCACTTGTGAACTTGCATTGTAATAGCATATAATCATGGCATAAACATACCTAAACATGAATCATGGTTTTTAATCTATTCATGTAAACTTGCAATTGGAATGTAAATCTAACTTAATTATGTGTCGTATATATTATCATGTGATTTTGATAACAGCATAGGCCTAAAACATATTTTGTTTGGGCATAAAGTCAAACATAAACAAGCCATGTTCATAAAGTCAACACAAGTTCACAAGGGTGCTTACTTTTGTCACTAACACAAAAGTATGGTTTTACACTTGAATCATGATGCCAATTCCAACATAAATTCATATGAGTCATAATACCCAAATTGATCCAACTACACTAAAAGTGATTATAAAAAATATACATCATGTTGGCATAATAGTGAACCATATACTTGCATGAATCTCAAATAAACTACCACAAACATATAGTCGTCAACTTTCAACATGAATCATATACTTGCAAAAATCCAATACGTCTAACATCGTTATACCACAACATCCCAAATCGATTAGAATCATAGCAACATACAATTATGAATTATTATCACCACAAATTAAATACAATTCCATTTCTCATTTTACACAAATCAAAACACAATTATTCATTCACATCGGAATAGCACTCTACTTACAACGTATGACGAATCTTCAATTCAGGAAACTGAATTCTGAATTTAGAGATGCTATCCTTTGTTGTAGGCGTTGTTTTGATTTAGTTGTCGTTGCTTTAAGCTTTTGAATTGTCTCCTAATCGTCTCTCAATTTTGACGGCTACTCCTACTCTTTCCTCAGCAGCATGACGGTCTCATTCTCATTTTTATTTGTATGAATTAGGTGGAGCCTTAGGTCCTTTTTATAGAGTTTGTAAATTGATTAGAACCGTCGATGGAGCTTGGATTAATAATAGTCGTTCATTTGAAGGAGAGACCAATCAGGAGCTGACACCTAGCCCTACTGACAAGGCAAGGCTCAGAAATTCGGCCAAGCACAGACCAGGCCAGCCAGGGGGGCTGGGTTCGACCTGGCTCAGGGGCCAGGTCGACTCCCCAGTCGACCGCCAGGTCGACTACCCAGTCGACCGCCAGGTCGACTACCCAGTCGACCACCAGGTCGACTACCCAGTCGACCACCGATTTCTGGGAAAATTCCCGCCCAACGATTTCTGGTCCGATTTTTTTTTTTTTTTTGAAATTTGAATTTGTTCTGAGCTATTTCTGTCTGCTTGAATTTTAAACTGAATTCTGAAACTTCCGGAGGCCATATCTTATTCATACAGAGTCTTTTTTATGCAAACTCGGACTCTATCTCAAGCAGAATTCTGAGACGAACACAATGACGTATCCCGTTTCCCTTAATTCTTTGATTTGAAATTAATTATACTTTAATTTGTGAATTTCACTGTTATAGAATACCCGGGGTGTTACAGATATGGAGTATTACCGGTTTTGCTCCATGGGATGAATAGGTTGGGATTGGGATATAAAACAAATAATTACTTCAGTGCGGTTCGCTAATCCCGACTAGTTTGGAAAACCATAATATGGTTTGAAATGATATCCAAAGGAAGATTAAAGAATAAATTTAGAATAATTTATCTTGGATAAAATTAATGGGAACCTTTCCCTAAGAATGTGATTTTGTGAATAAAAGAATATTCTGAATTGGAATGAGGTGTTTGTTGTGTTTGTGTAACATTTGTTTATCATATACGTGGGTTATTCAGAAAGGTCGGGTGGTTTATACTCATTCTGAATAACCGATTCGATGAGATGTCGAAGATGAAGACAGTGGTTGAAGACCGGAAGTCTTCACATCGTCTGGGTGATTACTGATGATCTCGATTGGGCTGTACACCCAAGATGAGGGAAACAGTTGGTGATCGTCCAGACGTACTTGGAGATGGATGGATATGCGAGGAAAGTGCCTACGGTTTCGTTCAGACCCAGAACGAACTTGTAAATGGATTGTGTGTCTGACATTGGATTTTATTCTGTGTTGATTGATCTCTATTAAATATACATCTGTTTGGCGGCGGAGAATTTATTCTCTTGCTTAACGCCATTCTCTGAGACGTACGAGCCCAGAGGTTGTATATCGATGGACATCAGTCGCATGGAGTGAATTGCCAGTGTGGCACACGTAAGTGGCAATTGATCAAGGGTTCTGTTGAAAAGCAAAGTCTTGTGGTTGATGATCAAAGCACGGCCTGTGTGGCGTAGCTTTGTGTATAACGTGAATTCGCGAGCCTCACACCTCGGTATGAGTCAAAAACGGGATAATGACTGCAGGGAGAGCACGACGTTTCTTTCTAGCTAGGGTGGTGTCAGTGACCTACCAGCCCTGACATTTATATACTTTTCACCTGTGTGGTTGTTGGAATGCAAGGCGCCTCGGATATAGGTCTGTAAGGATCGGGAAACGTGTGTTCAGGAATAACTAATCGTCAAAAGTAAGAGAGGATCGGCCCGGAAGATCCAAGGATCATAGTGGGGTCCTGGGACATTTGCTAGAGTGTCTCGAATCGGAGAGGAGCTTGCCCCTTGCCTCGACTCATGATGGAATCTAATTTCCAATACGTGTGTTTCGTTTTTATTTGTAGAGCCTAGTATGGGGACATAGTGGGATGGGGCGCTTATGCCGTCTATGATTTATATTTATGATTGAAATTGTTTTGACACTATACATCTATAATAGTATCAAATAATGTGTTTTTAACATATCAAGCATGCTTGGCTGTTATAAGGTAAAAACTCTATCCTCCGGCTGCGTTGCATTGTGTGATGGGCCTGGGTCTTATACCAGCTTCATTTTTCTTTATTTAGCATTGCGTTGTTTGCTCTATGCACTGGTACTCTTGGGAGGAAACCCGTTCCATGTTATACGGTGTGGTCCCTTGATTTACCTAACTTTAAAAATAAAGATTAATAACTGTTTTAGTTCTCACACCAGTCACATGACTGACATGGAGTTTATTATTTTAACCTAAACTCTGGGTGCCCCTATTTTCCACATGGGCAGCTAGTAGTTTTGGTTTTGCAGATTTATATCCACAGGGTCCTGATTTACAGCTGGAACGATGCTCGGAAAGCTCTGTATCCGTGTATCACTTTCAGTTGTGTTTTGTATATTTTTCCGCTGCTATGTAATTTATTGTAATCTCTGATATTTATCGAATGTAATTCATTCATTTATACTCTGTATATTCTCGTATCTGATGGAATTGTTGTAATATACAATGAAATGTTCTTCCGTCTGCGTTCCGATGTGTGTTGTTCTCATCTCAATCCGAGCTTTCCTTACCGGGGGAGTTCGGGTCGTTTTAAAAAGTTTTAAGTGGAGGAGATTGTAACAACCCAGAAAATCTAAACCAGTTTAAAAAATTTTAATTGGCTATTTTAGTGGATTTTAAATATTTAAAATAAATATTTTAAATATTTAAAATAAATATTTTAAATAATAACGACGAAAAGTATGTTTGAATCGATGTTTGAAAATAAATATAATTATCTTAAATTATAAACAAGGCCTGAAATGGCGCGGCAGTTTCAAAATTTGAATTAAACTTTGACTGACTGTACCGGGTGCAGAATAAAACGGATTTTAGTGAAACCAAAAATATTTACATCTGTTAGTGAATATCTTTCTAACAAATTTGAAAACTCGAAGTTTCATAGCGGAAATCAAAAGTTATGGCCAAATGAATTTTCAAAAAGGTTGCTATAGAGAAAATATAGCCCTTGAAAATAGACATTTTGCAAACGAGCTCAGATTTCGACGAAACCACTTTTGTTGGATTCGGGTGTCAAATTATGGCTAGGTTTCAAATTCCGTAATTTTTGAAGTTAATGTGTGAGCGTGGCGAAGGAAAATGTGTTTGGTCAGTTTCAATTAAATTGGATCGACCAGAAAATGGCCATTTTTCAAATGGTCTCAGAATTCGACGAACCTAGTTTTTTTGGGACCGTATCATAAAAACATAGCTAGATTTATTTTTTGGGAATTTTTAGAATCAGTATGTGGCCCCGACAAATTGAAATGTACGTTCAAATCGAATATTGAATGTTTTATATTTTAATTTGAAGGAAAACTGACTGAAACATTCGAATGGGCCTTCGAAACATATCCCATTGTGTTCGGAATGGGGGTATTCGGCTGGGGACAACAATCGTTGGGTTTGGATTGGAGTTCGTATGAGATAAGAGGTATTTTAGAATTTTAAAAATATATAAACAAAATAAAAAATCTGATTGGCCAGTCATTCCTCTCTCTCCCCGCTTTTCTCTCTCCCCGATCGCGATTAACGACGGCTGCTTCTTCTTCCTTCTCTCCTCTTTTTCCTCAAATCCACTCAATAAAAACGCATGGTCCTTTGGAGAATTTTGTAGTGCTCCTCACGATCTTCACATCCATATAAAGGTTGGATTTTTTCGCAGCCTGTAGCGTTCGAATCGAGCTTGGGAAGTCCCGAACTTCAAACCGCCACCGCCGCTACCCTGGTGCATCGAACTGGACCCCACCACCGTGCACGGGTGCGCGAATCCTCCCTCTTCGACGTGGCATTGGTCGATCCTCCTATAACGCAGCTGATTGGAAGATAAATGCAAGCCTAGTTTTGATTGATTATTGAGAGGTAATGGCTGTTTTAATTTTAAACTGTTTAATAGCACTTTAAAGCGCTACGGTTTTTGATTTCACAATAAAAATCATATCTTTTTTGCTATGTGGTCGAAATTCAGTGAAATAAGAGATGCCGGGTCCGTGAGGACGTCTTCTACATTCTAGAAGAGACCGCGTATTTTTCTGAGCCTTCTACAATTTTTGGCGGAGTGGAACCCAATGTGAGATTTCTAAATTATAAACGATATGGAAATGATGATGTATAAATTATATAGTCGATGTATGAGTTATATAAGTGTTGTACACCTCATGTATAAGCATTGTGTAAGTTGTACGTTTGATGTATAAGTTATATATGCGTTGTAAAAATTATATATGTGTTGAAATGAATGGAAATATATTTATATACGAATATATATATATACTCCCCTCGTCCACAGACCATGGACGACATATATTGGTTGTGATATTCTTTGGATATTGGTTGATGTGAAATTTGGTGAATAATGCGAATGGTTGATAGAATTGTTTGTGGTTGAGAATGATTGATTGTGGTTGAAATATACCCATTTGTGGTTGAAAACAAAATTAGAATAGGTTGTGGAAATGAAAAATAAACATGCTCGTCTGCGTACGAATTAGATGCATGAAATCTCCATTGTAAAAAACCGCAAGGTTTTAAGGTAGAGTGAGGAGCCGTACATCGATACGGTCCCGGTTTTAACTACCCTTCCGTTATGCTACCGAAATTTTCTGAAATCTTTCTGTGTTTGATTTATTTTCATGTGTCGAAACTATATTCATGTGTTGAATAATAATCGTGTTTTGAAATAAACTGTTTTATAATAAAAATCACATATTTATCATCTATTTGAAGTATATAAAATAATCGTGTTTTAAAATAAATTGTTTTATACTAAAAATCACATTTTTACCATCTATTTGAAGTATATAAAATAATCGTGTTTTGAAATAAATTGTTTTATAATAAAAATCACATTTTTACCATCTATTTGAAGTATATAAAATAATCGTGTTTTGAAATAAATTGTTTTATAATAAAAATAGAGATGTGTCGAAATAAATACCTGTTGGATAAAAATATCATTTTTACCAAATGTATGAAATGAATATGGCTTTGTAATCGAAGAATGAATTATAGTTATATATATATATTTAACATAAATCGAATAACGAAGCTGCAGTTCGTATTTTGAAACCGTGATTTCAAACGATTATTGCGGGAGATCCGACCATCGGATTTTCCCGAAACCACAACCGCTGGGTTCTCTTTGGAAATATCTTTCCAACGACACCAACTTTGTGAAAATCCAACGGTTGGATTGTCTGGAATGTTTAATTCAAATCTGAAGAAAAACAGCGCCAGATTCGATTATATTTATATATATATATATATATTATTAAATTAAATCGAATAACGACGCTGCAGTTCGAAATTTGAAATCGAAACTTCAAACGATTGTACCGGGAAATCCGACCGTCGGATTTTCCCAAAATTGAAACCGTTGGATTCGTTTTGAAAAGATCTTTCTAATGATATAAAATTTGTGAAGATCCAACGGTTAGATTTTCAGATATGTGTAAATCAAATTTGAAGAAAAACAGCGCCACGACCGCGTTATGGCCTGAAGCGTCGTTTGAATGAATTGGCTATTTGTAAATACATAAAAATAGAGATAAATCGTGATAAAATATTATAAACGATATGGAATGAAAATAAATTGAATTTACTCGGTTTATTGGATATTTGATGGTTGAATGTGTTTGGCGTGAAAACTACATTAAAGAACAGAATTATTGATGTCGAATAATTTGACCATTGAAATGAATTGATTTGAAATTCTAAATATACGTGAATTATTTGAAAAGGCCGTGTTAATTCTCATTTCAAATAATTGATCGACGATTGAAAGTCGAAGATATGAAGACGGTGCAAGACCGATGATATTCACGTCGAATGGAGGGGTGCTACTGATGCTCATGATAGGAGTAGCTACCTTGAAGGGGCTGAAGTAGTAGCCATCCGGACGTACATGTTGATTGTACGAATGTGCGAGGATTAAAGACCCTCCGGTTTCGTTCAGACCTAGAACGGACTTGTAAATGGACTATGTGTCTGACATTGGATTTCATTCTATGTGATTGATAGCCATCAGTTACATGGCGTGAATTGCCTGTGTGGCATGCTGAGATGCAGTGATCAAAGCTTTTGTTGAAAAGAAGAGCTTTGTGGTTGATGATCAAAGCATGGTTTTGAATAGCTAGATTTGTGTTTAGTGTTGTTTCGTGAGCCTCACACCCCGGTATGAACCAGAAACG
The DNA here is from genome assembly GCA_030737875.1 of Allium sativum. Classification (NCBI taxonomy): domain Eukaryota; kingdom Viridiplantae; phylum Streptophyta; class Magnoliopsida; order Asparagales; family Amaryllidaceae; genus Allium; species Allium sativum. Next base: position 935,791,111 of record CM060924.1, on the reverse strand, counting down.
GGAGAAGGACATCAGGGAGAACATGCGTTTCCTTCTAGCTAGGAGTGGTGTCAGTGTTTTACACGGCCTGACATTTTACTTATGTGGATAATGGAAAGCAAGGCCTCGGTTAGTTCGGTCTCTTCGGAGCTGATGATTTGGTCGGATATGACAAGTGACGCCCCATAGGGCGGGGACACGCAGTGTTCAGGGTTTAAGTTTAATCCACATCGAGTGGACTGGCCCTGACGATCCAAGGCTTGACTGAGTACTTGCCTGAGGGGCGGGCTAGAGCGTCTCGAAGCGGTGAGGACGATCCCTGGCCTCGGTTCATGACGGAAATCCAATTTACAAATACGACATCATGCGGTTTTGATTGTATATATATATTGCGACATGATATACGGTACCCATGCCATCTATGATTGATAGTTATGATTCAAATTGTTTTTGAAGCATATAAACACTAGCAATAATATCAAATGATTTGTTTTGCTCGTATCAAGCATATTTTGGCCATTATAAGGTAAAACTCTATCCTTTGGTTTGTGTTGCATTGTGTGATGGGACCTGAGTCTTATAATGGCTTCATTTTTATAAAACGCATTGCGATGTTAAAAAGATTTACTTGTTTTAAAGCACTGGCAATCACTGGAGTAAACCTTTCTGCGAAAGTGGCGTGGTCCTGTGATTGGCCATATTGTAAAGTGTGTTAAGTAGATTTCTCATACCAGTCCCATGACTGACTCGTAGTTTGTTTCACGTGCAAACTCGGGTGCCCCTATTTCTACACGGGCAGCCTTGTATTCAGGTTTTAGGCAAGCTCTTTCTGGATAGCTGGAGCTGAAGATGGATTCTATCATTTATCTCTTTTTATGCTGTTCAGCTCCTATTGTACATATTATGTTGTTTTCCGCTATAGACATTTATGTATAGCTGAACTGTATTTGTACTAAGTATGATCATGTACACTACGTAACTCTGATGTTTATATTTATCCAGTATATTCAATTGTGCATTATCTGGTGTATTTATTTATTTCCGTACTGCTGTTATTTGTTGATGTGTTATATTCCAAAGATTACCCTTGTCGCCGTTGTACGGGGTTTGGGTCGTCACACCACCGCGCCTCCTTCCTTAGATCGGACGACCATCCATCGCCACCGTCCAACTCCCCTCAGTGTCGCCTCCACATCCCCTGGTTCCTGTCGAACTCGGCCCCCCTAGCCTAGTGAAACGACGATCGAACTACTCCCCTTTTAACACTAATTGCGAACTCCTCTTGCAATAAAACACCATCATAACCGTATAAATCAAAAGCCCTCACGTAGAAGTGTAATTTTCAGTTTGGAATCATAGTTTATTTCAAAGTATATAGGAAGAATTTAAGGATCGAAATTCGGAAGTTTCTGGCCATTTATTTCGTTTGTGGCGACTGCAACGTTTGGGGGGTTAGGGTTTAGAAATACGGGTATTTATATAATTTTATTTTTAATATATTTAATTATTTTATTTCAAAAAGGCCCGTTAATTCCTACTAACTCCAAATCCAGCCCAGCATATGTGGTCCCTAACCAAATACCCCCATTCTGGATACAATGGAATATGTCTTATCAGCCCATTTGATCATTTCGGCCCATTTTTCTTTAAATTAAAATATAAAACATTTAATTATTAAATTTGATCGTACATTTTAATTTACCGAGGCCACATGCTGAATCCAAAAATGCCCGAAAAATAAATCTAGCTATGTTTTGGTGATACGGTCCTAACAAAATTAATTTCGTCGAGTTTGGAGACCGTCTGAAAAATGGCCCTTTTTGGTCGATCCAATTTGACTGAAATTGACAAAACACGTTTTCTTTTGCCATGCTCACATATTAATTCCAAAAATTATGAAAATTGGAATCTAGCAATAATTCGACATTCCGGATCCAAAAAAAGTGGTTTCGTCGAAAATGGAGGTCGCTTGCAAATTTTTTTTAAGGGTTATATATTATATTAAAATATATATAAATTCCACAGCTAATATTTCAAATTTTAAACTGGACATAACTTATTATTTATATTCTGAAATCTGGATTTTTCATGTTCGTTAGAAAGATATTATTAAACGAATTCAAATATTTCTATTTTAATGAAATCCGATTTATTTTGAATCTTATACATTTGATTGAAAATTAAAATCGAATTTTCAAACTACCGCGCCATTTCGAACTCCTTTTATAATTAAATTAAATTATTACGTTCTAACTTCAATTAAAATAAATTTTTAGTCATTATTATTTAAAATAAATCATTTTAAATATTAAAATCCATTAAAATTGCTAAAATAAAAAATTTAAATTGGTTCCGAAATTCCGGTTTGTTACAATCTCCCCCACTTAAAATCTTTTCGTCCTCGAAATGGAATGGAGCTGAAAGTTGTTTAACCAACCAACTTAATTTTCGTTCTTTTATTGGTTTCAATAATTTTATTAGTTGAACTAATAATCACACAACACAATCATCAATTAGTTGATTAGCTTTTCAAATATATATAATTTTTATATATTCAAAAAATCATATTTTCTAAGATCGGATTATATATATAATCACAAATACGTTAATTATAAACTTGTAACTCTCACCTCATTTTAGGGCATTTCTAACACTATCTCTAACGAGTATCTCATTCTAGGATGCTACTGATCCTATCTCTAATGAGTATTCTTTTATAGGATATTTCTAATCCTACCTCTGATGAGTCTATTGTTTAGTTCTAACGAGTTGTACCCCAAAGATTTGAGTTAACCAAAGCTCTGATACCAATTGTAACGATACAGATTTCGCTCGAACCTAATTGATCGCTAAATCGACCAAGACCGTTTGAATCCTGCATACGCTAACTCTGGGCATACAACACATCAGAACAAACAACAGTAGACTTTTATAAACATCATAATAATGTTACATCCGAGTACAGAATATATCAGATACATCGAAATATAATACAGTAGAAGATTAATTTACAATAAATGTAATACAATGCAGCGGAACCAATAAACTAACATAGCGGAAGACTATCAATGCTCTGGACACAACTTTAAGCTTCGATCCAGAATCCTTCTCAATAAATAAATATTTGCAAAAACAAGCCACTCGACTGCCCATGTGGAAAATATAGGCACAAGAGTTTGCAAGTGAAACAAACTACGAGTCAGTCATGGGACTAGTATGAGAAATCTTACTTAACTAATCTAATAATAAGGCTAATCACAGGACCACGCCGCTAACGCGGAACGGGTTTACTCCATTGGATTGCCAGTGCATAAAATAAGTAAATCTTTTAAACAACGCTATGCTTTTTAGAAAAATGAAACCATTATAAGACTCAAATCCCATCACACAATGCAACGCAAATCGGAGGATAGAGTTTTACCATTAATGGTCAAACATGATTGATACGTATAAAACTTGATATTATTATTTGTGTCTAGTCAGTTTAAAACATTTTCAAAGTAAATGTATCAATCCTAGATGGCATAACTACTATATACTATGTCGCCATATATAGGTTTACAATCAAATCCGTAATGTCGTATTGGAAATTGGGTTTCCATCATGAGTCAAGGCTAGGGATGGTCTCCTTACCGATTCAAGACACTCTAGCAAATGTCTCAGGGCTCGGACGCTAGCGAAACCTTGGATCCTGCAGGGCGGTCCACAAATACTTTAGTGGATTAGTTATGCCCGAACACACGTTTCCAGGTTCTATTTGACCTATCATGTAATAACCCGGTTTCCACATCGATCTTGAACTCGTTTAATTCTAGGTATGTGTGAACAAACAAAGATTTTGACCAATTATTTAAAACTAGAACTTGTTGTTTTTCTTTTGTATGCTATAATGAAATAATGAAATTTACACTTTTGTGTTAAGTAACAAGTTATGATGACATTCAACAAAAAACGTGACTCGACGAAAAACAATTGTCATTTTTTTTTTCGAAAGATTTTAAATCGATTGTTTTAACAAATTCTTGTTTTAAAAACATATGTAAACATGGCCAAAACATGTATAAACAAACATGGCTTCATTGCTACCCTTGATAAGATTCAAGAAATGTTTTTTTAAGTTTCTATACACAAAGATGACCTGGCCGTGAGCACATAATGGTGCAGAAAATTTCAGAAATATTTGCCTTGGAAGCCAAGGTGTCTATATAGTACACTTATGTAAAATCAGCACATGTTGTATAAGAGAAATGTGGGCAAATACACGTGAAAACTGAGTAGGGTTAAGACATACAGGACTCCTATTTTTGGCTAAGAACATGGGATAATTTTAGAAAAGAGACACAAGGTACAAAAAGCATTTAATTTGATTTCTCTTAGTACACCAATAGGAAAGCTTTGCGCCAAAAATATCTCATGTGAAATGGCTGCTAAAGCATGTAAATCCTAGGTAGGTGTGTGATATTGAAAAGCACCAGTATTTTGTTGGCCGCCAAAAATCAGAAAGGAAAGAAAACTGCTTGTCTCTACATTTATGAACAGGCATTTAATACTCTTCTTTTTTTTATTATATCCTACTACTATATAAGAACACCCTTGCATGCCATTTTATACACACAAAAGTTCTCAGAAAAGAAAAACCCTAAGACTTCGTCAGAAAAGAGGAAGAGTCGGAAAGCTTAAAGGTGAGTAAACACTTTTTTTTTCCTGTCTGATCTTCTCCTACTGCAGTTCTTGTACTGTGTGGATGCATGCAAACCTTGTGTGGTTGATCTTGCTTAATTCTTGTTGCATGTCTGATCAGTGGTTATGGATTAGTATACCAAGGCGTCGTATGTAAACATCACCAAGCAATTTTGATTTAACCGTGTTAATTTGAGAACTGGTTATTTTTTTTACAGTAGGTACTATGCTATGAATGCATGTCTGAGAATTTGGGTTAGATTAGTGTTCATAAGGTAGGAATCGAAGAGGCAAGGTCCGAACTTGAAATTTACCATCTGCATGTGCGACTTTTAGTTCAACGTGGAGTAATCTAAGGGAAGAACACCTCAGTTAGTCTTGAAATAAAAACGACAGTATGTTTTGTTGCTCTCTGTCCTAAAAATCAACATTGGATTTTCAAACATGATGAATTGAAAGTTCGTATATAAAATCCGAATCAAGTGAACAAATGGTGATTTTTAAACCAACGATCATGATTTTAAACATAGTAAATCAAGAGGAATTTGAGGATGATCAAATTTTGGGTTTTGACCAAATTCCGGCGAAGGGGATGGACGTGGGTGATGGCGTTTGGCCAGGAGTTGGGGTAGAGGCCAAGGATCATGGGAAAAATAGTAAATTAATTTTTAAATGAACAGAGAGTGTGAGATCAACGGATATGTGGGTTTGGTACTGTCGATGGGTTCGGGTGTTCTTCCTAGAACTGCGCGTCGACGAGGCTATTAGGGGGTTGCGGTCAGGAGGGGTCAGCCGCGCCTGGGTCTGGCGGTGGTAGGGCACTGAGGCGGAGGTGGCTCGACAGCCTGAGGTGGCGCAACGAGGGGGTTATCCGATGACGTCAGTTCATGGGAATTTGGGTGGCATAAGGTTTTTGAGGTGGACGTCGAGATGGGGCTGTTGGAGTCCACCGTCGTGTTCAGGGAGGGAGAGCCGACTTGCGTGGCCGGTCGCTGGTAAGTGGAGGTGTCAGAACCAGGTGTGCATGTGCACAGGCTGAAGTGTTGGACAAGGAGGATGGACGCCATGAATTACCATGGTTTCAGCGTGATCACTCGATGCCTATACGAATGGGCTCTTGGGTTGGTAATTTGGATTGTACCAGTTCTGGTACTACGATTTTATTTGACTAGTACTTGGATTAGAAAGTGGTAGTACATGTTTTGATGGTGGCAAGGTAATGGATACGGGTAGTTTAGGTACTGCCGTGGGAAAAAGGGATTTTAGAAAATTTTAAAATTTTGAATAAATTACAAATCAAAGGGGTAATAAAGGAACTAAGATTAAAAAAAAAAATAGGATTTGTGCTTTGGTTTTATTTAAGTCTTTTTATAAGTAATAAAATTATAACATGATCAATGTAACAAATAAATTTTAAAGGTGAACATTTTTAAGAGGGGAAAGCAAGTGAATCAGGGATCGATAAATTTTGTCAAGTAATACAGAAGTAAGTTAGTTAAAATTCTAGTCTTAATTAATAAATTTTGAAATATTCGAAGATCGAGCAAATGGAATCAAGATGTTTTGTAGATGCAAAACTTTTATCAAGTCTAAACCTGTGAGTCAAAACTCTTGTCATCGCAATATAATCCATATTATACTATTCTGAACCGATAAATATAAACTGTACTTTTATCTGCTTAAATGTGTGATTTTAAAAGAAATTGTTCGTAATCATTTCAAAGTACCGGATAACATTTCCACTTTGAATCGGTTGTACGCTGCGCGTCAGAGGAATGTAAAATTGAAGACGGTGTTATGCGAGAACTATATTTTATAGTATCTTCGGTTTGTTCAAACCCAGAACAACTTGTAAAGACGAGTGTCCGACAAAGTAATTCCAACTGGTCGCGTACGTTGATCTTTTCAAACGTAATTATATGGTGGCAGAGGAATTCGTTTCTCTCGCCGTATACCTGTAATTTATTTTTGAGGAAGTCAATTAGTGATCGGGAAGTCTGGACGATGTGGCACTCAAAGAAATAAAAACCAGAAATGATGACGTTAGTCTAGCCTCAAGCCTCACACCCAGGAAATGACAAAAATCGGGCAGGCAGCATGGCTATGTGGGTCGCTCCCATTAGGGTGTAGTATCACCTATCTAGAGAAATTCTTATTGTTTCTAAATCTATCGATTCTGCCCATTCGGGGATGGTTGCCGTACACAACTATCGGTGATATACATTCGATACACTCAAGCGAAATGAGTGGTCGGTCATGTGAGGGCCGGGTTGCAAGAAGTTCTTGTTGAACCCAGATGTATTTGCCTCTAGAGATACATCAGCAGAAGGTGGACCCATACCTTGTCAAGTTGGAAAAATCAATTTCCATAAGCGCCAAGCGTGTTTTGTTTGTATACTATATTGGGAAATGTGAGATGCAAGCATTTTCCTAGATTCTAAATTATTTGTGAAAAATCAAATAAACATTTTGAAATTGTCTGGTTTTAAAAAAAAATACAAAGGTGTTTTTGATCTCATAAAGGAAAACCGTTCAGTATTCACGACATAGTCTCCTGAGATGTTTTCTTAAACTGTTTTTAATTGTTTACTCATACCAGTCCCCTGACTGACCCGGAGTTTATTTTCTGTGTTTTCCCTTAAACTCTTGGGTATTCATAACACTTGTTATGGATAGACAAGTGAATCAGGATGTTGAACTTACAATGATGAATGAAGACTATCAGTATGCTGTCCTACCTACCTACCTACTTACTTACCTGTATAATTATAAGTTTGCCAGTCAGTAGTGAAGAATATGTATAATTTCTGATGTACTAGAAATGGGTTGTATCACTAATCATATGATGTTCTGTTGTATCCTGTACTGTTGTGTAATATTGTAAAATATTATCTTTTGTGAAAATTCCGCTGTGAGATTCTGATGTTCTATGTTTATATCTTCTATCTATCCTTATTTCTTATTAATGGCGCAACTTGAGATGTGTTCAAAAGTTGGGTCGTTACAGTTGGTATCAGAGCCTAGGTTCTAGATTACCTAGGCTTTGGGTAAGTGTGAGAGAGCGTATTTTTATAAAAATTTAAAATGAACTTAAACCACTTGGATGTTATACCTAGATTATATATACCCTATAAAGTCCCGATTGACAACCTGTTATATTCAGGTGATCAAAATGAGTACCCGTGCACGAAGAGGTCGAGCTAGGGGATCTTCCACTATTACTGGTCGTACCACTGGATCCCAAGACCAGGGTGAGACAGTAGAGGAAGTTGCGCAAGTTCAACAGGATAAAAGCTTTGCGACTATTTGTAAGGAGTATACGACTCTGGGAGGGAAAGTTTTCAAAGGAACTGAGTCTTTTACCGAAGTCCAAGCCTGGATGAGGTCTTGTGAAAGGATTTTCAAAGGGTTAAAGTTGAATGACGATCAGAAGCGTCTTTTGGCATCATGGCAACTACAGGAAACTGCGGCGACTTGGTGGGATGCCCAAACCGCTAATGTTCCTGAGGAAAGTTTTACTTGGGACAAATTCAAAGAGGCATTTGAAGCTCAATTTCTGCCTGCTGCCGGAAAGACGAGGATGTATCGAGATTTTATTGATCTCAAGCAAGGGAATCTGAAAGTATCAGAATATGAGAACAAATTCAACTCGCTTTCTTGCTTCGGCCCGGAACTAATTAACACTTCGCTTAAGAAGAATGAAATGTTCATAGCAGGGTTGAAAGATGGCCTACAAGCTCAGATGATTGGACATCTAAAACTTCCATTCGTTGATCTAGTGGATATGGCTGTTCGTTATGAAGCACTGGAGAATAGGAAGCCAGCTGCTAAAGCTGTACAAACAGGTAGTACTAGTGGGGAGAATCCAAATAAGAGGAAATTCAATCCAAACTGGAACAACAACAAAGGGGTACCTAAGATGGGAGAAAAAGCCAAGGAAAGATTCAAAGACACCAAATGTCATAACTGCTTGCAGAAAGGACACATTGCCAAATTTTGCACAAAACCAGCAGCGAAGAAACCACAGCAAAACCAGCAACAACAACCACCTCAGCAACAACAGCAGAAACAGCAGCAAGGCCCTGGACATGCAATGGTGATGAAGAATCTGTGTTTCAACTGTCATCAACCGGGACACTTGGTGAAAGACTGCCCGCTCATGAAGAAGGCACAACAACCAAAGGTGTATGCTATCAAAAGTGAGCCATCGACTTCCCATGATGTGAAGGGCAAGGGAGTTCTCGAAGGTACTTTTGATTTAAATGGTATTGATGTTCGTGTTCTATTTGACACCGGCGCCTCGAATAGTTTCATTTCATCTAGCACAGTAGGGAAATTCAGACTTACCCCGAAAATTGCCCCGAATTCACTTTGCGTATCTAATCCTATTGGAGGGAAAACGGAGTTAAGAATGTATTGCGATAATGTGGCGCTCTCATACCTTTCCCATTCCTTTCTCTTCGATTTCTACGTTTTGGATTTCAAAGGATTTAATTTTATACTTGGGATAGACTGGTTAAGTAGATTCCAAGCTGAGATTAAATGCGATAAGGAGATTGTAACCTTAATAACCAATATTGGAAGCAAAGCTAGGATACCGTGTGGAAAACCCGGTATTCATATGTGTAGTTTCCTGTACGCTTTGGAGGCACCACAAGAGAATCTGGGGACATTAGAAGTAGTCAGAGATTTTGCCGACGTATTTGAAGAGGTTAAGAGTTTACCCCCACGTCGTGAGATAGAGTTCCGTATTGATCTAATTCCAGGAGCCAGACCAATCGTTCAGCCAAAGAGACGAATGGCGCCAAAGGAAGTTGTGGAACTCGAGAGGCAAACTCAAGATTTACTGGCCAGAGGATTGATCAGGCCAAGTTTTTCAAGCTGGGGTTCAGCAGTAGTGTTTGTGGCTAAGTCTGATGGATCACTAAGGCTGTGTGTTGACTACAGAGAGTTAAATAAAGTAACCATCAGAAACAAGTATCCTTTACCGCGAATTGATGATCTCTTTGATCAGTTGAATGGAGCTACGGTATTTTCACAAATGGATCTTGCTACAGGATTCCATCAGTTGAGGATCGCCGAAGATAGTATTCCTTTAACTGCTTTTAGAGGCCCGGATTTCTTTTATGAATGGTTAGTCATGCCATTCGGTTTAACTAACGCACCTGCATATTTTGTGGACTTGATGAATCGTGTTTTTCGGAAGATTCTGAACAAGTTCGTTCTGGTTTTCATTGACGATATCTTAATCTTTTCAAAGACAGAAGAAGAACATCGATATCATCTTAAGGTAGTATTGGAGACTCTAAGAACGAATGTTTTGAAGGCGAAGTTTACTAAGTGTCATTTCTGGCAGTCTGAAGTGAGATTCTTGGGGCACATCGTTAACGGAGATGGTATTTCTGTAGACCCAATCAAGGTGGAGGCAGTGCAGCAATGGAGGCAGCCTAAAACACCAACTGAGATCCGTAGTTTCTTAGGATTAGCAGGATATTACAGAAGATTTATCCAAGATTATTCTAAAATTTCTTCTCATCTTACTAAGTTGACCAAGAAAGGCGAGAAATTTATATGGACTCCGAAGTGTGAAGAAGCATTCAGGGAGTTAAAGAAGAAGCTGACAGAAGCACCAGTTCTTGCTGTTCCCGATGGAAAAAGTAAGTTTGAGGTTTATACTGATGCTTGTGGAGTAGGACTCGGTGCAGTACTAATGCAAAACAAACGTGTGGTTGCATATGCTAGTAGGCAATTAAAGATTCATGAGAGGAATTATGCTACACACGATCTTGAGTTGTTAGCAGTTGTTTTCGCATTAAAAATGTGGAGGAATTACTTGTTAGGAGGAAAGTTCGAGCTTTTCACGGACCACAAACCACTCAAATACCTGTTTTCTCAAAGGGATCTCAACCTAAGACAACAGAGATGGTTGGAATTCCTGGCGGCATATGATTTGGACATTATCTATACACCGGGAAAGGCAAATGTGGTAGCAGATGCTCTAAGTAGAAATGCGGTTTTATCTCTCCTGGAAGCTACTCCAACACTTCAGGAAAGGATAATGGCAAACCAACGAAGAGATGAAAATCTGGAGAAGGTAATTCAAGGAGTTATGAAAGGAGGGGAGTCAGATTTTGAATTAGATGGCCAAGGTATTCTAAGAATAAATGGAAGACTTTGTGTTCCAAATATTGATGGTCTAAGGCAGGAGGTTTTGACAGAGTGCCACGAATCAAAGCTAAGTATTCATCCGGGGATACACAAGATGTATAGAGATATGAGACGAGTATTTTGGTGGCCTGGAATGAAGAAGGATATTCTGGCCTATTTGAATCAGTGTTTATGCTGCCAGCAAGTAAAAGGTGATAACCAGAAGACAGCAGGGTTACTAAAACCTTTGGAGATTCCTACCTGGAAGTGGGAGATGATATCAATGGATTTCATCGATGGATTGCCCAGGAAAGGATATGAGGGAGTGTGGGTGATAGTTGATCGGCTGACAAAGAGTGCACATTTCATTCCAGTGAAATCAACTCGAACTGCAGCTTCATTGGCAGAGATCTTTATCAGGGAGATCGTGCGATTGCATGGAGTCCCAGTAAGTATTTTAAGTGATAGGGATCCTATTTTTACTAGCAAATTCTGGGAGGCACTGCAAGCAACTTTGGGGACCAAGCTAAATTTGAGTACCGCTTATCATCCCCAAACGGATGGTCAGACGGAAAGAATAAATAGGATTTTGGAAGATCTGTTGAGAGCATGCATTCTGGATTTTGGAGGGTCATGGGAGGATCACCTACATCTGGTTGAGTTCTCCTACAATAACAGCTATCAGGTGAGTATAGACATGGCACCGTATGAAGCCCTTTATGGCAGACCGTGCAGGTCACCGACTTGTTGGGTAGAGTCGGGAAATAAGCTTGTTCTCGGACCAGATATGATTCGAGAAGCAACTGAGAAGGTAGAATTAGTTAAAAGACGAATGAAGGAGGCCCAGGACCGACAGAAAAGCTACGCGGATCAAAGGCGAAGGGAACTGAACTTTTCCGTGAGAGACTTTGTATTTGTGAAAGTTTCACCGATCAAAGGGACGATCAGATTTGGTAAGACGGGGAAGTTAGCTCCACGATATGTAGGACCTTTCCGTATCCTTGAGAAGGTTGGATCTCTTGCTTATAGAGTGGAATTACCAGAAAGGATGGCTGGAATTCATAATGTTTTCCATGTGTCTCATCTTCGGAAGTGCGTGCACGATCCGTCTTCAGTTCTAGAGCCATCGGTTCAAGAAGATTTGGAAATTGAACCAAACTTGACGGTAGTCAGATATCCGGTCTATGTAGTAGACAAGGAAGAGAAGCAACTCCGGGGTAAGGTCGTAAAACTGCTCAAGATACAGTGGAGCGAAAACCCCTATGATTGTACTTGGGAGACGGAGAAGCAAATCAGGAAATTCTATCCAGATTTTGTTGTAGACTAGATGTTGTATGTTGTTTGGATGTATGACCTATGTGATGTATGATAGTATTGGATGGATTGTATGAATGTATCTTTTGTATGAAAGGGAAATTTGGGTTTTTATCGCTATGGATTATGAATGATATAAGGATTCAGCATTCGTAGGACTTATGAACTCTTTCAGTTACTATCATTTGTACTGAAATATGTTCTTTGTTTCTTTTTCCAGATGGCACCGATATTTAAGAGAACAGCTAGGAAGAGGATGACGCCACTCCAGAGACTGAGGATGTATACTGGCACTATGATCCATGAGATGACAGGTTCCCAGGAGCAGGAGGACGAGAGAAGGTATGTTGACTCTGAGGAGTCAGGAATTTACCAGAGAGCGCCTTCATACGAGGAGGATAGCAGCAGAGACTTACTACAGGAGTCAGACCAGGATGGAGAGGACCATCAGGGAGGATACTACATAGGTGAGGGAGCAGGTGCCGGGGATGGTGATGATGATGATAATGATGATAGCGATGATGATGATAGGGAGGATGAGGAGGAGCCGGTAGAGGATGACCCTGAGAGTGAGCCTGAGGAGGAGGACCCGGACGAGGATGATCCGATAGAGGACGATCCTGAGGATGACCCGTTAGAGGAAGACCCAGTAGAGGAAGACCCAGTAGAGGAAGACCCAGTAGAGGATGTCCCACTTGCCCAGCCTCAGCCAGAGGAGGATTTACCATTAGAGGATATCCAGTTAGCACAGCCTCAGCCCGAGGAGGATGTTCCACAGCTTCAGCCAGTACAGTATGGACCTTGGATTTACCCTCAGCCTATACCCATGGATGGTCAGTTGGCAGTCTTATGGGATCATTTAGAGCAGCAGGTGGCCCAGTTTGTGGCCAATGGAGGACACTTAGAGCCGCTTTTGGAGGATTCATACCTGGACATGATGTTGTACCCACCTTCGCCAGTAGAGGTGATTGAGATTTCTGACGATGATGTACCTGAGGAGGTAGATGAGCCGGTGGAGGTTATTGAGATATCAGATAGCGAGGAGATGATTTACGTCTCCAACGGCGAGGATGTGATATGTATTTCGGATGATGTAGAGATAGTGACCATCTCAGACGATGACGAGGTGATTATTATCTCTGATGACGAGGACGTCATCGAAATCAGTAGTGGTTCGGAGTAGACGGACAGACCAGATGACATTGTATATAGTAGTAGTTTGGCAGATATGTATATGGTGATAGTAATATGGCAGGTATGTACATAGTAGTAGTCTATAACTCGACTCTAGTCGAGTGTAGTACGTGCATTTTGTTGTAGCCGTTTAACGCCTGGTATAATATATATGACTTTTTGACTTATCTTCTGTTTACAAATTTCGGGACGAAATTTTTATAAGGGGGGTAGAATGTAATAACCCGGTTTCCACATCGATCTTGAACTCGTTTAATTCTAGGTATGTGTGAACAAACAAAGATTTTGACCAATTATTTAAAACTAGAACTTGTTGTTTTTCTTTTGTATGCTATAATGAAATAATGAAATTTACACTTTTGTGTTAAGTAACAAGTTATGATGACATTCAACAAAAAACGTGACTCGACGAAAAACAATTGTCATTTTTTTTTTCGAAAGATTTTAAATCGATTGTTTTAACAAATTCTTGTTTTAAAAACATATGTAAACATGGCCAAAACATGTATAAACAAACATGGCTTCATTGCTACCCTTGATAAGATTCAAGAAATGTTTTTTTAAGTTTCTATACACAAAGATGACCTGGCCGTGAGCACATAATGGTGCAGAAAATTTCAGAAATATTTGCCTTGGAAGCCAAGGTGTCTATATAGTACACTTATGTAAAATCAGCACATGTTGTATAAGAGAAATGTGGGCAAATACACGTGAAAACTGAGTAGGGTTAAGACATACAGGACTCCTATTTTTGGCTAAGAACATGGGATAATTTTAGAAAAGAGACACAAGGTACAAAAAGCATTTAATTTGATTTCTCTTAGTACACCAATAGGAAAGCTTTGCGCCAAAAATATCTCATGTGAAATGGCTGCTAAAGCATGTAAATCCTAGGTAGGTGTGTGATATTGAAAAGCACCAGTATTTTGTTGGCCGCCAAAAATCAGAAAGGAAAGAAAACTGCTTGTCTCTACATTTATGAACAGGCATTTAATACTCTTCTTTTTTTTATTATATCCTACTACTATATAAGAACACCCTTGCATGCCATTTTATACACACAAAAGTTCTCAGAAAAGAAAAACCCTAAGACTTCGTCAGAAAAGAGGAAGAGTCGGAAAGCTTAAAGGTGAGTAAACACTTTTTTTTTCCTGTCTGATCTTCTCCTACTGCAGTTCTTGTACTGTGTGGATGCATGCAAACCTTGTGTGGTTGATCTTGCTTAATTCTTGTTGCATGTCTGATCAGTGGTTATGGATTAGTATACCAAGGCGTCGTATGTAAACATCACCAAGCAATTTTGATTTAACCGTGTTAATTTGAGAACTGGTTATTTTTTTTACAGTAGGTACTATGCTATGAATGCATGTCTGAGAATTTGGGTTAGATTAGTGTTCATAAGGTAGGAATCGAAGAGGCAAGGTCCGAACTTGAAATTTACCATCTGCATGTGCGACTTTTAGTTCAACGTGGAGTAATCTAAGGGAAGAACACCTCAGTTAGTCTTGAAATAAAAACGACAGTATGTTTTGTTGCTCTCTGTCCTAAAAATCAACATTGGATTTTCAAACATGATGAATTGAAAGTTCGTATATAAAATCCGAATCAAGTGAACAAATGGTGATTTTTAAACCAACGATCATGATTTTAAACATAGTAAATCAAGAGGAATTTGAGGATGATCAAATTTTGGGTTTTGACCAAATTCCGGCGAAGGGGATGGACGTGGGTGATGGCGTTTGGCCAGGAGTTGGGGTAGAGGCCAAGGATCATGGGAAAAATAGTAAATTAATTTTTAAATGAACAGAGAGTGTGAGATCAACGGATATGTGGGTTTGGTACTGTCGATGGGTTCGGGTGTTCTTCCTAGAACTGCGCGTCGACGAGGCTATTAGGGGGTTGCGGTCAGGAGGGGTCAGCCGCGCCTGGGTCTGGCGGTGGTAGGGCACTGAGGCGGAGGTGGCTCGACAGCCTGAGGTGGCGCAACGAGGGGGTTATCCGATGACGTCAGTTCATGGGAATTTGGGTGGCATAAGGTTTTTGAGGTGGACGTCGAGATGGGGCTGTTGGAGTCCACCGTCGTGTTCAGGGAGGGAGAGCCGACTTGCGTGGCCGGTCGCTGGTAAGTGGAGGTGTCAGAACCAGGTGTGCATGTGCACAGGCTGAAGTGTTGGACAAGAAGGATGGACGCCATGAATTACCATGGTTTCAGCGTGATCACTCGATGCCTATACGAATGGGCTCTTGGGTTGGTAATTTGGATTGTACCAGTTCTGGTACTACGATTTTATTTGACTAGTACTTGGATTAGAAAGTGGTAGTACATGTTTTGATGGTGGCAAGGTAATGGATACGGGTAGTTTAGGTACTGCCGTGGGAAAAAGGGATTTTAGAAAATTTTAAAATTTTGAATAAATTACAAATCAAAGGGGTAATAAAGGAACTAAGATTAAAAAAAAAAATAGGATTTGTGCTTTGGTTTTATTTAAGTCTTTTTATAAGTAATAAAATTATAACATGATCAATGTAACAAATAAATTTTAAAGGTGAACATTTTTAAGAGGGGAAAGCAAGTGAATCAGGGATCGATAAATTTTGTCAAGTAATACAGAAGTAAGTTAGTTAAAATTCTAGTCTTAATTAATAAATTTTGAAATATTCGAAGATCGAGCAAATGGAATCAAGATGTTTTGTAGATGCAAAACTTTTATCAAGTCTAAACCTGTGAGTCAAAACTCTTGTCATCGCAATATAATCCATATTATACTATTCTGAACCGATAAATATAAACTGTACTTTTATCTGCTTAAATGTGTGATTTTAAAAGAAATTTTTCGTAATCATTTCAAAGTACCGGATAACATTTCCACTTTGAATCGGTTGTACGCTACGCGTCAGAGGAATGTAAAATTGAAGACGGTGTTATGCGAGAACTATATTTTATAGTATCTTCGGTTTGTTCAAACCCAGAACAACTTGTAAAGACGAGTGTCCGACAAAGTAATTCCAACTGGTCGCGTACGTTGATCTTTTCAAACGTAATTATATGGTGGCAGAGGAATTCGTTTCTCTCGCCGTATACCTGTAATTTATTTTTGAGGAAGTCAATTAGTGATCGGGAAGTCTGGACGATGTGGCACTCAAAGAAATAAAAACCAGAAATGATGACGTTAGTCTAGCCTCAAGCCTCACACCCAGGAAATGACAAAAATCGGGCAGGCAGCATGGCTATGTGGGTCGCTCCCATTAGGGTGTAGTATCACCTATCTAGAGAAATTCTTATTGTTTCTAAATCTATCGATTCTGCCCATTCGGGGATGGTTGCCGTACACAACTATCGGTGATATACATTCGATACACTCAAGCGAAATGAGTGGTCGGTCATGTGAGGGCCGGGTTGCAAGAAGTTCTTGTTGAACCCAGATGTATTTGCCTCTAGAGATACATCAGCAGAAGGTGGACCCATACCTTGTCAAGTTGGAAAAATCAATTTCCATAAGCGCCAAGCGTGTTTTGTTTGTATACTATATTGGGAAATGTGAGATGCAAGCATTTTCCTAGATTCTAAATTATTTGTGAAAAATCAAATAAACATTTTGAAATTGTCTGGTTTTAAAAAAAAATACAAAGGTGTTTTTGATCTCATAAAGGAAAACCGTTCAGTATTCACGACATAGTCTCCTGAGATGTTTTCTTAAACTGTTTTTAATTGTTTACTCATACCAGTCCCCTGACTGACCCGGAGTTTATTTTCTGTGTTTTCCCTTAAACTCTTGGGTATTCATAACACTTGTTATGGATAGACAAGTGAATCAGGATGTTGAACTTACAATGATGAATGAAGACTATCAGTATGCTGTCCTACCTACCTACCTACTTACTTACCTGTATAATTATAAGTTTGCCAGTCAGTAGTGAAGAATATGTATAATTTCTGATGTACTAGAAATGGGTTGTATCACTAATCATATGATGTTCTGTTGTATCCTGTACTGTTGTGTAATATTGTAAAATATTATCTTTTGTGAAAATTCCGCTGTGAGATTCTGATGTTCTATGTTTATATCTTCTATCTATCCTTATTTCTTATTAATGGCGCAACTTGAGATGTGTTCAAAAGTTGGGTCGTTACATATCACTTGGCCAGTAGCGACCAATATCTGAGGCTCCTCATTCCATCATCCACATAAGTAAAAATCTCTTGGCTCCATACCATGACACCACTTCTAGCTAGAAAAAAACCTCGTGCACTCCCTCGTTCCCTTATCCCGTTTCTGACATTTACCGTGGTGTGAGGCTCGCGAAGTTACGCTATACACAAAGCTATGCTAATTAAAGCTGTGCTTTGATCATCTACCATATGGCTCTGCTTTTCAACAAAAGTCTTGATCATTTGCATCTTAGCATGCCACATCGACAATTCACGCCATGTAGCTGATGTCTATCAATATATAACCTCTAAGCTTGTACGTCTCAGCGAAGGGTGTTAAGCAAGAGAATAAATTGTACACCACCAAACAGATATATATTTAATAGAAATCAATTAACATAGAACGAAATCCAATGTCAGACACACATCCATTTACAAGTACGTTTTGGGTCTAAACGAAACCGGAGACACCTTATTCCTCGTCCCCTATGTCCAATACGGAAGAGAGGTTCTCGCATATCCGGACAATCAACAAGTACGTCTGGACAACTACCACTTTAACCCTTTACTGGGAGCTTACCAATGCAGGCATCGGTAGTTATCCATTCGATATGAAGATCACCGGTCTTCAACCACCATCTTCAATGTCCTTGACTTTAAATCGTCGTATAATTATTTGAAATGAGACTTAACTCAGTCTTTTCAAACAATTCTCGTATATATATATAATTCAAATCATTTCATATCGTTAATATTATTTATAACGATTTATCGCTATTTTTATTTATATATAAATAGCCCATTTAATTCGAACGACGTTTCAGGTCGATACGTTTCCCAGGCGCTGTTTTTATCCAAATTTGAATTACACATTTCTCAACATCTAACCATTGGATCTTAACAAATTTAATATCGTTGGAAATATTTTTCCAAAGCGAACCTGTAACGACCCGCAAATCCGAGCTATCTGAGTTGACTAAAACACTACACGTCCAACCCAAATAACACAGAAATACGAACCATTAATACAAAGAAGATAGAGGATGAGAAATAGAAGGGAAGAAATATTAGAATAGAAGAAGAACGAAGATCACAACTCACAGCGGAACGAATAAAATATATTATATAACATAAGCTTTGAAATACAAATCTGTTTGGTACATATATACATACCATCATCAGAGTACACATAACATTTGATTCAGCGGAAGTAACTCCAAATAACTAACGTTGAAGCCTCCTGCTTCAAGCTCCTCCAAGTGTATCTGTAAAAGCCTGAAACACTTGACTGCCCGTACAAATTTGGGCACCCAAGAGTTTAAGGAAAACAAAACAAAATAAACTCTGGGTCAGTCATGGGACTGGTGTGAGTAAACTCCAACCACTTGTTTAACTTTCAAAACTCTTTTCGAAAGAAAAGATAATAGTAAGACCAGCCCACACATAAACATGGATGGTTTTTACCTTACTATAACCCAAAACACTTTGATATCAAATCCAATGATATTATAATAATGTCTACATCAAGTAAATAATCAAATAGCAGAACGCTTGCATCTCACGCTCCACATACATAGTATAAAATCAAAACCCGCATGGCGCTTATTGGAGATTGGATTTCCAACATGACAAGGTATGGGACCACCTTCCGATAGTGCATTTCTAGAGGCGAATACACCTGGGTTCAACAAGAACGTCTTGCAACCCGGCCCACACATGACCGACCACTCATTTCGCTTGAGTGTATCGAATGTATATCACCAACGGTTGGACTCAAACCACCGTTCCCGAATGGGCAGAATCGATAGATTTAGAAACAAAAGGAATTTCTCTAGATAGGTGATTATACACCCTAATGGGTGCGACCCACATGGCCATGCTGCCTGCCCGATTTTTGTCCTTTCCCGGTTGTTGAGGCCTGAGGCTACGAATACTTACCATTCATTGATAGCATCATCACTTTGAATGCCACATTGTCAGATCCGTTAATCACTAGTTGAGTTTGCACAAATATTCTGGATATTATGCTAAGGGATAAATCCGTTGCAACCATATACATTCATACAGACCAACCCATTTGATCATTGGAAATACTCTGTCAGACATTCGTCCATTTACGTTCGTTCTGGGATTGAACGAAACCGAAGGCACTATTTCTATAAATAGAAAAGCCCTTGCACTTCACTCCGTCTTCAATATATTCAGCATACTTGGTTCGCAACGCTAATGCCGATACGGAGTGGTTCTTCGGATAATAATCCAACTGGTCTCTCCATATTGACAACGATGGTCAAAAACTTCGATAGTCTGTGATTTAACTATCGAATAAAAACAAGTGTTCAATCAACATATCAAACAAATCACTGGGCCCTTTAATTAATATTCCATTAATTAAATTTCTTCTCCATTTCCTTATCAATATTTGTCAACCAAATATTTTCAATAACCATATTGGCTACTTATGTCTTTTGGAAAACATTTCCCAATATCACTTCTTTTATTTTCTATATATTAGAAAAATCTCTATTTGCAATTGAAAACACTTTCAATCATTTATCTCTATCCCCTTTTGATTACAACATTCGATTTTTATATGCACTTTACTATCGAATTCAATACGTCGATACAATGATTTCAAATTATCAAAATATCTTAAAAATATTCTAACTCCTTAAATTTCCGGAAAATTTCGCCATAACCTCCCCTGTATCGGGAGCATCGGGAAATTTCAAATAGCTTCCCGGTATCTTCTAATCTCAAAAAGAAAAAGGAAAAGCCAAGCGGCTTGCCGATACGGCGCATAAAACCCATATATGAATTTAAACATGTACCTTTTGTTGGGCACATAAATTAAGAATCTTCATATACTTTATATACTTCATTCCATACCTGTTCAACACCTGTTCACCTGTTTTCCATTCAGTTTAACTCAATCCAATCGTTTGAATTCAGTTTCGCTCATTTATTCTTTAATTAGCCCTTTTTGCCTATTTCACTTCTTTGTTGAACATAACATGTTCAAACAAAATGTTTAACTTGCTCACAACCAAATTGAATTTCAATTTCAATTCTAGTTCTCTTTTTGATTTCGAATATAAATTTCCAATTGAATTTACTTATTCAAATCCCAATACTCATTCGAAATCTCATTAACTAATTACCATTCGAATTAGTTAATTCTATTCAATAATCAAAAATCTGATTTCTGTTTCAAAAATCAATTCATTTACTTCACTGGAGTTCATATTTGTTTTATATCTCCAGTCTAGATGGAAATTCGGATTTTTATTTATAAAAATCCTTTTATTCATTTAAATAAACCATTACGGTTTTCAATTGGTTCTGGCGCTGTTTTTCTAAAAATTTGATTTTGACATAACTCAAAATCTATACGACGAAATTCAGTTTTTTCTCCTTCATTAGAAAACTATTATCAAACCGGTCCTGACGTTTCTTGTTTCGAAGAATTCCGACTTCAATTGTGTTCTGTATATTCGATTGAAGTTCGAATCGCTATTTTACGAACTGCAGCGCTGCGGCGAGTTCGTTTTAATTATATTTATATATATAAACTTTTTAAACTTCTTAAAAATGAATTCAACTTCGTTTTAACCTTATTTGAATTCCTTGATTTAAATTCCAATCTTACTTTTGAATTCTATATTTCAAATCCCAATTCCTTTTCTATTGGATATTCAAATTCAATACTTGAATTTCTATTTGAATTCCCTTATTCAAACTCTAATTTAAATTCCATTTGAACTTTCTATATTCCAATTTCTATATTTGAATTCCATTGGAATTCAATTATTCAACTCCTTTTTAAATTCTATATTCAAAATTCCATAGTTTAAAACCCATTTGAATTTCATATTCAAATCCCATAGATTAAATCCTATTTGAATTCAATTTGAATCTCTTACATTCAAATTTCATTTTCCATTTCCATTTGAATTCTAATATTCAAATTTATTTCCAACCCCATTTGAATTCTAATATTCAAACTTATTTTTAACACCATTTGAATTTCTTCACTCAAACCCATTTGAATTCCCTTGGATTCAAATTCCATTTCAAAACCCTTTGGATTTCCTATTTTGATATCCTATTTGAAATTCCATTTTCAATTCTACTTTGAAAATCCTATTTCAAAGTTTATTTCAAATTCTATTTTGAAATCTCATATTCAAATTTCTATTTGAATTTCTTTATTCGAATTCCTTTGAATTCAAATTTTATTTTAATTCCTTGAATTCAAATTCTATTTGAATTTCTATTTGAATTTCTAATATTCAATCTCCTCTTAAAAATTCAAATATTTAAACTCCTTTTAAAATTCAAATGTTATACTCAAATTTCATTTGAGTTATATATATTTAAAATTTCTTTTCACATCCTATTTTGAAATTTCATTTCAAATTCCCTTTTCGCACTTGTATTTCTATTTCTGAATTATCAAATGATAATTCTTTTCACTTCATTTATAACTTCGTTATAAAAGAATTATTTATAAACTTCGTTTATAAAGAAACTACTTGTTTTATTTTTCAAAAACAAGTTTTTCATTTAAAATTCAAATTCTATTTAAAATAGAATTTTCCCTTTTAAAATCTCAAATATCCTTTCAATTGGCCCAGTGATATTTAAACAATCAAATCACCCAATTTTCAATCATTTGGTTTTTAACACATCATATATGAATATATATGAAATCAAACAAACAACAAACAAATAATATATTTTTGAGGAATCCAGTTGGATTCCTCCAACCTGTATCCTGCATCCACAGATGTTAGCACATAAATAATACCCATTCTGCTTCGTGGCAGAATATCGTGGTATAGAAGGTCATCCACTAATCATAGCGTGGGGCGTATATAGGGTAATCATCCGCTATGAAACTGCGGGCATCCGCTAATGAGACTGCGGGAATCCAACCAATCAATCAACCCAATATATATATATATAGCCTAAATAACTAATATATATAAAGCAACCAGAAAGCATGCACACAAGCACAAACAATTATTTTTAATGAATAAAAATAATTATAAATAAAAGGTGAGTGAGATTTACTCACCGAGATTTCGTTTGCGCTGAATTCCCAGTAAAATTCCATATCATCGCAACCATGGATCTTTCGAATAATCTGTTTTGGACCTATGATTTATTTAATTTAATTACCGATTAACCATTTATTTAATTTAATAAATTTCCACCTTACAACTAGTTTTAAAATAAACATTAAATTTTAAATTCAAAAATACCTTATCACCATGCTTAATCCTTTATGGCATATCATCGAATACCTTACATTCACCATGGCCCAACACTCTCATCTCTTACTACATACGGACAGACCACTTCACCCATACCCTACACCATTCCGACTTCAAGCCCGAATGCAGCAACCATTCCGTGTCCAGAAATCCACCCTGTTTCTCCACAAATCCTTGAACGGAACCACTCCCCTTCATTCATCTCCATTTGCTGATCCATCCCTCAAAAATCCCACTATCGCACCCACTCCAAACATCATCAGACGCGGTCGAACTCCACAACGGTCCTCCCATCCCCATCGCAACCTCTAACGCAAAGGTTCTGAAGTCGCGGTAACCTAAATTGTGATGTTGTTACCCTGCGCACACCCTTTCCGCTTGCGAACCCTGGCCTCAGACCGAAATCGATTTCGATTTCCCCTCCCAGCAACATCTAGTCGCCTCAGATGAACGCCACCCGCCTCCTTCCTGAACGCGACCTCCCCCCACAACCAAGCTTTCGAATCGCGATCCCCCGATTTTGACTTGATACGGAAATAGGGTTTTTCATTGATTAAGGAAAAAGGAAGAAGCAACGGAGGATGTGAGGGACTGTATTGTTTCGAATGAAGGAATGAAGTTGCGATGGTTTAAATAAGCAAAGGGAGGAGAAACAAATAGTACGTGACATTGAAATGTTGTCTGCTTGATCCTGGAAGGGAGGGACATTTTCTACAGCTCGAGGAGAGTATAGGTCTGCGAGTTGAAGAATAGAGGTCGGCTGAATTAACTCCTTTGATTTGATTTTGTTAAATTAAAAAATAAAATATTTCATAGTCCCTTAAATTCAAATCTCGAACCATTATTAAATCGTAACGAGTGACGTTGCTAATGTTATTCACCATTCTAAATTCAACGGAATGAGTTCTGAAATTAAATTGTGAGAAAGATGAAAATTTGAATTAACGATTTAAATTAAATTCAATTTAAATGGTTTCAAACAATTTAAATTATCGATAACTATCGTTATAATTCAATATATAATTTATATTAGCCATTTGAATCTTTTTGATTCAGTTTTAAATTCTAAATCCAATCATTTATCGTTTCCATAATATGATAATTAAATATATTAGATATTTATTCATATACCGATTATTAAATTGATAAATTCAATATAAAAATCAATTTATTATCCTAATTAAATAATTTAAATAAATTTAAATACTCAATATTAACTGGCTAAAAATCCGGGTCGTTACATTCTTTCCCCCTTAAAATAATTTCGTCCTCGAAATTGCTAAGATAGGAAAATGATACAAATTCCTTTACTTTTCAAAATCTTACTTATGGTGAAACTCAACTCCTCATGTTTCTTCCCATTTAGTTCTAACCAAAACTTTTGTTGAACATCACGCACTATAAATGCATTCATTCATTTAACTCTGAATGACTTACGACCAATGAATTCCCATCCAATTTATATTTCGTTCATATGCTTTCAATTTCATTCAAATTGATTTCGCTCAATTTATTCACTTTAATCATTTAACTATCATAAGTTAAATTTAAATTTCAGAATTCAAATACCCGGGCGTTTATTTCAAATCCTTCTGAAATCATATAAATATATACATATAGTTATAATCTTTTCAAATTCAAAATATTTGAATTTTTCAACTAAACTTGTTTCCTTTCAAACAAATTTCATCAAAACTTTTCTAAGGTAGCAATTCATCACTTAGAAACTCGGAAATGAACACTGATGATGTTGCAATCATCATCAGAATTATTTCCCAGCCACTGAAGTGAGTTCAGTGCTTTATCACTAAAAATCTAACTAAAATGATTTTTATTCAAAACTTTTCAAAAACAAAGCTATATTATTTAAATATACTTTGAAAAATATTTTCAACTTCCCAGGATTTTGAATTCCAAATTCTAATTCTGAATCCAATTCTAATTCATCCCATTTGTATATTTAATTCATATACAAGTTCTATTTGGTTATATATAACCATTTCAATTTTATAATCTCGTTTGATTATAAAGTCAACATCCAACACATCCATATAATAATAATTCTAGAAAATTATTCTTTCTATATCAAAATAGAATTTTGGGTAAAATTAGTTCATTTACCCACTTAAAAACAATATCGTGTTCAATCTCTTGTTCAAGTGTTTAGAAACTCCTATCGACGTCGTGGCGTCCCACGATTCGACCAGAATTCATAAACCACTCAACAGACTAGCCAACACAATATAAAACAATTTTATATTAATTAACAAATACGCTCTCTCGTATATATATACTGAACTCATTCTAGGGTACTACTGACCCTATCTCTAATGAGCACATGCCACACAAGCCTAGGTATTCGCTCAACCTGGCTCTGATACCACTGTAACGACCCGCAAATCCGAGCTATCCGAGTTGACCAAAACACTACACGTCCAACCCAAATAACACAGAAATACGAACCATTAATAGAAAGAAGATAGAGGATGAGAAATAGAAGGGAAGAAATATTAGAATAGAAGAAGAACGAAGATCACAACTCACAGCGGAACGAATAAAATATATTATATAACATAAGCTTTGAAATACAAATCTGTTTGGTACATATATACATACCATCATCAGAGTACACATAACATTTGATTCAGCGGAAGTAACTCCAAATAACTAACGTTGAAGCCTCCTGCTTCAAGCTCCTCCAAGTGTATCTGTAAAAGCCTGAAACACTTGACTGCCCGTACAAATTTGGGCACCCAAGAGTTTAAGGAAAACAAAACAAAATAAACTCTGGGTCAGTCATGGGACTGGTGTGAGTAAACTCCAACCACTTGTTTAACTTTCAAAACTCTTTTCGAAAGAAAAGATAATAGTAAGACCAGCCCACACATAAACATGGATGGTTTTTACCTTACTATAACCCAAAACACTTTGATATCAAATCCAATGATATTATAATAATGTCTACATCAAGTAAATAATCAAATAGCAGAACGCTTGCATCTCACGCTCCACATACATAGTATAAAATCAAAACCCGCATGGCGCTTATTGGAGATTGGATTTCCAACATGACAAGGTATGGGACCACCTTCCGATAGTGCATTTCTAGAGGCGAATACACCTGGGTTCAACAAGAACGTCTTGCAACCCGGCCCACACATGACCGACCACTCATTTCGCTTGAGTGTATCGAATGTATATCACCAACGGTTGGACTCAAACCACCGTTCCCGAATGGGCAGAATCGATAGATTTAGAAACAAAAGGAATTTCTCTAGATAGGTGATTATACACCCTAATGGGTGCGACCCACATGGCCATGCTGCCTGCCCGATTTTTGTCCTTTCCCGGTTGTTGAGGCCTGAGGCTACGAATACTTACCATTCATTGATAGCATCATCACTTTGAATGCCACATTGTCAGATCCGTTAATCACTAGTTGAGTTTGCACAAATATTCTGGATATTATGCTAAGGGATAAATCCGTTGCAACCATATACATTCATACAGACCAACCCATTTGATCATTGGAAATACTCTGTCATACATTCGTCCATTTATGTTCGTTCTGGGATTGAACGAAACCGAAGGCACTATTTCTATAAATAGAAAAGCCCTTGCACTTCACTCCGTCTTCAATATATTCAGCATACTTGGTTCGCAACGCTAATGCCGATACGGAGTGGTTCTTCGGATAATAATCCAACCGGTCTCTCCATATTGACAACGATGGTCAAAAACTTCGATAGTCTGTGATTTAACTATCGAATAAAAACAAGTGTTCAATCAACATATCAAACAAATCACTGGGCCCTTTAATTAATATTCCATTAATTAAATTTCTTCTCCATTTCCTTATCAATATTTGTCAACCAAATATTTTCAATAACCATATTGGCTACTTATGTCTTTTGGAAAACATTTCCCAATATCACTTCTTTTATTTTCTATATATTAGAAAAATCTCTATTTGCAATTGAAAACACTTTCAATCATTTATCTCTATCCCCTTTTGATTACAACATTCGATTTTTATATGCACTTTACTATCGAATTCAATACGTCGATACAATGATTTCAAATTATCAAAATATCTTAAAAATATTCTAACTCCTTAAATTTCCGGAAAATTTCGCCATAACCTCCCCTGTATCGGGAGCATCGGGAAATTTCAAATAGCTTCCCGGTATCTTCTAATCTCAAAAAGAAAAAGGAAAAGCCAAGCGGCTTGCCGATACGGCGCATAAAACCCATATATGAATTTAAACATGTACCTTTTGTTGGGCACATAAATTAAGAATCTTCATATACTTTATATACTTCATTCCATACCTGTTCAACACCTGTTCACCTGTTTTCCATTCAGTTTAACTCAATCCAATCGTTTGAATTCAGTTTCGCTCATTTATTCTTTAATTAGCCCTTTTTGCCTATTTCACTTCTTTGTTGAACATAACATGTTCAAACAAAATGTTTAACTTGCTCACAACCAAATTGAATTTCAATTTCAATTCTAGTTCTCTTTTTGATTTCGAATATAAATTTCCAATTGAATTTACTTATTCAAATCCCAATACTCATTCGAAATCTCATTAACTAATTACCATTCGAATTAGTTAATTCTATTCAATAATCAAAAATCTGATTTCTGTTTCAAAAATCAATTCATTTACTTCACTGGAGTTCATATTTGTTTTATATCTCCAGTCTAGATGGAAATTCGGATTTTTATTTATAAAAATCCTTTTATTCATTTAAATAAACCATTACGGTTTTCAATTGGTTCTGGCGCTGTTTTTCTAAAAATTTGATTTTGACATAACTCAAAATCTATACGACGAAATTCAGATTTTTCTCCTTCATTAGAAAACTATTATCAAACCGGTCCTGACGTTTCTTGTTTCGAAGAATTCCGACTTCAATTGTGTTCTGTATATTCGATTGAAGTTCGAATCGCTATTTTACGAACTGCAGCGCTGCGGCGAGTTCGTTTTAATTATATTTATATATATAAACTTTTTAAACTTCTTAAAAATGAATTCAACTTCGTTTTAACCTTATTTGAATTCCTTGATTTAAATTCCAATCTTACTTTTGAATTCTATATTTCAAATCCCAATTCCTTTTCTATTGGATATTCAAATTCAATACTTGAATTTCTATTTGAATTCCCTTATTCAAACTCTAATTTAAATTCCATTTGAACTTTCTATATTCCAATTTCTATATTTGAATTCCATTGGAATTCAATTATTCAACTCCTTTTTAAATTCTATATTCAAAATTCCATAGTTTAAAACCCATTTGAATTTCATATTCAAATCCCATAGATTAAATCCTATTTGAATTCAATTTGAATCTCTTACATTCAAATTTCATTTTCCATTTCCATTTGAATTCTAATATTCAAATTTATTTCCAACCCCATTTGAATTCTAATATTCAAACTTATTTTTAACACCATTTGAATTTCTTCACTCAAACCCATTTGAATTCCCTTGGATTCAAATTCCATTTCAAAACCCTTTGGATTTCCTATTTTGAAATCCTATTTGAAATTCCATTTTCAATTCTACTTTGAAAATCCTATTTCAAAGTTTATTTCAAATTCTATTTTGAAATCTCATATTCAAATTTCTATTTGAATTTCTTTATTCGAATTCCTTTGAATTCAAATTTTATTTTAATTCCTTGAATTCAAATTCTATTTGAATTTCTATTTGAATTTCTAATATTCAATCTCCTCTTAAAAATTCAAATATTTAAACTCCTTTTAAAATTCAAATGTTATACTCAAATTTCATTTGAGTTATATATATTTAAAATTTCTTTTCACATCCTATTTTGAAATTTCATTTCAAATTCCCTTTTCGCACTTGTATTTCTATTTCTGAATTATCAAATGATAATTCTTTTCACTTCATTTATAACTTCGTTATAAAAGAATTATTTATAAACTTCGTTTATAAAGAAACTACTTGTTTTATTTTTCAAAAACAAGTTTTTCATTTAAAATTCAAATTCTATTTAAAATAGAATTTTCCCTTTTAAAATCTCAAATATCCTTTCAATTGGCCCAGTGATATTTAAACAATCAAATCACCCAATTTTCAATCATTTGGTTTTTAACACATCATATATGAATATATATGAAATCAAACAAACAACAAACAAATAATATATTTTTGAGGAATCCAGTTGGATTCCTCCAACCTGTTTCCTGCATCCACAGATGTTAGCACATAAATAATACCCATTCTGCTTCGTGGCAGAATATCGTGGTATAGAAGGTCATCCACTAATCATAGCGTGGGGCGTATATAGGGTAATCATCCGCTATGAAACTGCGGGCATCCGCTAATGAGACTGCGGGAATCCAACCAATCAATCAACCCAATATATATATATATAGCCTAAATAACTAATATATATAAAGCAACCAGAAAGCATGCACACAAGCACAAACAATTATTTTTAATGAATAAAAATAATTATAAATAAAAGGTGAGTGAGATTTACTCACCGAGATTTCGTTTGCGCTGAATTCCCAGTAAAATTCCATATCATCGCAACCATGGATCTTTCGAATAATCTGTTTTGGACCTATGATTTATTTAATTTAATTACCGATTAACCATTTATTTAATTTAATAAATTTCCACCTTACAACTAGTTTTAAAATAAACATTAAATTTTAAATTCAAAAATACCTTATCACCATGCTTAATCCTTTATGGCATATCATCGAATACCTTACATTCACCATGGCCCAACACTCTCATCTCTTACTACATACGGACAGACCACTTCACCCATACCCTACACCATTCCGACTTCAAGCCCGAATGCAGCAACCATTCCGTGTCCAGAAATCCACCCTGTTTCTCCACAAATCCTTGAACGGAACCACTCCCCTTCATTCATCTCCATTTGCTGATCCATCCCTCAAAAATCCCACTATCGCACCCACTCCAAACATCATCAGACGCGGTCGAACTCCACAACGGTCCTCCCATCCCCATCGCAACCTCTAACGCAAAGGTTCTGAAGTCGCGGTGCCCTAAATTGTGATGTTGTTACCCTGCGCACACCCTTTCCGCTTGCGAACCCTGGCCTCAGACCGAAATCGATTTCGATTTCCCCTCCCAGCAACATCTAGTCGCCTCAGATGAACGCCACCCGCCTCCTTCCTGAACGCGACCTCCCCCCACAACCAAGCTTTCGAATCGCGATCCCCCGATTTTGACTTGATACGGAAATAGGGTTTTTCATTGATTAAGGAAAAAGGAAGAAGCAACGGAGGATGTGAGGGACTGTATTGTTTCGAATGAAGGAATGAAGTTGCGATGGTTTAAATAAGCAAAGGGAGGAGAAACAAATAGTACGTGACATTGAAATGTTGTCTGCTTGATCCTGGAAGGGAGGGACATTTTCTACAGCTCGAGGAGAGTATAGGTCTGCGAGTTGAAGAATAGAGGTCGGCTGAATTAACTCCTTTGATTTGATTTTGTTAAATTAAAAAATAAAATATTTCACAGTCCCTTAAATTCAAATCTCGAACCATTATTAAATCGTAACGAGTGACGTTGCTAATGTTATTCACCATTCTAAATTCAACGGAATGAGTTCTGAAATTAAATTGTGAGAAAGATGAAAATTTGAATTAACGATTTAAATTAAATTCAATTTAAATGGTTTCAAACAATTTAAATTATCGATAACTATCGTTATAATTCAATATATAATTTATATTAGCCATTTGAATCTTTTTGATTCAGTTTTAAATTCTGAATCCAATCATTTATCGTTTCCATAATATGATAATTAAATATATTAGATATTTATTCATATACCGATTATTAAATTGATAAATTCAATATAAAAATCAATTTATTATCCTAATTAAATCATTTAAATAAATTTAAATACTCAATATTAACTGGCTAAAAATCCGGGTCGTTACAGAACCTAAAGGTTCCGGTTTTGGGAAAATCCGACGATCGGATCTTTCGGTATAATCGTTTAAAATTACGATTCCGAAACGCGAACTACCGCGTGCAATTCATTTAATTTTAATTTATATTTATATATTATATATATAAATATAAATCGTTCAACGATTTCACAAACATGTTAAAAGTGATGTTTTCAACAAACAAAACATATATTAACATATAAAAAATTTCCTAGTTTGCTAACATGTTAATGACAAGTTCCGTTTTAATATGTCATTCTTTTTAACCTAAATGAACATGTAAAATGCAACATTTTTAATAAAACTAAATATACATTAAAAATGTCCATTTTAATCACTAAATAATTTCTAGTGAACATTTCATTTTTAATAGTGAATCATTTTTAATGAGACTAATTTTGCATTAAAAATTTATCATTTTTAATATTTCAACAATTTTCCCTAAACATGTTTTCTTTTTAATAATGAATCCAAATATACATTAAAAATTATCATTTATAATGTTTCAACATTTTACCCTAAACATCGTTCTTTTAATAATGAATCTAAATGTACATTAAAAATATCATTCTTAATGTTTTCAACAAATTTTCCTAAATATGATTCTTTTTATAATGAATCAACATATACATTAAAAATATCATTGTTAATGTTTCAACAAATTTTCCTAAATATGATTCTTTTTATAATGAATCAACATATACATTAAAAATATCATTGTTAATGTTTCAACAAATTTTCCTAAATATGATTCTTTTTAATGTTTAATAATTTTGACAATTCCTATGTTCACATATACAATAAAAAGATAATTTTATTGTTTAAACAAACCTATCATTAGTATGTACAATAAAAAGAATATTTTTATTGTATGAACATTTCTAACAAATTCAATGTTTACATATCCAATAGAAAGATAATTTTATTGCATGAACATTTCTATGAATTACATGCTACAATAAAAAGAATAATTTTTATTGCATAACAAGTCCTAACAATTCCATTATTAACATGCAAATTAAAAAGAATATTTTTATTGTTTAACAAATTCCAACAATTCCTACATTTCATATGTATACAATAAAAGATATTTTATTGTCTACATAATTTCTACCTTTCATATGTATAAATAAAAAGAATATTTATTGTCTACATATTTTCTATCTTTCATGTGTATAAATATAATGAATATTTTATTGTCTACATATTTTCTATCTTTCATATGTATAAATAAAAAGAATATTTTATTGTCTACATATTTTCTATGTTTCCTATGTAGAAATAAAAAGAATATTTTATTGTCTACATATTTTCTATGTTTCATATGTATAAATAAAAAGAATAGTTTATTCTCTACATATTTTCTACATTTAACATGACAAATAAAAAGGAAGAATTTTTTATTGTCTACAATTCCTATGTTCATATATGTACAAATAAAAAGAGGGTTTTTATTTTCAATAATTCCTAAGTTCATATATGACAAATAAAAAGAGAATTTTTATTTTCAACAATTCCTATGCTCATATATGAAAAATAAAAAGAGAATTTTTATTTTCAACAATTCCTATGTTCATATATGACAAATAAAAGAGAATTTTTATTTTCAACAATTCCTATGTCCATATATGACAAATAAAAAGAGAATTTTTATTTTCAGCAATTCCTATGTTCATATATGACAAACAAAAAGAAAATTTTCATTTTCAACAATTCCTATGTTCATATATGACAAATAAAATGTAACAACCCGGAAAATCAGAACCAATTTAAAAAATTTATTTTGAGTAACTTTAACATAAATTTGGACAGAATTTAAAAATTCCATTTTTAAATAATATTAAAGTCCTTAAAAATAGCATTTTTCATACGGTCTCCAAATTCGAAGAATTCAGTTTTGTTGGGACTGTATCGTCCCAACTTAGCTTGATTTATTTTTTTGGAATTTTTGGAATCAATATGTGGCCCCAGCAAATTAAAATGTACGTTCAAATCTAAAATTGAATGTTTTATATTTTAATTTGAAGAATAACTGACTGAAACAGTCGAATGGGCTTACGGAACATATTTCATTATGTCCGGAATGGGGGTATTTAGCTGGGGCGACAGTCGTTGGGTTTGATTTGGAGTTCGTATGGGTTAAAGGACATTTTTGGAATTAAAGAAATAAAATATAATATAAGTATATATGGACCAATAGGAATAAGCCATGGACCAATTCATTTTTCTTCAAACCCGATACCCTCTGATACGAACGACGGAAGGAGCAGATTTCTTCTCTCCTTGATCTCTCTAAATCCACTCAGTAAAATCGAACGACCCAGCTGAAGATTTTGTAGAGGATCCCTAGACCTTCAAATCCATACAACTCTCATTCTCGATCATTGTGTATTCGTCGAGTTTCAACCCCGACAAGATCCGCCGTTCGCGCTGGGGTTGCTCCTCCGATCTACCACCGAGTTCAACCAGAGGACCATCGATCTGCGCCCCGCTCTGAGCTCTACAACGTTGCGCGACCTGATTTGGACCAAGCTACACGGTTTTGATGAAAATCAATGACCTAGATTTGAACGAGAAACTGAAGGTAGCGGCTTTATAAATTTAAAAGGTTAATAATGCTTTAAAGTGTTACAAAATATGTTTTACGAATAAAAATCATATCTTTAACATATATTGTCGAAATCCAATGAAACCGGAGACATTGGACCCATGACGACGTCTTTCACATTCTAGAAGAGACCGGAATTTTTTGGAGCTTTCTACAATTTTAGAAGGAGTAAAAAGCAACGTGAGATTTCTGAATTCAATTAAATATGGAAATAAAATATATTAGGTTGCAGACGGAGTTTAGTAACTCCCGACACCCGTCGTCCACAAATCATGGACGACTTGATTGTATTTTGGTATGAAATTTGGTTGTGATTGTGAATGGTTGATTGTGATTGCTACAAAATTGGATTTGTTTGTGGAAAATTCATTGTGTTATGAAAATGATTGAATTGTTGAAATCATTGAAATAAACCCCTTGTAAATGTCGCGAGGCCTAGGATAGCAGAGGAGCCGTACTAGGGACGGTGTCGGTTTTAATTACCCTGCCGTTATAATGCCGAAATTTTCTGAAATATATTCATGTGTTGAAAAAAAAACATTCATGTGTTGAATAAATCTTTAGAACAATAAAAATTAACATTTTTATTGTGTATATGAAGTTCTAAAAATATTCATGTTTGAAATAAATTGTTTGAACGATAAAAAATAACATTTTTATCTTATGTATGAAGTATATAAAATATTCATGTTTGAAATAAATTGTTTGAACGATAAAAATAACATTTTTATATTATGTATGAAGTATATAAAATAATCATTTTTGAAATAAATTGTTTAAACAATAAAAAACACATTTTTATTGTATGTATGAATCACTAAAAACATTCATGTGTTGAATAAATCTTTAGAACAATAAAATTAACATTTTTATTGTGTATATGAAGTGTTAAAAACATTTATGTGTTGATTAAATTCTTTGAACGATAAAAATATCATTTTTAACATGTATGTGAACTAAAAATGGTCATGTGTTGAAATATATTTTTGTTCGCCAAAAATATCATTTCTTTCCTATGTATGTAGTGTTAAAAATACACATGTGTGGAAATAAATATTTGTTCATTGAAAATATTTTTTTTAACACGTATATGAAGTGTTAAAATTAACCGTGTGTTGAAATAAATATTGATGCGTTGGAAATATTATTTTTAACATGTATATGAAGTGTTAAAAATAACCATGTATGAAAATAAATATTTGTTCGCTAGAAATATTATTTTTAGCGTAAGTATGCATATATATACATATGCTGAACAGGAAAATGGATTAGCTATCGACAAAGAATTTATTTGCATACCCGACAAATTGGTAAGCCTTAATGAGTTGGCTGCGCAATTTTATTATTATGTCAACTCCTGTGAATGCCATTGGATGCAGTGTGCTGGTTGTACTGTGTGAGATTATAAATGTCGCCATAGGATAGTAACAATTAATTTTGAACTACATTACATGGCATACTTCTTGAAGATAGCATACTCTATCATATACACATAAGCATTCAGAGCTTATGTGACGAGGTTGGAATCAACATACAAGCGAGATGTTTGTATGGCGATGACTGTATTACAGGTTGAACGGATTATGGACTGATATGGACTAAATAAAATAAAACGGTAAATTGTTAGATTTAATAAAAAACCCCACATGGGTCTGGAGTTGACAATAACAACGCCTCTCTAGTTATTAGATACGACACATGGACCATTTATTTTCCAACACTGGACAAGGTGACGAGAATTTATTCTCTGGAGTAATCATTTTTACACTCTCCCTTGGGCACAGAATAGGTCACTAAAAATTGTGTATGCTTATTCTGGATTTATTTGGTGCCTGATATGTCCCAATAAATTTCCGAACCCCTCTCCGTACAAGGGAGGCTATGGTGAAATTTTCCGAAATCTAGAGGCGTTAGCCATATTTTTTGAAGTAGAAACGGTTTGGAAATCATCGAATGAATTGTATATATATATATATATATTAAAATAAAATGAATCAAGCCGCTGTAGTTCGCTGTAACAACCCGAAAATCTGGGCCAGTTTGAAATTTTTATTTCGGCAATTTTAGCGAATTCTGAATATTTAAAATAGATTATTTTAAATAATATCGACGAGAAATTTATTTTGAATATAATTAGAACGTATATATTATATACGTCGTCGTTAGAATATAAATATTTATATATAAATTATAAATAGAATTGAAAATGGCGCGGTAGTTCGATAATTCGATTTCAAACTTCAATTGAATGTACCGGGTGCAAAACAATCCGGATTTTAGTGAAACCAAAAATGATAGGATCTAATTGATAATATCTTTCTATCGAATCCGAAAAATCAAGATTTCTTAGCGGGAATCAAAAGATATGTCCAGTTGAAAATTCTGAATAGTCGCTATGGAATTCAGGCCCTTAAAAATGGACATTTTGCAAATGACCTCGGATTTCGACGAAACTAGTTTTGTTAGGACCGTATCGTCAATACGAAGCTAGAAATAATTTTTCTGTAATTTTTCGGGTCCGTATGTGGCCCCGGTAAATTGAAATATACGTTTAAATTGAATATATAAAGAATTATATTGTAAATTTAATGAAAACCTGTCGAAACGGTCGAATTGGCCTGCGGTACATATCCCATTGTGTTCGGAATGGGGGTAATACGCTAGGGATGACAGTCGGTGGGTTCGATTCTGAGTTCAAAAGAAAAGGTTACTTTTTAGTGGATTAAAATAAATTAAATATTTATAATGTACCCTCACCTAACCCTCTCTCTCTCCCTCACTTCTCTCTCTCATCGATTCGATTACAGAAAAAGAAATAAAAAAAAAGTGCACGAACGATGGAGCCCTCCATCGTAGGCCGCCGTCGCCCGAGCAGGCGCGAGGCCTCCGCCTGACCCACGGCCGCCGTCGCCCCCTCTCATCTCTTCCCCCCTGCAGCCACGAATCCCCAAATCCAAGCTCCCCAATCGAAACTCCAGCAAGCCCTAACCCTAAACCCCCTTCTCCCCGCCGTCGTAGGTTCGCCACCGGCCAACTGAGCTGCGCCCGACCTCCCCTGACCAGCCACGATACCTCAGCACCCCCCCTCCTATCGAATGCTGTAAGTTTTTTTTTGTTATAAAAGCTGATTTCTATATGTTATAAAAACTGATTTTTATGTATAGAAAAGTTTGATTTTTATTTATAGAAAAGCTTAATTTTTATAGAAAGATAAGATTTTTGAAAAGAAGAAAAATTAGATTTTTACGCATATAAAATTTAGAAAAGCTATGATTTTCATACTTAAAAAGTTATGATTTTTATACTTAAGAAGTTGTGATTTTTATACGTAAAAGGTTATGATTTTTATAATTAGGAAAATACGATTTTTATTATAAGAATAGCAAAATAAAAATGTGATTTTTATTTTAAAAATGGAGATAGAAAAATATAATCGTTTCTATGTAGATAGCGAATAAAAATATAATCTTTGCTATACGTGGAGCAAAATAAAAATGTGATTTTTATTTGTAAACAGCGTGAAAAGATTGAATTGGAATAGAGGGCAAATCAAAACCGTTCAGAAATAAAGAATGGCGGAGTGGATCCCAAAGGTGAGAACTTCTCACTCAAATTTCCTTTTCTAGTTATAAATATATACTAGGATGCAGACGGTGCTTAGTAGCACCCGACACAATCGTCCACAGACCATGGACTTGTTTGTTTGGTTGCATAGATTAGTTATATGATTTGATTTGAATTTGGTTGTTTGGTGATTTTGATTGATGTGTGAATGGCGTGGGCCTTCACTAGACCGGGGATAAGGCTAGGCCTCGTCCCGTTTCTAGTATCGTGCCGTTATGCCGCCGAAATTTTCTAAAATAAGTTAGAAAAATATAAATATCATTTTTATTGTGTAAATGAACTGAATAGAAATTCATGTGTTGAAATAAAATATTTTATCGTTAAAAATATAATTTTTAACGTGAATGTGAATAAATAAATATTCATTTACAAACCAGACGGTTTGTTTATGTACACCTATTTGAAGAACATTGATTGGGACGATAAATTTTACACATCGCCCAACTGCACAAATAAAATCTGTGTTTGATTGTTTGAAACCCTACACGGGTGTTGGGATGATATTTGACGTACACTAATCCCGATTGTTTAGTTGTGTGTCGATCGATTGATTGACAGACTGTTATAAGCGTTGAATATTTATATTTGATGCTTATACAGTGTAGAATGCACTTTGGATGATGGTTGATTATTCATCGTTGTTGATATATACATGTGTTGTAGAAAATCCATATAATTAACATTATATGGTAATTGATTGGGCCTCATTCCAGTTTTGAAATAGAAATATTTGAAATAGAAATATTTGAAATAGAATATTTGAAAATAGAAATATGTGAAGCCGTGATGATTAGATTGACGCCATTTTGACGTGAACGATATTTATATCGATACTAAACGATTTCGAAATGAATTGAATTGAAAACGATTTCGAAATGAATTAAAAATGATTTCGAAATGAATTGAATTGAAAACGATTTCGAAATGAATTGAATTAAAAACGATTTCGAAATGAATTGAATTAAAAACGATTTCGAAATGAATTGAATTAAAAACGATTTCGAAATGAATTGAATTGAAAACGATTTCGAAATGAATTGAATTAAAAACGATTTCGAAATGAATTGAATTAAAAACGATTTCGAAATGAATTGAATTAAAAACGATTTCGAAATGAATTGAATTGAAAACGATTTCGAAATGAATTGAATTGAAAACGATTTCGAAATGAATTGAATTGAAAACGATTTCGAAATGAATTGAATTGAAAACGATTTCGAAATGAATTGAATTGAAAACGATTTCGAAATGAATTGAAT
This sequence comes from Allium sativum, assembly GCA_030737875.1. NCBI lineage: Eukaryota > Viridiplantae > Streptophyta > Magnoliopsida > Asparagales > Amaryllidaceae > Allium > Allium sativum. The sequence continues at coordinate 935,752,902 of CM060924.1, read as the reverse complement.
TGAAAACGATTTCGAAATGAATTGAAAACGAATTCAAATTGAATTGAAATTTGAATTGAATAGAAATGAATTTTAAAACGAATTTATAAAGAAGAATTCAATTTTAATTTGAATTGAAATGGAAGTTGAAATTGCTTTTGAAACGAATTTAAAACTATTTATATAATTCGTTTTAAATAGAAATCGACGAAATATATATTATATATATTATATATATAATATAATGGCCTGAATAGAACGCGCCGCGTCGCGGCAGTTCGTGAATTTCGACCATTGATTTCAAACGGACATTACGGGAGATCCGACCGTCGGATTCTCCTACAACCGGAACCGTTGGGTTCGTATCGAAAAGAGCTTTCTAAAGAATATTAGAAATTAGAAATCTAACGGTTGGATTTGGAATTATGTCCAAATCAAATTTGAAAAAGGTCGCTGTAAGTGCAGTTCGATGGCCGTTGATGGAAATCGACTGTACGGGCCTTGATAAAATTATTAAAAATAGTAATAATTTGTGTAAAATCATAAGAAATGATTTGTGAAGATTTGGGATGAAAAACTCCAGGTTTGAAAAGATAAAAATAGATTTTTATCGAAATGAACTAGTTTTGAACTAGAATTATAATTCTATTTATTTTTAAATAAATAAATTGAATTTAAAAAGGGTTTTGAAAATAACCAGAATATCCAATGATTGCATTGGAGTGGATTTGAATCGAAATTGTCTTCGGAATACTTCGATGTTGGAATTCGTGATTATACAGGTGTTGTTATGGAAATTTGAAAGATATATATTTATATCGTTATTTCCAATACGACATTTGTTAGTCGTAGAATTCGATATTGAATATAAGCCGATATATTTTCTATTCAGAGCCTTGTATTGAATATCGAATGTGATTTGGGTTTGTCGTGAATGGTGTCTTCACTAACACTGTTCTTGAACCCAGTTGAGAAATGATTAAATCTTTTTATTTAGATTTAATGAAGTGTACCAATTAAATAATATTTAATTGGAATTGAATTGATATTGATTTTTGGGTTTATCGTGAACCGTGTTTTTAAATGACACTGATTCTTTAACCCAGTTAACGATTAAAACTAAGTGGAGTTTTAATGAATCTTTAATTAGATTGAAAAGATCGAGAATGGAGTATCACCAGTTTTACTCCAAGCGATAGTTAAATCTTTAATTAGATTTGAACGTGAAATGGTAATTGAATTACCGATAACACTGTGGTGTTAGATATGAAGTACTACCAGTTTTACTTCATGGGATGAATAGGTTGGGATTGGGAAAATAAAATAAATGATTTCTTCGGTGTGGTTCGATAATCCCGACTAGTTTGAATTGATATTCAAAGGAGATTAAAGAATAAATTTAAAGAATTTATCTTGGATAAAATTTATGGGGACTTTTCCCAAAGTATAGGAATATTTGAATAAAAGAATATTCTGAATTGGAATGAGGCGTATGTTGTGTTTGTGTAACACTTTTATAATATATATACGCGAGTTATTCAGAAAGACCGGGTTTATCCCATTCTGAATAACTGATTCGACGTGGTGTCGAAGATGAAGACGGTGGTCGAAGACTAGAAGTCTTCACGTCGTTTGGGTGATTACTGATGATCTTGATTGGGCTGTACACCCAAGAAGATGGAAACAGTTAGTGATCGTCCAGACGTACTTGGAGATCGATGGATATGCGGGGTACTAGGTGCCTCCGGTTTCGTTCAGACCCAGAACGGACTTGTAAATGGACTGTGTGTCTGACATTGGATTTTAGTCCGTGTGATTGATCTCTATTAAATATATATCTGTTTGGCGGCGGAGAATTTATTCTCTTGCTTAACGCCCTTCTCTGAGACGTACGAGCTCAGGGGTTATATATTGATGGATATCAAACGCATGGAGTGAATGGCCTGTGTGGCATGCCTAAGTGGCAATTGATCGAGGCTTCTGTTGAAAAGCAAAGTCTTGTGGTGATGATCAAAGCACGGCCTTTGTGGCGTAGCTTTGTGTAACGTTTACCTCGCGAGTTTCACACCCGGTATGAACCAAAAACGGGAGACGGACGTCAGGGAGGGCATGCGTTTCTTTCTAGCTAGAAGTGGCGTCAGTGGTTTTACACGCCCTGACGAGTTTGACTTATGTGGTTGTTGCTGTTGCGAGGCGCCTCGGTTATATCGGTTTCGGCCGATGCATTCTGGTCGGCTGACGGACCAGACTTACACCCCATAGGGTGGGGAGACGTAGTGTTCAGGCATAATAATCCACATCGGTGGACCGGCCCTGAGGATCCAGGGGGCAGTTGCGGCTGTTCCTGAGGGGCGGGCTAGAGCGTCTCGAATCGGTTGAGGACTATCTTTTGCCTCGGTTCATAGATGGAAACCCAATTTCCAAATACGTGATTCTGCGGTTTTATTTGTAGAGCCTAGTATGGCGACATAGTGGGATGGGCGCTTATGCCGTCTATGATTGATACTTATGATTTGAAGTTGTTTTATACACTATACACTTATAATAGTATCAAATGATTTGTTTTAAACGTACTAAGCATGTTTGGCTATTATAAGGGAAAACCCTATCCTCGGCTGCGTTGCATTGTGTGATGGGACCTGGGTCTTATAATAGCTTCATTTTTAGAAAAGCATTGCGTTGTTTACTTTTATGCACTGGTATTCTTGGGAGGAAACCCGTTCCGTGTTATACGGCGTGGTCCCTTGATTTACCAAATTTTAAAACAAAGGTTAATAACTGTTTTATTTCTCACACCAGTCACATGACTGACCTGGAGTTTATTGTTTTAACCTAAACTCTGGGTGCCCTTATTTTGACACGGGCAGCTAGTAGTTTCGGTTTTGCAGATTTATATTCACAGGATCCTGGTTTACAGCTGGAACGATATCCGGAAAGCTTTGTATCCGTATATCTACTTCTAGTTGTGTATTGTATTATTTTCCGCTGCGATGTATTTAAATGTAATCTCTGATAATTTCTGTGTAATATTCATTTATACTCTGTATATTCTTGTAATCTGATGCATTGTTGTAATATACAATGAAATGTTCTTTTGTATGCGTTCTGTTTTGTCGTGTTCTCAAACGATAGGGCATTTCGAACGATCTGGGTCGGTTTAGCGACTGGTTCGGACCGAGCGAAATTCCTTCTCGTCACAGTTGGTATCAGAGCTTTGGTTTACAAAGCAGAGAACAAGGCACATTAGAACCGTACGAAAGAATTCATCAGATATTGGATTAACAATATCCAATGAGAGTGACTCGTTAGAGATGGGATCAGTAGTATCCTAGAACGAGTGTGAAGAGTATATTTTTGAAAATGAAAACAATTTTGTTTTGAAAATTTAAATCAATTATTCGTATTTGATTATTTATTTATATTGATATGGACAGTCCAGTATATAAATATTTTGCGTATACGTCTGATCCACGTGTATTTGAAGTTTTAATATATTGGATAGATATAGCATCACGCTCTAGTCGCCCGAAGATGATATTGATGATAGCGATCGCATCATCAACATTTATGTTCGAGTTTCGAAGGTGTGATTTTCTATATATTTCCTATTGACTGGTGTGAGAACCAAAATTAGATTGGACCTATTGTGTGAATTGGCATCAAAAACAAGATATTCAGCATATATATCAAAATTATGAATTTGAAACGTTAATTCACTAATTGATTGATGTTTGTGTTGTTTGTTTATTTGTTTGCTAATTTTGAACCATTTAGCCTAATTGAACCGAATATTGAATTATATTGAAAATTGGTCGCATTTGCTTGCATATACAAGTATATCATTGAACAGGTCATAGCAAGGAGGCTAGAGCAGAGAATAAAATTTGTTTGCCCGACAAATAGGTACATGTTTACTACATAATTTACTGTTTTGTTTGGGTGATGATGATTTTATGAGCCTATTGGCTAGCCGCTTGGCTTTTTCTTTTTCTTTTTGAGATCTGAAGGACCGGGAAGCTATTTGAAATTCCCCGATGCTCCCGGTGCAGGGGAGGTTATGGCGAAATTTTTCGAAAATTTAGGGTGTTAGCCAAATTTTTGAAATTTTAGAAAATTCTCAGAAACTGAAAAGTTAGAGAAGGGAAGCCAGATCGAATGTAGAGTTGAAGGATCAAACCACTTTCGACTTTGTTCCTTTTCGAGGACGAAAAGTTTTAAGTGGGGGAGATTGTAACAACCCGAAAATCTGGGCCAGTTTGAAATTTTTATTTCGGCAATTTTAGCGAATTCTGAATATTTAAAATAGATTATTTTAAATAATATCGACGAGAAATTTATTTTGAATATAATTAGAGCGTATATATTATATACGCCGTCGTTAGAATATAAATATTTATATATAAATTATAAATAGAATTGAAAATGGCGCGGTAGTTCGATAATTCGATTTCAAACTTCAATTGAATGTACCGGGTGCAAAACAATCCGGATTTTAGTGAAACCAAAAATGATAGGATCTAATTGATAATATCTTTCTATCGAATCCGAAAAATCAAGATTTCTTAGCGGGAATCAAAAGATATGTCCAGTTGAAAATTCTGAATAGTCGCTATGGAATTCAGGCCCTTAAAAATGGACATTTTGCAAATGACCTCGGATTTCGACGAAACTAGTTTTGTTAGGACCGTATCGTCAATACGAAGCTAGAAATAATTTTTCTGTAATTTTTCGGGTCCGTATGTGGCCCCGGTAAATTGAAATATACGTTTAAATTGAATATATAAAGAATTATATTGTAAATTTAATGAAAACCTGTCGAAACGGTCGAATTGGCCTGCGGTACATATCCCATTGTGTTCGGAATGGGGGTAATACGCTAGGGATGACAGTCGGTGGGTTCGATTCTGAGTTCAAAAGAAAAAGTTACTTTTTAGTGGATTAAAATAAATTAAATATTTATAATGTACCCTCACCTAACCCTCTCTCTCTCCCTCACTTCTCTCTCTCATCGATTCGATTACAGAAAAAGAAATAAAAAAAAAGTGCACGAACGATGGAGCCCTCCATCGTAGGCCGCCGTCGCCCGAGCAGGCGCGAGGCCTCCGCCTGACCCACGACCGCCGTCGCCCCCTCTCATCTCTTCCCCCCTGCAGCCACGAATCCCCAAATCCAAGCTCCCCAATCGAAACTCCAGCAAGCCCTAACCCTAAACCCCCTTCTCCCCGCCGTCGCAGGTTCGCCACCGGCCAACTGAGCCGCGCCCGACCTCCCCTGACCAGCCACGATACCTCAGCACCCCCCCTCCTAATGCTGTAAGTTTTTTTAGTTATAAAAGCTGATTTCTATATGTTATAAAAACTGATTTTTATGTATAGAAAAGTTTGATTTTTATTTATAGAAAAGCTTAATTTTTATAGAAAGATAAGATTTTTGAAAAGAAGAAAAATTAGATTTTTACGCATATAAAATTTAGAAAAGCTATGATTTTCATACTTAAAAAGTTATGATTTTTATACTTAAGAAGTTGTGATTTTTATACGTAAAAGGTTATGATTTTTATAATTAGGAAAATACGATTTTTATTATAAGAATAGCAAAATAAAAATGTGATTTTTATTTTAAAAATGGAGATAGAAAAATATAATCGTTTCTATGTAGATAGCGAATAAAAATATAATCTTTGCTATACGTGGAGCGAAATAAAAATGTGATTTTTATTTGTAAACAGTGTGAAAAGATTGAATTGGAATAGAGGGAAAATCAAAACCGTTCAGAAATAAAGAATGGCGGAGTGGATCCCAAAGGTGAGAACTTCTCACTCAAATTTCCTTTTCTAGTTATAAATATATACTAGGATGCAGACGGTGCTTAGTAGCACCCGACACAATCGTCCACAGACCATGGACTTGTTTGTTTGGTTGCATAGATTAGTTATATGATTTGATTTGAATTTGGTTGTTTGGTGATTTTGATTGATGTGTGAATGGCGTGGGCCTTCACTAGACCGGGGATAAGGCTAGGCCTCGTCCCGTTTCTAGTATCGTGCCGTTATGCCGCCGAAATTTTCTAAAATAAGTTAGAAAAATATAAATATCATTTTTATTGTGTAAATGAACTGAATAGAAATTCATGTGTTGAAATAAAATATTTTATCGTTAAAAATATAATTTTTAACGTGAATGTGAATAAATAAATATTCATTTACAAACCAGACGGTTTGTTTATGTACACCTATTTGAAGAACATTGATTGGGACGATAAATTTTACACATCGCCCAACTGCACAAATAAAATCTGTGTTTGATTGTTTGAAACCCTACACGGGTGTTGGGATGATATTTGACGTACACTAATCCCGATTGTTTAGTTGTGTGTCGATCGATTGATTGACAGACTGTTATAAGCGTTGAATATTTATATTTGATGCTTATACAGTGTAGAATGCACTTTGGATGATGGTTGATTATTCATCGTTGTTGATATATACATGTGTTGTAGAAAATCCATATAATTAACATTATATGGTAATTGATTGGGCCTCATTCCAGTTTTGAAATAGAAATATTTGAAATAGAAATATTTGAAATAGAATATTTGAAAATAGAAATATGTGAAGCCGTGATGATTAGATTGACGCCATTTTGACGTGAACGATATTTATATCGATACTAAACGATTTCGAAATGAATTGAATTGAAAACGATTTCGAAATGAATTGAATTAAAAATGATTTCGAAATGAATTGAATTGAAAACGATTTCGAAATGAATTGAATTAAAAACGATTTCGAAATGAATTGAATTAAAAACGATTTCGAAATGAATTGAATTAAAAACGATTTCGAAATGAATTGAATTGAAAACGATTTCGAAATGAATTGAATTAAAAACGATTTCGAAATGAATTGAATTAAAAACGATTTCGAAATGAATTGAATTAAAAACGATTTCGAAATGAATTGAATTAAAAACGATTTCGAAATGAATTGAATTGAAAACGATTTCGAAATGAATTGAATTGAAAACGATTTCGAAATGAATTGAATTGAAAACGATTTCGAAATGAATTGAATTGAAAACGATTTCGAAATGAATTGAATTGAAAACGATTTCGAAATGAATTGAATTGAAAACGATTTCGAAATGAATTGAATTGAAAACGAATTCAAATTGAATTGAAATTTGAATTGAATAGAAATGAATTTTAAAACGAATTTATAAAGAAGAATTCAATTTTAATTTGAATTGAAATGGAAGTTGAAATTGCTTTTGAAACGAATTTAAAACTATTTATATAATTCGTTTTAAATAGAAATCGACGAAATATATATTATATATATTATATATATAATATAATGGCCTGAATAGAATGCGCCGCGCCGCGGCAGTTCGCGAATTTCGACCATTGATTTCAAACGGACATTACGGGAGATCCGACCGTCGGATTCTCCTACAACCGGAACCGTTGGGTTCGTATCGAAAAGAGCTTTCTAAAAAATATTAGAAATTAGAAATCTAACGGTTGGATTTGGAATTATGTCCAAATCAAATTTGAAAAAGGTCGCTGTAAGTGCAGTTCGATGGCCGTTGATGGAAATCGACTGTACGGGCCTTGATAAAATTATTAAAAATAGTAATAATTTGTGTAAAATCATAAGAAATGATTTGTGAAGATTTGGGATGAAAAACTCCAGGTTTGAAAAGATAAAAATAGATTTTTATCGAAATGAACTAGTTTTGAACTAGAATTATAATTCTATTTATTTTTAAATAAATAAATTGAATTTAAAAAGGGTTTTGAAAATAACCAGAATATCCAATGATTGCATTGGAGTGGATTTGAATCGAAATTGTCTTCGGAATATTTCGATGTTGGAATTCGTGATTATACAGGTGTTGTTATGGAAATTTGAAAGATATATATTTATATCGTTATTTCCAATACGACATTTGTTAGTCGTAGAATTCGATATTGAATATAAGCCGATATATTTTCTATTCAGAGCCTTGTATTGAATATCGAATGTGATTTGGGTTTGTCGTGAATGGTGTCTTCACTAACACTGTTCTTGAACCCAGTTGAGAAATGATTAAATCTTTTTATTTAGATTTAATGAAGTGTACCAATTAAATAATATTTAATTGGAATTGAATTGATATTGATTTTTGGGTTTATCGTGAACCGTGTTTTTAAATGACACTGATTCTTTAACCCAGTTAACGATTAAAACTAAGTGGAGTTTTAATGAATCTTTAATTAGATTGAAAAGATCGAGAATGGAGTATCACCAGTTTTACTCCAAGCGATAGTTAAATCTTTAATTAGATTTGAACGTGAAATGGTAATTGAATTACCGATAACACTGTGGTGTTAGATATGAAGTACTACCAGTTTTACTTCATGGGATGAATAGGTTGGGATTGGGAAAATAAAATAAATGATTACTTCGGTGTGGTTCGATAATCCCGACAAGTTTGAATTGATATTCAAAGGAGATTAAAGAATAAATTTAAAGAATTTATCTTGGATAAAATTTATGGGGACTTTTCCCAAAGTATAGGAATATTTGAATAAAAGAATATTCTGAATTGGAATGAGGCGTATGTTGTGTTTGTGTAACACTTTTATAATATATATACGCGAGTTATTCAGAAAGACCGGGTTTATCCCATTCTGAATAACTGATTCGACGTGTTGTCGAAGATGAAGACGGTGGTCGAAGACCAGAAGTCTTCACGTCGTTTGGGTGATTACTGATGATCTTGATTGGGCTGTACACCCAAGAAGATGGAAACGGTTAGTGATCGTCCAGACGTACTTGGAGATCGATGGATATGCGGGGTACTAGGTGCCTCCGGTTTCGTTCAGACCCAGAACGGACTTGTAAATGGACTGTGTGTCTGACATTGGATTTTAGTCCGTGTGATTGATCTCTATTAAATATATATCTGTTTGGCGGCGGAGAATTTATTCTCTTACTTAACGCCCTTCTCTGAGACATACGAGCTCAGGGGTTATATATTGATGGATATCAAACGCATGGAGTGAATGGCCTGTGTGGCATGCCTAAGTGGCAATTGATCGAGGCTTCTGTTGAAAAGCAAAGTCTTGTGGTGATGATCAAAGCACGGCCTTTGTGGCGTAGCTTTGTGTAACGTTTACCTCGCGAGTTTCACACCCGGTATGAACCAAAAACGGGAGACGGACGTCAGGGAGGGCATGCGTTTCTTTCTTGCTAGAAGTGGCGTCAGTGGTTTTACACGCCCTGACGAGTTTGACTTATGTGGTTGTTGCTATTGCGAGGCGCCTCGGTTATATCGGTTTCGGCCGATGCATTCTGGTCGGCTGACGGACCAGACTTACACCCCATAGGGTGGGGAGACGTAGTGTTCAGGCATAATAATCCACATCGGTGGACCGGCCCTGAGGATCCAGGGGGCAGTTGCGGCTGTTCCTGAGGGGCGGGCTAGAGCGTCTCGAATCGGTTGAGGACTATCTTTTGCCTCGGTTCATAGATGGAAACCCAATTTCCAAATACGTGATTCTGCGGTTTTATTTGTAGAGCCTAGTATGGCGACATAGTGGGATGGGGCGCTTATGCCGTCTATGATTGATACTTATGATTTGAAGTTGTTTTATACACTATACACTTATAATAGTATCAAATGATTTGTTTTAAACGTACTAAGCATGTTTGGCTATTATAAGGGAAAACCCTATCCTCGGCTGCGTTGCATTGTGTGATGGGACCTGGGTCTTATAATAGCTTCATTTTTAGAAAAGCATTGCGTTGTTTACTTTTATGCACTGGTATTCTTGGGAGGAAACCCGTTCCGTGTTATACGGCGTGGTCCCTTGATTTACCAAATTTTAAAACAAAGGTTAATAACTGTTTTAGTTCTCACACCAGTCACATGACTGACCTGGAGTTTATTGTTTTAACCTAAACTCTGGGTGCCCTTATTTTGACACGGGCAGCTAGTAGTTTCGGTTTTGCAGATTTATATTCACAGGATCCTGGTTTACAGCTGGAACGATATCCGGAAAGCTTTGTATCCATATATCTACTTCTAGTTGTGTATTGTATTATTTTCCGCTGCGATGTATTTAAATGTAATCTCTGATAATTTCTGTGTAATATTCATTTATACTCTGTATATTCTTGTAATCTGATGCATTATTGTAATATACAATGAAATGTTCTTTTGTATGCGTTCTGTTTTGTCGTGTTCTCAAACGATAGGGCATTTCGAACGATCTGGGTCGGTTTAGCGACTGGTTCGGACCGAGCGAAATTCCTTCTCGTCACATTCGCGCTTTGGAATCATAACTTTAAACGATTATATCGAGAGATCCGACCGTCGGATTTTACCGAAACCGAAACTGTTGGGTCCGCTTTGGAAATATCTTTCCAACGGTGTTAATTTGTTAAGATCCAATGGTTAGATGTTCAGAAATGTGTAAATCAAATCTGAAGAAAAACAGCGCCAATGCCACGGCATGACCTGAAGCGTCGTTTAATTAAATGGAACTATTTTAAATAAAGATAGCGATAAATCGTTATAAAATATTATAAACAATATGGAATGGAAATAAACCGATTATACTTGGTTTGTTTGATATTTTGACGGTTGAATGTGTTTGACATGAAAATTATATTAATGAACTGAAACATGGATGTCAAATAATTTAACCATGGAAAGAATTGATTTGAATTCTATATATACATGAATTATTTGAAAAGGCCAAGTTAATTCTCATTTCAAATAATTGATCGACGAATAAAAGTCGAAGATATGAAGACGGTGCAAAACCGTTGATCTTCACATCGAATGGATTACTACTGAAGCCCTGGATCAGTTTGCTCCCAGAAGGGGTTACAGTGGTAGTAGTTCGGACGTACTTGTTGATTGTCCGGATGTGCGAGGGCCTCTCTCCTGTATTGGACATATGGGACGAGGAATAAGGTGCCTCCGGTTTCGTTCAAACCCAAAACAAACTTGTAAATGGACTGTGTGTCTGACATTGAATTTTATTCTGTGTTGATTGATCTCTATTAAATATACATCTGTTTGGTGGTGGAGAATTTATTCTCTTGCTTAACACCCTTCTCTAAGATGTACGAGCTCAGAGGTTGTATATCAATAGACATCAGTCGCATGGCGTGCATTGTCTGTGTGGCATGCTGAGATGCAGTGATCAAGACTTTTGTTGAAAAGCAGAGTCGTGTGGTTGACGATCAAAGCACGGCTTTAAATAGCATAGATTTGTGTAGCGTTAATTCGCGAGCCTCACGCCCCGGTATGAACCAGAAATGGGAGAGGACTACAGGGAGGACATGCGTTTCTTTCTAGCTAGAAGTGGTGTCATGGTATGCAGCCTAGACATTTTTACTTATGTGGATGATGGAAAGCGAGACGCCTCGGTTATATCTGTCACTACGAGGCCAATGGATGAATTTAACGCCCCATAGGGCGGGGAAACGTATTGTTCAGGAATTACCAATCCACTAACGTAAGTGTGGACCGGCCCTGAAGATCCAAGGGTCACTCGAGCTTCGATCCTGAGACATGGGCTAGATTGTACCGAAGTCAGTAAGGACGATCCCTTGCCTTGGTTCATGATGGAAATCCAACTTCCAATACGACATGTGCTGTTTTTATTGTAGGGCCTTGAAACGACCCGAAATCCCCCTTACGGGATATCACGGATTGAGTTGAGAGAACAAGCCACATCGGAACACCAACAGAAGAACATTTCATTGTTAATTACAACAATTTCATTAGATTACAAGAATATACAGAGTATGAATCAATATTACACATCATAAAATATTAGAGGTTTAAATTACATTACATAGCAGCGGAAAATAATACAAAACACAACTGAAGGAGATATACAGATACAAAGCTTTCCGAATATCATTCCAGCTGTAAACCAGGATCCTGTGAATATACATCTGCAAAACCAAAACTACTAGCTGCCCGTGTCGAAAATAAGGGCACCCAGAGTTTAGGTTAAAATAATAAACTCTAGGTCAGTCATGTGACTGGTGTGAGAACTAAAACAGTTATTAATCTTTATTTTAAAGTTAGGTAAATTAAGGGACCACGCCGTATAACACGGAACGGGTTTCATCCCAAGAATACCAGTGCATGAAACAACAGCGCAATGCTAAATAAAGAACAATGAAGTTATTATAAGAGCCAGGTCCCATCACACAATGCAACACAAGCCGGAGGATAGGGTTTTAACTTATAATAGCCAAAGAATGCTTGATACGCTAAATTTCATCTTTTATTATTACTATAAGTATATAGTGTCAAAACAATTTCATTCATAAGTATCAATCATAGACGGCATGGGTACCATATATCATGTCGCCATACTAGTTCTACAATTAAAACCGCAAAATGTCGTATTTGGAAGTTGGATTTCCATCTGTGAACCGAGGCCAGGGATCGTCCTCACCGCTTCGAGACAATCTAGCCTACCATGTCTCAGGATCAGAGCTTGAGTGACCCTTGGATCGTCAGGGCCGGTCCACTCGATGTGGATTAAACTTAAACCCTGAGCACTACGTTCCCCCGCCCTATGGGGCGAAAATGAGCCAAATGACTCCATCGGACCCGGATCGTCCGATCTAACCGAGGCGTCTCGTAATCCATCATCCACATAAGTAAAATGTTAGGCCGTGTAAAACACTGACACCACTCCTAGCTAGAAGGAAACGCATGCCCTCCCTGAGGTTCTTCTCCCGTTTCTGGTTCACACCGGGGTGTGAGGCTCGCGAATTAACGCTACACAAAGCTACGCCACAAAGGCCATGCTTTGATCATCAACCACAAGACTTTTCTTTTCAACAGAAGCCTTGACCATTTGCATCTCAGCATGCCACATAGGTAGTTCACGCTATGCAACCGATATCAATCACACAGAACGAAATCTGATGTCAGACACACATCCATTACAAGTCCGTTCTGGGACTGAACGAAACCGGAGGAACCTTATTCCTCGCATATCCATCGATCTCCAAGTACGTCTGGATGATCACCAACTGATTCCCTCCTCTTGGGTGTACAGCCCAATCAGGAACATCAGTAATTATTCAAACGATGTGAAGACCTCCGGTCTTCGACCACCGTCTTCATCTTCGACTTATCGTAGAATCAGTTATTCAGAATGGGTATAAACCCGGTCTTTCTGAATAACTCGCGTATATAATAAACAAGTGTTACACAAACACAACATATGCCTCATTCCAATTCAGAATATTCTTTTATACAAATATTCACATCTATAGGGAAAGGTTCCCATTAATTTTATCAAAGATAAATTCTTTTAAATTTATTCTTTAATCTTCCTTTGAATATCATTTCAAACTAGTCGGGATTAGCGAACCACACCGAAGTAATCATTTATTTTATTTCCCAATCCCAACCTATTCATCCCATGGAGCAAAATTGGTAATACTCCATATCTAACACCACTGTAACGACCCGCAAATTCCCGCCCTTTGAATCGACCATAAACCACACAGGTCTGACCCAAAAAGTGAAAATCTACGAATACATTAACTTTGGGCATACAACACATTACAACAGATAACAGAAGACTTTTATAACACTATAATAAATGTTACATCAGAGTACAGAATATACATATCAGAGTACATTGGAATATAATTATAGCGGAAGATAAGTACAAAAAAATGTAATATACTGCAATGGAAGAACACAGCGGAAGGCTCTCTATCTCTGGACCCCGCTTTAAGCTTCAACCCAGAATCATGTTTAATATATCTGCAAAAATAGCTGCTCGACTGCCTGTGTGGAAAATATGGGCACCCGAGTTTGCCAGTGGACAAACTACAGGTCAGTCATGGGACTGGTGTGAGAATTCTACTTAACCTATATAATATAATAAGGATAATCATAGGACCACGCCACTTTCGCGGAACGGGTTTTCTCCTATGGATTGCCAGTGCATAACTAAATTAAATCGTCAAAATAATGCAATGCTTTTTAGAAAAATGAAACCATTATAAGACCCAAGTCCCATCACACAATGCAACGCAAACCTGAGGATAGGGTTTTACCTTATAATGATCAAAAGATGCTTGATACGATAGACATGGTATTATATAATAATAGTGTGCAACCAATTAGAAATACATCAAAGTAAATGTATCAATCCTAGAAAGCATGAGTGCCCCATCCCACTATGTCGCCATATATAGGTATACAATCAAAACCACGTGATGTCGTATTGGAAATTTGGGTTTCCATCTGAGTCAAGGCTAGGGAGGAGATCCTTACCGATTCGAGACACTCTAGCAAATGCCCCAGGATTGGTACTCTGTCCAACCTTTGGATCCTGCAGGGCCGGTCCATACGTTAACGCTTAATGGATTGGCAATTCCTGAACACACGCTTCACGGTCCTTTTGGACCTATAATACGGCCAGTGGCGACCGCATAAACCGAGGCCTCGAAAAATCCAACAACCACAATGAATAAATGTCAGCGCTGGTAGGTCCCTGGCACCACTCTAGCTAGAGAGAAACGTGTGCACTCCCTGCGTTCCCTTCTCCCGTTTTAGACTCTACCGGGCTGTGAGGCTCGCGAAGTCTCGTTACACAAAGCTATGCCTAAATAGACTATGCTTTGATCATCCCACAAGGCTCTGCTTTGCAACAAAGCCTTGATCATTTGCATCTTGGCGTGCCACGTTGACATTTCACGCCATGCCATTCATAACTATTAATACACAACCTCTAAGGGTGTTAAGTAAGAGAATAAATTCTCCTCCACCAACGGTTGTATATTAATAGAAATCAATTTACATAAAATGAAATTCAACGTCAGACATGCATCCATTTATAAGCTTATGCTCTGGGTCTGAGCGAAAGCCAAACCCGTACAATCAACAAGAACGTCCGGATGATCACTACCATCAACCCATCAAGGTAGCTACTCCCATCAAGGCCAATAATAGCAATACAACCATCCGCCTTGAAGATCGTCGGTCTTCGACCGTCGTCTTCAACTCTTCTATTTGGATATCGCCTTATAATCATTTGAAATGAGATGGACTCGGTCTTTTCAAATGATTATCGTATATATATAAAGTTTTAAACCATTTCATATCATTAATAGTATTGAATAATGATTTGTCGCTATTCTTATTTATATTTGTGAATATAAATCATTTGGCGATAATATTAACATGGGTAACATGTCCCGTAAAGAATGAACTGTCTACCTAACACACACATTCATGTTTAATGTCTAATAAAATGTGTTTTACCAATCATAGAAATATCATTCCTAATTTCATATTTTATTGCCAAATCTTATTTGTGTTGTGGAACGCAAATAAAAATTGTACTTTTCTTTCATGTTTATTTACATCGAGGGATGTAAATAAAAATACGTAACTTTTATTTCTAAGTTTTCATTTACAATAGATTGTACAAATAGAAGACGCACTTTTATTTCTGTGACCTATTTGTATCGGAGAATACAAAAAAAAGGGATGAATTCTATTGTCATATTTGTATTGGAAATACAAATATAAAGATGAACCTAAATCCTATGTTAATATTTGCGTTAAAGGACAACGTTAAAAGGCATTCATTTTCCTATATGTATTTGTGTTAAGAACACAAATATAGAGGTGATTTATTCCTATGTAATATTTTTATGTTAAGAATACACATGAAGAATGACTTCATTTTCTATGCAAATGTTTGTGGTAAAAACACAAATAAAAAGAGTGCTTTATTTTCTATGCAAATGTTCGCATAGTGAATGCAAATAAAAAGGATGTTTTTATTATCTATGCATACATTTGTGTTGAAACAAAAAAAAAAGAACGACTTTATTTTCCTATGCAATACTTGCATTATACATGCGAGTAAAAAGAATGATTTTTATTTTCTTATGCAATTCTTGCATTGTAAATGCAAGTATAAAAGATGATTTCTTTTCTTATGCAATACTTGCAATGTAAATGCAAGTATAAAAGATGATTTCTTTTCTTATGCAATACTTGCAATGTAAATGCAAGTATAAAAGATGATTTCTTTTCTTATGCAATACTTGCAATGTAAATGCAAGTATAAAAGATTAACTTCTTTTAAATGTGAATATTTGTGTTAAAAACACAAATAAAAAGTATGACTTAATATGCTATGTAAATGTTTGTATAGTAAATGCAAACAAAAAGATTAACTTCTTAATCGAAAGGTGAAAATGATACTTTTACACCCTTTTCAAATTATATTTGTTTGCAAGAGAAAATGCAAACAAAATGTGTATTCTTTATAAATCGTGATTTATTCGCATTATGAATGTGGATAAAAAGAAGTAAGTTTTATTTCTAACATCTTATTCGCATTGTGAATGCGAACAAAAAGGTGAATTTTTAAATCTTTATCACTTGTTCGCATTTGTGGATGCAAACAAAAAGTGAATTTTTAATCTTTATAATTTGTTCGCAATTGTGGATGCGAACAAAAAGTAATTTTCTTATTTTTTTTAAAATTTGTTTGCACTTGTGCCTGCAAAACCAAAAACAAGTTTTATTCTCTCATTGTAGAATATAAATAGAAAGGTAAATTTTATTCTCAAGTTTATTTTGCATTATAAGACGTAAATAAAAAGGTAAATTTTAGTTTCAAGTCATATTTGTGTTTTAAGAATACAAATGAAAATGTAAGTTTTTATTTCCATTCATGTCCACATTTTAAAGTGAAAATAAAAAGTAAAATTTCTGTTTCAAGTTTTATTTGTGTTTTAAGACACAAATGAAAATATAAGTTTTTAAGTGTTATTTACATTATACAAATGTGAACAAAATAAAAAGTAAACTTTGTTTACAATGTTATTTATATTATGCAAATGTAAATAAAATAAAAAGAGGATTTTTGTTTCAATTCATATTTACATCATATAAGTGTAAATAAAATAAAAAGTAAACTTTATTTCCAATGTTATTTACAATATAAAATGGAAAACAAAAGTAAACTTTGTTTCCAAGTTCTATTTGTGTATTGAGAACACAAAAAAAATGTAAGTTTTTATTTCAATTCATATCCATATCATGAAGTGAAAATAAAAAGTAAATTTTTGTTTCAAGTGTCATTTACATTCTGAAAATGTAAATAAAGCGAAAGTAAATTTTGTTTCAAGTGTCATTTACATTATGAAAATGTACATAAAATAAAAAGTAAATTTTGATAATTTCTATTTTTGACATTTTTCTTTCAAAGTAAACTTTTTTTTTATTTATTTAATATTTTGTTCGCATTGAAAAATGTAAGCAAAATATAATCTTTGGTAAATTTCTATTTTTGTAATCTAATTTCACAATTTACAAATGTCAAGTTTCGCGTCACATACTCAACGTTCAATTACAACGGTTTTTGTTTAACCATTGACCAATATCGCAAGTGACAAATTTGGCGTCACGAAACTAATAACAAGAATAGAGATTTTTGTCTTAACCATTTCTAATTACGCAGAATGTCCAATTCGGTGTCATTTGAATAAATACACAAAAATAGAGATTTTTGTTCTAATTAATTTCTAACATCACGAAAGGTAAAATTTGGCGTCATGTAAGCATATAAACAAAAATAGGAATTTTGTTTATAATTAAATCATCACAAGATTGTAAACTTTGGTGTCAACATATTCTTTTATTTTGAATTGAAAAGTAAATCAATTCAGATCTAAGCAAGGTTTTAACATGCAAATGGTGACAAACATTTTCTATTTTGAATTGAGAATTTGTCAATTCAATTCTAAACTAGATGTATAAATAATATCAAACATTTTCTTTTATTTGAATTGGAAATTTGTCCATTCAATTCTAAATAAGGTGTATAACATAGAATAAGTGACAATCACATGGATCTAGACTATTCATTGCAAACACAGAATCAACCATCACAAATATGATCACACAAAACAGATCTAAAGTATACAAATATAAATAAATAGAAATAAATAAATTTATTAATTATTTTAAAATTAGAGATATCTCACATTCGTTGCGAATTTGTCAAAATCTCAACTGCTTAGAATTGTCCCTTTTGCAATCTATGATTGTAGAGCTTCGTCGTACGATTCCTTTTCTGTTCAAGTTTGCTCCATCGCCTAGATTTCAATTTTACGATTCCAACAGATCCGGAATCACGCGATCCCGTGCTCGTATGGAAAAAGATACGATGATTAATTACATATTTTAATTAATTAATAAATTTAAAACTCTTTTTTTTTGAAAATCTCACCTTGTCTGGATTGATGAAGACAAGAAATAAGCGACCATCTTAAGCAGTGAATTTGAAATTGAAAATCCTTTATTTTTGGGAAGGAGGCTGGACAAAATTTTAAGAAGAAGAGGATACCATGAAGTTTAGGGAAGAGGAGGCTGATAAAAGTAGAAAGACATTTTATGTAGAAAGGAGGAAGAAGATCTAAAATTTACAGAAGACAATAGTAGAGAAGAAGAAAAATAATGAGAAAGGAAATTAAGGAAGATGCGTTATTTATTTCTCATTTGTGTCCCTTCACATGTTGTACGATACAAAAGAAATAAATTAGATGAGGTGGCGTATTTATCTCATATTCAAAATTCAAATGTCATTGATTGAGAAAACGAGATAATTGGAGTATAGACTAAAGATAATGGCAGGTTATAAATGGTAAGGGAAAACAACCATATGAGATGGTAGGTAGAAATGAGAAAGTAGTGGTAGGTGGAACTTTTAAAAGGGATGATACATGAAATGGGGACAAAAGATAACTATGATATAAATCAAAGGAGGGACCCACCCTTAATATCTTTAACTACCATGCACAAATTTTAAACTCATTTGTACATATGGTTCTCTTTCTAAACCATTGCTTACGCATTTTTTTATTATTATTTAGGACTTCCAATTCGTCTAAACATTAAATTCTAAATTTCTATTTCTAGGAAGAAAATAAAGGGTTGTCATCTAATTATACCAACTCATATTATTTTTTTACTATGATATATAAACAATAGGTATGAAATTTCAATTAAATACATATATCATTATTACTGCAACCAACATTGCTAAGATACACATCTATATTACTTTTCAATTTTTGAAATGTATAATATTAACGTTTCAGTATTTAATGAACCTATTCAAAAATTCAAAGAAAAACATAGGGAGAGAGAGAAAACGGGAATGTAATTAATGCTTGATCTTATTGTTTAATGCCAATTGTTAGAATGTTTATAACTTTGTTTGCATGTAAAAGTTAATATTTAATAAATGCACATTTTCTATCTCTCTAACATGTAAATGTTAATATTAAACAAATGTACGTTTTCTACTGTTAAACCATTTTTATTACGTTAAAACGTTTTATCAAACTATGAATCCCTTTTTTAAAGATTCGTCTTTTACATTAAAATATAGTTCCTAATGTGAACACAATTTATTATACATTGATTTTTTTTTTCTAATGTATCAAAAATGTAAATTTGAATGTCAAAACATTCTCAATGTTTCATTTACGTTAAAAGTGTAAATTCCAATGCCAATACATTTTATTTCAAAATGCTTTATTTTTCATGTTGTATATACATTAAAAATGTAAAATTTCATATCAATACATTTCTTTTTCACATAAGTTTATTTTAATGTTGCATTAAGAAAATAACGATGAGGGGAAGGCATTGAAAATGAATGCAACTATTCGTAAAGAATTTATTAATTGATGAACGTTACACTTTGAATAGGCAAGGAAAGTATTAAAGCGGACATCTTAACATATTATTAATAAATCTCATTAATAACGTCTTAATTTTATTTAAAAACTTTTTATTATTATTATTATTATTTAATAATGGAATTTTTTCTAATAATTTTTCTGAAATAAATTTTTTAAATTGATTCCAAAATTCCGGGTTGTTACAATCTCCCCCACTTAAAATATTTTCGTCCTCGAAAAGGAAATGAGATGAAAGTTGTTTATTTTACTAATTTAATTTTCATTCTTTTCTTGTTTAATAATTTATTAGTTGAACTATATATATACACGACACAATCATCAATCAATTAGTTGATTAAATTTTCAAAAATATAAAGCTTTTATATATCAAAAATCATATTTTCTAAAATCTAATTATATATAGTTACAAATATGTTAATTATAAACATTTCACTCTGAACTCATTCTAGAGCATTTCTAACCCCATCTCTAATGAGTTTTCTCATTCTAGGATACTACTGATCCTATCTCTAATGAGTTTTCCTATTGGATATTACTAATCCAACCTCTGATGAGTCTTTGTTTAGTTCTAACGAATTATACCCCAAAGATTTGAGCTAACCAGAGCTCTGATACCAACTGTAACGACCCGCAAATTCCCTCCCTTTGAATCGACCATAAACCACACAGGTCTGACCCAAAAAGTGAAAATCTACGAATACATTAACTTTGGGCATACAACACATTACAACAGATAACAGAAGACTTTTATAACACTATAATAAATGTTACATCAGAATACAGAATATACATATCAGAGTACATTGGAATATGATTATAGCGGAAGATAAGTACAAAAAAATGTAATATACTGCAACGGAAGAACACAGTGGAAGGCTCTCTATCTCTGGACACCGCTTTGAGCTTCAACCCAGAATGCTGTTTAATACATCTGCAAAAATAGCTACTCGACTGCCCGTGTGGAAAATATGGGCACCCGAGTTTGCCAGTGGACAAACTACAGGTCAGTCATGGGACTGGTGTGAGAATTCTACTTAACCTATATAATATAATAAGGCTAATCATAGGACCACGCCACTTTCGCGGAACGGGTTTTCTCCTATGGATTGCCAGTGCATGACTAAAGTAAATCGTCAAAATAACGCAATGCTTTTTAGAAAAATGAAACCATTATAAGACCCAAGTCCCATCACACAATGCAACGCAAACCGGAGGATAGGGTTTTACCTTATAATGATCAAAAGATGCTTGATACGATAGACACGGTATTATATAATAATAGTGTGCAACCAATTAGAAATACATCAAAGTAAATGTATCAATCCTAGACGGCATGAGTGCCCCATCCCACTATGTCTCCATATATAGGTATACAATCAAAACTGCGTGATGTCGTATTGGAAATTTGGGTTTCCATCTGAGTCAAGGCTAGGGAGGAGATCCTTACCGATTCGAGACACTCTAGCAAAGCCCCAGGATTGGTACTTTGTCCAACCCTTGGATCCTGCAGGGCCGGTCCATACGTTAACGCTTAATGGATTGGCAATTCCTGAACACACGCTTCCCGGTCCTTTTGGACCTATAATACGGCCAGTGGCGACCGCATAAACCGAGGCCTCGAAAAATCCAACAACCACAATGAATAAATGCCAGCGCTGGTAGGTCCCTGGCACCACTCTAGCTAGAGAGAAACGTGTGCACTCCCTGCGTTCCCTTCTCCCGTTTTAGACTCTACCGGGCTGTGAGGCTCGCGAAGTCTCGTTACACAAAGCTATGCCTAAATAGACTATGCTTTGATCATCCCACAAGGCTCTGCTTTGCAACAAAGCCTTGATCATTTGCATCTTGGCGTGCCACGTTGACATTTCACGCCATGCCATTCATAACTATTAATACACAACCTCTAAGGGTGTTAAATAAGAGAATAAATTCTCCTCCACCAACGGTTGTATATTAATAGAAATCAATTTACATAAAATGAAATTCAACGTCAGACATGCATCCATTTATAAGCTTATGCTCTGGGTCTGAGTGAAAGCCAAACCCGTACAATCAACAAGAACGTTCGGATGATCACTACCATCAACCCATCAAGGTAGCTACTCCCATCAAGGCCAATAATAGCAATACAACCATCCGCCCTGAGGATCGTCGGTCTTCGATCGTCGTCTTCAACTCTTCTATTTGGATATCGCCTTATAATCATTTGAAATGAGATGGACTTGGTCTTTTCAAATGATTATCGTATATATATAAAGTTTTAAACCATTTCATATCATTAATAGTATTGAATAATGATTTGTCGCTATTCATATTTATATTTGTGAATATAAATCATTTGGAGATAATATTAACATGGGTAACATGCCCCGTAAAGAATGAACTGTCTACCGAACACACACATTCATGTTTAATGTCTAATAAAATGTGTTTTTACCAATCATAGAAATATCATTCTTAATTTCATATTTTATTGCCAAATCTTATTTGTGTTGTGGAACGCAAATAAAAATTGTACTTTTCTTTCATGTTTATTTACATCGAGGGATGTAAATAAAAATATGTAACTTTTATTTCTAAGTTTTCATTTACAATAGAGTGTACAAATAGAAGACGCACTTTTATTTCTGTGACCTATTTGTATCGGAGAATACAAAAAAAAAGGATGAATTCTATTGTCATATTTGTATTGGAAATACAAATATAAAGATGAACCTAAATCCTATGTTAATATTTGCATTAAAGGACAACGTTAAAAGGCATTCATTTTCCTATATGTATTTGTGTTAAGAACACAAATATAGAGGTGATTTATTCCTATGTAATATTTTTATGTTAAGAATACACATGAAGAATGACTTCATTTTCTATGCAAATGTTTGTGGTAAAAACACAAATAAAAAGAGTGCTTTATTTTCTATGCAAATGTTCGCATAGTGAATGCAAATAAAAAGGATGTTTTTATTATCTATGCATACATTTGTGTTGAAACACAAATAAAAAGAACGACTTTATTTTCCTACGCAATACTTGCATTATACATGCGAGTAAAAAGAATGATTTTTATTTTCTTATGCAATACTTGCATTGTAAATGCAAGTATAAAAGATGATTTCTTTTCTTATGCAATACTTGCAATGTAAATGCAAGTATAAAAGATGATTTCTTTTCTTATGCAATACTTGCAATGTAAATGCAAGTATAAAAGATGATTTCTTTTCTTATGCAATACTTGCAATGTAAATGCAAGTATAAAAGATTAACTTCTTTTAAATGTGAATATTTGTGTTAAAAACACAAATAAAAAGTATGACTTAATTTGCTATGTAAATGTTTGTATAGTAAATGCAAACAAAAAGATTAACTTCTTAATCGAAAAGTGAAAATGATACTTTTACACCCTTTTCAAATTATATTTGTTTGCAAGAGAAAATGCAAACAAAATGTGTATTCTTTATAAATCGTGATTTATTCGCATTATGAATGCGGATAAAAAGAAGTAAGTTTTATTTCTAACATCTTATTCGCATTGTGAATGCGAACAAAAAGGTGAATTTTTAAATCTTTATCACTTGTTCGCATTTGTGGATGCAAACAAAAAGTGAATTTTTAATCTTTATAATTTGTTCGCAATTGTGGATGCGAACAAAAAGTAATTTTCTTATTTTTTTAAAATTTGTTTGCACTTGTGCCTGCAAAACCAAAAAACATGTTTTATTCTCTCATTGTAGAATATAAATAGAAAGGTAAATTTTATTCTCAAGTTTTATTTGCATTATAAGACGTAAATAAAAAGGTAAATTTTAGTTTCAAGTCATATTTGTGTTTTAAGAATACAAATGAAAATGTAAGTTTTTATTTCCATTCATGTCCACATTTTAAAGTGAAAATAAAAAGTAAAATTTCTGTTTCAAGTTTTATTTGTGTTTTAAGACACAAATGAAAATATAAGTTTTTAAGTGTTATTTACATTATACAAATGTGAACAAAATAAAAAGTAAACTTTGTTTACAATGTTATTTATATTATGCAAATGTAAATAAAATAAAAAGAGGATTTTTGTTTCAATTCATATTTACATCATATAAGTGTAAATAAAATAAAAAGTAAACTTTATTTCCAATGTTATTTACAATATAAAATGGAAAACAAAAGTAAACTTTGTTTCCAAGTTCTATTTGTGTATTGAGAACACAAAAAAAAATGTAAGTTTTTATTTCAATTCATATCCATATCATGAAGTGAAAATAAAAAGTAAATCTTTGTTTCAAGTGTCATTTACATTCTGAAAATGTAACTAAAGCAAAAGTAAATTTTGTTTCAAGTGTCATTTACATTATGAAAATGTAAATAAAATAAAAAGTAAATTTTGATAATTTCTATTTTTGACATTTTTCTTTCAAAGTAAACTTTTTATTTATTTATTTATTTAATATTTTGTTCGCATTGAAAAATGTAAACAAAATATAATCTTTGGTAAATTTCTATTTTTGTAATCTAATTTCACAATTTACAAATGTCAAGTTTCGCGTCACATACTCAACGTTCAATTACACCGGTTTTTGTTTAACCATTGACCAATATCACAAGTGACAAATTTGGCATCACGAAACTAATAACAAGAATAGAGATTTTTGTCTTAACCATTTCTAATTACGCAGAATGTCCAATTCGGTGTCATTTGAATAAATACACAAAAATAGAGATTTTTGTTCTAATTAATTTCTAACATCACGAAAGGTAAAATTTGGCGTCATGTAAGCATATAAACAAAAATAGGAATTTTGTTTATAATTAAATCATCACAAGATTGTAAACTTTGGTGTCAACATATTCTTTTATTTTGAATTGAAAAGTAAATCAATTCAGATCTAAGCAAGGTTTTGACATGCAAATGGTGACAAACATTTTCTATTTTGAATTGAGAATTTGTCAATTCAATTCTAAACTAGATGTATAAATAATATCAAACATTTTCTTTTATTTGAATTGGAAATTTGTCCATTCAATTCTAAATAAGGTGTGTAACATAGAATAAGTGACAATCACATGGATCTAGACTATTCATTGCAAACACAGAATCAACCATCACAAATATGATCACACAAAACAGATCTAAAGTATACAAATATAAATAAATAGAAATAAATAAATTTATTAATTATTTTAAAATTAGAGATATCTCACATTCGTTGCGAATTTGTCAAAATCTCAACTGCTTAGAATTGTCCCTTTTGCAATCTATGATTGTAGAGCTTCGTCGTACGATTCCTTTTCTGTTCAAGTTTGCTCCATCGCCTAGATTTCAATTTTACAATTCCAACAGATCCGGAATCACGCGATCCCGTGCTCGTATGGAAAAAGATACGATGATTAATTACATATTTTAATTAATTAATTAATTTAAAACTCTTTTTATTTGAAAATCTCACCTTGTCTGGATTGATGAAGACAAGAAATAAGCGACCATCTTAAGCAGTGAATTTGAAATTGAAAATCCTTTATTTTTGGGAAGGAGGCTGGACAAAATTTTAAGAAGAAGAGGATACCATGAAGTTTAGGGAAGAGGAGGCTGATAAAAGTAGAAAGACATTTTATGTAGAAAGGAGGAAGAAGATCTAAAATTTACAGAAGACAATAGTAGAGAATAAGAAAAATAATGAGAAAGGAAATTAAGGAAGATGCGTTATTTATTTTTCATTTGTGTCCCTTCACATGTTGTACGATACAAAAGAAATAAATTAGATGAGGTGGCGTATTTATCTCATATTCAAAATTCAAAAGTCATTGATTGAGAAAACGAGATAATTGGAATATAGACTAAAGATAATGGCAGGTTATAAATGGTAAGGGAAAACAATCATATGAGATGGTAGGTAGAAATGAGAAAGTAGTGGTAGGTGGAACTTTTAAAAGGGATGATACATGAAATGGGGACAAAAGATAACTATGATATAAATCAAAGGAGGGACCCACCCTTAATATCTTTAACTACCATGCACAAATTTTAAACTCATTTGTACATATGGTTCTCTTTCTAAACCATTGCTTACACATTTTTTTTTATTATTTAGGACTTCCAATTCGTCTAAACATTAAATTCTAAATTTCTATTTCTAGGAAGAAAATAAAGGGTTGTCATCTAATTATACCAACTCATATTATTTTTTTACTACGATATATAAACAATAGGTATGAAATTTCAATTAAATACATATATCATTATTACTGCAACCAACATTGCTAAGATACACATCTATATTACTTTTCAATTTTCGAAATGTATAATATTAACGTTTCAGTATTTAATGAACCTATTCACAAATTCAAAGAAAAACATAGGGAGAGAGAGAAAACGGGAATGTAATTAATGCTTGATCTTATTGTTTAATGCCAATTGTTAGAAAGTTTATAACTTTGTTTGCATGTAAACGTTAATATTTAATAAATGCACATTTTCTATCTCTCTAACATGTAAATGTTAATATTAAACAAATGTACGTTTTCTACTGTTAAAACATTTTTATTACGTTAAAACGTTTTATCAAACTATGAATCCCTTTTTTAAAGATTCGTCTTTTACATTAAAATATAGTTCCTAATGTGAACACAATTTATTATACAATGATTTTTTTTTCTAATGTATCAAAAATGTAAATTTGAATGTCAAAACATTCTCAATGTTTCATTTACTTTAAAAGTGTAAATTCCAATGCCAATACATTTTATTTCAAAATGCTTTATTTTTCATGTTGTATATACATTAAAAATGTAAAATTTCATATCAATACATTTCTTTTTCACATAAGTTTATTTTTAATGTTGCATTAAGAAAATAACGATGAGGGGAAGGCATTGAAAATGAATGCAACTATTCGTAAAGAATTTAGTAATTGATGAACGTTACACTTTGAATAAGCAAGGAAAGTATTAAAGCGGAAACATATTATTAATAAATCTCATTAATAACGTCTTAATTTTATTTAAAAACTTTTTTTTTTTTTATTATTATTTAATAATGGAATTTTTTTCTAATATTTTTTCTGAAATAAATTTTTTAAATTGGTTCCAAAATTCCGGGTTGTTACAACCACGGTGTTATCGGTAAAACTAATTAATATTTCACGTTCAAATCTAATTAAAGATTTAACTATCGCTTTGGAGCAAAACTGGTGATACTCCATTCTCGATCATTTCTTGAATTTGATAATTTTAATTATCAAATTCACTTTTCAATCTAATTAAAGATTCATTAAAACTCTAATTCAGTTTTAATTTCCAAAAATCATTACTTAATGATTATTCAAATCCAGGAAATAAATCCTATCTTTAACTGGGTTAAAGAACCAATGTCATTTAAAACACGGTTCACGATAGACCCAAAGTCAATTCCAATTAAATATTATTTAATTGGTATACTTCATTAAATACAAATAAAAAGATTTAATCTTTTTCTCAATTGGGTTTAAGAACAGTGTTAATGAAGACACCATTCACGACAAACCCAAATCCCATTTGATATTAAATACAAGGCTCTGAATAGAAAATATATCGGCTTATATTCAATATCAAATCCTATAACCAACAAATATTGTATTGGAAATAACGATAAATATATATCTTTCAAATTTCCATAACAATATCTGTATAATCACGAAACCCAACATCGAAATATCCCGAAGACAATTTCGATTCAAATCCATTCCAATTATATATCGGAAATTCTGGTTATTTTTAAAACCATTTCAAATCCAATTTATTTATTTTAAAAATAAATGGATTTTAATTTTAGTTCAAAACTAGTTCATTTCGATAAAAATCTATTTTTATCTTTTTAAATATGGAGTTTTTCATCCCAATTCTTTCCAAATCATTTCTTATGATTTTACACTAATTATTGATATTTGTAATAATTTTATCAAGGCCCGTACAGTCGGTTTCCATCAACGGCCATCGAACTGCACTTACAGCGACCTTTTCAAATTTGATTTGGACATAATTCCAAATCCAACCTTTAGATTTCAAATCTCTCGCATTTGTTAGAAAGCTCTTTTCGATACGAACCCAACAGTTCTAGTTTTTGGAGAATCCGACGGCCGGATCTCCCATAATGTCCGTTCGAAGTCAATGGTCGAAATTCGCGAACTACCGCAGCGCGGCGCGTTCTATTCAGGCCATTATATTATATATATAATATGTATAAAATATATTTCGTGGATTTCCTTTTAAAACGTATTTTCTAAATCGTTTTAAATTCGTTTTCAAAATGATTTCAACTTCCATTTCAAATTCAAGTCAAAATTGAATTTTTCAATATAATTTCGTTTTAAATTCATTTCAATTCGATTTCAATTTAATTCGAATTTCAAATCATTTCAATTTAATTCGAGTTTCAATTCATTTCAATTTAATTCGAATTTCAATTCGTTTCAATTTAATTCGAATTTCAAATCGTTCCAATTTAATTTGAATTTCAAAT
This sequence comes from Allium sativum, assembly GCA_030737875.1. Classification (NCBI taxonomy): domain Eukaryota; kingdom Viridiplantae; phylum Streptophyta; class Magnoliopsida; order Asparagales; family Amaryllidaceae; genus Allium; species Allium sativum. The sequence goes on along the minus strand of CM060924.1, from coordinate 935,724,667 downwards.
CGTTTCAATTTAATTCGAATTTCAATTCTTTTCAGTTAAATTCGAATTTCAAATCATTTCAAAATAATTCGAATTTCAATTCATTTCAATTTAATTCGAATTTCAATTCATTTCAATTTAATTCGAATTTCAATTCATCTCAATTTAATTCGAATTTCAATTGATTTCAATTTAATTCGAATTTCAATTCTTTTCAATTAAATTCGAATTTCAAATCATTTCAAAATAATTCGAATTTCAATTCATTTCAATTTAATTCGAATTTCAATTCATTTCAATTTAATTCGAATTTCAATTCTTTTCAATTTAATTCGAATTTCAAATCATTTCAGTATATCAGATTTTGAAATCACTTTTGATATTCATTGTAAAATTAATAAAATCGACAAAATTCCTGTTCGTGTTAAAATGGCGTTTAGCTACTTAACACGGCTTCACATTTCAATATTCACTGAATATTATTTTAAAATATTCGATAATTCTGAACTGGAATCAGACACAGTCAATCACCATATAATGTTGATTATATGGATTTCACAACAAATGTGTATAACAACAACGAAAACAACAATCCATCATCCAGAGTGCATTCTACACTGTATAAGCATTGAATATAAGTATTCAACGCTTACATAGTCTGTCAATCAATCGATCGACATACAACTAATAATTGGGATTAGTGTATGCCCAATATCATCCCAATACCCGTGTGGGGTTTCAATCAATCAAACACAGTTTTATTTGTGTAGTTGGGCGATGTGTAAAATTTATCGTTCCAATCAATATCAGTCAAATGTGTGTACATAAACAAATCGTCCGATTTGTTTATAAATATTTATTTTATATACACGTTAAAAATTATATTTTTAACTATAAAACATTTATTTCATCACACAATTAATTTTCACAACACGACAATCAAACAAATAAGTCATCCATGGTCTGTGGACGACGGGTGTCGGGTGCTACTAAACACCGTCTGCATCCTAGTATATATTTCAAACTAGAAATTAAAATAAAAGTGAGGAGTTCTCACTGAGGGTTCCATTCCTCCATTCTCTATTTCTGAACGTGTTGGATTTCGTTCTGCTTTCGGTCAATTCCATCGCACTCTTATTCACACTGTTCATAATAAAAATCACATTTTTATTCCAATGCTATAAAAATCACATTTTTATTATCTCTACTATTTAAAAATCATATTTTTATTTTTACTTCATATTTATAAAAATCGAATTTTATCGCCACTTCACATATATAAAAGTCAAATTTTCTTCGTTATGATATTATAAAAATCCTATTTTTATTTACAAAACAATGATATTTTTGTTTACAAAAGTATTGCTATTTCTATTTTTAAAAACCATGCTAATAATATTTTTTTCAAAAACAAAACAAAATTTTATATTCAAAGCGATTTCATTTTAAAAACATATTTTTAAAATCAAAGTTATATATTATATATATAATAAATCATATTTTTATTACTATACCTTTATAAAAATCATATTTTTATAATTCGCTATATATAGAAAAACCCTATTTTTATATCGCTAGTATGTATATAAAAATTATATTTTTTATTCATACCACTGCATGTATAAAAATCGCAGTTTTCACACATTAAAAATCCGAACTTTATATAAATAAAGATCATAGCTTTATACCATAAAAATCCTATCTTTTTATATTTAAACATCTTATCTTTCTTCTAAAAAAAATTATATTCTTATATAACCAAAAATTATATTTTTCCTGTCAACAAAATCATAGCTTTTCTAGCGACAAAAATCTGATTTATATTCCTTTGCCTCACATATTATAATCATATATTTTCCATTTAAAAAAAAATCAAATTTTAAAGCAATGCTTCATATCATAAAAAAACTGAATAAAAACAATGTATGTCATATAAAAATCCGATTTTTAAAACCTGTATATAATTAAACTAAGTAAGAAAACTTACTGTCCATCAACAAAACCTCCTCACTGTTCACCAGAGGAAGGGATAGTGCGGAGTTCAGTCGGTGCTCGCGACGGAGGGGCTCGGTGTTGACTGGATCCGGCGGTTGGGGGTCTGTGCGATTTGATTGCGGGTGGAGAAGGGGCTCGAAGTCCTGTACGCGATGGAGCTCGCGTGTTTCTCGTTAGGGTTGGTGGAGGGATAGGGTTCTGCGAGGGGCTAGCGGCGAGCAGAGGGGTGGTTGGCGTCGTCGAGGGTGGCGGGTGTTAGCTAGGGTTCGCGGTTTTTGATGGGAGGCAGGGGTGAATGACAGGAGGTGGAAGAGGAGCGGTGAGAGAGGGGGTGGCGTCAGTGGCGGTGATCGCCAGTGGAGGGCGACGCGATAGAAGGAGGCGGCGCCATCGATTTGGCTGAGACGGGATAAAATTTTGAAGAGGGGCCTTCTTTTTCTTTGATGAAAAGTAACCAGGAGAAGGGGGGTTAAACAAAATTATATAATTTATTTATTATTTATTTTGAATTTTGAATTCCATAAAGTACCCTTTTCATTCGAACTCAAAATCGAACCCGCCGACTGTCGTCCCTAGCTAATTATCCCCATTCCAAACACAATGGAATATGTATTGTAAGCCAGTTCAATCATTTCGATCAGTTTCCGTCAAAATCAAAATATAAATCTATACAATGAATTTGAACACACATTTCAATTTACCCGGGCCACATACGGACTCTAAAAATTCCCAAAAAATATTTTCTAGCTTCATATTGACAATACGGTTCTAACAAAACTAATTTCGCCGAATTCTGAGACCGTTTGAAAAATGGCCATTTTCCAGTCGATTAAAATCAACTGAAATTGCCAAAACACGTTTTCCTTTGCCACGCTCACATATTGATTCGAAAAATTACGAATTTTGGAATCTCGCAATAACTTGACATCACAGATCCAACAAAAGTGGTTTCGTCAAAAACCGAGATCGTTTGCAAAATTTCCATTTTTAAGGGTCAGAATTCCATAACGACTATTCTGAATTTTCAACTGGGCATAAGTTTTGATTTCCGCTATGAAATTTCAATTTTTCAGGTTCGTTGGAATGATATTTTCAAATAGATTCTAATATTTTTGGTTTTGCTAAAATCCGGTTTATTTTGAATCTTGTACATTCATTTGAACTCTGAAATCGAATTTTCAAACTACCGTGCCATTTTCAATTCCTTTTATAATTTAAAATAAATATTTATATTCTAACGACGATCTATATAAATATATACGTTCTAATTCTATTCAAAATAAATTTATCGTCGTTATTATTTAAAATAATTCATTTCAAATATTCGAAATTCACTAAAATTGCCAAAATAATTTTTTTTAAATTGGCTCAGAATTTCCGGGTTGTTACAGGCTTAGTATGGCGACATAGTGGGATGGGGCACTTATGCCGTCTATGATTGATACATTATGATTGAAATTGTTTTTGAAACATATATGCACTAGTAATAATATCAAATGAATTTAATTTATACGTATCAAGCATATTTTGGCCATTATAAGGTAAAACTCTATCCTCCGGTTTGCGTTGCATTGTGTGATGGGACGTGAGTCTTATAATGGCTTCATTTTTCTAAACAGCATTGCCTTGTTTAATGATTACTTTATTTCATGCACTGGCAATCCAATGGAGTAAACCCGTTCCGCATTAGCGGCGTGGTCCTATGATTCGCCTTGTTATTAAACAAGTTAAGTATATTTCTCATACCAGTCCCATGATTGACTCGTAGTTTGTTTCACTTTGCAAACTCAGGTGCCCCTATTTTCTACACGGGCAGCCTTGTATTCAGGTTTTAGCTTGGTTCATTTTGGCTATGGATGGAAGCTGTGGAAGCTGATGATGGTCCTTTATCATTTCTATTGTACTGTTTCAGACACTGTTATGTATATTATGTTTGATTCCGCTACAGACATTTTATATGAAGCTGAAATAGTATTTTGTACTAAGTATGATCCTATTATGCAGCGTAACTCTTATGTTGATATTATTTCCAGTATAATTTGTTGTATATTATCTGGTGTAATTCTATATTTCAGTTCTGCTGTTATTGTTTATGTGTTATATTCCACTGATTTTCCTTGCTTCTGTGGCGTAGGAGTTTGGGTCGTCGCATAAAAAGAGAATTTTTATTTTCAACAATTCCTATGTTCATATATGACAAATAAAAAGAGAATTTTTATTTTCAACAATTTCTATGTTCATATGACAAATAAAAAGAAGAGAATTTTTATTTTCAACAATTTTTATGTTCTTATGACAAATAAAAAGAAGAAAATTTTTATTTGCAACAAATTTTACCAATTCTATTATTAACATATGCAATAAAAAGAACATTTCAATTGTATAAGAATTTCTAACCATTCTATTATATCAAATTAAATCCAACGGATCACCACAAACAACATCAACCAATTCAAATCTCGTACACACCAATAGGAATTTTTACAGCGTACAAAAATAAATTTCTCAACACAATAACGATTAATTTTAATTTAAATAAGAGATCTCACACATGAGCTAAAAATAATATTTTTAGCGAATAAATATTTGTGATGATTACATACTGATAAAATCATGGCAATTTATATAAAATAAATAACTGTACAAGAGAATTTAGTGAGAGAGTTCTCACCTTGAACGGTTAAAGGAATTGTTTATATAACGATTTTTTTAATTGAATTAAACCACGTGTTTTTAATTCAATCAAAATTTCCAACTGCTCCTGTTTTCATTCTGGTTTGCCCCAGGTTGTAGTGCTTGTCTAGAGGATTCCAATGCAACAGATTTCGTTTCATTCTGGTATGGTATGGAAAAGTTATGGTATTTTAATCGTCGAATGATTAAATAAGAAATTAACTAATTTAATTTTAATTACATCACTAATTAAGGAATTAACTCCTTTCTTTATCTTCTCCATTTCGATCCTCCTATAGTCAAGTAGAACCAAACGCATGCCAGGAACCCTTCACCACTGCCCCTCCCTCCTTCCTTAGAATAGACAACCATTCATCGCCTGTAACACCCCACCTCCGTCAATGCCACTCTTGCAAGCGCACTAGCTTTGGAGGGGCGTTAAACGAGGTAAACATGCATGCAGATATCACAAGACAGAACATATAAGTAAAACAGAGTAAGTAAAGCAGCGGATAAAACTAGTATTTCAAAACCATAGTCAAGTTACATCAAAGTACCGAGTCATTATTTTCCACAAAACAAAGTCTAGAAAAACATAAACTGAAAACTGGAAATAACATAAAGTAAACTATCCCCAAAGTAGAATAAGGCCATAGCATGATCAAGTCCAAACCGTACATGAGCTATCCAGAAAAGCAGCTAAAGATCCAAGCAAGGTACCAGTGTTCCCACCCTATAAACCTGAGGGGGGAACGGAAGAAAAGAGGCGAAAGAAAACGGGTCAGTCAAAAAGACTGGTAAGCCCTATCTACTATTAGTATAAAAACTAATAAAGTTAACTGAACATGTAATACAGAGATGAGATGTAGGGTGATAACTGGCATGGTGAAAAGTTAACAAGATAGATCAAGTGTGGCATCGCATATACAAGGTTAAGTTGCACCAGGTGTGTACTAGTATTCCAATCCATGTCAAGTATAAACAAGAAATGATCCCTTGGCCCAAAGCTGGCCCACATCATGAGATGACCTAAATCGAGGTCCAACTACTCAGTCTAGTCGATCGGCTTCCTATAAGCCTAACTCGTCGTGTATCGGTGTCATACGGCTTAATCGTGGAATGTAGTTAACTGTTCTAGGTCCACCCCAGGGTGTATCCAGCCCTAAGGTGTAAACCACAGACACAATTCAAGCACGCATAGTCTAAACCTACTGGTGCCCATGTTCAACTCCGGACTTAATGTGCATGACCATGGTCCGCCTGAACAACCGGTGCACCCTTCAGCCGTCTCTTTTGGCCTCTTACAATCAGTTCAGTAATCGTGCCCCACCCCAGCCTAGTCCAGGGTACCCATGATACTTCCAAGTTGGTTACTGCTGAAAAGGACCACGTAACTTGGATTTCAAGTGGGTTAAGTGTGGTTAACCCTATCCTAACCATGTATTGAGTTGTTTAAGTGTATTCAAGCAGTTCATGACTTAACCCTATCAATACATCGGGTTTAATTGGTTAAGTATATTCAAGTAGTCCATGACTTAACCCTACCAATCCATCGTGTTTAATTGGTTAAGTATATTCAAGTAGTCCATGACTTAACCCTACCAATCCATCGTGTTTAATTGGTTAAGTATTCAAGTAGTCCATGACTTAACCCTACCATGTGGCATTAATTAACTTAATGCACCCCAACCTCTCACATTAGACTTTGTTGTGGTTACTAGTTAAGCCGGGCGGGTCCGGGTAGCTTTACACCACAACCTTGTCTAACCTCAGGTTTTAAGTGCGACATGACCAACTACTCACATTGGGTCCTATTGCTTGTAGCCACTAGTTAAGCCGGTCGGTTCCGGGTAGATTTATGCTACAAACTCAACCCAACTTCGAGTTGGCCATTCTCATGTTTTCTAGAAGTCATGTCCATGTCCATGTTTCAAGCATAAACACATGTCAAACATTCATGTCATATTTTCAAGTCATGTTCTCATGTTATTTAAGTTTGCCCAACTACCCATAACGAATTCCCATCGCACGTAAATTCGTATCAACGCAAATAGATCAAAGAGGGAACATAACTATATGACAAGGTGGGCATAAGATGGGAAAATCTACCACAAATTAAACATGGTGATATTTGAGGCCAAAAGGGGTTCAACATACTAGCATATGGCCTCAACATGTATGATAGCATAAAAGGTGACTTGGCCTCAAACATATCAAATAGCATAAGGGTGATGTGGCCACAAGCATGCATAATAGCATAAGAGTGATTTGGCCGCAAGCATATTAAGGAACATGAGGGGTTAAGGTTTTGCCACAAGTTAAACATGGTGGCATATGAGGCAGATGTGTTCATAAACTTGCATATTACATTATAAGCCTCAAAACATGCATGATATCAACTTTAGCAAAATAGGTGAAGCATGGCCATAAATAACATGGCATGATAGCAAGTGATTCGCATATAACATCATATGCAAGTTAACATAAGGTTTATGAGAGTTTCTATGTTGCTTTATGCAACATTTCAAATCAAAGTTCATAGCTTTCTATGCACAATGTCAAGGTGATAGCTTTACAAACATGCATAGAATAAATCTATGCATAACATGATAGGATCAAAGCTCAAATCATACTTAGGCCCAAACTCAAACTTGCAACATGTCATATTTAACTTCATAGTTAGAATCTAAGAGTAGAATAGGGGTTACAATGCTGTGAAGACTAGAATTAATATAAAATAAGATTGAGACGAAGCCACACTAGCAAATCCGCAACCAAAGACGATAAACTCCACTTCAAAACTTGAGAACAAGAAGGAATAACCCCAAAGACAAAGAAAGATGGCTCTTTTACTTAAGAAAGATGGCTCCTTTATGACATAGATTGATTTGAGACACTCAGCTCTCATGAAGAAGGTGAAGGCCATGATTAGTGAACATTTGGGCAGCATTTAGTTGTAGGAATGATTAATGAGGGTTTAGGCTAGGTCTAGGGGTCTTTTTATAGAGATTAGGGGTAGTTTAGACCATAGGATTAACCCTAAATCGAATCTGAACCATTAACTCCCGTCAGAAACCAACAAAAGAGGACCCAACATGCCAAAATGGTGCACCAGAAAAATTGGTCCGACCGGGGGGGTCGACCCCTGGGTCGGCATGGGTGTCGACCCCTGGGTCGACATGGGTGTCGACCCATTGGGGGGGTCGACACGGTGTCGACACTGGTGTCGACACCTATGTCGACCCTGCCTAGGCGGGAAAAATTCCTGCCCAGCCTGTTTTGGCTGAAATTCGATTCTGAATTCGAAGTTGAACTGTTTTCGGGCTTAGAATTTTCTAAAAACTTCATTGGGCCATAACTTGGTCATACGGACTCCGTTTTTCGAAAACTCGGACTCTATTTCGTGTATTTTTTCGAGACGAACGCAACGGCACAGCCCGTTTCCCTTGATTCAGATTTTAGAATTTAATTCTGCCTTGATTTACATTATAACATGTTATTAAAAATACGGGTTGTTACATTCTCCCCTCCTTAAAGGATTTCGTCCCCGAAATCTCCAAGTTAGGAAGAACGTATCCTACCATCCATCATCCATCTACTCAAAACATCATCCACAAGTAACTATTGTCCTTAAAAAGATTCTAAATGCTGTATGAACATATGCAAAAGGTGTGTGTATATGTACTTATCTAATGCAAAAATCAGGCGGATACTGATTCAGTAAACCTCCTTAATGCAAAGTATGTTAGTGAAATGAGTCCATACGTATGCAAATTCCTAACATAATTTATAATCTCTACATGAGTGCACATAACATTCATTCATATGCAACATCCACGTGATAGCACAACAAGTTTCATCCATGAATAAGTATAAGCACTCATGCATATGCAATATGAAAGTGTGTGAGCCGATCTTAGTGCCTAATGTGTATCATGCATCCACGGGTATCCACTTGCAAACACTTGCAACCACTTGCAAACATCAAGCATAACATGTTTCAAATACATGTTTCATCCAAAGGGTTTCTACCTAAGGTTCTCATGACAAGATTAACGAGATAACCAGATAAACATGGATAGTGAAAGAAAGATATGCTGGCTAGGAAAAGAGATCGAGATTGTACCCTCAAAAAGAAATGGGTGAAGCGCGCGCATCTTCTCCTCGGTTTCCCAAGTTGCATCCTCTTCGGCTTCACTTTACTAACTTGACTTCTCGATTCCTCGGCTTCTTGATCTCCGTTCCCAAGATACGGATCAGAGCTCGCCTCAAGGTCGCCTCTTTCTATACCTCCGTGTCGTCAAGAATGCTAGGCTCAACTACCTCGGCTGACTCATGTGGGCACTTTCGGAGATGCGAGTCGTGAAAAACATTATGCACTCCGGCCAGCTTCTCGGGCAATTCCACCTTATAGGCCGTCTTCCTAATTCTCTCTGTGATAGGGAAGGGTCCTACGAACCTTGGTGCTATCTTTCCAACTGCTCCAAAATGAACCACGTTTCGCAAAGGAGAAACCTTCGCGAAAACCATATCTCCAATTTCGAATTCCAAATCTGTCCTTCACTTGTCAGCATAGGATTGTCTATCTTGGGCCGTTTTCATCCATCTTCGAATCAACTCTACCTTCTCGGATGTGCCCCATATCATGTCGGGCCCGAGTATAAGCTCATCCGTCGTCTCCCACCAACATGTTGGTGACTTGCTCGGCCTCCCATACGAAGTTTCGAATGGTGTCATTCCTATGCTTGCTTGGTAGCTGTTATTATAAGCAAATTCTACAAGAGGAAGGTGGTCTTCCCAAGTACCACCAAAGTCAAGAACAGAAAGTCTCAAAAGATTTTCTAGCACCCTATTCACCCTTTCGGTTTGGCCATCCGTCTGGGGGTGATAGGCTGTACTTAGATTCAATCGCGTACCCATCGCTTCTTGCAAACTATTCTAGAACTGGATGGTGAAGATTGGGTCACGACTGCTAACTATGCTGGAAGGAACTCCATGCAATCGCATTATCTCTCGAAGATAAACAGATGCTAAACCTGATACAATCCTCTTGTTCTTTACTGGAATGGAATGGGTGCTCTTCGTAAGTCTATTAACTATGACCCATATCCCATAAAGCCCAAATAGTTTGGACATCTTCACCCCAACTATAAATCACAAACAGGCGAGTCATACTCCTTATGGGGTTTGCAACAGAACTAAGATTGAGAATAGGACCGAGAGGATATACTTAAAAGATACCATGCGAGTAAGCTCTACAGAATAATAGGGATCAAGGATATACTCTTAGAAAGAGATATAATGCGCGTATCTAGTCTTCAATCTTCTAAGCCGCATTTTCTTGTGCTTAATCCCATCGTGCCTTGACCGTCTTTTAACTTCACAATTTCGTAGCTCTTAATTCTTATTTCCAAAATATGAGTTAGAACTCATTTCACCGTTGCCTCTCATTCCACTTCCACTTATTCTTTGCCTAAAATACTTGGCTTAAACATAACTGCGTGCTCATGGTTTCATGCAAGCTTTCCAAAATTCGTTAGTGAATCCTGGATCTTGTTTACATACCATAAGGTATTCCACGCAGAAGAACTATCTCTTGAAAACAAATGCCACTCCACGTTGCCAAATGTTCTTACTAGGGTGATTTCTATAACCCATGCTTAAGCGGAATGGACTATCTGCCTTAGTGGCGAACACTACTCGATTGGATTACAAATTTCCAAAAAGTGCCAAGGGATTCTAGATAACTAATCATGACGGAACCCTAAAGGTCACACGAGATTTCGAGGGTATTACCTCGCAACCCTATGTTCAAAGTCAAGAATGGCTCCATAACTGGACAACCAACCCATGCCCAAAATCAACCCGTATCCCATAAACTCGAGAACATAAGCATCACACATGAATTCTACGCTCAAGATAGAGATTTTCAAATCCATACAAAACGCAGATAGATGGGCGGAACCCCCCAATCGGATTTGAAATACTAACGGGATTTTCAACTAGACTAGTACTTAGGTGTAAACTTTCAACAAGATCAGAAATAAAACTATGCGATGCGCCAGAATCAAACAAGGTATGAACAGGGAAATCAGAAATGTAAACATGTCTTTCTATAGAAACACTACCTCGATCAAAAGCTGGAAGAGTGAGGGGAGCCTGCAACTGCCCTCCAGAGGGTCCTGCTTGCTGAATTTGCCTTTTCCCTTGTCCTCGCTTTTTCGGGCAATCCTTACTATAGTGTCCAGACTCTCCACAATGAAAGCATTCTCCCAACTTCCTTTTCTTCTTCCTACAGTCTTTGGCTATGTGCCCAATAATCCAACAGAAGTTACACTTCCTCCTTTCTCTTGACTTGTTGTCCTTGCTATTGTTGTTCTTGCCTCCTTTTCCGGAATTTACCTTCTCGCCTTGAGACTCATTTGCCTTGACCTCCTTCTTGCCACTCTTATCTTCTTCTTGAAGCAGGGCCATATTCACCAAACTCTCGAAGGTCGCCCCCATGGGTATATGAGACATGGCCAAACCGCGCAATGGCTCATTCAATCCTAGAGCAAAGCGTAGGGCCTTCTTCTGAGCTGTGTTAACCAAGTCTAGACCGAACCGAGCAAGTTGATTAAACATATCCACGTATTCCCTAACTGTCATGTCCCCTTGCTTTAGAGATAGGAACCTCTCCATCCGAAGGTTCTCTTCTGTTGATGATAGAAATCTCAATCTGAACCTTCTCCTAAAGTCATCCCAAGTCTGAATTGGTCTAGTAGTGGTGGTGACTACCCACCAATATGCGGCTTCCTCTTTCAATAACCATACTGCCAACAGAACTTTTCTACGGTCTTCCATATCAAAGATAGCAAAGAGGTCTTCAGTTTCCTTTAACCAGTTTCTTGCCTCAACAAAAATCTCTGTCCTAATAAAATTCTTGCCACCCATCGCCTTAAAGTCCTTACAAATCTTCGCGAAATCCACTTGTGGATACTGAGGAGGAGGAGGAACCTCAGCTACGGGAGGGGGAGGAATGTTAGCCACAGGGGAAGGAGGAGGAATGTCCGCGGGGCCGGCCTCATTCGCCCTTGCCTCCATGTACCTTCTAAACCAAATAGGTACTGGTACGCCCTCCAAAATGGCAGAATTATCGGCCATACTGAAACGAAGAAAAAGATAGATTGAGAATGAGGGAACAAAGGATAGTGCTAATGGCTCTTGGGGAATAGCCTTTTAAAATAAACTAGACTTTTCTTGGAAAATACTTAATTGGTTTTGAAAATAGTTTCTCAAAAGGTAAGTTTTAAAAACCTTTTGCTCAAATCTTGTAAACCTTATGCTCTGATACCAAATGTAACACCCCACCTCTGCCAATGCCACTCTTGCAAGCGCACTAGCTTTGGAGGGGCGTTAAACGAGGTAAACATGCATGCAGATATCACAAGACAGAACATATAAGTAAAACAGAGTAAGTAAAGCAGCGGATAAAACTAGTATTTCAAAACCATAGTCAAGTTACATCAAAGTACTGAGTCATTATTTTCCACAAAACAAAGTCTAGAAAAACATAAACTGAAAAAAGGAAATAACATAAAGTAAACTATCCCCAAAGTAGAATAAGGCCATAGCATGCTCAAGTCCAAACCGTACATGAGCTATCCAGAAAAGCAGCTAAAGATCCAAGATAGGTACCAGTGTTCCCACCCTGTAAACCTGGGGGGAAACGGAAGAAAAGAGGCGAAAGAAAACGGGTCAGTCAAAAAGACTGGTAAGCCCTATCTACTATTAGTATAAAAACTAATAAAGTTAACTGAACATGTAATACAGAGATGAGATGTAGGATGATAACTGGCATGGTGAAAAGTTAACAAGATAGATCAAGTGTGGCATCGCATATACAAGGTTAAGTTGCACCAGGTGTGTACTAGTATTCCAATCCATGTCAAGTATAAACAAGAAATGATCCCTTGGCCCAAAGCTGGCCCACATCATGAGATGACCTAAATCGAGGTCCAACTACTCGGTCTAGTCGATCGGCTCCCTATAAGCCTAACTCGTCGTGTATCGGTGTCATACGGCTTAATCGTGGAATGTAGTTAACTGTGCTAGGTCCACCCCAGGGTGGATCCAGCCCTAAGGTGTAAACCACAGACACAATTCAAGCACGCACAGTCTAAACCTACTGGTGCCCATGTTCAACTCCGGACTTAATGTGCATGACCATGGTCCGCCTGAACAACCGGTGCACCCTTCAGCCGTCTCTTTTGGCCTCTTACAATCAGTTCAGTAATCGTGCCCCACCCCAGCCTAGTCCAGGGTACCCATGATACTTCCAAGTTGGTTACTGCTGAAAAGGACCACGTAACTAGATTTCAAGTGGGTTAAGTGTGGTTAACCCTATCCTAACCATGTATTGAGTTGGTTAAGTGTATTCAAGCAGTTCATGACTTAACCCTATCAATACATCGGGTTTAATTGGTTAAGTATATTCAAGTAGTCCATGACTTAAACCTACCAATCCATCGTGTTTAATTGGTTAAGTATATTCAAGTAGTCCATGACTTAACCCTACCAATCCATCGTGTTTAATTGGTTAAGTATTCAAGTAAGTCCATGACTTAACCCTACCATGTGGCATTAATTAACTTAATGCACCTCAACCTCTCACATTAGACTTTGTTGTGGTTACTAGTTAAGCCGGGCGGGTCCAGGTAGCTTTACACCACAACCTAGTCTAACCTCGGGTTTTAAGTGCGACATGACCAACTACTCACATTGGGTCCTATTGCTTGTAGCCACTAGTTAAGCCGGTCGGTTCCGGGTAGATTTATGCTACAAACTCAACCCAACCTCGAGTTGGCCATTCTCATGTTTTCTAGAAGTCATGTCCAAGTCCATGTTTCAAGCATAAACACATGTCAAACTTTCATGTCATATTTTCAAGTCATGTTCTCATGTTATTTAAGTTTGCCCAACTACCCATAACGTATTCCCATCGCACGTAAATTCGTATCAACGCAAATAGATCAAAGAGGGAACATAACTATATGACAAGGTGGGCATAAGATGGGAAAATCTACCACAAATTAAACATGGTGATATTTGAGGCCAAAAGGGGTTCAACATACTAGCATATGGCCTCAACATGTATGATAGCATAAAAGGTGACTTGGCCTCAAACATATCAAATAGCATAAGGGTGATGTGGCCACAAGCATGCATAATAGCATAAGAGTGATTTGGCCGCAAGCATATTAAGGAACATGAGGGGTTAAGGTTTTGCCACAAGTTAAACATGGTGGCATATAAGGCAAATGTGTTCATAAACTTGCATATTACATTATAAGCCTCAAAACATGCATGATATCAACTTTAGCAAAATAGGTGAAACATGGCCATAAATAACATGGGATGATAGCAAGTGATTCGCATATAACATCATATGCAAGTTAACATAAGGTTTATGAGAGTTTCTATGTTGCTTTATGCAACATTTCAAATCAAAGTTCATAGCTTTCTATGCACAAAGTCAAGGTGATAGCTTTACAAACATGCATAGAATAAATCTATGCATAACATGATAGGATCAAAGCTCAAATCATACTTAGGCCCAAACTCAAACTTGCAACATGTCATATTTAACTTCATAGTAGAATCTAAGAGTAGAATAGGGGTTACAATGCTGTGAAGACTAGAATTAATATAAAATAAGATTGAGACGAAGCCACACTAGCAAATCCGCAACCAAAGACGATAAATTCCAGTTCAAGACTTGAGAACAAGAAGGAATAACCCCAAAGACAAAGAAAGATGGCTCTTTTACTTAAGAAAGATGGCTCCTTTATGACATAGATTGATTTGAGACACTCATGCTCTCATGAAGAAGGTGGAGGCCATGATTAGTGAACATTTGGGCAGCATTTAGTTGTAAGAATGATTAATGAGGGTTTAGGCTAGGTCTAGGGGTCTTTTTATTGAGATTAGGGGTAGTTTAGACCATAGGATTAACCCTAATCGAATCTGAACCATTAACTCCCGTCAGAAACCAACAAAAGAGGACCCAACATGCCAAAATGTTGCACCAGAAAAATTGGTCCGACCGGGGGGGTCGACCCTTGGGTCGACATGGGTGTCGACCCATTGGGGGGGCGACACTGGTGTCGATACCTATGTCGATCCTGCCTGGGCGGGAGAAATTCCCGCCCAGTCTGTTTTGGCTGAAATTCGATTCTGAATTCGAATTTGAACTGTTTTCGGGCTTAGAATTTTCTGAAAACTTCATCGGGCCATAACTTGGTCATACGGACTCCGTTTTTCGAAAACTCGGACTCTATTTCGCGTATTTTTCCGAGACGAACGCAATGGCACAGCCCGTTTCCCTTGATTCAGATTTTAGAATTTAATTCTGCCTTGATTTACATTATAACATGTTATTAAAAATACGGGTTGTTACATCGCCACCGTCCAACTCCCCTCAGCGTCGCCTCCACATCCCCCGGTTCCTGACGAACTCGGCCTCCTAGCCTCGTGAAACGAAAATCAAACTACCCCCCTTTTAGCACTAATTCTGAACTCCTCTTGCAATAAAACACCATCATAACCGTATAAATCAAAATCCCTCACGTAGATGTGTAATTTTCAGTTTGGAATCATAGTTTATTTCGAAGTATGTAGGAAGAATTTGAGGATTGAAATTCGGAAGTTTCTGGCCATTTATTTCGTTTGTGGTGGCTTCAACGTTTGGGGGGTTAGGGTTTAGAAATAGGGGTATTTATATAATTTTATTCTTATTATATTTAATTATTTTATTTCAAAAAGGCCCGTTAATTCCTACTAACTCCAAATTCAGCCTAGCGAATGTCGTCCCTAGCCAAATACCCCCATTCCGGACACAATGGAATATGTCTCATTAGCCCATTTGATCATTTCAACCCATTTTTCTTTAAACTAAAATATAAAACATTTTAATTATTAAATTTGATCATACATTTTAATTTACCGTGGCCACATACTGACTCCAAACATTCCAGAAAAATAAATCTAGCTATGTTTTGATGATACGGTCCTAAAAAAATTAATTTCGTCGAATTTGGAGACCGTTTAAAAAATGGCTTTTTTCTGGTCGATCCAATTTGACTGAAGTTGAAGAAACACGTTTTCTTTTGCCATGCTCACATATTAATTCCAAAAATTATGAATATTCGAAACTAGCAATAATTTGACATTCCGGATCCAACAAAAGTGGTTTCGTCGAAAACGGAGGTCGTTTGCAAAATGGCTATTTTTAAGTGCTATATATTATATTAAAGTATATATAAATTCCACAACGACTATTTCAAATTTTAAACTGGACATAACTTATTATTTATATTATGAAATCTGGATTTTTCACATTCGTTAGAAAGATATTATTAAATGGATTCAAATATTTTTGGTTTTACTGAAATCCGATTTATTTTGAATCCTATACATTCAATTGAAAATTAAAATCGAATTTTCAAACTGCCGTGCCATTTCAAACTCCTTTTATAATTAAATTAAATTAGTACGTTCTAACTTCAATTAAAATAAATTTTTAGTCATTATTATTTAAAAGTAATCATTTTAAATATTTAAAGTCCATTAAAATTGCTAAAATAAAAATTTTAAATTAGTTCCAAAATTTCGGGTTGTTACAGGTGTTAAGCATGAGAATAAATTTTCCGCCACCAAACAGATATATATTTAATATAAATCAATTCGCACAAAACGAAGTCCAATGTCAGACACACATCCATTTAAAAGTCGGTTCTCGGTCTGAACGAAACCGGAGACACCTTATTCCTCGTCTTGTATGTCCAATATGGAAGAGAGGTTCTCGCATATCCGGACGATCAACAAGTATGTTCGGACAATTACCACTTTAACCCTTTCCTTGGAGAAAACCAATCCAGGGCATCAGTAGTCATCCATTCGATGTGAAAATCGCCAATCTTCAACCACCTTCTTCAATGTCTTCGATTTTAAATAATAATTTGAAATGAGATTGAACTCAGTCTTTTCAAATAATTCTTGAATATATATAATTCAAATCATTTCATATCGTTAATATTATTTTCTAACAATTTATCGCTATTATTATTCATATAAAAATAGGCCATTTAATTCGAACAGCGTCTCAGGTCATTACCCGGCCCTAGCACTGTTTTTATCCAAATTTGAATTAACCATTTCTCAAAATCTAACCGTTGGATTTTAACAAATTTAATATTGTTGGAAAGATCTTCCCAAAGTGAACTTAACGGTTCCAGTTTTGGAAAAATCCGACGGTCGAATCTTTCAGTATTATTGTTTAAAGTTACGATTCCGAAACGCAAACTACCGCGCGCGGTTCGTTTTATTTTTAATTTATATTTTTATTATATATATATATATATATAAATCGTTCGACGATTTCACTAACATGTTAAAAGTGATGTTTTCAACAAACAAAACATATTAACATATAATCATTTTCCTACTTTGCTAACATGTAAGTGATTACATTTTAATGAATCTGAAACATGTAATTCTTTTTATCTAAACAACTTGTTAAAAGTAACATTTTTATGGCAAATTCTATTTTAATGTGTCATTCTTTTTAATCTAAATGAATATGTAAAATGTTAATGACAAATTCTATTTTAATATGTCATTCTTTTTAATCTAAATGAACATGTAAAATGTAACATGTTAATGACAAATTCCATTTTAATATGTCATTCTTTTTAATCTAAATGCACATGTTAAATGTAACATTTCTGATTACAAATCCTATTTTAACATGTAATCCTTTTTATCTAAATACACTTGTTAAATGTAACATTTTTTATTACAAATCCTATTTTAACATGTAATCCTTTTTATCTAAATAAACATGTATAATGTAACATTTTTTATTACAAATCCTATTTTAACATGTAATCCTTTTTATCTATTTAATCAAAACATACACTAAAAAAATGTCATTTTTAATGTTCAAACAATTTTCTAAGGAACATGTTATTTTCAATAATGAATCATTTTTAATGAAACTAATCATACATTAAAAAAGTCCTTTTCAATATCTAAATAATTTCCATTGAACATATCATTTTTAATAATGAATCATTTTTAATGAAACTAATCATACATTAATAATGTCATTTTCAATATCTAAACAATTTCCAATGAACATGTCATTTTTAATAATGAATCATTTTTAATGGAGCTAATCATACATTAAAAATGTCCTTTTTAATATCTAAACAATTTCAAATGAACATGTCATTTTTAATAATGAATGATTTTTAATGGAACTAATCATACATTAAAAATGTCCTTTTAAATGTCTGAACAATTTCTAATGAACATAGCATTTTTAATAATGAATCATTTTTAATGTTTAAACAATTTCACTAAAACGTGATAAATTTGTGATTCATATATATACAATAAAAGTAATTCATTTTTTATTGTATAATTAATTATTTCCAACGTGACCATTTCTATGATCCATATATACAACAGAAAGGAAATTTTTATTGTATAAACAATTATGACCAATTCTATGATTCATACATATAATAAAAAAGATAATTTTGTTGCATAAATATTTTTTTACAAATTATATGTTCACATATATAATAAAAAGATAATTTTTATTGTATAACAATTTTAACAATTTTCTATGATTCACATGTACAAAAAAGATAATTTTTATTGTATAACAATTTTTACAATTTTCTATGATTCACATGTACAATAAAAAGATAATTTTTATTGTATAACAATTTTAACAATTCTATGATTCACATGTTACAATAAAAAGATAATTTTTATTGTAAACAATTTTAACAATTCTATGATTCACACATTACAATAAAAAGATAATTTTTATTGTATAACAATTTTAACAATTCTACGATTCACAGTTACAATAAAAAGATAATTTTTATTGTATAACAATTTTAACAAATCTATGATTCACATGTTACAACAAAAAGATAATTTTATTGTAGAACAATTTTAACAATTCTATGATTCACATGTACAATAAAAAGATAATTTTTATTGTATAACAATTTTAACATTCTATGATTCACATGTACAATAAAAAGATAATTTTTATTGTATAACAATTATATGATTCACATGTTACAATAAAAAGATAATTTTTATTGTATAACAATTTTAACAATTCTATGATTCACACGTTATAACAAAAAGATCATTTTTATTGTATAACAATTTTAACAATTCTGTGATTTATATATTGTAATAACCCGAAAATCTGGGCCAGTTTAAAATTTTTATTTCGGCAATTTTAGCGAATTTTGGGTATTTAAAATGAATTATTTTAAATAATATCGATGAGAAATTTATTTTGAATATAATTAGAACGTATATATTATACGCGTCGTCGTTAGAATATAAATAATTATATATAATTATAAATAGAATTGAAAATGGCGTGGTAGTTCGATAATTCGATTTCAAACTTCAATTGAATGTACCGGATGCAAAACAATCCGGATTTTAGTGAAACCAAAAACATTAGGATCTAATTGATAATATCTTTCCAACGAATCCGAAAAATCAAGATTTCATAGCGGAAATCAAAAGATATGTCCAGTTGAAAATTCTGAATAGTCGCTATGGAATTCAGGCCCTTAAAAATGGACATTTTGCAAATGACCTTGGATTTCGACGAAACCAGTTTTGTTGGGTCCGTGGTGTCAAGTTATTGCTAGGTTTCAAATTTCATAATTTTTCGATTCAATATGTGAGCATGGCAAAGGAAAACGCGTTTGACCAGTTTCAGTTGATTTTAATCGACTGGAAAATGGCCATTTTTCAAACGGTCTTAGAATTCGACGAAACTAGTTTTATTAGGACTGTATCGTCAATACGAAGTTAGAAAATATTTTTCTGGAATTTTTCGAGTTAGTATGTGACCCCGGTAATTTGAAATGTACGTTTAAAATTCAATATAGTGATTTAAATGTAAATTCAAAGGAAACTGATCGAAACGATCAAATCAACCTACGAAACATATCCCATTGTGTTCGGAATAGGGGTAATGCGCTATGGACGACAGGCGGTGGGCCTCGTTTCGAGGTCGTATGAAAAAGTCAACTTTAGGTTGAATTAAATAATTAAATAATAATAAATAAATAAATAAAAAACTCTCCTCCCTTTATCTTTCTGCCCCCCCCCCCCCCCGTTCGTTTCATTTTAGAAAAAAAAAAAAAAGAAGACGAAGGAGGCGACGAAGGCGGAGAGGAGCCGCGCCCTCCCCAAGGGCCACCGCGCCTCATCGGAGACCCCCCCTCTACCCCATCGCCTGCGACATCGATCACCTTCCCCCTCGCCTGTAACATCGAGCCCCGCGCCCCCTTTTCCCCTGCGCCGCCGCGAAGTCGATACTCCCACCCCCATCCTCCTCCTTAGCCTCGACCAGAAACCCCCTCCCCTGTCCCGATGATGACCGCAGACCCCCCCCCCCCCCCGTCCCGAACCCGCGACAGCAAACCCCCTTCCCCCCTGTATCGGATACTGTAAGTTTCCCTTTTAATTTTGTTTTTATTTTATTTACTTTATTTACTTTATTATTTATTTTTTTTAGATTAGGATTTTTAAAAGTAAATTAGAAAAGTTTTGATTTTTAAATAAGGAGAAAGATTGAATTTTTACTAATGAAAAGATAAGGATTTTATTTATGAAAGGTCGGATTTTTATTAATGAAAGTTTCGATTTTTATTTATAAGGAAGAGGAGATTTTTATTTTTAAAAAAAAAAAAATTCAGTTTTTAATTTATAAAAAGGTTAAAGATATAATTTTCATATATGAAATAAAAATATGATTTTTATATGTTGAACTTCGAAATAAAAATATGATTTTTATATGTTGAACTTCGAAATAAAAATGTGATTTTTATATGTTGAACTTCGAAATAAAAATGTGATTTTTATATGTTGAACTTCGAAATAAAAATGTGATTTTTATATGTTGAACTTCGAAATAAAAATATGATTTTTGTTTATGTAAAGGATTAGAAATATAATTTTTACATGATAGGAATATTAGAAATATCATCTTTGTATGTGTAGAAAAATAAAAACGTGATTTTTATAATGATATATATGAAAAGGTTCGACCTTTATATTTGAAAAGATTTGATCTGTATATTTGAAAAGATAAAATCTTTATATGTGAAAAGGCGAAGTCTTTATATGGAGGATAGCGAGATAAAAATAGAATTTTTATCCATATAGCGTGAAAGTAAAAATTCGATTTTTATATATTGAATAGCAAAGTAAAAATTCGATTTTTACATATGTAGAGAATACGGGCAACGAAGATGACAATGGGCGAGAATGGCGAAGATTTCTATCAAAGAAGAGTCAAGATGATTGGATAGCTATCGGTGAGAATTTCTCACCTTTCAATTTCTTTTCTAATTATATATATATATACTAGGATGCAGACGGTGCTTAGTTGCACCCGACACAATCGTCCACAGACCATGGACTTGTTTGTTTGGTTGCATAGATTAGTTGGATATTTGATTTGAATTTGGTTGTTTGGTGAATTTGATTGATGTGTAAATGGCGTGGGCCTTCACTAGACCGGGGATAAGGCTAGGCCTTGTCCCGTTTCTAGTATCGTGCCGTTATGCCGCCGAAATTTTCTAAAATAAGTTAGAAAAATAAAAATATCATTTTATTTAAAGAATGAACTGAATAGAAATTCATATGTTGGAATAAAATGTTTTGTCGTTAAAAATATAATTTTTAACGTGAATGTGAATAAATAAATATTCATTTACAAACCAGACGGTTTGTTTATGTACACCTATTTGAAGGACATTGATTGGGTCGATAAATTTTACACATCGCCCAACTGCACAAATAAAATATGCGTTTGATTGTTTGAAACCCCACACGGGTGTTGGGATGAAATTTGAAGTTCACTCATCCTGATTGATTAAATATGTCGATCGATTGATTGACAGGCTGTTATAAGCGTTAGATATCTATATTTGATGCTTATACAGTGTAGTGCACTTTGGTTGATGGTTGATTATTTTTCAATGCTATTATATGTGTGTAATGCATGAAAATCCATATAATTAACTTTATATGGTAATTGATTGGGCCTCATTCCAATTTGAAAAATAAAGAATATTATAAAATAAAAGTTCATGTGTTGACAGTACTCATCCATTGAGATTGGTCATGTGTTGAACGAAATGAATTGAATTGAAAACGATTTCGAAATGAATTGAATTGAAAACGATTTCGAAATGAATTGAATTGAAAACGATTTCGAAATGAATTGAATTGAAAGCGATTTCGAAATGAATTGAATTGAAAACGATTTCGGAATGAATTGAATTGAAAACGATTTCGAAATGAATTGAATTGAAAACGATTTCGAAATGAATTGAATTGAAAGCGATTTCGAAATGAATTGAATTGAAAGCGATTTCGAAATGAATTGAATTGAAAGCGATTTCGAAATGAATTGAATAAAAAACGATTTCGAAATGAATTGAATATAAAACGATTTCGAAATGAATTGAATTGAAAACGATTTCGAAATGAATTGAAAACGATTTCGAAATGAATTGAATTGAAAGCGATTTCGAAATGAATTGAATTGAAAACGATTTCGAAATGAATTGAATTGAAAACGATTTCGAAACGAATTGAATTGAAAACGATTTCGAAATGAATTGAATTGAAAACGATTTCGAAATGAATTGAATTGAAAGCGATTTCGAAATGAATTGAATTGAAAACGATTTCGAAATGAATTGAATATAAAACGATTTTGAAATGAATTGAATTGAAAACGATTTTGAAATGAATTGAATTGAAAACGATTTCGAAATGAATTGTATTGAAAACGATTTCGAAATAAATTGAATTGAAAGCGATTTCGAAATGAATTGAATTGAAAACGATTTCTAAATAAATTGAATTGAAAGCGATTTCGAAATGAATTGAATTGAAAGCGATTTCGAAATGAATTGAATTGAAAACGATTTCGAAATGAATTGAATTGAAAGCGATTTCGAAATGAATTGAATTGAAAACGGTTTCGAAATGAATTGAATATAAAACGATTTCAAAATGAATTGAATTGAAAACGATTTCGAAATGAATTGAATTGAAAACGATTTCGAAATGAATTGAATTGAAAACGATTTCGAAATGAATTGAATTGAAAACGATTTCGAAATAAATTGAATTGAAAGCGATTTCGAAATGAATTGAATTGAAAACGATTTCGAAATGAATTGAATTGAAAACGAATTCAAATTGAATTGAAAACGATTTCGAAATGAATTGAATTGAAAACGATTTCGAAATGAATTGAATTGAAAACGATTTCGAAATGAATTGAATTGAAAGCGATTTCGAAATGAATTGAATTGAAAACGATTTCGAAATGAATTGAATTGAAAACGATTTCGAAATGAATTGAATTGAAAACGATTTCGAAATGAATTGAATTGAAAACGATTTCGAAATGAATTGAATTGAAAACGATTTCGAAATAAATTGAATTGAAAGCGATTTCGAAATGAATTGAATTGAAAACGATTTCGAAATGAATTGAATTGAAAACGATTTCGAAATGAATTGAATTGAAAACGATTTCGAAATGAATTGAATTGAAAACGATTTCGAAATGAATTGAATTGAAAGCGATTTCGAAATGAATTGAATTGAAAACGATTTCGAAATGAATTGAATATAAAACGATTTCGAAATGAATTGAATTGAAAACGAGTTCGAAATGAATTGGATTGAAAACGAATTCAAATTGAATTGAAAGCGATTTCGAAATGAATTGAATTGAAAACGATTTCGAAATGAATTGAATTGAAAACGAATTCAAATTGAATTGAAAGCGATTTCGAAAAGAATTGAATTGAAAACGATTTCGAAATGAATTGAATTGAAAACGATTTCGAAATGAATTGAATTGAAAACGATTTCGAAATGAATTGAATTGAAAACGATTTCGAAATGAATTAAATTGAAAACGAATTCAAATTGAATTGAAAGCGGATTGAAATGAACTCAAATTGAATTGAAATTTGAATTGAATAGAAATGAATTTTAAAACGAATTTATAAAGAAGAATTCAATTTTGATTTGAATTGAAATGGAAGTTGAAATTGCTTTTGAAACGAACTTTAAAACTATTTATATAATTCGTTTTAAATAGAAATCGACGAAATATATATTATATATATTATATATATAATATAATGGCCTGAATAGAACGCGCCGCGCCGCGGCAGTTCGCGAATTTCGACCATTTATTTCAAACGGACTTTACGGGAGATCCGACCGTCGGATTCTCCTAAAACCGGAACCGTTGGGTTCATATCGAAAAGATCTTTCTAACGAATATTAGAAATTAGAAATCTAACGGTTGGATTTGGAGTTACGTCCAAATCAAATTCGAAAAAGGTCGCTGTAAGTGCAGTTCGATGGCCGTTGATGGAAATCGACTGTACGGGCCTTGATAAAATTATTAAAAATAGTAATAATTTGTGTAAAATCATAAGAAATGATTTGTGAAGATTTGGGATGAAAAACTCCACATTTGAAAAGATAAAAATAGATTTTTATCAAAATGAACTGGTTTTGAACTAGAATTATAATTCTATTTATTTTTAAATACATAAATTGAATTTAAAAAGGGTTTTGAAAATAACCAGAATATCCAATGATTGCATTGGAGTGGATTTGAATCGAAATTGTCTTCGGAATATTTCGATGTTGGAATTCGTGATTATACGGATGTTGTTATGGAAATTTGAAAGATATATATTTATATCGTTATTTCCAATACGACATTTGTTAATCGTAGAATTTGATATTGAATATAAGCCAATATATTTTCTATTCAGAGCCTTATATTGAATATCAAATGTGATTTGGGTTTGTCGTGAATGGTGTCTTCACTAACATTGTTCTTGAACCCAGTTGAGAAAAGATTAAATCTTTTATTTAGATTTAATGAAGTGTACCAATTAAATAATATTTAATTGAAATTGAATTGATATTGATTTTTGGGTTTATCGTGAACAGTGTTTTAAATAACACTTGTTCTTTAACCCGATAATTAATGAATGTGACTTTGGGTTTATCGTGAACCGTGTTTTAAATGACACGGATTCTTTAACCCAGTTAACGATTAAAACTAAGTGGAGTTTTAATGAATCTTTAATTAGATTGAAATGGTCGAGAATGGAGTATCACCAGTTTTGCTCCAGGCGATAGTTAAATCTTTAATTAGATTTGAACGTGAAATGGTAATTGAATTTACCGATAACACTGTGGTGTTAGATATGAAGTATTACCAGTTTTACTTCATGGGATAAATAGGTTGGGATTGGGAAATTAAACCAAATGATTACTTCGGTAAGTTTCGTTAATCCCGACTAGTTTGAATTGATATTCAAAAATAGATTAAAGAAATTTGTCTTGGATAAAATTAATGGGAACCTTTCCCTATGAATGTGAAAATCAGAAACTAACTGTCGGTTAGCTAAGCAGAATGGTTTTCTGGATATTGATCTGATGTTGGTTTCGGCCTTCGGGGTTAATATTTGGGGAATTATTCTCTTGATTAATTTACGGTTAGTGACTAATGAATTGGAATGAGGCGTATGTTGTGTTTGTGTAACACTTTTATAATATATACGCGAGTTATTCGGAAAGACCGGGTTTATCCCATTCTGAATAACTGATACGACGATAAGTCGAAGATGAAGACGATGGTCGAAGACCGGAAGTCTTCACGTCGTTTGGGTGATTACTGATGATCTTGATTGGGCTGTATACCCAAGAAGATGGAAACAGTTGGTGATCGTCCAGACGTACTTGGAGATCGATGGATATGCGGGGTACTAGGTGCCTCCGGTTTCGTTCAGACCCAGAACGGACTTGTAAATGGACTGTGTGTCTGACATTGGATTTTAGTCCGTGTGATTGATCTCTATTAAATATATATCTGTTTGGCGGCGGAGAATTTATTCTCTTGCTTAACGCCCTTCTCTGAGACGTACGAGCTCAGGGGTTATATATTGATGGATATCAAACGCATGGAGTGAATTGCCTGTGTGGCATGCCTAAGTGGCAATTGATCGAGGCTTCTGTTGAAAAGCAAAGTCTTGTGGTGATGATCAAAGCAAGGCCTTTATGGCGTAGCTTTGTGTAACGTTTGCTTCGCGAGTTTCACACCCGGTATGAACCAAAAACGGGAGAGGACGTCAGGGAGGGCATGCGTTTCTTTCTAGCTAGAAGTGGCGTCAGTGGTTTTACACGCCCTGACGAGTTTGACTTATGTGGTTGTTGCTGTTGCGAGGCGCCTCGGATTGATCGGTCGTTCTCGAACCGATGGAGTCATTTAGTTGGCTCGTTTACGCCCCATAGGGCGGGGAAACGCATGTTCAGGGTTTAAGTTTAATCCACATCGGTGGACTGGCCCTGAGGATCCAAGGGTCACTCGAGCTCTGATCCTGAGACATGGTAGGCTAGATTGTCTCGAATCGGTTGAGGACTATCTTTTGCCTCGGTTCATAGATGGAAACCCAATTTCCAAATACGTGACATTTGCGTTTTTAATTGTAGAACTAGTACGGCGACATGATATATGGTACCCATGCCGCCTATGATTGATACTTATGATTTGAAGTTGTTTTATACACTATGCACTTACTATAGTATCAAATGATTTGTTTTAAGCGTATCAAGCATTCTTTGGCTGTTATAAGGGAAAACCCTATCCTCGCCTGCGTTGCATTGTGTGATGGGACCTGGGTCTTATAACAGCTTCATTTTTTCTTTATTTAGCATTGCGCTGTTTGTTTTATGCACTGGTATTCTTGGGAGGAAACCCGTTCCGTGTTATACGGCGTGGTCCCTTGATTTACCTAACTTTAAAAATAAATATCAATAACTGTTTTAGTTCTCACACCAGTCCCATGACTGACCTGGAGTTTATTGTTTTCACTAACACTGTTCTTGAACCCAGTTGAGAAAAGATTAAATCTTTTATTTAGATTTAATGAAGTGTACCAATTAAATAATATTTAATTGAAATTGAATTGATATTGATTTTTGGGTTTATCGTGAAAAGTGTTTTAAATAACACTTGTTCTTTAACCCGATAATTAATGAATGTGACTTTGGGTTTATCGTGAACCGTGTTTTAAATGACACGGATTCTTTAACCCAGTTAACGATTAAAACTAAGTGGAGTTTTAATGAATCTTTAATTAGATTGAAATGGTCGAGAATGGAGTATCACCAGTTTTGCTCCAGGCGATAGTTAAATCTTTAATTAGATTTGAACGTGAAATGGTAATTGAATTTACCGATAACACTGTGGTGTTAGATATGAAGTATTACCAGTTTTACTTCATGGGATAAATAGGTTGGGATTGGGAAATTAAACCAAATGATTACTTCGGTAAGTTTCGTTAATCCCGACTAGTTTGAATTGATATTCAAAAATAGATTAAAGAAATTTGTCTTGGATAAAATTAATGGGAACCTTTCCCTATGAATGTGAAAATCAGAAACTAACTGTCGGTTAGCTAAGCAGAATGGTTTTCTGGATATTGATCTGATGTTGGTTTCGGCCTTCGGGATTAATATTTGGGGAATTATTCTCTTGATTAATTTACGGTTGGTGACTAATGAATTGGAATGAGGCGTATGTTGTGTTTGTGTAACACTTTTATAATATATACGTGAGTTATTCGGAAAGACCGGGTTTATCCCATTCTGAATAACTGATACGACGATAAGTCGAAGATGAAGACGATGGTCGAAGACCGGAAGTCTTCACGTCGTTTGGGTGATTACTGATGATCTTGATTGGGCTGTACACCCAAGAAGATGGAAACAGTTGGTGATCGTCCAGACGTACTTGGAGATCGATGGATATGCGGGGTACTAGGTGCCTCCGGTTTCGTTCAGACCCAGAACGGACTTGTAAATGGACTGTGTGTCTGACATTGGATTTTAGTCCGTGTGATTGATCTCTATTAAATATATATCTGTTTGGCGGCGGAGAATTTATTCTCTTGCTTAACGCCCTTCTCTGAGACGTACGAGCTCAGGGGTTATATATTGATGGATATCAAACGCATGGAGTGAATTGCCTGTGTGGCATGCCTAAGTGGCAATTGATCGAGGCTTCTGTTGAAAAGCAAAGTCTTGTGGTGATGATCAAAGCAAGGCCTTTGTGGCGTAGCTTTGTGTAACGTTTGCTTCGCGAGTTTCACACCCGGTATGAACCAAAAACGGGAGAGGACGTCAGGGAGGGCATGCGTTTCTTTCTAGCTAGAAGTGGCGTCAGTGGTTTTACACGCCCTGACGAGTTTGACTTATGTGGTTGTTGCTGTTGCGAGGCGCCTCGGATTGATCGGTCGTTCTCGAACCGATGGAGTCATTTAGTTGGCTCGTTTACGCCCCATAGGGCGGGGAAACGCATGTTCAGGGTTTAAGTTTAATCCACATCGGTGGACTGGCCCTGAGGATCCAAGGGTCACTCGAGCTCTGATCCTGAGACATGGTAGGCTAGATTGTCTCGAATCGGTTGAGGACTATCTTTTGCCTCGGTTCATAGATGGAAACCCAATTTCCAAATACGTGACATTTGCGTTTTTAATTGTAGAACTAGTACGGCGACATGATATATGGTACCCATGCCGCCTATGATTGATACTTATGATTTGAAGTTGTTTTATACACTATGCACTTACTATAGTATCAAATGATTTGTTTTAAACGTATCAAGCATTCTTTGGCTGTTATAAGGGAAAACCCTATCCTCGGCTGCGTTGCATTGTGTGATGGGATCTGGGTCTTATAACAGCTTCATTTTTTCTTTATTTAGCATTGCGCTGTTTGTTTTATGCACTGGTATTCTTGGGAGGAAACCCGTTCCGTGTTATACGGCGTGGTCCCTTGATTTACCTAACTTTAAAAATAAATATCAATAACTGTTTTAGTTCTCACACCAGTCCCATGACTGACCTGGAGTTTATTGTTTTAACCTAAACTCTGGGTGCCCCTATTTTCGACACGGGCAGCTAGTAGTTTTGGTTTTGCAGATTTATATTCACAGGATCCTGGTTTACAGCTGGAACGATATCCGGAAAGCTTTGTATCCGTATATCTCCTTCAGTTGTGCATTGTATTATTTTCCGCTGCTATGTATTTAAATGTAATTTATATCTCTGATATTTCTGTGTAATATTCATTTATACTCTGTATATTCTTGTAATCTGATGCATTGTTGTAATATACAATGAAATGTTCTTCTGTATGTGTTCTGTTGTGGATTGTTCTCGAACTATCCGACGCTTTCCTTTACGGGGAAGTTACGGGTTTTCACATATATACAATAAAAAGGATATTTTTATTGTATAACAATTTTAACAATTTCTATGATATGTATATACAATAAAAAGAATATTTTTATTGTATAAACAATCATGACAATTTTTACTACCTAATTCAATCTAATAGATCATCACAACCAAAATCAACCAATTCAAATCTCGTACAACACACATATAAATTTTAACAGCATATATATACAAATTTCACATTGCAATCAATTAATTTTAATTTTAAATTAGAGATCTCACATTGATTTTACTCCTTTAAAAATTGTAGAGAGCTTCATTTCCGTTCATGTTTATTCCAATGTTGTAGTGTTCACTGTCGCGAATCCAACGCAATTGAAATTGTTCCATTCCGACCTCATATGGAGAAGTTATGACATTTTATAGATTGGATAACATTAATGATTAATTAATAATTAATTTATAATTAATACTAATTACCCCTAAAAAATGTGGGCTCTTCCTTCATCTTCTTTATCGTATACTCCAGTACATAAGAAACCCACTACGCAAAACCCATCGTGCCCGGCTGATAATCGCTCCCCAACCAGACCCATAACCGTCGATCAGGAATGTCCACCGGAACCGACTCCTTCACCTCTTCCATCGCCAAAACCGCTCGGGTTTCGAACCCTAATCCTGTGCCAAAAACCCGTTCGATAGAAGCACTTTTATGCTCAAAATTCTCCTAGCTCTTCTTACAAAAACTAATCATAGGGGTACGGATTCGAAGAGCTAAAAGAGTACATAAATTTTTGCTTTGGATTTAAGTTTCAATTCTCAACGATTTGGTTGAAATTAGAGAATTTGTTTTGGATGACTTAGGCCGTTAACTAATGGGGGTGGTTGGCTTCGAATTAGGTCTAGGGTTTTGGGATAAAGGGTATTTATATAATAATAGTTTTTAATTCTCTAATTCTCAAAAAAAGCCCATTAACTGATACTAACTCCAAATTAAGCCTAACGACTGCCACCCTTAGCCAAATACCCCTATTCCAGATACAATGGAATATGTTTCATAAGCCAATTCTATCGTTTCGATCGGGTTTTCTCTAAATTAAAATATAAATCAATATATATTGAATTTGAACATACATTTTAATTTACCGGGGCCGCATACTGACTCCAAAAATTCTAGAAAAATAAATCTAGCTATGTTTTGAGGATACGGTCTTAAGAAAACTAATTTCGTCAAATTTGGAGACCGTTTGAAAAATGGCCATTTTCTAGTCGATCCAATTTGACTGAAATTGACAAAACACATTTAAATTTACCACGCTCACATATTAAATCCAAAAATTATGAAAATTGGAATCTAATAATAATTTGACATTCCGGATCCAACAAAAGTGGTTTCATGGAAAACGGAGGTCGTTTGCAAAATGGTTATGTTTAAGGGCCATATATATATTAAAAAATATATAAATTCCACAATAACTATTTCAATTGAAATCCGATTCAAATATATATAAATTCCACATTAAAATATATATAAATTCCACATTCGTTAGAAAGATATTGTTAAATAGATTCAAATATTTCTGGTTTTACTGAAATCCGATTTATTTTGAATTCTATACATTCAATTGAAATTTAAAATTGAATTTTCAAACTGTCGCGCCATTCCAAACTCCTTTAATAATTAAATTAAATTATTACGCTCTAACTTTGATTAAAATAAGTTTTTAGTCATTATTATTTAAAATACATCATTTTAAATATTCAAAATCCATTAAAATTGCTAAAATAAAATTTAAAATTGGTTCTGAATTCCAGGTTGTTACATTAGGATAATAAAATGAATGATTACTTCGATAAGGATCATAAATCTCGACTAGTTTGGTAAACCTTAATTTAGTTTAAGATTGTTAAAGGATAACACAAAATCTTTTGTAATGGTATTCAAAGAAAGATTTTAACAAGAAGTTTAAATGAATTAAATCTTTGATAAGATTTATAGGAATGATTCCCAAATTAATGAATGTTTGTAGGAATATTTGTTGGATATAACTTACAATTTATAAAGTGAAATCTCAAATTTTCACATTCGTTAGAAAGAAATAGTTAAATAGATTCAAATGTTTCTTGTTTCATAAAATTCTGATTTATATTGAATTCTATATATTCATTTGTAGTTTAAAACCAAATTTTCAAACTACGACGCCATTTCGAGTTCGTTTTATTATTAAAATAAATTCATACATTCTAACTTCGATTTAAATAAATTTTAGTCATTATTATTTAAAATAAATCATTTTAAATATTCAAAACCCATTAAAATAGCTAAAATAAAAAATTTCAATTGGTTCAGAAATTCCGGGTTGTTACAATCTCCACCACTTAAAATCTTTTCGTCCTCAAAAAGGAACGGAGCTGAAAGTTGCTTAACTAACCAACTCAACTTTCATTCTTGCTTTAGTTCTTCAACTTTTCAGTTTCTAAGAACTTTCTAATTTCTCAAAAAATTGGCTAACACCCTAAATTTTCGAAAAATTTCGCCATAACCTCCTTTGTACGGGGAGGGTTTGGAAAATTTATTGCGCCGTATTAGGCACCTAATAAATC
Organism: Allium sativum; assembly: GCA_030737875.1. Classification (NCBI taxonomy): domain Eukaryota; kingdom Viridiplantae; phylum Streptophyta; class Magnoliopsida; order Asparagales; family Amaryllidaceae; genus Allium; species Allium sativum. The sequence goes on along the minus strand of CM060924.1, from coordinate 935,693,021 downwards.
AATAAAAAGCATATACATTTTTTGTGACCTATCTATGCCCAAGGGAGACGTGTAAAAAGTCAAAATCTCATACCTTGCCCCAGTGATGGAAATAATAAAATAATCCATGTGCCGTAACTAAAAACAAGATAGGAGTGAATTTTTGTCATCTCCAGACCTGTGTAGGGTTTTTATTAAATCCTGCCCCGAGCACCTTTATATGTATTTTATTAAGTCCATAATTAGTCTTCTGCTCAACCTGTAATTAAGTCATCGCTATACAAGCATCTCGTTCGTATGGAAATCCCAACCTCGTCATATAAGCACCAAATGCTTATATGGAATATGATATGATATGTTGTCTTCATGTAGCATGCTATGTGGTGTAGTTCATAATTATTTGTTGTTATCTGTGGCGTAAGTTTATAATCTCACACAGAACAACTGTAACAACCCGGAAATTCTGAGCCAATTTATAATTTTTAAACTAGCGAATTTTGGTGAATTTAGAATATTTAAAATGGATTATTTTAAATAATAACGACAAGAAAATTTATTTTGAATAGAATTAGAATGAATATATTTATTTGAATCGTCGTTAGAATATAAATATTTTATTTTAATTATAAAAGGTATTGAAAATGGCGCGGTAGTTCGAAAATTCAATTTCAAAGTTCAAATGAATGTACAGGATTCAAAATAAACCGGATTTTAGGGAAACCAAAAATATTAGAATCTATTTGAGAATATCTTTCCAACGAATCTGAAAAATCAAAATTTCATAGCGGGAATTGAAAGTTATGTCCAGTTGAAAATTCAGAATAGTCGCTATGGAATTCTTGCCCTTAAAATGGAAATTTTGCAAACGACCTCGGTTTTCGATGAAACTACTTTTGTTGGATCCGTGATGTCAAGTTATAGCTAGATTCCAAAATTCATAATTTTCTGATTCAATATGTGAGCGTGGCAAAGGAAAACGCGTTTGACCAGTTTTAGTTGATTTTAATCGACTGGAAAATGGCCATTTCTCAAACAGTCTTGGAATTTGACGAAATTAGTTTTGTTAGGACCGTATCATCAATACGAAGCTAGAAAATATTTTTCTGGAATTTTTAGAGTCCGTATGTAGCCCTGGTAAATTGAAATGTGCGTTCAAATTCAATATATAGAATTATATTTTGATTTTGATGGAAACTGATCGAAACAGTCGAATCAGGTCACGAAACATATCCCATTGTGTTCGGAATGGGGGTAATTAGCTAGGGGCGACAGTCGTTGGGTTTGAATTGGAGTTCGGATTGATGAACAAGTAAAATTAGAATTAAATATTATTATAATTATGTATATATATTCATGTTTCCCTCATTCCAAAGTCAAACCCTTTTATTTCTTCAACCGTGGTCAAACTGAGAAGCCGTCATTCATTTTTCCTCCCTCAAAGCAAAATCGTGCCCTTTCTAAATTCAAAAAAAATCAAATAAATTACTACAAATCACCAAACACTTGTATTTGGATTCACAAAAGGATTCTCTTCGATCCTATATGCCTTTTGTGGGGTGCGACGCCTATTTCCTAAGGCTCGAAGTTTTACAGTAAATTAGGGCCGATTGTTTTGGGATTTAGGGGCTTTAGTTCGATTTTTGGACATTGAAATTGTAACGACCCGTATTTTTCTACCAATTTAATTGGATTATTTTAAATATTTTAATAATTTAAAATATTGGTTTGAGGTTGGATAATCGAATTTAACGATTATATTGTGAATATATTATTTAAAATAAATAATAAATATTATTTTAATTTCCAAAATATGGGAAATTGTCGAAATTGAAATATACTGTGATCCGACAGTTTAAAGTGGTCAAATATTGTTTATGGGGGAATTTTAGTGACAATTCGTTTTGAAAACGACGACGAATATAAATAGTTTATAATTTAATTAAATAACGAGCTGCAGCGGCGCGGTAGTTCGCGTTTTGGCGTTTTGAACTTCAATTGGTCGTATCGAGTTCAAAATAAGTCGGATTTCCTCGAAACAAGAAACGTTGGGACCAGTTTGACAATATCTTCCCAACGGCAGAGAAAAATCCAGTTTTCGTCGTGTAGATTTTGTTTTATGTCCAAAGCAAATTTTGGGAAAAGCAGCGCCAGAATTCCTTTTATATATATAGCGCTGCAGTTGTATAAAATAACGGTTTTTAAATGTTTTACATATCGATTCGACTTGGAATTCAACCCGGGATATTTTTCCTTGATAATACATCAAATTCTGCTCGTGTATGACCAATGGCAATATTTTAATAATATTATATTGAAGTACTTTAAAATTGGGTTATTTTATTCGAAATTGGCCAGTTCAAAAGGGACATTTTTCAAACGACCTCTGTTTTCGACGAAACAAATTTTGTTGGGACCGTATAAGTAAATTATTGCCAGATTTTCTGACGGCGCGTCAATCGGGGTTATTCTGTGAGCGTGGCAAAATAAAATGTAAAATAAATCGATCTATTTGGACGTGTACAAGCACCATTTGAGCATACGAGCACGGAATTCGACGAAACAAGTTTCGTTAGGACCGTATCGTCAAATTATACGATGCCGTCCAGTTGCGTCTCGAACGGGCTTCGTATGTGAGCGCAGCAGCGAATAAACGATATTCGAAATAGCGATAGGTACGAAATAAAAATCGTTAGTCAACATCGTACATCACGTCAACTTAAAATAAATTATTCTCACACTATATAAACCCCTTCCCTCACCATTTTCCAGCCAAGCTCCATCTTCTTCATGTAAATTTGCAGAAAAGCCCAGTTTTACAAAATCATTTATATCTCATGATCCGAGAAGAATTTGCTATGGCAACCAAAGGCAATGTTGTAGATCCAGTCGAGATCTACCTCCACACAAAAATCCAGCACCAACGGACACCTGGGGTGGTCGGAATCGGCTGGACAGTGAAAGATTCCAGTTTCGTCCTTTTGCAAAATTCGAGCAATTTAACCAATTTTAGAGTGTGAGACCTTAGGGCTTTCGAAGAGGAGAGATAGGCCTTCGTTTTGGCTGTGGTCGGAGGTTCAACGGTGATGTGTGGTGGTCGTGGCGTCGAGTTGAACTGGGGTCAATTTTTTCTGGTCGGTTTTGAAAATGGTGTGGGGTTTTGGCCAATTACCCGCGATCGTGGTGATTACTGGCGTCGGGTCTGATGGTCAGTCGAAGGGGGAAGGTACGGCGGTTGGAATGGTGGTGGTCCGGTCACCCATAGCCAACGGTGGTCGGAGAATTTGTGGTTTGAATGGAGTTCGTTTGGGGAGGATTTCAGGCGAATCTACGTCGACTGGGAGTTCGCCGCCTGGGGTGGTTGAGGTTGGGCCCAAGGCGGAGGTCGAGGTACGGTCGTCGGCCACTCTGGTGATGCCCAGGCGTCGCGGTGAGGGTTTAAATTGGTGGAGCGAACCGTGTAGAAGGAGGAACGGGCTTCAGGAATTGGAAAAGGGGAAGCCGCGTGACGCAAAAACTGGGGAACGTGGTGAGATGATGACGTGGACAAAAGGACAGAAGAGTTAAGGTAAATATTAATTTAATTAATTAATTTAATTACCGTTAAATTATTCAAACTTTAAACGTACGTAACTTCGTCATACGTTAACAAAATTTAACGAAACAAGATCCGTTGGGATCGCAGGGACGAGACCTACGCGATGACACTGACTAGGAGTCAATCCGACACCGTTGAAAATTCAGCTATTTTTGGACGAACGGTTCAAATTAAAAGCGACAAACACGTCAACCGTCGACCAGAACAAAATATGGTGAGTTAATTCTCACACCTTCTGAAATACTGTGATGTGGTAAAGTCACGGTAAATTATATTTTTCGGTTAACAATTTAAATTGGCTGATTGGATGCGATGGATGCAAGTTGCTTGTTATTAGTTGATGGTTGCAGTTATTTATATTATGCAAATTGTTTAATTCGCATATTGTTATCAACTGACATCTGTGATGCAGAGAAGGACAGGTTGGAGGATCCAACCGGATTCCTCAAATTTACTGTATTTTTATTTGTTTGCATAGATATGAATTGTTCACCTCGACTGACGCCAAAACCTGTCTGTATGTGGATGGTTGAATAGATATGCACCTGTGTTGTGTTTAAAATCAACCGACAGTGTTGATGGGGAAAATTGGCAATGAATGGCCAAATTGTGTTGTGCCAGACGTCAGTTGACCTTCCGGTGAATTGACGCAGTTTTAAAATTTTTAATTATTTTAAAACCGAGTTTAAGTTTAAATTAGATTATATAAGGATTTAAATGGGAATATATAAATATATATATTAATCGAGTCTAAAGGGATTATTTAAAAGAATTATACCAGTTTGAAAGCAGAGGAAAAACCCAAGAATTTACCTACGGGTTGGTAAAATTTAAATAATTGTTTTAAACAATTAAATAGCGATTTAAATCAATTATGTTATTTAAACTAATTTAAAAAGGGGAAATGACAAATGCAATTCAGTTAACTGTTGACGGACATGTACAGTTAGTAGAATCAACCGTGGTTAGTTAAATTGAGTAGTTGATAAATTTGATTGGATATTCATTTAGTTTAATGAATAGTGGAAATACTAGATAATCTTTGACCAATTGTAAATGTAAAGGGGTTATTGAATAGTTGGGGATTAGTGAAGTTAACTTTTAGTTACGAAGATTTTAAAACGATGGTTATACTATACTTAGTCAACGCCATCTTGAGTATAGTGAATTTTACCTTTTGGTTATAATTAAAATGATGTCCTTAGTTATAATTCAACTAAGGGAAGGTTAAGTAGCGATAAAGCAAAATAGAAAGGCGATGAGAGTTTTGTGAGAGATTTGATTTTAAATAAAAATGTACAAGCGAAATGCTGATTTAAGTTAAAGATGGTTTTAGTGGATATTTACTTAATTAAAGAAGTTAAGTAAGATGATTTTTGAGCAAGGATTTCAAATGTAAGAAACAGTTATGGAAACCCAGATTTGAAATCAAGGTTTGAAATGAGATTTAGTATCGCTGTTTAAGTGACAAACTAATATTTTTCTGAGGTAAGAACGAGTTGATCAAGGTCTGAGAGGTAACTAAAATACCCCAACTTGATTGGCTTCACTATTATCAAGGAATGGTATTAGTTTGGTGTGAGTGGAAGTGTTGAATTTGGATTTATCTTATACGAGGAATATCAAACTCCAATGCAAGATTTTGGGAATTAAATAATACTACCATATTAGTTTCAAAGAAAATAAGAATATTGATTTCAAGTTATATTAAACATTTGTTATTCAATTAGAGTTGATCGAATATAGTTAAAGTTAGTCAAACAAAGTTATCTAGGAAAAAGTTCCATCGTGTAAGACTGCTAGCGTAATTCGCAGGGCTGCAGATAGCCTATGGCGGTCGGATGTTTCCTGAGGGAATCAGGCGTAACCATTGTGATCGCTGCGATCTAGAGTCGAGCGAATGGAGTTAAGTCGAGTATTAGTGAATAGGAGTAATCAAGTCAAGTTTGTCGAGTTAAATAAGTCGAGTCAGTCAAGTTAGAGTTAATCAATCAAAGTAAATCAGTTAAAGTTAGTAAAAAGGGAATTTGGTTGAATATATTTTAAAGAGGTCGAGTTGTGCCAAGTACTGAATCAGAAAACTCATTGTGTTCACACTATTGTTATTTGATAGTTAAAACACCGACTATCAAACCAGACCAATACGATTGTTGGTTCGGAAAGTCCGGGATCGAATTATATTCGAAACCATTCCGACCATCAAATACGTGAAGACGTCAATTGAAGACGGAGCAAGTGAAGACCGTGGATCTTCATAAGCGGAAGGACTACTTGTTGAATTTCTCTGGCCTGCAGCCAGAGTTATTTTGATTTGTGATTCTGTCGTGGTTGAAATCCACGGGTTGCAAGGACTTCTCGCTACTGATTCATGGGGTGATTCCTATATGAGATGCAGTAGGAGAGTACCTTCGGTTCATCCTGTTCCGGGATGACTTGTATGGACGAATGTCTGACAGAGTATTTCCAAAGGAATTACATGCGTTGATTTCTCCAAACGTAAGATAGTTGACGGCGGAGAAATGGTTATTCTCTAGCCAGATAGCTAGAGTATGTTTGTGGACGTCAATCAAGTGTGATCTGGCGGATCTGACGATGTGGCATTCAAAGTGAATGATGACCAAATGTTCTAGAGATAAAGTTCTAGCCTCAAGCCTCATCAACCGGGAAATGACAAAAATCGGGCAGGCAGCATGGCTATGTGGGTCGCTCCCATTAGGATGTATGATCACCTATCTAGAGAAATTCCTATTGCTTCTTTGTCTATTCGATGCTGACCCTATTCGGGTGGCGGTTGCTGATCCCAACCGTCGGTGATATACATTCGATACACTCAAGCGAAATGAGTGGTCGGTCATGTGAGGGCCGGGTTGCAAGACGTTCTTGTTGAACCCAGTGTATTCGCCTCTAGAGATACACGTGCGGAAGGTGGACCCATACCTTGTCAAGTTGGAATCCAATATCCAATAAGCGCCCGCGGCTTTCCGATTGTATACTCTATATGGGGAGCGTGAGATGCAAGCGTTCCTCTAGATTATTATTTACTTGTATTTAGACATTATGATAATATCAGAGAAAGATATTGATTTCAAAAATGTTTTGGGTTATAGTAAGGTAAAAACCGTCCGTGTTTATGTGTGGGCTGGTCTTACTATCATCCTTTTGTTTCGAAAGGATTTCCAAAGTTAAACAGGTGTGTGTGTAAACAAGGGTGTGTTCTGTGAATTTATCACTGAAAGTATTCCAGACTGACCCGGTGTATTTTGTTTTAAACCAAATGTGCTCGGGTCAGACCGAGTATGTTCCAGGTTAGGTTTCACTTGGAGTTTCAGGAGCTGGAAGCAGGCGGCTTCACCGCTAGTTATTCAAAGTTATTATTCCGCTGTGACTGATATATGTGTACTCTGATGATTGGTATGTTTTATATAGTCCTTTGTATAAAGAGATTTGATATTATATTTTATCTATTCCGCTGTGAGATTCTGATGTGTTCTTCTTCTTTCTTCTATTCTAATACTTCTTTCTTCCTATCCTCACCCTCTAAATTCTTTCTCATGACAATCTGGGGGTTCGATACTTGGGTTTTTGGCAAGTGATACAGGTTTATGTATTGTTGTCGAGAACTCGATTGTCGTTCTTTTTCCCCGGGTCGTTACAGTGGTATCAGAGCTATTGGTTTAATGATTAACCTTGGCTCTGTGGTGTGACTCAATAGAGATGGGGTTAGCAGTACCCTAGATTGAGTTTGAGTAGATATACGAGAGAGCGTATTTGTGATTTGATATAAAATTATTTTTAATGATTATTTTTGCCCAATTTATTTTATAATAAATAAAAGTAAAAGTTATTATAGTATGGGCAATCATCTTGATTGGTTAATGTTGGTTGTATGATATGTTTGTAGTGTATGGTTGATTGCTTGAATATAACCTGAACTTGAAATAGATAGACTTGGTTGAAAAACCAAAGATGAAATAAACAAGTTGGGTAATCAATCCAAATTTAACAGATCTGAATGGATAATTTAAGAAATAAGCGAAGTGATATAAATAATTATAATCTCGTGTGGGTTGAACTGTGTATATAATTAGTTGGTGTGGAATGATATGGATGTATCGAACATAATTGACATTTGTTGATAACTGATAAGTTTGTTTGAGTTGAGAACAGGTGTAAAGTGCCAGTTCAGCTTTAAACCCAACCAAAGGAGAAAATCTGGAGTTATTTGAATCCAGTTGAGTAGAGTTGCAAAATCAATTAAGCAGGCTCAAATAAATATATCGCTTATTGCATAATAACGCTCGCCAAAAGGTACGCTTACGAAAATATGAAATTTTGGGTTTAGTTGGGATTTTGGGATTTGATTTTGAATTTTCCGACCATGAGAGTCGATGTATACATATTTCTTGAACCTGCGATATTGCAGATGTCCCTCCGTACAGGGGAGACTCTGCCGAAATTTTTCTAAAATTTAAGAAGTTAGAAAATTTTTGGAAATTTTAGAGAAATCCTTTTATTTGAATTGAATTGGTTTTAAAACCAATAGGGTCAGTTTGAAAATAAATTCGAGTTTTAAATTTTATTTTTGGAAAGACAATAATAGACGACATTTCTTCTACTTAGCAATTTCGAGGACGAAATTATTTTAAGGGGGAAGGAATGTAACGACCCGTATTTTTCTACCAATTTAATTGGATTATTTTAAATATTTTAATAATTTAAAATATTGGTTTGAGGTTGGATAATCGAATTTAACGATTATATTGTGAATATATTATTTAAAATAAATAATAAATATTATTTTAATTTCCAAAATATGGGAAATTGTCGAAATTGAAATATACTGTGATCCGACAGTTTAAAGTGGTCAAATATTGTTTATGGGGGAATTTTAGTGACAATTCGTTTTGAAAACGACGACGAATATAAATAGTTTATAATTTAATTAAATAACGAGCTGCAGCGGCGCGGTAGTTCGCGTTTTGGCGTTTTGAACTTCAATTGGTCGTATCGAGTTCAAAATAAGTCGGATTTCCTCGAAACAAGAAACGTTGGGACCAGTTTGACAATATCTTCCCAACGGCAGAGAAAAATCCAGTTTTCGTCGTGTAGATTTTGTTTTATGTCCAAAGCAAATTTTGGGAAAAGCAGCGCCAGAATTCCTTTTATATATATAGCGCTGCAGTTGTATAAAATAACGGTTTTTAAATGTTTTACATATCGATTCGACTTGGAATTCAACCCGGGATATTTTTCCTTGATAATACATCAAATTCTGCTCGTGTATGACCAATGGCAATATTTTAATAATATTATATTGAAGTACTTTAAAATTGGGTTATTTTATTCGAAATTGGCCAGTTCAAAAGGGACATTTTTCAAACGACCTCTGTTTTCGACGAAACAAATTTTGTTGGGACCGTATAAGTAAATTATTGCCAGATTTTCTGACGGCGCGTCAATCGGGGTTATTCTGTGAGCGTGGCAAAATAAAATGTAAAATAAATCGATCTATTTGGACGTGTACAAGCACCATTTGAGCATACGAGCACGGAATTCGACGAAACAAGTTTCGTTAGGACCGTATCGTCAAATTATACGATGCCGTCCAGTTGCGTCTCGAACGGGCTTCGTATGTGAGCGCAGCAGCGAATAAACGATATTCGAAATAGCGATAGGTACGAAATAAAAATCGTTAGTCAACATCGTACATCACGTCAACTTAAAATAAATTATTCTCACACTATATAAACCCCTTCCCTCACCATTTTCCAGCCAAGCTCCATCTTCTTCATGTAAATTTGCAGAAAAGCCCAGTTTTACAAAATCATTTATATCTCATGATCCGAGAAGAATTTGCTATGGCAACCAAAGGCAATGTTGTAGATCCAGTCGAGATCTACCTCCACACAAAAATCCAGCACCAACGGACACCTGGGGTGGTCGGAATCGGCTGGACAGTGAAAGATTCCAGTTTCGTCCTTTTGCAAAATTCGAGCAATTTAACCAATTTTAGAGTGTGAGACCTTAGGGCTTTCGAAGAGGAGAGATAGGCCTTCGTTTTGGCTGTGGTCGGAGGTTCAACGGTGATTTGTGGTGGTCGTGGCGTCGAGTTGAACTGGGGTCAATTTTTTCTGGTCGGTTTTGAAAATGGTGTGGGGTTTTGGCCAATTACCCGCGATCGTGGTGATTACTGGCGTCGGGTCTGATGGTCAGTCGAAGGGGGAAGGTACGGCGGTTGGAATGGTGGTGGTCCGGTCACCCATAGCCAACGGTGGTCGGAGAATTTGTGGTTTGAACGGAGTTCGTTTGGGGAGGATTTCAGGCGAATCTACGTCGACTGGGAGTTCGCCGCCTGGGGTGGTTGAGGTTGGGCCCAAGGCGGAGGTCGAGGTACGGTCGTCGGCCACTCTGGTGATGCCCAGGCGTCGCGGTGAGGGTTTAAATTGGTGGAGCGAACCGTGTAGAAGGAGGAACGGGCTTCAGGAATTGGAAAAGGGGAAGCCGCGTGACGCAAAAACTGGGGAACGTGGTGAGATGATGACGTGGACAAAAGGACAGAAGAGTTAAGGTAAATATTAATTTAATTAATTAATTTAATTACCGTTAAATTATTCAAACTTTAAACGTACGTAACTTCGTCATACGTTAACAAAATTTAACGAAACAAGATCCGTTGGGATCGCAGGGACGAGACCTACGCGATGACACTGACTAGGAGTCAATCCGACACCGTTGAAAATTCAGCTATTTTTGGACGAACGGTTCAAATTAAAAGCGACAAACGCGTCAACCGTCGACCAGAACAAAATATGGTGAGTTAATTCTCACACCTTCTGAAATACTGTGATGTGGTAAAGTCACGGTAAATTATATTTTTCGGTTAACAATTTAAATTGGCTGATTGGATGCGATGGATGCAAGTTGCTTGTTATTAGTTGATGGTTGCAGTTATTTATATTATGCAAATTGTTTAATTCGCATATTGTTATCAACTGACATCAGTGATGCAGAGAAGGACAGGTTGGAGGATCCAACCAGATTCCTCAAATTTACTGTATTTTTATTTGTTTGCATAGATATGAATTGTTCACCTCGACTGACGCCAAAACCTGTCTGTATGTGGATGGTTGAATAGATATGCACCTGTGTTGTGTTTAAAATCAACCGACAGTGTTGATGGGGAAAATTGGCAATGAATGGCCAAATTGTGTTGTGCCAGACGTCAGTTGACCTTCCGGTGAATTGACGCAGTTTTAAAATTTTTAATTATTTTAAAACCGAGTTTAAGTTTAAATTAGATTATATAAGGATTTAAATGGGAATATATAAATATATATATTAATCGAGTCTAAAGGGATTATTTAAAAGAATTATACCAGTTTGAAAGCAGAGGAAAAACCCAAGAATTTACCTACGGGTTGGTAAAATTTAAATAATTGTTTTAAACAATTAAATATCGATTTAAATCAATTAAGTTATTTAAACTAATTTAAAAAGGGGAAATGACAAATGCAATTCAGTTAACTGTTGACGGACATGTACAGTTAGTAGAATCAACCGTGGTTAGTTAAATTGAGTAGTTGATAAATTTGATTGGATATTCATTTAGTTTAATGAATAGTGGAAATACTAGATAATCTTTGACCAATTGTAAATGTAAAGGGGTTATTGAATAGTTGGGGATTAGTGAAGTTAACTTTTAGTTACGAAGATTTTAAAACGATGGTTATACTATACTTAGTCAACGCCATCTTGAGTATAGTGAATTTTACCTTTTGGTTATAATTAAAATGATGTCCTTAGTTATAATTCAACTAAGGGAAGGTTAAGTAGCGATAAAGCAAAATAGAAAGGCGATGAGAGTTTTGTGAGAGATTTGATTTTAAATAAAAATGTACAAGCGAAATGCTGATTTAAGTTAAAGATGGTTTTAGTGGATATTTACTTAATTAAAGAAGTTAAGTAAGATGATTTTTGAGCAAGGATTTCAAATGTAAGAAACAGTTATGGAAACCCAGATTTGAAATCAAGGTTTGAAATGAGATTTAGTATCGCTGTTTAAGTGACAAACTAATATTTTTCTGAGGTAAGAACGAGTTGATCAAGGTCTGAGAGGTAACTAAAATACCCCAACTTGATTGGCTTCACTATTATCAAGGAATGGTATTAGTTTGGTGTGAGTGGAAGTGTTGAATTTGGATTTATCTTATACGAGGAATATCAAACTCCAATGCAAGATTTTGGGAATTAAATAATACTACCATATTAGTTTCAAAGAAAATAAGAATATTGATTTCAAGTTATATTAAACATTTGTTATTCAATTAGAGTTGATCGAATATAGTTAAAGTTAGTCAAACAAAGTTATCTAGGAAAAAGTTCCATCGTGTAAGACTGCTAGCGTAATTCGCAGGGCTGCAGATAGCCTATGGCGGTCGGATGTTTCCTGAGGGAATCAGGCGTAACCATTGTGATCGCTGCGATCTAGAGTCGAGCGAATGGAGTTAAGTCGAGTATTAGTGAATAGGAGTAATCAAGTCAAGTTTGTCGAGTTAAATAAGTCGAGTCAGTCAAGTTAGAGTTAATCAATCAAAGTAAATCAGTTAAAGTTAGTAAAAAGGGAATTTGGTTGAATATATTTTAAAGAGGTCGAGTTGTGCCAAGTACTGAATCAGAAAACTCATTGTGTTCACACTATTGTTATTTGATAGTTAAAACACCGACTATCAAACCAGACCAATACGATTGTTGGTTCGGAAAGTCCGGGATCGAATTATATTCGAAACCATTCCGACCATCAAATACGTGAAGACGTCAATTGAAGACGGAGCAAGTGAAGACCGTGGATCTTCATAAGCGGAAGGACTACTTGTTGAATTTCTCTGGCCTGCAGCCAGAGTTATTTTGATTTGTGATTCTGTCGTGGTTGAAATCCACGGGTTGCAAGGACTTCTCGCTACTGATTCATGGGGTGATTCCTATATGAGATGCAGTAGGAGAGTACCTTCGGTTCATCCTGTTCCGGGATGACTTGTATGGACGAATGTCTGACAGAGTATTTCCAAAGGAATTACATGCGTTGATTTCTCCAAACGTACGATAGTTGACGGCGGAGAAATGGTTATTCTCTAGCCAGATAGCTAGAGTATGTTTGTGGACGTCAATCAAGTGTGATCTGGCGGATCTGACGATGTGGCATTCAAAGTGAATGATGACCAAATGTTCTAGAGATAAAGTTCTAGCCTCAAGCCTCATCAACCGGGAAATGACAAAAATCGGGCAGGCAGCATGGCTATGTGGGTCGCTCCCATTAGGATGTATGATCACCTATCTAGAGAAATTCCTATTGCTTCTTTGTCTATTCGATGCTGACCCTATTCGGGTGGCGGTTGCTGATCCCAACCGTCGGTGATATACATTCGATACACTCAAGCGAAATGAGTGGTCGGTCATGTGAGGGCCGGGTTGCAAGACGTTCTTGTTGAACCCAGTGTATTCGCCTCTAGAGATACACGTGCGGAAGGTGGACCCATACCTTGTCAAGTTGGAATCCAATATCCAATAAGCGCCCGCGGCTTTCCGATTGTATACTCTATATGGGGAGCGTGAGATGCAAGCGTTCCTCTAGATTATTATTTACTTGTATTTAGACATTATGATAATATCAGAGAAAGATATTGATTTCAAAAATGTTTTGGGTTATAGTAAGGTAAAAACCGTCCGTGTTTATGTGTGGGCTGGTCTTACTATCATCCTTTTGTTTCGAAAGGATTTCCAAAGTTAAACAGGTGTGTGTGTAAACAAGGGTGTGTTCTGTGAATTTATCACTGAAAGTATTCCAGACTGACCCGGTGTATTTTGTTTTAAACCAAATGTGCTCGGGTCAGACCGAGTATGTTCCAGGTTAGGTTTCACTTGGAGTTTCAGGAGCTGGAAGCAGGCGGCTTCACCGCTAGTTATTCAAAGTTATTATTCCGCTGTGACTGATATATGTGTACTCTGATGATTGGTATGTTTTATATAGTCCTTTGTATAAAGAGATTTGATATTATATTTTATCTATTCCGCTGTGAGATTCTGATGTGTTCTTCTTCTTTCTTCTATTCTAATACTTCTTTCTTCCTATCCTCACCCTCTAAATTCTTTCTCATGACAATCTGGGGGTTCGATACTTGGGTTTTTGGCAAGTGATACGGGTTTATGTATTGTTGTCGAGAACTCGATTGTCGTTCTTTTTCCCCGGGTCGTTACAGAAATCGTGTTTATGGCCTTGTGAAGGTTCGACTATGTAAAGTTTGATGAATTCGATGCTTAAAAGTTTCGATGTCTTCACTACAGGCGTGGTGGAGGGCTGAAAGTCGAAACTGGCTTGGGGCATTCGAATTTGATGTTATTGACATAGGGTAGGAGAGGTTTGGATGAGGTAAAGGATGCTATTTTCTGTAAGAAAAATCAGTTTTTTTTTATTTTATGAAGCATTGTTGTAAAAAAAATCAGTTTTTTTTTAATGAAGCATTGTTGTAAAAAAATCAGTTTTTTTATGAAGCCTTATTGAAAAAAATCAGTTTTTTTTCATATATAACATTGCATTTGTTTTTAAAATAGAACTTGCATTTGTTTTTAAATTAGAAATTTGCATTGATTTTTCAAATGAAATTTGCATCGATTTTTCAAATGAAATTTGCATTGATTTTTCAAATAAAAATAGCAATATAAAAATATGATTTTTATATATATATGGTATTAAAAATGTCATCTTTATAATGTAAACATCGTTTTAAAAATGTGATTTCTATTATGAACAGCGTGGAAAAGATTGAGTAGAAATTTCGGGCAAATCCAATCGATTAGAAATTCAGAATAGTATGATGGAGTGGATCCCAAAGGTGAGAACTCCTCACTGTAATTTCTTATACAGTTATTTATTTCATAACTGCATATATGAATTGTTCCTTGTCGTCCACAGACCATGGACGACTTGTTTGTTTGATTGTGTTGTGCAAATTGATTGTGATTGTGTATATGAAGTAAATGAAACATTCATATGTTGAATAAACTGTTTGAATGATAAAATTCACATTTTATTGTATATATGAAGTAAATAAAATATTCATATGTTGAATAAATTGTCTGAACGATAAAATTCACTTTTTATCGTATATATGAAGTAAATAAAATATTCATATGTTGAATAAATTGTTTGAACGATAAAATTCACATTTTATCGTATATATGAAGTAAATAAAATATTCATATGTTGAATAAATTGTTTGAACGATAAAATTCACATTTTATCATATATATGAAGTAAATGAAACATTCATATGTTGAATAAATTGTTTGAACGATAAAATTCACATTTTATTGTATATATGAAGTAAATGAAACATTCATATGTTGAATAAATTGTTTGAACAATAAAAAATAACATTTTTATTGTACGTATGAAGTATATGAAATATTCATGAAATAAATTCTTCGAAGGATAAAAATAACATTTTTATCATGTAGGTGAAGTATTAAAAATAATCATATGTTGAAATAAATGCTAGTGGGTTAAAAATATTATTTTTAACAAGTATGTGAGTCATATAAAATAGTCATGCTATGAAATAATTTTTGGTTCGTTAAAAATATGATTTTTAACGTATGTAGATGTTGTAGAAAATATATATGCGTTGTGAAAATATATATAGGCGTTGTATAAATTATATAAACGTTATATGAAATATATATAAGCGTTGTAGGAAATATATATAAACGTTATATGAAATATATATAAGCGTTGTAGCAAATATATATAAGTGATGTATGAAATTATATATATATAACGTTGTATGGAATTATATATAGGCATTGAATGAAATAATTATTAGTTAGTTAAAAACGTTATTTTTAACTAAAGTATGCTATGAAAATAAGGAAAGTGATACGCAAACTAGGATGCATCGGAATGAAAAGTAAAGTAAGCCAAATCGAATCAAATATGTAACTGAATTGAAAATCGATTGCATTTGCATACATACACATATATGTATAGTGAACAGGTCATAGCAAGGAGGCTAAAGCAGAGGAATAAAATTGTATGCCCGACAAATAGGTACATATTTACTGTTTTGTTTGGGTATGATGATTTTATGAGCCGATTGGCTAGCTGCTTGGCTTTTTCTTTTTCTTTTTTGGATTGGAGAGGCCTATATGGCAATTTCGGGATTTTCCCTGTGCTCCCGTGCAGGGGAGGTTATGGCGAAATTTTTCGAAAATTTAGGGTGTTAGCCAAATTTTTGAAAAATTAGAAAGTTCTTAGAAACTGAAAAGTTGAAGAACTTGAGCCAGAATAGAAATTGAAATCGTTTTCAAACGATTTATATAATACGTTTTGAAATGGAAATCGACGAAATATATATAATATATATATTATATATTATATGGCCTGAATAGAACGCGCCGCGCAGCGACCGTTCGCAAATTTCGACCATTGACTTCGAATGGACATTACAGGAGATTCGACCGTCGGATTCTCCTAAAACTGGAACCATTGGGTTCATATCGAAAAGAGCTTTTTAACAAATATGAGCGATCAGTAATCGAACGGTTGGATTTGGAATTATGTCCAAATCAAATTTGGAAAAGGTCGCTGTAAGTGTAGTTCGATGGCCGTTTATGGAAATCGACTGTACGGGCCTTGATAAAATTATTAAAAATATCAATAATTTTTGTAAAATCAAAATAAATGATTTGGAAAAAATTGGGATGAAAAAATCTATATTTGAAAAGATAAAAATATATTTTTATCGAAATGAAGTAGTTTTGAACTAGAATTATAAATCCAATATTTTTATATAAATAAATTGGATTTGAAATGGTTTTAAAATAACCAAAATATTCCAATAAATAAATCGAAATGGAAATAATCTCCGGAATATTTCAATATTGGATTCCGTGATTATACAGATATTGTGATGGGAATTTGGAAGATATCGATATCGTTATTCCCGATATGATGTCTGTTGGTTTCAAGATTTGATGTTGAATATAAGTTGATACTATCTCTATTCAAAACCTTATATTTAATGTCAAATTGGATTGATTGATTGTTTAGATTGTACTCGACCAGTTTATGAGCAAAATATGCTTTAACATTTAGCATTGGGTTGGGTAAAAATATCTGTGTGCTAACACCCTGTAAAACACTTCACGATTTGATGATAAGGTGTTTAGAGATGTTGAGTTCATTTCAAATTTAGTGAATGATTTTGAAATGATATTTTTCTTAAGTGAAAAGAATGTATTCCCGATTTTGGACAAGGAATGTTTTATAAAACAGAAAGGATTTCGAGGGCTAAAACCCGATGATTTCGAAATGATTTGGAAATGTATTATGGTTTTACATTGTAGTTCATCACATATTCGATTAGTTGCTATTATTGATGTATCTATTTGGTGGCGGAGAATTTATTCTCTTGCTTAACAGCCTTCTTTGAGACGTACGAGCTCAAAGGTTATGTGATTAATAGTGACTAATCATATCTGTGAATTGTTGATGTGAAGTACTATATTTTGAAAGTACTTGTGATTATTATGTTGTGAAATGGTTTTCCCTACTTCGGGGTATGAAATGATTTGGTATGTGGCTAGAGATTCGAGTAACCCGAACGACTAAAAGTATGGGTGAGATGGGCGGTGTATGCTTCCATGCATGGGAGGTGCATCGTCGGTGTAGCCTGCTCCATAGTGGGAGGTGCATATATATATATATATATACACACACACACACACACATACATATAAATATATATATCGAGTTGCTTAGGTGTGTGCCCTTTGCCTTGTCTAGGGGGAGCCCGATATTTGGTTGCATACTTGTATGTATGCATTGTTATGATTTGGAATTCATATTTCCAAAGATTTTGATTTGAGATCCCGAAGTGAAATCTACTTTGATATAAAAGCTAGATATATATTTCAAATGATTTGAAATGGAAATCGGGAAATAAAGTCCAAAGAAATAATTTCTGTAAATTGAATTGGATTTGGAAAATCTAAGTATGACGATTAATCTAAATGGGAAGATTGGGATATCGCATGTTGATTAATGCATAGTAGATCCATATATCTATATTGATTGTTGTTTATACACTGCCATTCATAGGGGTAAACCCGTTTCGCGTTAGTGGCGTGGTCCCGTGATTTGCCTTATCATTTTGATAAGTTAATTTTAACTGTAGAGTTTCTCACACCAAGTCCCATGACTGACATGTAGTTTGCTTTTCCCTTGCAAACTCGGGTGCCCCTATTTTCCACACGGGTAGTCGAGTAGTCTAATTTTGCAGATATATTGAGCAGGATTCTGGATTGAAGCTTTAAGTTGTGTCCAGATATTTATAGTCTTCCGATGTGCATTGTATTACATTTATTGTAAATTAATCTTCCGCTGTATTATTATAATTATTCGTACTCTGATATTCTATACTCTGATGTAACATTTTTATGATTCTTATAAAAGTCTTCTGTTATTTGTTCTGATGTGTTGTATGCCCAAAGTTAGCGTATACGGGATTCGAACTGTAACAACCCGAATTTTAATAACGTGTTAAAACCATAAATCAAGGCAGAATTAATTTTTAAAATAAGAATCAAGGGAAACGAGTTATTCCATTGCGTTCGTCTCGAAATTTTACATGAAATAAAGTCCGAGTTTTCAAAAATCGGAGTCCGGATGAAGAAGTTATGGCCTATAGAAGATTCAGCAGATTTTAGGTAGCACAGGACCAGGCAGGTCGACCTGGGGGCCAGGTCGACCATGTGGTCGACCTTAGGGTCGACCTACCCCCCAGGTCGACCATGTGGTCGACCTCCCCCCTTACAGGTCGACCTGGTCGGCCTGTTTTGACCCAGAACCCATTTTTGAAGCCTGAGACGTGTTTTGATGGTCCAGATTGATTCTAGGGTTAATCTAATGGCCTAAACTAGTTGCTACCTGATGTGCACGTAAAAATGCACATTTATATTCACATATTTATTCTTGTTAATTAAATAAATGAACATTTTTGGGTGTTTTATACGATCAAACCATATTTTAAATATTTTCAAAATCATCACTCATTTTGGGAAAAATTAATCACTTATGCATGTTTTATTTTGTGATTGCATTTACTTGTTCTTTGTTATTGTCTCTAATAGGAATTTTGGAGCACAAATAATGCATACACATGAAGATTTGGAGCACAAATACAAAGGAATGAAGAGGAAATAATTCTCATACATGATCATGGAGGACCCCACCTCTCAAATTAACCTCTTTCTCTTAAGCTTCTTATTAAAGACTAATTGAATGAGACAAAAGGCCTCATGCATCCTATGACTCATTAGTGGCTAAGAGAGGATTAGAAGCTTCATGAAGGGCCATTTTGGGGATTTCCCATTAGGAGTGATTAGGGTTTTAGGGTTTGTGATCTTGTATATATACCCCCTTTATGTTCATTTATCTATTCTCTCTTTTATCCTCTCTTTTATCCCCTTCTTTAGTTTAGTGAGAGGATCAAAAGCTCTCTTTTATTTTCATGGCTACTTAGCCATTTTTCATGTAATTTCATTTTCTTTTATGCAATGTTAGTAATCCAGTTCTCTTTTATTTACATGCTTTTACTTCTTTGTAGTAAATCTCTTTATTTCATGCAAGTAGTGTAGTTAGTTTTTGTCACTTTGCTTTCATTTTCCTCTTTGTTGTTTATGTTTAAATCTACATTTGTTGTCATGATTACATACATTAGAGGCTAATCCCTTTCAACTTAGGGGTAATGAAGCTCTCTTGATTATGTAGATGCAACATAATTTGTTTATTCATGCTCTCTTTTTGTGCTTCATGTCATGTTGATGTTATTGGTTTTGTGTTCATTATTGAATTTGATAGCCTATATTGTTGACATCAAATAGGCTATGCATAGTCATGTGTTCACTAATTACCTCTTCATCTACATATGATGATGGTGATTAAGTGGAGGTTGGAATAAAAATTTGATGGTATATAGTTCTAATTGATAGTTCGTAGACCATGCTTAAAGTATATTTCAATTTCAACTTGTTCATTTTTCATTTGAACTAGTATGGTGATTTAGTGGGTATGGTATAGTTTGATAGTTTATTTTGTGCTAATTAATAGCATGAATAAGCTGTGCTTATAATAATCATATCAACTAAATTCACAAATGACCAAAAGAAGAGAGATCATGGTTTCATTTTATGTTGATTCATGTGATCTTGAGAGTGGAGTTATTCCTAAGTTGTTATTTAACTCTCATATTCTTAGCTATCTTAGTTTGTTAGTTTAGTCTAGTTTTGTAGTTGTAGTTAAAATCTTCACTTGACTTTGGTTTAATTTGATTGAATATAATTAAAATCATTTCTTTCTCCATGGATCGACTCGTACTCGCTAACGTACTACAAGTGTACGCCGTGCGCTTGCGGTCTTATTACAATATTTCGTGCGACGGTTTTTAAGTGATAGAATAAACGTTTTGCAGACAAGTTTTTGAAGCCTGAGACGTGTTTTGATGGTCCAGATTGATTCTAGGGTTAATCTAAGGGCCTAAACTAGTTCCTACCCCTATAAATACATCCTAAGACCTAATTCATACAAATCATTCTTACACTGCTATGCTGCTAATTCACCTCTTGAACCATGGCCGCCGCCTCCAAATTAAAGCTTAAGCATTCAAACTCGATTCAAATCAAAGATCAACGCTTCTATAACAATTCAAGAGAATAGATCAGCGACACCGCAATGTTCTACGATAAATTTCTAGACTTTACTTCTGCATCTAAATTTCTTAGACCACGATCTGTAAGTTCCAGTTACTTTTAGATAAAAACTATAAATCTAATATATGCATATTATAAATTGGAATTGATTTATGTATGATTCATATCTATTCTTGTTTTCTTTTTGGATCTTGACTATTGGGAATATTGCCTACGACGTTGAAACTATTGTTAATGGCCTAAGACTAAGACGGTGAACATAAGATTATGCCTATGCCTATGACTATGAACATAAGACTACGCCTATGACTGTGAACATAAGACTATGCCTATGCCTATGACTGTGAACATAAGACTATGCCTATGACTGTGAACATAAGACTATGCATATGCCTATGACTGTGAACATAAGACTATTCCTATGCCTATGACGGTGAACATAAGACTATTGCCTATGACTATGACAAGGACAATTATGACTAATCACCTATGATTTATGACCATGAGGTTATTGCCTAGAATTATGACTATGAAATTGGATCTAAGCTTGATTTTCTATTCAGACCTATTTTCTTTATTTGTCTTGATTTTGGGGATTTTTCTATTTAAGTTAGATCTATCCGTGTTCTTGAATCTATATTATTATTCAAACCTTTTCATGTTCATAATGTTATGTCTGCGATGTTTTAATCAATTTATTCAGTTAGGTCATGCCTTGGAAATAAATTGATAATAGAGCAATGTTTATTATGTTGATCTATGCCTGTGGTTCTATTCTATCATCATGTTGAATTGGGAATTAATGAATAAGTCTATTCATATGTATATGAACTTGGAGTATAACCCGTTATGACAAGTTGTGTAGTTTATCATGTTATGCAAGTTTTAGGTTGTGAAATCATATCACATATGTGACCAAATGTTAGATCTACATGTTTATGTATATATGTTAAACCTATGTCATATTTCAAGTTCACACTTATTCATATGTTCGTGATTGATTTGCAAGTTCACATATATGTAAGTTGATTTAGTCTATGTTGCAAATTCACATATATGTAAGTTGATTTAGTCTATGTTGCAAATTCACATATATGTATGTTGGTTCAGTCTACGCTGCAAGATCACACCTATGATATTCATGTTGATTATTTTGCAAGTTCACACATATGATGTTCATATTGACTATGCCGATGATGCCAAGTTTACGCCCTTGTCATGCTTATGTTAATGAATTGCTTTATGCCAATTAGGCTAAGTTTTTAGCCTAATATTATATGTCAAAAACCATGCGGACGGAAAATTAGGCTAAGATTGTTAGCCTAATATTTATACGGGGTAACGTTGGGAAAAATTGGTAATTAAAGGAAACTTGACATGAAACTTGCCTTGAAAACTTGACACGAACTTGACATGAATCTTGAACATGGACATGACACTAGAAGGAACATGAAAATGGCCAACTCGTGGTTGGGTTGAGTTTGCAGTGTAATTCTGCCCAGAACCGCCCGGAAAATCCAGTTACTGCAAACAACAGGATCCAATGTGGGTAGTTGGTCATATCGCGCTTGAAACCCGAGGTCAGACTGAGTTGTGGTGTAATTCTGCCCGGAACCGCCCGGCATATCCAGCGACCACAACAACAGGTCTGATGTGAGAGGTGGGGGTGCATTAATGAATTAATGCCACATGATAGGGTTAAGTCATGAACATGAAAGACAATACTTAACCAACTTGACACATGAAATTGAACGGTGACACTTAGTCAAATTTGACATGACACGTAGGCGGGTTAAGTCACGAACTTGAATGACAACACTTAACCAACTTGACGTGCTAGACTGATAGGGGTTAAGTCACGAATTTAAATGACAACACTTAACCTATTGGACGGAAACCCTAGTTACGCGGTCTATTTCAGCAGTAACCCACTAGATGTATCATGGTACCCTGGAACTAGGCAGGGTGGGGCACGATTACTGGGCTGATTGTAAGCGACCAAAATGACGGCTGTTTTGGAGCGCCAGTGTAGGTTCAGGCAGGCTATGGTCGTGCACGTGGTCCGGAGTTGAAAAAGCAGGCATTGGGCATCAGTAGGTTTATCTGTGCATTCTTGATTCGTGTCGGTGGTTGGCACCCTAGGGTTTGATACACCCTATGGTGGACCTAGCACAGGTGACTACATTCGTGATAAGGTCGTATGACACAGACACATGACGAGCCAGAACTTGTAGGGAGTCGATCGACTAGTGGATCGTTTCGTTGGACCTAGAAATGGGTCATTTCATGATAGTGGGCCAAGAAATCATTTCATGATTAATATAAGACATGGGTTTGGGATCCTAGTACAGTTGATGCAGCGAACCTTGAATATGTGATGCTATACTTGATTTATCATGTTATCTTAGTCTATCTTGCCAATCTTGACAGCATCCTTATGGTTACTTTCAGTTTATACATGTCATGTTACCTTTATCTGTTTTTATGCTGAAAGTCACATGGACTTACCAGTCTTTATGACTGACCCGTTTTCTTTCGCCTCTTTTTCTTTCGTTTCCCCCTAGGTTCTCAGGGAGGAAACTCTAGCACTTAGCTTGGATTTCGGTTCAGCTCATGTACGGTTTGATCTTGAGCTATGCTATGGCTGCATTTCTGCTATCTTTGGGGAATTAAGCTACTTTTGATGTTTTAAGTTTATGCTTCTTTATTTATGCAAGACATAATTTGTTGTAATGGAAAATAATGATCTTGGCTATTTGATGTAAAAGGTTTTGACTCTTTTTGAAAGTAATGAAATTTATCTTCTGATTCTTCCGTTGTTTTATCTATGTTCTGTCTTGTGATATTTCTGTGTTTGTTTACCTTGATAACGCTTCTCCAAAACTAGTGCATTCCCTTTGTGAGTGACCCTATAGGAGGAGGGGTGTTACATTTGGTATCAGAGCAGAAGGTTACTAGACTGGGCAAAAAAATTTAAAAAAAAACCTTCTGAAATTATTTTCAAAACCGTTTACAAAGAAGCATTTTTCAAGAAAAGTCTTGTTTTATTTAAAGGCTATTCCCCAAAAGCCATCAGCACTATCTTTTGTTTCCTTGTTTGAATCTCTTTTCCTTTCTTTTCTCCATCTGTAGTCACAATAGTTTTTACCCGCGGCTAATCTTCTTTCTAGCTTCGTAGAGGGTTTTCGTACGATGGAGATAGTTTTCGTGAGGCTTGTTAACATGTTACATAGGAAAGGTATGAGTGATAAGAAAGAAGTTAAGGCGGATGAGTCTCAGAACGAGAAGGAAGACTTCCAGAAGGTAGACTCCGAGAAAGGAGGCAAGAACAACAACAACAATAAGGATAACAAGACACGTGAGAAAAGAAAATGCCACTTCTGCGGTATTGAGGGGCATATAGCCCAGGATTGTAGAAAGAAGAAGATGAAGATGGGAGCATGCTTTCAGTGTGGTGAAACTGGACATATCAGCAAGAACTTCCCTAAGAAGAAAGGGCAAACCCCACAAGCAGGACCTTCTGGGGGTACATCTTTAACTTCTTCTCCTAGATGCTTTGTTTTATCTTGCTTATCTCCTCAATCCTATCTTGAGAACCTTAGGTAGAACCCTTTTGGATGTAAACATGAGATTGAAACATGTTATGGTTGATGTTTGCAAATGGTTGCAAGTGGTTGCTCGTGGTTAAATAACACACATTAGGCACTAGATCGGCTCAGACACATTTTCATATTGCATATGCATGAGTGTTTATACTTGTTTATGGATGAAATTGAATGTGTTATCATATGGATGTTGCATATAGATGAATGTGCACACATATAGTGTTTATGTGACTAGGACTATTTGCATACATGTTGGATTCATGACACTAGACATATTTTGCATTAGGAAGATCAATCAGGCCTGATCATTTGCATTAGATAAGGAACATATACACACACTTTCTGCATATGTTCATATAGCATTAGAAATCTTTTAAGGACAATGGTTGTTTGTGGATGATGTTTGAGTGGATGGTTGATTGGATGATAGGATGCATTCTTCTTAACTTGTAGATTACGGGGACGAAATCCTTTAAGGAGGGAAGAATGTAACAACCCGAATTTTAATAACGTGTTAAAATCATAAATCAAGGCAGAATTAATTTTTAAAATAAGAATCAAGGGAAACGGGTTACGCCATTGCGTTCGTCTCGAAATTTTACATGAAATAGAGTCCGAGTTTTCAAAAATCGGAGTCCGGATGAAGAAGTTATGGCCTGTAGAAGATTCAGCATATTTTAGGCAGCACAGGACCAGGCAGGTCGACCTGGGGGCCAGGTCGACCATGTGGTCGACCTACCCCCCAGGTCGACCATGTGGTCGACCTCCCCCTTGCAGGTCGACCTGTTTTGACCCAGAACCCATTTTTGAAGCCTGAGACGTGTTTTGATGGTCCAGATTGATTCTAGGGTTAATCTAAGGGCCTAAACTAGTTGCTACCCCTATAAATACATCCTAAGACCTAGCCTAATTCATACAAATCATTCTTACACTGCTATGCTGCTAATTCACCTCTTGAACCATGGCCACCGCCTCCAAATTAAAGCTTAAGCATTCAAACTCGATTCAAATCAAAGATCAACGCTTCTATAACAATTCAAGAGAATAGATCAGCGACACCGCAACGTTCTACGACAAATTTCTAGATTTGACTTCTACATCTAAATTTCTTAGACCACGATATGTAAGTTCCAGTTACTTTTAGATAAAAACTATAAATCTAATATGGGCATGTTATAAATTGGAATTGATTTATGTATGATTCATATCTATACTTGTTTTCTTCTTGGATCTTGACTATTGGGAATATTGCCTACGACGTTGAAACTATTGTTAATGGCCTAAGACTAAGACGGTGAACATAAGATTATGCCTATGCCTATGACTATGAACATAAGACTACGCCTATGACTGTGAACATAAGACTATGCCTATGCCTATGACTGTGAACATAAGACTATGCCTATGCCTATGACGGTGAACATAAGACTATTGCCTATGACTATGACAAGGACAATTATGACTAATCACCTTTCATTCATGACCATGAGGTTATTGCCTAGAATTATGACTATGAAATTGGATCTAAGCTTGATTTTCTATTCAGGCCTATTTTCTTTATTTGTCTTGATTTTGGGGATTTTTCCATTTAAGTTAGATCTATCTGTGTTCTTGAATCTAGATTATTATTCAAACCTTTTCATGTTCATAATGTTATGCCTGCGATGTTTTAATCAATTTATTCAGTTAGGTCATGCCTTGGAAATAAATTGATAATAGAGCAATGTTTATTATGTGGATCTATGCCTGTGGTTCTATTCTATCATCATATTGAATTGGGAATTAATGAATAAGTCTATTCATATGTATATGAACTTGGAGTATAACCCGTTATGACAAGTTGTGTAGTTTACCATGTTATGCAAGTTTTAGGTTGTGAAATCATATCACATATGTGACCAAATGTTAGATCTACATGTTTATGTATATATGTTAAACCAATGTCATATTTCAAGTTCACACTTATTCATATGTTTGTGATTGATTTGCAAGTTCACGTATATGTAAGTTGATTTAGTCTATGTTGCAAATTCACATATATGTATGTTGGTTCAGTCTACGCTGCAAGATCACACCTATGATATTCATGTTGATTATTTTGCAAGTTCACACCTATGATGTTCATATTGACTGTGCCGATAATGCCAAGTTTACGCCTATGTCATGCTTATGTTAATGAATTGCTTTATGCCAATTTTGTGTGACGAGCAAGGAATTTCGCTCGGTCCGAACCAGTCGCTAAACCGACCCAGACCGTTCGAAACGCCCTATCGTTTGAGAACAGGACAAAACAGAACGCATACAGAAGAACATTTCACTGTATATCACAACAATGCATCAGATTACAAGAATATACAGAGTAAAAAGAATATTACACAGAAATATCAGAGATTTAAATTACATTTAAATTCATAGCAGCGGAAAATAATACAATACACAACTAGAAGAGATATACGGATACAAAGCTTTCCGGATATCGTTCCAGCTGTAAACCAGGATCCTGTGAATATAAATCTGCAAAACCGAAACTACTAGCTGCCCGTGTCAAAATAGGGGGACCCAGAGTTTAGGTTAAAACAATAAACTCCAGGTCAGTCATGTGACTGGTGTGAGAACTAAAGCAGTTATTAATCTTTGTTTTTAAAGTTAGGTAAATCAAGGGACCACGCCGTATAACACGGAACGGGTTTCCTCCCAAGGATACCAGTGCATAAAACAAACAGCGCAATGCTAAATAAAGAAAAATGAAGCTGTTATAAGACCCAGGTCCCATCACACAATGCAACGCAAGCCGGAGGATAGGGTTTTTACCTTATAACAGCCAAAGCATGCTTGATACGTTTAAAACACATTATTTGATACTATTATAAGTGCATAGTGTATAAAACAACTTCAAATCATAAGTATCAATCATAGGCGGCATGAGCGCCCCATCCCACTATGTCGCCATACTAGGCTCTACAAATAAAACCGCAAAGTCACGTATTTGGAAATTGGATTTCCGTCTATGAACCGAGGCAAAAGATAGTCCTCAACCGATTCGAGACAATCTAGCCCATGTCTCCGGCAAGCGCGAAGGCAAGCCTTGGAGCGACAGGGCCGGTCCACCGATGTGGATTATTATGCCTGAACACTACGTCTCCCCACCCTATGGGGTGTAAGTCTGGTCCGTCAGCCGACCAGAATGCATCGGCCGAAACCGATATAACCGAGGCGCCTCGCAACAGCAACAACCACATAAGTCAAACTCGTCAGGGCGTGTAAAACCACTGACGCCACTTCTAGCTAGAAAGAAACGCATGCCCTCCCTGAGGTCCGTCTCCCGTTTTTGGTTCATACCGGGTGTGAAACACGCGAAGCAAACGTTACACAAAGCTACGCCACAAAGGCCGTGCTTTGATCATCACCACAAGACTTTGCTTTTCAACAGAAGCCTCGATCAATTGCCACTTAGGCATGCCACACAGGCAATTCACTCCATGCGTTTGATATCCATCAATATATAACCCCTGAGCTCGTATGTCTCAGAGAAGGGCGTTAAGCAAGAGAATAAATTCTCCGCCGCCAAACAGATATATATTTAATAGAAATCAATCACACAGACTAAAATCCAATGCCAGACACACAGTCCATTTACAAGTCCGTTCTGGGGCTGAACGAAACCGGAGGCACCTAGTACCTCGCATATCCATCGATCTCCAAGTACGTCTGGACGATCACTAACTGTTTCCATCTTCTTGGGTGTACAGCCCAATCAAGATCATCAGTTATCACCCAAACGACGTGAAGACTTCCGGTCTTCGACCATCATCTTCATCTTCGACACCACGTCGAATCAGTTATTCAGAATGGGATAAACCCGGTCTTCCTGAATAACTCGCGTATATATTATAAAAGTGTTACACAAACACAACATACGCCTCATTCCAATTCAGAATATTCTTTTATTCAAAATTTCCTATACTTTGGGAAAAGTTCCCATTAATTTTATCCAAGATAAATTCTTTAAATTTATTCTTTAATCTCCTTTGAATATCAATTCAAACTAGTCGGGATTAGCGAACCACACCGAAGTAATCATTTATTTTATTTCCCAATCCCAACCTATTCATCCCATGAAGTAAAACTGGTAGTACTTCATATCTAACACCACAGTGTTATCGGTAATTCAATTACCATTTCACGTTCAAATCTAATTAAAGATTTAACTATCGCCTGGAGCAAAACTGGTGATACTCCATTCTCGATCTTTTCAATCTAATTAAAGATTCATTAAAACTCCACTTAGTTTTAATCGTTCAACTGGGTTAAAGAATCAGTGTCATTTAAAACACAGTTCACGATAAACCCAAAGTCACATTCCATTAATTATCGGGTTAAAGAACAAGTGTTATTTAAAACACTGTTCACGATAAACCCAAAAATCAATACCAATTCAATTCCAATTAAATATCGTTTAATTGGTACACTTCATTAAATCTAAATAAAAAGATTTAATCTTTTCTCAACTGGGCTCAAGAACAGTGTTAATGAAGACACCATTCACGACAAACCCAAATCACATTCGATATTCAATACAAGGCTCTGAATAGAAAATATATCGGCTTATATTCAATATCGAATTCTACGACTAACAAATGTCGTATTGGAAATAACGATATAAATATATATCTTTCAAATTTCCATAACAACATCTGTATAATCACGAATTCCAACATCGAAATATTCCGAAGACAATTTCGATTCAAATCCACTCCAATGCAATCATTGGAAATTTTGGTTATTTTTAAAACCCTTTTCAAATTCAATTTATTTACTTAAAAATAAATAGAATTATCATTCTAGTTCAAAACTAGTTCATTTCGATAAAAATCTATTTTTATCTTTTCAAATATGGAGTTTTTCATCCCAAATCTTCACAAATCATTTCTTATGATTTTACACAAATTATTACTATTTTTAATAATTTTATCAAGGCCCGTACAGTCGATTTCCACCAATGGCCATCGAACTGCACTTACAGCGACCTTTTTCAAATTTGATTTGGACATAATTCCAAATCCAACCGTTAGATTTCTAATTTCTAATATTCGTTAGAAAGCTCTTTTCGATACGAACCCAACGGTTCCGGTTTTAGGAGAATCCGACGGTCGTATCTCCCGTAATGTCCGTTTGAAATAAATGGTCGAAATTCACGAACTGCCGCGGCGCGGCGCGTTCTATTCAGGCCATTATATTATATATATAATATATATAATATATACTTCGTCGATTTCTATTTAAAACGAATTATATAAATAGTTTTGAATTCGTTTCAAAAACATTTTCAACTTCCTTTTCAATTCAAATCACAATTGAATTCTTCTTTATAGATTCGTTTTTAAAATTCATTTCTATTCAATTCAAATTTCAATTCAATTTGAATTCGTTTTCAATTCAATTCATTTCGAAATCGTTTTCAATTCAATTCATTTCGAAATCGTTTTCAATTCACTTCATTTCGAAATCGTTTTCAATTCACTTTGAATTCGTTTTCAATTCACTTTGATTTCGTTTTCAATTCAATTCATTTCGAAATCGTTTTCAATTCACTTCATTTCGAAATCGTTTTCAATTCACTTCATTTCGAAATCGTTTAAAATCGATATAAATATCGTTCATGTCAAAATGGCATCAATCTAATCAACACGGCTTCATAATTTCTATTTTCTTTATTTTTCAAATTGGAATGAGGCCCAATCAATTACCATATAAAATTAATTATATGGATTTCCATACAACACATGTATATAATAGCATTGAAAAATAATCAACCATCAACCAAAGTGCACTACACTGTATAAGCATCAAATATAGATATTCAACGCTTATAACAGCCTGTCAATCAATCGATCGACATATTTAATCAATCAGGATGAGTGAAGTTCATATTTCATCCCAACACCCGTGTGGGGTTTCAAACAATCAAACACAGATTTTAGTTGTGCAGTTGGGCGATGTGTAAAATTTATCGTCCCAATCAATGTCATTCAAATAAGTGTACATAAACAAACCGTCTGGTTTGTAAATGAATATTTATTTATTCACATTCACGTTAAAATTATATTTTTAACGATAAAACATTTTATTTCAACCTATGAATTTCTATTCAATTCATTTACACAATAAAATGATATTTTTATTTTCTAACACATTTTAGAAAATTTCGGCGGCATAACGGCACGATACTAGAAACGGGACGAGGCCTAGCCTTATCCCCGGTCTAGTGAAGGCCCACGCCATTCACACATCAATCAAAATCACCAAACAACCAAATTCAAATCAAATCATATAACTAAGCTATGCAACCAAACAAACAAGTCCATGGTCTGTGGACGATTGTGTCGGGTGCTACTAAGCACCGTCTGCATCCTAGTATATATATATATAAATAGAAATGAAATTGAAAGGTGAGAAATTCTCACCTATAGCTATCCAATCATCTTGACTCTTCATTTATAGAAATCTTCAACGCTCTCGCCCTTTGTCGCTTTCGTCGCCCGTATTCTCTACATATGTAAAAATCGAATTTTGACTTCAAAGTTCAATATTTAAAAATCGAATTTTTACTTCAAAGTTCAATATTTAAAAATCGAATTTTTACTTCAAAGTTCAATATTTAAAAATCGAATTTTTACTTCAAAGTTCAATATTTAAAAATCGAATTTTTACTATGCTGTTCAATATGTAAAAATCATATTTTTACTATCACGCTCTATATAGATAAAGATTATATTTTTATCACCTTATTCTTCATATAAAGATTTCGCCCTTTCAAAAATAAAGGTTTCGCCTTTATAAAAATAAACACTTCATTTCAACGTATATAAAATAAAAATCAGATTTTTATTTTGCTACATACACAAAGATGATATTTTTATGTTCTCTATCCTATAAAGATTATATTTTTAATACTTTAAAAATATAAAAATCATATTTTTAATATTTCTATATAGTAAAGATTATATTTTTAATACTTTAAAAATATAAAAATCATATTTTTATCACTTTAAAAATATAAAGATCACGCCTTTTACCAAATAAAAATCCTATCTTTTCCCATTTAAAATTCAAACCTTTTCTATTTTAAATTCTTTTTAAAATCAGTTTTAAAGCTAATTAAAAATTCAGTTTTAAAGCTAATTAAAAATTCAGTTTTAAAGCTAATTAAAAATTCAGTTTTAAAGCTAATTAAAAATTCAGTTTTTAAACTAAATTAAAATCAGTTAAAGAGCTCACCGAGTTATTGGAGGAAAGGGGGGGGGGGGTTGCAGGTTTGAATCTGCAGAGGGAGGAAGGGCGTCGGCATCATCTGGTGGCGGGTGGAGTTCGTCAGAAGGTCGGAGGCGAGCAGGAGGGGGGTTTCCGAATGGTGCTTCGACCTTGGGGGTGTCGACGGGGTTCAAGGGTTTTCCGTGAGTTCGGCGAGAGGACGGAGCAAGTGGAGGAGAGGGAGGGGAGGTTGGCCAGCGTTCGACGACCAGGGAGGCGCCTCGCCGGAGCGACGGCTGGCCAAGGCTACGGGGTTCGATCTCCTCTCGTTTTTTTCTATTTTTTTTTTTTTTATAAACTGAATCGAAATGAAAAAAAAGGGGGGCCAGAGCGGGTTAACGGGGGAGGGAAGAAAAGTTTTTTAGTTTTTTTTTTTTAATATTTAATTCAAAATAAAGTTGACTTTCACATACAACCTCTAAACGAGGTCCACCGCCTGTCGCCCATAGCGTTTCACCCCCATTCCGAACACAATGGGATATGTACCGCAAGCTGAATCGACCGTTTCGATCAGTTTCCGTTAAATTTACATTTAAATCACTATACTGAATTTTAAACGTACATTTCAAATTACCGGGGTCACATATTAACTCTATAAATTCCATAAAAATATTTTCTAGCTTCGTATTGACGATACGGTCCTAACAAAACTAGTTTCGTCAAATTCTGAGATCGTTTGAAAAATGGCCAATTTCCAGTCGATTAAAATCAACTGAAACTGGTCAAACGCGTTTTCCTTTGCCACGCTCACATATTGATTCGAAAAATTATGAAATTTGAAACCTAGCAATAACTTTACATCACGGACCCAACAAAACTGGTTTCGTCGAAATCCGAGGTCATTTGCAAAATGTCCATTTTTAAGGGCCTGAATTCCATAGCGACTATTCAGGATTTTCAACTGGACATATCTTTTGATTCTTGTCATGAAATTTCGATTTTTCGGATTTGTTGGAAAGATATTATCAATTAGATTCTACCATTTTTGGTTTCACTAAAATCCGGATTGTTTTGCACCCGGTACATTCAATTGAAGTTTGAAATCGAATTATCGAACTACCGCGCCATTTTCAATTCTATTTATAATTATATATAAATATATATATATTCTAACGACGACGTATATAATATATACGTCGAATTCTATTCAAAATAAATTTCACGTCGATATTATTTAAAATAATTCATTTTAAATAATCAAAATTCGCTAAAATGGCCAAAATAAAAATTTCAAACTGGCTCGCATTTTACGGGTTGTTACAATCTCCCCCACTTAAAACTTTTCATCCCCTAAAAGGAACAAAGTCGAAAGTGGTTTGATTAATCAACTCTACGTTCGATCCGGCTTCCATTCTCCAACGCTTTAGTTTCTGAGAATTTTCAAAATTTCAAAAATTTGGCTAACACCCTAAATTTTCGAAAAATTTCGCCATAACCTCCCCTGCACCGGGAGCATCGGGGAATTTCAAATAGCTTCCCCGGTCCTTCAGATCTCAAAAAGAAAAAGAAAAAGAAAAAGCCAAGCGGCTAGCCAATAGGCTCACAAAATCATCATCACCCAAACAAAACAGGAAATTATGTAGTAAACATGTACCTATTTGTCGGGCAAACAAATTTTATTCTCTGGCCCTAGCCTCCTTGCTATGACCTTTTCAATGATATATATGTATATGCAAGCAAATGCAACCAATTTTCAATATAATCCAATATTTGATTCAATTAGGCATAATGGTTAAAAATTAGCAAACAAATAAACAAACAACACAAACATCAGTCAATTAGTGAATTAGAGTTTCAAATTCATACTTTTGATACATATACAAAAATCAGATTTTTGATGCCAATTCACAACAATAAGCCCTATCTAATTTTGGTTCTCACACCAGTCAAATGGAAATATATAGATATCACACCTTCGTCACACGAATATAAATTCTGACGATGAGTACTCAACCACCAGAATCATCTTCGGGCCACTAGAGTATGATTCTATATCTATCCAATATATTAAAACTTCGAATACACGCAGATCAGACGTATACGCAAAATCTATATATACTGGATTGTCCACACCAATATAAATAGATAATCAAATACGAATAATTGATTTAAATTTTCAAAACAAAAATTGTTTTCACTTTGAAAAATACACTCTTCACACTCGTTCTAGGATACTACTGATCCTATCTCTAACGAGTCTTTCCCATTGGATATTACTAATCCAATATCTGATGAATTCTTTCGTATGGTTCTAATGTGTCTTGTTCTCTGAGCTTTGTAAACCAAAGCTCTGATACCAAATGTGACGAGCAAGGAATTTTGCTCGGTCCGAACCAGTCACTAAACCGACCCAGACCGTTCGAAACGCCCTATCGTTTGAGAACAGGACAAAACAGAACGCATACAGAAGAACATTTCACTGTATATCACAACAATGCATCAGATTACAAGAATATACAGAGTAAAAAGAATATTACACAGAAATATCAGAGATTTAAATTACATTTAAATTCATAGCAGCGGAAAATAATACAATACACAACTAGAAGAGATATACGGATACAAAGCTTTCCGGATATCGTTCCAGCTGTAAACCAGGATCCTGTGAATATAAATCTGCAAAACCGAAACTACTAGCTGCCCGTGTCAAAATAGGGGCACCCAGAGTTTAGGTTAAAACAATAAACTCCAGGTCAGTCATGTGACTGGTGTGAGAACTAAAGCAGTTATTAATCTTTGTTTTTAAAGTTAGGTAAATCAAGGGACCACGCCGTATAACACGGAACGGGTTTCCTCCCAAGGATACCAGTGCATAAAACAAACAGCGCAATGCTAAATAAAGAAAAATGAAGCTGTTATAAGACCCAGGTCCCATCACACAATGCAACGCAAGCCGGAGGATAGGGTTTTTACCTTATAACAGCCAAAGCATGCTTGATACGTTTAAAACACATTATTTGATACTATTATAAGTGCATAGTGTATAAAACAACTTCAAATCATAAGTATCAATCATAGGCGGCATGAGCGCCCCATCCCATTATGTCGCCATACTAGGCTCTACAAATAAAACCGCAAAGTCACGTATTTGGAAATTGGATTTCCGTCTATGAACCGAGGCAAAAGATAGTCCTCAACCGATTCGAGACAATCTAGCCCATGTCTCCGGCAAGCGCGCAGGCAAGCCTTGGAGCGACAGGGCCGGTCCACCGATGTGGATTATTATGCCTGAACACTACGTCTCCCCACCCTATGGGGTGTAAGTCTGGTCCGTCAGCCGACCAGAATGCATCGGCCGAAACCGATATAACCGAGGCGCCTCGCAACAGCAACAACCACATAAGTCAAACTCGTCAGGGCGTGTAAAACCACTGACGCCACTTCTAGCTAGAAAGAAACGCATGCCCTCCCTGAGGTCCGTCTCCCGTTTTTGGTTCATACCGGGTGTGAAACACGCGAAGCAAACGTTACACAAAGCTACGCCACAAAGGCCGTGCTTTGATCATCACCACAAGACTTTGCTTTTCAACAGAAGCCTCGATCAATTGCCACTTAGGCATGCCACACAGGCAATTCACTCCATGCGTTTGATATCCATCAATATATAACCCCTGAGCTCGTATGTCTCAGAGAAGGGCGTTAAGCAAGAGAATAAATTCTCCGCCGCCAAACAGATATATATTTAATAGAAATCAATCACACAGACTAAAATCCAATGTCAGACACACAGTCCATTTACAAGTCCGTTCTGGGGCTGAACGAAACCGGAGGCACCTAGTACCTCGCATATCCATCGATCTCCAAGTACGTCTGGACGATCACTAACTGTTTCCATCTTCTTGGGTGTACAGCCCAATCAAGATCATCAGTTATCACCCAAACGACGTGAAGACTTCCGGTCTTCGACCATCGTCTTCATCTTCGACACCACGTCGAATCAGTTATTCAGAATGGGATAAACACGGTCTTCCTGAATAACTCGCGTATATATTATAAAAGTGTTACACAAACACAACATACGCCTCATTCCAATTCAGAATATTCTTTTATTCAAAATTTCCTATACTTTGGGAAAAGTTCCCATTAATTTTATCCAAGATAAATTCTTTAAATTTATTCTTTAATCTCCTTTGAATATCAATTCAAACTAGTCGGGATTAGCGAACCACACCGAAGTAATCATTTATTTTATTTCCCAATCCCAACCTATTCATCCCATGAAGTAAAACTGGTAGTACTTCATATCTAACACCACAGTGTTATCGGTAATTCAATTACCATTTCACGTTCAAATCTAATTAAAGATTTAACTATCGCCTGGAGCAAAACTGGTGATACTCCATTCTCGATCTTTTCAATCTAATTAAAGATTCATTAAAACTCCACTTAGTTTTAATCGTTCAACTGGGTTAAAGAATCAGTGTCATTTAAAACACAGTTCACGATAAACCCAAAGTCACATTCCATTAATTATCGGGTTAAAGAACAAGTGTTATTTAAAACACTGTTCACGATAAACCCAAAAATCAATACCAATTCAATTCCAATTAAATATCGTTTAATTGGTACACTTCATTAAATCTAAATAAAAAGATTTAATCTTTTCTCAACTGGGCTCAAGAACAGTGTTAATGAAGACACCATTCACGACAAACCCAAATCACATTCGATATTCAATACAAGGCTCTGAATAGAAAATATATCGGCTTATATTCAATATCGAATTCTACGACTAACAAATGTCGTATTGGAAATAACGATATAAATATATATCTTTCAAATTTCCATAACAACATCTGTATAATCACGAATTCCAACATCGAAATATTCCGAAGACAATTTCGATTCAAATCCACTCCAATGCAATCATTGGAAATTTTGGTTATTTTTAAAACCCTTTTCAAATTCAATTTATTTACTTAAAAATAAATAGAATTATCATTCTAGTTCAAAACTAGTTCATTTCGATAAAAATCTATTTTTATCTTTTCAAATATGGAGTTTTTCATCCCAAATCTTCACAAATCATTTCTTATGATTTTACACAAATTATTACTATTTTTAATAATTTTATCAAGGCCCGTACAGTCGATTTCCACCAATGGCCATCGAACTGCACTTACAGCGACCTTTTTCAAATTTGATTTGGACATAATTCCAAATCCAACCGTTAGATTTCTAATTTCTAATATTCGTTAGAAAGCTCTTTTCGATACGAACCCAACGGTTCCGGTTTTAGGAGAATCCGACGGTCGG
Organism: Allium sativum; assembly: GCA_030737875.1. Classification (NCBI taxonomy): domain Eukaryota; kingdom Viridiplantae; phylum Streptophyta; class Magnoliopsida; order Asparagales; family Amaryllidaceae; genus Allium; species Allium sativum. The sequence continues at coordinate 935,656,514 of CM060924.1, read as the reverse complement.
ATCTCCCGTAATGTCCGTTTGAAATAAATGGTCGAAATTCACGAACTGCCGCGGCGCGGCGCGTTCTATTCAGGCCATTATATTATATATATAATATATATATAATATATACTTCGTCGATTTCTATTTAAAACGAATTATATAAATAGTTTTGAATTCGTTTCAAAAACATTTTCAACTTCCTTTTCAATTCAAATCACAATTGAATTCTTCTTTATAGATTCGTTTTTAAAATTCATTTCTATTCAATTCAAATTTCAATTCAATTTGAATTCGTTTTCAATTCAATTCATTTCGAAATCGTTTTCAATTCAATTCATTTCGAAATCGTTTTCAATTCACTTCATTTCGAAATCGTTTTCAATTCACTTTGAATTCGTTTTCAATTCACTTTGATTTCGTTTTCAATTCAATTCATTTCGAAATCGTTTTCAATTCACTTCATTTCGAAATCGTTTTCAATTCACTTCATTTCGAAATCGTTTAAAATCGATATAAATATCGTTCATGTTAAAATGGCGTCAATCTAATCAACACGGCTTCATAATTTCTATTTTCTTTATTTTTCAAATTGGAATGAGGCCCAATCAATTACCATATAAAATTAATTATATGGATTTCCATACAACACATGTATATAATAGCATTGAAAAATAATCAACCATCAACCAAAGTGCACTACACTGTATAAGCATCAAATATAGATATTCAACGCTTATAACAGCCTGTCAATCAATCGATCGACATATTTAATCAATCAGGATGAGTGAAGTTCATATTTCATCCCAACACCCGTGTGGGGTTTCAAACAATCAAACACAGATTTTAGTTGTGCAGTTGGGCGATGTGTAAAATTTATCGTCCCAATCAATGTCATTCAAATAAGTGTACATAAACAAACCGTCTGGTTTGTAAATGAATATTTATTTATTCACATTCACGTTAAAATTATATTTTTAACGATAAAACATTTTATTTCAACCTATGAATTTCTATTCAATTCATTTACACAATAAAATGATATTTTTATTTTCTAACACATTTTAGAAAATTTCGGCGGCATAACGGCACGATACTAGAAACGGGACGAGGCCTAGCCTTATCCCCGGTCTAGTGAAGGCCCACGCCATTCACACATCAATCAAAATCACCAAACAACCAAATTCAAATCAAATCATATAACTAAGCTATGCAATCAAACAAACAAGTCCATGGTCTGTGGACGATTGTGTCGGGTGCTACTAAGCACCGTCTGCATCCTAGTATATATATATATAAATAGAAATGAAATTGAAAGGTGAGAAATTCTCACCTATAGCTATCCAATCATCTTGACTCTTCATTTATAGAAATCTTCAACGCTCTCGCCCTTTGTCGCTTTCGTCGCCCGTATTCTCTACATATGTAAAAATCGAATTTTGACTTCAAAGTTCAATATTTAAAAATCGAATTTTTACTTCAAAGTTCAATATTTAAAAATCGAATTTTTACTTCAAAGTTCAATATTTAAAAATCGAATTTTTACTTCAAAGTTCAATATTTAAAAATCGAATTTTTACTATGCTGTTCAATATGTAAAAATCATATTTTTACTATCACGCTCTATATAGATAAAGATTATATTTTTATCACCTTATTCTTCATATAAAGATTTCGCCCTTTCAAAAATAAAGGTTTTGCCTTTATAAAAATAAACACTTCATTTCAACGTATATAAAATAAAAATCAGATTTTTATTTTGCTACATACACAAAGATGATATTTTTATGTTCTCTATCCTATAAAGATTATATTTTTAATACTTTAAAAATATAAAAATCATATTTTTAATATTTCTATATAGTAAAGATTATATTTTTAATACTTTAAAAATATAAAAATCATATTTTTATCACTTTAAAAATATAAAGATCACGCCTTTTACCAAATAAAAATCCTATCTTTTCCCATTTAAAATTCAAACCTTTTCTATTTTAAATTCTTTTTAAAATCAGTTTTAAAGCTAATTAAAAATTTAGTTTTAAAGCTAATTAAAAATTCAGTTTTAAAGCTAATTAAAAATTCAGTTTTTAAACTAAATTAAAATTAGTTAAAGAGCTCACCGAGTTAATGGAGGAAAGGGGGGGGGTTGCAGGTTTGAATCTGCAGAGGGAGGAAGGGCGTCGGCATCATCTGGTGGCGGGTGGAGTTCGTCAGAAGGTCGGAGGCGAGCAGGAGGGGGGTTTCCGAATGGTGCTTCGACCTTGGGGGTGTCGACGGGGTTCAAGGGTTTTCCGCGAGTTCGGCGAGAGGACGGAGCAAGTGGAGGAGAGGGAGGGGAGGTTGGCCAGCGTTCGACGACCAGGGAGGCGCCTCGCCGGAGCGACGGCTGGCCAAGGCTACGGGGTTCGATCTCCTCTCGTTTTTTTCTATTTTTTTTTTTTTTTTATAAACTGAATCGAAATGAAAAAAAAAGGGGGGCCAGAGCGGGTTAACGGGGGAGGGAAGAAAAGTTTTTTAGTTTTTTTTTTCTTTAATATTTAATTCAAAATAAAGTTGACTTTCACATACAACCTCTAAACGAGGTCCACCGCCTGTCGCCCATAGCGTTTCACCCCCATTCCGAACACAATGGGATATGTACCGCAAGCTGAATCGACCGTTTCGATCAGTTTCCGTTAAATTTACATTTAAATCACTATACTGAATTTTAAACGTACATTTCAAATTACCGGGGTCACATATTAACTCTATAAATTCCATAAAAATATTTTCTAGCTTCGTATTGACGATACGGTCCTAACAAAACTAGTTTCGTCAAATTCTGAGATCGTTTGAAAAATGGCCAATTTCCAGTCGATTAAAATCAACTGAAACTGGTCAAACGCGTTTTCCTTTGCCACGCTCACATATTGATTCGAAAAATTATGAAATTTGAAACCTAGCAATAACTTTACATCACGGACCCAACAAAACTGGTTTCGTCGAAATCCGAGGTCATTTGCAAAATGTCCATTTTTAAGGGCCTGAATTCCATAGCGACTATTCAGGATTTTCAACTGGACATATCTTTTTATTCTTGTCATGAAATTTCGATTTTTCGGATTCGTTGGAAAGATATTATCAATTAGATTCTACCATTTTTGGTTTCACTAAAATCCGGATTGTTTTGCACCCGGTACATTCAATTGAAGTTTGAAATCGAATTATCGAACTACCGCGCCATTTTCAATTCTATTTATAATTATATATAAATATATATATATTCTAACGACGACGTATATAATATATACGTCGAATTCTATTCAAAATAAATTTCACGTCGATATTATTTAAAATAATTCATTTTAAATAATCAAAATTCGCTAAAATGGCCAAAATAAAAATTTCAAACTGGCTCGCATTTTACGGGTTGTTACATTTTGTGTACGTTAAATTAGGCTAAGTTTTTATCCTAATATTATATGTCAAAAACCATGCGGACGGAAAATTAGGCTAAGATTGTTAGCCTAATATTTAGACGGGGTAACGTTGGGAAAAATTGGTAATTATAGGAAACTTGACATGAAACTTGCCTTGAAAACTTGACACGAACTTGACATGAATCTTGAACATGGACATGACACTAGAAGTAACATGAAAATGGCCAACTCGAGGTTGGGTTGAGTTTGCAGTGTAATTCTGCCCGGAACCGCCCGGCAAATCAAGTTACTGCAAACAACAGGATCCAATGTGGGTAGTTGGTCATATCGCGCTTGAAACCCGAGGTCAGACTAAGTTATGGTGTAATTCTGCCCGGAACCGCCCGGCATATCCAGTGACCACAACAACAGGTCTGATGTGAGAGGTTAGGGTGCATTAATGAATTAATGCTACATGATAGGGTTAAGTCATGAACATGAAAGACAATACTTAACCAACTTGACACATGAACTTGAGTGGTGACACTTAGTCAAATTTGACATGACACGTAGGCGGGTTAAGTCACGAACTTGAATGACAACACTTAACCAACTTGACATGCTAGACTGATAGGGGTTAAGTCACGAATTTAAATGACAACACTTAACCTATTGGACGAAAAACCTAGTTACGCGGTCCATTTCAGCAATAACCCACTAGATTTATTATGGTACCGTAGAACTAGGCAGGGTGGGGCACGATTACTGGGCTGATTGTAAGCAACCAAAACGACGGCTGTGTTGGTGCACCAGTGTAGGTTCAGCCGGGCTATGGTCGTGCACGTGGTCCGGAGTTGAAAAAGCAGGCATTGGGCATTAGTAGGTTTATCTGTGCATTTTTTATTCGTGTCGGTGGTTGGCACCCTAGGGCTTGATACACCCTACGGTGGACCTAGCACAGGTGACTACATTTGTGATAGGGCCGTATGACACAGACACATGACGAGCTAGAACTTGTAGGGAGCCGATCGACTAGTGGATCGTTTCGTTGGACCTAGAAATGGGTCATTTCACGATATTGGGCCAAGAAATCATTTCATGATTAATATAAGACATGGGTTTGGGATCCTAGTATAGTTGATGCAGCGAACCTTGAATACGTGATGCTATAGTTGATTTATACTTGATTTATCATGTTATCTTAGTCTATCTTGCCAATCTTGACAGCATCCTTATGGTTACTTTCAGTTTATACATGTCATGTTACCTTTATCTGTTTTTATGCTAGAAGTCACTTGGACTTACCAGTCTTTATGACTGACCCGTTTTCTTTCGCCTCCTTTTCTTTCGTTTCCCCCCCAGGTTCTCAGGGAGGAAACTCTAGCACTTAGCTTGGATTTCGCTTGCTTTCGGGTCAGCTCATGTATAGTTTGATCTTGAGCTATGCTATAGCTGCATTTCTGCTATCTTTGGGGAATTAAGCTACTTTTGATGTTTTAAGTTTATGCTTCTTTATTTATGCAAGACAGAATTTTTTGTAATGGAAAATACTGATCTTGGCTATTTGATGTAAAAGGTTTTGACTCTTTTTGAAAGTAATGAAATTTATCTTTTGATTCTTCTGCTGTTTTATCTATGTTCTGTCTTGTGATATTTCTGTGTTTGTTTACCTTGATAACGCTCCTCCAAAACTAGTGCATTCCCTTTGTGAGTGACCCTAGCGGAGGTGGAGTGTTACATGAACGGTCTTGGTCGGTTTAGCGATCGATTAGGTCCGAGCGAAATCTGTATCGTTACAACAACCATCACAACGCATCCTAAAACACTCACGGTAGTTTATATAATAAATAAATTGTGCAACCAACTCATTAAGGTGCATCTATTTGTCGGGCACGCAATATATTTCTCTACTCAACAGTAAATCCATAACCTGCTCAGCATGTGTGTATGTGTATATATACACATATATCTATCTCAAATATAAATCCAGTTCAAACTAAATTTTCTATTCAGCTCTATATTATATTTGGTTCAGTTTTATTTGTCATTTGTTCTTATATGGGTTTTATCATTCCGATATTTTTATTAACTATACTAATAATCACACATCACACCTAGCAATCAATTAGTTGATTAGCTTTTCAAATATATAATTTTTAATATATACTTAAAAATCATATTTTTAGTGCCAAATCACAAACAATAAACTCTAACTAAATTTTGATTCTCACACTAGTCAATTGGAAATATATAGATATCCCACTTTCGAAACTCGAACATAAATGCTGATGATGCCATGGCGATCATCAGAATCATCTCCGAGCGACTAGAGTGTGAGTCTATATCTACCCAGTATATTTGAGACTTTGAATACACATTAATTACGCGTATAATCAAGATCTACTTATACTTGATAGCCCAAAATAAAATAAAATATTAAATCATTATAATAAGATATAATTTTTAAAACCAAATTCGTTTTTTAGAAATTACACTCTTCAAACTCATCCTAGGATGTTAAGGATCCCATCTCTAATGAGTCATTCCTATAGGATGTTACTAATCCTATCTTTGATGAATTCTCTCGTTTGGTTCTAATGTGTCTTGTTCTCGAGCCTTGTAAACCAAAGCTCTAATACCAAACTAAAACGACCCAGACTTCCCCGATCCCCGAAGAGATGAAAAAATGCGGATTGTTTTGAGAAGACGACTCACCAGAATGAAAACATGAGAATATTTCATTGCTATTACAACAATTTACATCAGAGCACAAGAATATATCAGAGTATACATAAATAATATACAGCAGAAAAATATCAGTGATTTAAATTACATAGCAGTGGAAATAAAAATGTATAAATACAATGTACAGCAGAATTACATCAACTAACACAACTGAAGGAAATACACAGATACAAAGCTTTCCGAATATACCTCCAGCTGTAAACCAGGATCCTGTGAAAAGAAATATCTATGAAAACTAAAACTACAAGCTGCCCATGTGGAAAATATGGGCACCCAGAGCTTAGGTGAAAACAATAAACTCTGAATCAGTCATGGGACTGGAATGAGAATTAAAAACAGTTATTTAACTTTATTTTAAAGTTAGGTAAATCACGGATCATGCCGTATGACATGGAACGGATTTCCTCCTATGAATACGATAAAACAAAACTCGCAATGCTAAATAAAAGAAAATTGAAGCTATCATAAGACTCAGGTCCCATTACACAATGCAACGCAAGCCGGAGGATAGAGTTTTACCTTGTAATAGCCAAATATGCTTGGTACGCGAAATTTATCTTTTATTATTACTATAAGTGAGGAAATCAATTTCAAATATAAATGTATCAATCATAGACGACATAGGTACCATATATTATGTCGCCATACATAGGTTTACAACTAAAACTGAAAATGTTGTATTGGAAGTTTGGATTTCCATTATGATGGCTGTTGATTCGAAAGATCTATCGCGTAGTGCAACACTCCACGGCTTACATCCCGGCTAGAGAAAACACTATAATGCACGTTCGCCTATTTCCAGGAAATCGAGTATCACCGCGGCTTACGTTCCGGCTAGAGAAAGCATCGCTTACTCTATCCTTCTACGAATCGGGGGGTGTTCCCTATCCCTACTAGGTGTGGAGCGACCACACCCAGCCTATCTCGGTCGATCGAATCCGTGACAACCCGTAGGGTGTATATCCTCATCTCAAAAGTATACTGATCTAACCATCATACCGGTGTGCGAGGCTCGCGAATTAACGCTACACAAAGCTGCGCTACTAAAAGTTGTGCTTTGATCATCAACCACAAGGCTCTGCTTTTCAACAAAAGCCTTGAACTATGCATCTCAACATGTCACATTGTCAATCCATACCGTGCCATTGATTTCTGCCGATGTATATAACCTCTAAGCTCGTACATCTCAAAGAAGGGTGTTAAGCAAGAGAATAAATTCTCCACCACCAAACAGATATATATTTAGCAAAGATCAACGAATATAGCATAAAGGAATACAACATCAGACATACCATCCATTTCAAGTTGTTCTGGGTCTGAACGAAACCAGGGGAACCTTATTCCTCGTCCCATATGTCCAATACAAGAGAGAGGTCCTCGCATATCCGAACAATCAACAAGTACGCTCGGACAACTACCACTATAACCCATTCCTGGGAGCTAACCAATCCAGGACATCAGTAGTAATCCAGTTGATGTGGAGGTCGCCGGTCTTCAACCACCATCTTCAATATCTTCGACTTTTAATCGTCGTATCAGTAATTCAGAATGGGTTAAACCCGGTCTTTCCGAACAAGTCGCGTATCTTATAATCAAGTGTTATATAAACACATCATACGCCTCATTACAATCTAGAATATCGTTTTATTCAAATATTCTTTATATTGGGAATTATTCCCATAAATTTTATCAAAGATTTAATTCATTTAAACCTCTTGTTTAAATCTTCACTTGGAAACCATTTCAAAAGATTTTGTATTATTTTTTCGCAACTTTAAACCAAATTAAGGTTTATCAAACTAGTCGGGATTATCGAGCCTTACCGAAGTAATCATTTATTTTATTTTTCCATCCCCAACCTATTCATCCCATGGAGCAAATTGGTAGTACTCCATATCTAACACCCAGTGTGTTATCGATAAATTTAATTACCATTTCATGTTTTAAATCTAATTAAAGATTTAACTATCGTATGGAGTAAAACTGGTGGTACTCCATTTCGAACATTTCTTGAACTTGGTAAATTTAATTACCACATTCACATTTCAATCTAATTAAAGATTCATTAATACTCCTCTTAGTTTTAATCTTCAAAAATCATCACGTAATGATTATTCAACTTTTGGAAATTTATCCCATCTTTTACATGGTCAAAGAACTAATGTTATTTAAAACACAGTTCAAGATAAACCTAAAATCGTCTTCCATAAAGATGGAACCTTCATGGAAATCAGATCAGTCGTAATCCATATGGATTTCCATATCAGACTATAAATATAAATGGTATAACGGCAAAGCGTTTTAAATTCCATATATAGTAACGGTCTTACTTTACAGAAGCTCATCTCAATTATTGCCAAATCGAGTTCCATTCAATTCCAATTTAATATATTAAATTGGAAAACTTTACTTTGGAAAATTACATTAACCTTAATTAAAAGATTATAAATTCCAAATCATATCTTTACTGTTAATGGGGCTAAAGAACAAATGTTATTTAAGACATCATTCACGATAAACCCAATATCAACTTTCATTTAATTCAAGTTAAATTAATTAATTGTTAAACTTCTCTAAATTTTAATTAAAAGATTTATTCTTTTCTTAACTAGGTTTAGGAACAGTGTTAATAAAGACACAATTCACGACAAACCCAAAGTCCAATTTGATATTAAATACAATGCTCTGAATAGAAATTATATCGGCTTATATTCAATATCAAATTCTGAAACTAACGGATATCGTATTTGGAATAACGATCTCTATATCTTCCAAATTCCTCAACAATATCTGTAAAATCACGGAATCCAATATCGAAATATTCCGAAGATTATTTCTATTCCAATTCATACGTTGGAAAATTCTGGTTGTATTAAAACCCTTTACAAATCCAATTTATTTATTTCTAAAAATTGGATTATTATTCTAGTTAATAACTAGTTCATTTGGATAAAATTATCTTTTATCTTTTCAAACCTTGGAATTTTTCATCCAAAATATTTCCAAATCATTTATTATGATATTACACAATTTTTCTGTATTTTTAATAATTTTAATAAGGCCTATACAGTCGGTTTCCAATAACGGCCACTTAACTGCATCCATAACGACCTTTTCTGAAATTGATTTGGACATAATTTAGAATCCAACCGTTTAAATTAAAATATCTTATATTCAATGGAAAGATCTTTCCGATACGAACCCACGGTTCCGGTTTTAGGAGAATCGGACGGTCGGATCTTCCATTACATCAATTTGAAGTCAATGGTCGAAATTCGCGAACGGTCGCTGCGCGACGCGTTCTATTCAGACCATTTAAAAGTAATATATATATCATCGATTTCTATTTAAAACATATTTTATAAATCGTTTATAAATTCAACTTAAAATAATTTCAACTTCATTTCAGTTTTAAATCAAAATTGAATATTCCACATTATTATAATATTAAAATGAAAATATTTTCAAAATATCACATTTTGAAATCAAATCTTTTCGATATTCATTATAAAATGAATAAAATTAACAAAAAATTTCGTTCGAGTTAAAATGGCGTTCAACTACTTAACTCTGCTGCATATATTTCAATATTTTCATGTCCATCCAAAATCGGACATCAAAATCCTATTTTGATTCTTTACTTAATATTATTTTAAAATATTCGTTTTATTCTAAATTGGAATCAGACTCAATCAATTACCACATAATTTTATTCATATTGATTCCATACATCGCATGTATCCAAAAATAGTGATAAACAACTATTAACCAGTCAATTCACATCCAGAGTGCAATTTACTACTGTATATGCATTAAAAAATTAAATAACGCTTATAACAGTCCGTCAACCAATCGGTTGACATATAATTAAATCCAAGGGAGATATGAATAAATTATCATCCACAGACCCGTGTGGGGTTTTCAAACATCAACAAATAATTGGGCAATGTGTAAAATTATCGTTCCAATACCCATGTGGGGTTTACATCATAATCCATGTGAATATAATTACAGTTTAATAATAATGACATTAAAACCATACACAACAATCAATTACCAAACAAATATTGCAGTCACAGGCAAACCATATATATGCAGTTATAAAAATGAATAACTGTACAAATAAATTCAGCGAGAGAGTTCTCACATTGGTTTCCACTCCGACAGTCTTTATTTGATGATTTAATATCTTTTGGATTTGAATTTGCTTTAAATTGTCATTTTATCCTTTTCTGTTCTGGTCAGTTCCATGTTGTAAATATCGTCGTTGTGATTCCTACGCTTATTGAATCATCTGATTCTGATAACGTAGTAAAAAGTTATTCGAATTTTTGTACAAAGTTTTTAATTTAATAATTTATTTCCTAATCACTTGATTAAATTGCTAATTACTTGGAAAATCCTCAGGCCCTTCTCTTTCTTCCTCCCGATGTCTACTGCTTCACGATCGAAAAAACCTGGCCCCTAGGGCTTCAAATCATGCCACCATCTTCGCGCCGGACCAGGATCGGTCTGTACCATGTCGTCGGTCGTCCTCAACTCCCCCCATGCCTTGGATCTTCAGCCATTCGAGTTCCCCAAGCCCTCGGAAAACAGGTGCGAACAAAGCACCTTCAAGCCCCAAAATCGAACGAATTACAACATGATACCAAATCTCATCCGTATAGAATTGAAGGCGATAAAAATCTCTACATTCCTCACTTAGAATTCATGAGATAATTCAGCCTAGATTGGCTGCGATTAAGGATTTGGTTTCGGATTTTTTGGCCATAAATCGCATGGGAGGTGGCTGCTTTCTAGTTTAGGGTTTAGGGGCAAAAACGAGAAATTTATATCCTTATTTTATAATATTTGGTTTCTTTTATTACTTATCTATGAAATTTAACGATCCAAACTCCAAATTAAACCCAACGAGTATTGTTCCTAACCAAATACCCATGTTCTGGACACAATGGAATATGTTTCGTAAGCCAATTCGACTAATTCGATCAGTTTTAATCAAAATTAAATTATAAATTAATATAACGTTCAATATTGAATTTCAACATACATTTTAATTTATCAGGGCCGCATATTGACTCCTAAAATAACAAAAAAATTAAATATAGCTTTGTTTTGACGATGCATGCTAACAAAACTAATTTTGTCGAATTTGGAGGCCGTTTTAAAAAATGGACTTTTTCCAGTCGATTAAATTCAAACTGAAATTACAAAATACATTTAAGTTAACTACGCTCACATATTGATTCAAAAATTATAAAATTTTAAACCTGACTATAATTTAACATTCCGGATCCAACAAAAGTGGTTTCGTCGAAGACGGAGGTTGTTTGCAAAATGGCTACTTTTAAGGGCTATATATAATTTAAAATATAGATTATAGCAGCTATTTCAAATTTGAAACTGGACATAACTTACAATTTATAATATGAAATATCAATTTCTCACATTCGTTAGAAAGATATAGTTAAATATATTCAAATGTTTCTTGTTTCGTCCAATCCTGATTTATATTTAATTCTGTACATTCATTTAAGTTTAATACCAAATTTTCAAACTACCGCGCCATTTCGAGTTCGTTTTATAATTAAAATAAATTTATACGTTCTAACTTCGATTTAAATAAATTTTTAGTCGTTATTATTTAAAATAAATCATTTTAAAAATTCAAAACCCATTAAAATAGCTAAAATGAAAAAATTAAATTAGCTCCGAAATTCCGGGTTGTTACATGTGTTTCTTTCTAGCTATGGGTGATGTCATGGTATGGAGTCTAGATATTTTTACTTATATGGATGATGGATTGCGAGGTGCCTCGGATATAGAGTCAACCAAAACGCTCGAGTGATAGGTCTGATAGGACTAGTAAATGTATTGTTCAGGAACAACCAATCCACAAACGTTAGGGCTGGACCGACCCTGACGCTAACCAAGGGCTTACTAGAGTCTGAGTCCTGAGGCATTTGCTGGAGTGTTTCGAAACCGGTGAGGAAGATCCCTTGCCTCGACTCATAGATGGAAATCCAATTTCCAGTATGCGACCTTTCGGTTTTAGTTGTAAACCTATATGGCAACATAGTAGGATGGGGTACTATGTTGTCTATGGTTGATACATTTATATTTAAAGTTGTTTTTGACACTATGCACTTATAGTAATATTCAAATTATTTGTTTTTAAAGAGTACCAAGCATGTTTGGCTATTATAAGGTAAAACTCTATCCTCCGTCTTGCATTGCATTATGTGATGGGACCTGAGTCTTATAATAGCTTCATTTTTCAAAAAACATTGCGTTGTTTATAAATTGTTTTATTTTAGAGTATTCATGGGTGTGAACCCATTCTGTGACATAAGGCGTGGTCACGTGATCTTCCCTATTTTAAACTAAAAGTTTAATAACTGTTTTGAGTTCTCACACCAGTCCAATGACTAACGTGGAGTTTATTGTTTTCACCTAAACTCTGGGTGGCCATATTTTCCACACGAGCAGCCAGTAGTTTTGGTTTTGCAGATTTCTATTTTACAGGATCCTGGTTTATAGCTAGACCTATATTCGGAAAGCTTTAGATCTGTGTATTTCTTTCAGTTTTGTTAGTGGTATTTCTGCTCCGCATTGTATTTATACATTTTATTTCAGCTGCTATGTAAATTATAATCTCTAATATTATTTTTCCGCTGTGTACTATTTATTTGTACTATGATATTCTTGTACTCTGATGTAAATTGTAGTAATAGCAATGATATGTTCTCATGTTTGTGTTATGATGAGTCGTGTTCTCATGCAGTCCATGCTTTTCCGTCTCTTTGGAGATCGAGGAATTTCGGATCATTACAACCAATCCTGCGCTTCGATACTTTCGACTGCGAGTATTTCCCATGCTTCATTCGCCTCTTCGATGCTTAGATGGAAGTTCACATCGACGACGACACTTTCACCTTCTAGTCTGAGGTGAAAGGAACCCATACTGAGCTTACCGACCTGGATTTGGTGGAGATTTTGGGCATTTCAGTGCTCGGAGCCTAGTTAGATGCTATTGAGAAGGACGATCCTCAGATTCTTTCCCGCTTCTTTGTTGGAGCAACCGGCGTTTGGAACACCGGTAACCTGTGATCCATCGCCCATCTAATAGTGCGTATTGTAACACCCCGGATTTTTGAATAATCGGATTAACTAAATTAAAGAATAATTAATCTCAGACGTGAGAATTAAGGGGAACGGGTTGAGCTATTGTGTTCATCTCGGAATTCTGGTTGAGATAGAGTCTGAGTTTGCGGGAAACGGATATCAGATGAAGGAGATATGGACGAACGAAGTTAGGTGGAAAACCGGAAGAAGAGAAAAAAAATTATTATTGCACTGGCGCACTTGGGAAGTGCGCCAATACAAATTTACATTGGTGCACTTCCCAAGTGCGCCCAGGCCGAGAGAAAACCTGCACAGCTTTCTGGTTCAGTCCGATCTATGTTGTGACTCATTGCTGAGTCCTTTCTGACTCCTTGCTGAGTCATTAGGGCTGACTTGTCACCCTATCTTGACTGAGTAGTTTCGATTAACCCTAAGATCATCCGACGGCTATACTCAAATTAAAATTCTATAAAAAGACATGGAGACTCAAAACCTAAATCAGAATAAAAATTGAAACTATGGCTGTCATGCTACCATCTTGTAACTCAGAATAGCCGCCACCAATTAGAGAGGAAGAACAGCGAATCAAATCAGTTCTATTCAACTTTAACAACGAATCTTCTTCAAAGGAGAGCTAATACAACTTCAGAACTCAAGACCCTCTTTGAGTTATGAGTTCGATTTCTTTAATAAAATAATTATTAAATTAATTGGATTAAGTTATGATGTGGATTTTATGGATGTGATGTGAATTATTGACCTCATATTATGATTATGTTGTAAAATTTTAATGTTATCATATATATTCTATGATGTTATGTTGTGATGTTATCATCCATGTTGTAAAGTTATGATGCTATCATCTATGTTGTAATTTTATATAATCAAATCATCATGTTGTTCATATGCAAGTTGGGTTCATATGATAAATCATATGTATTTATGCAACTTAGGACGTGAATTGAGTCATAGATCATATGCAAATTATGTATAACTTTCATGACACCTATTTTATGTGAATCGGATCTAAAAGTTAGGCTATGACATGTGTGAGTTATATGCTAAATCATATATGCTAGTTTACATGTTTAGATGTAAGTTTACACCATTGTTATGTTGCATAAATCACATATGCAAGTTTATATAAATATATAAGTTTGGAATATGAATCATGTTATGTGAGTTTGTGGTTATTGCATATGCAAGTTTACACCTTTAGATGTAGATCTATGACATACATGATTTATGCAAGTTTGTGACCATTATCTAAACAAGTTTACACCTTTAGATTTGGATCTTTGACATATGTAATTTTATGCAAGTTGTAACTTTGGCCTATGCAAGTTTTAGATGTAGAACATCATTCACACATGCAAGTTCACCCCTATGTTTAGATCTAGTTTTAATTATATGTATGTTGTGATGTTTTCTCTGTATTCCATGAGTTAGACTATTCGAGTCTAACGTATATTTTACGTTAAACGAACAAACGTACAACGTGGGGTAATGGGATAATATTAAAAGATTCAATATTGAGAATTGGCATAAATGTCTTCAAAGGCATAGAATTAATTTATGGTGATAATTGGTATGATTTTGCATACCATAAATAGATGGACATAATTGACTCAATTATGGCCATAGTTAAATTTGGAATTGATTGATAATTTGAATAGGGAAAGTAATTCAAATTGGGGAATGATTAATTAGGTGTAATTAATCGTCTAAGACACGAGGTTAGGCTCTTTTGTGGTGTAAAACTGCCCGGACCCGCCCGGCAAATCCAACTGCTACAAATGCCAGTCTAATGTGGGAGGTCTTAGGCAAAAATTAAATACGTAACAGTAGTAAAGACACGTGGTTAGGCTCGTTTGTGGTATAAGACTGCCCGGACCCGCCCGGCAAATCCAGCTGCCACAAATGCCAGTCTAATGTGAGAGGTCTTTATGAGGTTACGGTCTTAATGAATTAAGAAACGCTCAACCAGATAAACATGTAGTGGGACATGAGGGGTTAAGTGGGTGCCTTGGGTGGCATGTGGAATTAAGTGGGTGCCTTGGGTGGCATGTGAATTACGATTAGGTGTCTCAATAATTAATTAATGCTGATTAGGGCAAATATGGATGACAAACATAAGTTCGGTTGAGTGAGTAATTCTCTGAGTAACGATCTGATGTTGATCTCGGTCTTCGGGGTTGGTACTTAGGGAGTTATCCTCTTAACCAAAGTATCTGTGGACTAAGAAGAACCTAATCATAAACTAAGTGAAAGGGATAAGACCAGCTTAACCAATAAATTGATAAGTGGGTAGGGTTAAGACAAACTTAACCAATAAATTGATAAGTGGGTAGGGTTAAGACAAACTTAACCAACAATTTGATAAGTGGGTAGGGTTAAAACAAGCTTAACCAATAACACATGTTGATCGTTGAGTAAGTAACATGGGTGACATGTGGGATATAATTATAAACACTTAACCAAGTTGAAACATGTAAGTGAACATGAATAAGAAGAGGGTTAAGTGGGATGTACTAGAGGGGACCAAGCTTAGGTGGATAGCTTGTGTCAAGTAATGGGGGCCCGTTTCAACCAGTAACCCATACGTATCTTTGTGAGCTCGACCCAAGTCGAGGACGAGACACGCATACTGGGCTTGACTGTAAGAGGCCAAACCGGGTTAGCGGTGGCAACGCAAGTCCAACGGGTTCATATGCGTGTGTGGACCCGGGCTGGTAGGTAAGACGTTGTTGCATCGTGTATGTATAAGTTGTGCATTGTTGGTTATATCGGGTTGCCACTTTGGGGAGTGATACACCCCACTGTGGGGTCAGCACGGGTATCTACGAGTTAGGGAGCCGATCGAATTGGGAGGGTAGTAGGTACACCTAGTGGAGATAGGAGCAGGCGGCACCTATGAAGACAACTAGGAGTATAACTACCATATTATGAATAAATATTAGAATGGGGAAGGTAGTAGGTACACCTAGTGGAGATAGGAGCAGGTGACACCTATGAAGACAGCTAGGAGTATAACTACCATATTATGAATAAATACTGTAATTAGAATGAGGAGGGTAGTGGGTACACCTAGTGGAGATAGGGGCAGACGAAACCTATGAAGTTAGCTAGGGGTACACTAAACTACCATTATCATTATTAGGTTCTGTAGTTGGGATCAACTGTTAGGGTGACTAGTGGTGGTGCAATATAGTAATTATCCTATAGTGATTAGGAGTACCTTTAACGAATAACTTGGTTCATCTTATTCCCTTGTTTATTTTGTCATACCCAATTGTTCACAGTCATTTCCTTATTTTCCAGCTTATGCCTTAGCCTAGTTATTTTGATAATTATATTGTTAAAGTTATCGCACTCGCCAGACTTTATGTCTGACCCCCTTTTCTTTCCACCTCTTGTCTTCCTTTCCCCCTCCCCTCAGGTGTGCAAGGAGGGAATACTACAGCTTAGTGCCGATTTCTTTCAGTTGCTTGAAGAGAGTAGATGTATCGCTTGGGACTCTCTCATCTTTATGACTTTGCTTATGCTCAGTGGGGATTTATGCATTTATGTTATTTAAGTATTTGCTTCTTTATGTACTTTGAAATTTTTGAAAAAAGACTACTGATCCTGTTGTAATGGCTTTGGAAACTACTTATGTAAACTCGTTTTGAGTTATAATGAAATAAAATAAGTTTTATCTTCCGCTGTGTTTTATTTATTTATTTATTCTTGTAATTTATCTGTTCTATACAAACAACAACGCTTCATGGACATTGATGCATTCCCTTTGTGAGTGACATTAATGGACGTGGGGTGTTACACGTGGTATCAGAGCTATGGTTAGAAGAACAGATAAAAAGTTTTGAAAAGTGTTTTCAAAAGTATTATTTTCCTAGAAAGTATTTTCAAAAACCTGTTTTAAAGAAGCTATTTTCAAGGAAAGTTTACTTAAAAGAGCATAATCCCCACAAGCCATACATCTCTCTTTCGCTTCCCTTGTTTTGAATCTCTTCCTCTTTCCCTTTTGAATCTCTTCCTCCGCGTATAGATACTTTTTCCTAAGATATACGAGGACTTCCGTACGATGGGCGGAAAACCGCTTCATGGGACTTAGACGTTTGTCAAAAATAGGAAGTGGAGGACTTGTCGGTACCTTTAAGAGAAGACGATAGGAGGAAGGTTCAACCAGCTGCCTGGTTAATGGAGGATGAAGCTTCATTCTGGTGGAAGGTCACGAATGGGGAATGTGCAGGAGAGACATGGGTAGGACACACGATAAGAAAGCAGATCCAAAGAATGGCGGTAAGGATAACAAGGGGGCTAAGAGAAAAGGAAGTGCCACACTTGTGAAATACCTGACTACTTAAGGAAGAAGAAGACTAGTTGTTATCATTACGGAAAGACAGGACATCTTAACTAGGATTGTCCAAAGAGGCAAAATGCAAGGGTAAGGACAAAGTACAAGATCTTCTGGAGGGCAGACGCGTTCCCTTACGGCTGGTATACCTGATAGAGGTAGAATCATCTCAGTTGAGTTTAGTTTTTCTGTTTGATCATCTTGTTCATACTTTATTTGACTCTGGCATATCACACTCGTTTGTATCTACTTCGTTAATTGAAACACTGCACCTAAATACTAGTCTAGTTTCAGATCCCATAGTAGTCTCAAATCCTATTGGTGGTTCGGCTCATCTTTCTATGATTTGTCGGGATTTGAGAGTGTCTATCTTAGGCGTTGGTTTTGAATGTAATGCTTTGTTCTTGGCTTCATGGGCTACGACTTGATTCTAGGTATGGATTGGCTAACTAGATAAGGTGCCATCCTAGATTGTGAGAGAAGGGTAGTTAGATTTTTTTTGACTCGTTGTGGGAAGACCCTTGATATTTCTTGTGACCCTAGAGGTCCAGTAATGCTTAGCTACCTAGAATCCCTTGACGCATCCGATGATGATTTACATTTTGTTCGTGAATATGTTGATGTCTTCATGAGGTTCGAGGTTTACCCCCGAGGTAGGGGTGGCAATTAGACCCGACCCGACCCGGCGGGTCTCGGTTCTAGGTGGGTCGGGTTTTGTCGGGTCTAAACTATACATTTCAAAAATCTGGACCCGACCCGAGCTTCGGTTCGGGTCGGGTCGGGTTAAAGCTCGGGTCGGGTCCGAATGAATAATAACACTAAAAATACATATATTTCAGTGTTTTTAGGTCGGGTCTTTCGGGTTCGGGTCTATGCGGGTCGGGTTTGATCAGGTCTTGATGGTATTTTTCATCACCTAGACCCGACCCGAGACCCATCGGGTTTGGTTCGGGTTCGGGTCTTTTCGGGTCGGTTCGGTTCGGGTTTTCGGTTCTCGGTTCTAATTGCCAGCCCTACCCCGAGGCGTGAGATAGACTTTCGTATTTATTTTGTAGACAATGCGAAACAAGTATCTCTGCCAGTACGCCACATGGCTCCTTGTGAGAGGGGGGAGCTCAATAAGCAAGTAGGGGAGTTGCTTGAGAAGGGGTTCATAAGACGTAGTATATCGGGGTGGGGTGCTCAATTGTTTGATTACTTTGCTAGTATCATCTCACGTAGATTGTCCAAATTCGTAGGAGATATTCCTTGGGTGCTTGTCTGATATTGGTCTAGGCCTTTGGGGCTTGTGCTTGGGGAATGTCGAGTTTGACTAGGATGGCTTGTGTGAGATAAATAGCTTTGGCAATTTTTATTGCATGATATCTTGGTTTTCTCGAGAAGAAATGTGCGGCCGTGACATAATAAGACTATTCGATGGTATGGGCTGCCCCGAGTTAGATCCAATAGGTTTATGAGATGACTCGAGTGGGATGTGAAGTAATGGATTATTTAGAACCCTATGTTGACGCCATTTTTAAAGGAAGAAGGCAGGATTCTTAGGACACGTGGTCTCTAAGGAAGGGGTAGCTGTGGATCCAGCGAAGGTGGCGACAGTCCGAGAAATAAAGGTTCCAAGAAAAGCAACGGAAATAAGAAGTTTTCTAGGAGAAGATTGGACAGATGGCGCATAGAGTAGAGTTGCCTGAGAGACTTGGTGGTGTACACGACGTATTCCATGTATCACATTTGAGGAAGTGCTTGCACGAGACCGCGGAAGTGGTAAAGCCGAGCTTCCTTAAAGAGGTGGAGATAGAGCGTGTTGCGACGATTCGACGAACTCCTACATGCATTCTTGGGCCGGAGATTTAGAAGTTGAGGAATCGAGAGGTTAAGCTAGTCAAAGTATAATGGGGAAATGATGAGAACGAAGCTACATGGAAGACGGAAGAGAAGAAGCGTTCATTGTACCCTTTTCTTATCGAGGATGAGTCTTTTAATTTTTCCTTTATCGCCTAGCTTGTACTTATTCTATCTTTAGTATGTCCTCTCGCTAGTATCTCTGACCTTTAGATAGGGTAGTCCTATGGTTGAAACATGTGTTTGAGACATGTTATGTATGATGGATGCATGTGGATGCAAGTGGTTGCTAGTGATTGCTCGTGGATGCATATACACACACTTTAGGCACTAGGTCGGCTCAGTCACTTCATATTGCATATTGCATATAAATGTGTGTGCATATTTAAGTAATGGATGTATAATGGTTGTACTATCATATGGATGTTGCATTTTGGTGAATGGTTGTGGACACATGTAGAAATAATATGTATCGATAGGATTCTTTCGCATACATAATGGATGCATGGCACTATCATGGTTTGCATTAATGAGGTCAACTGAATCAGTAGACCGCCTGATTTTGCATTAGTATACGGACATATAAACACACTGTGCATACGTACACGAAAATCATTAGAAATCTTTTAAGGACCATGGTTGCTAATGGTTGATGGTTGAGTAGATGGATGATTAGATGGTAGGATACATTCTTCTTGACTTAGAGATTTCGAGGACGAAATCCTTTAAGTAGGGGAGAATGTAACACCCCGGATTTTTGAATAATCGGATTAACTAAATTAAAGAATAATTAATCTCAGACGTGAGAATTATGGGGAACGGGTTGCGCCATTGTGTTCTTCTCGGAATTCTGGTTGAGATAGAGTCCGTGTTTGCGGGAAACGGATATCGGATGAAGGAGATATAGACGAACGAAGTTAGGCGGAAAACCGGAAGAAGAGAAAAAAAATATTATTGCACTGGCACACTTGGGAAGTGCGCCAGTACAAATTTACATTGGTGCACTTCCCAAGTGCGCCCAGGCCGAGAGAAAACCTACACAGCTTTCTGGTTCAGTTTGATCTATGTTGTGACTCATTGCTGAGTCCTTTCTGACTCCTTGCTGGGTCATTAGGGCTGACTAGTCACCCTATCTTGACTGAGTGGTTTCGATTAACCCTAAGATCATTCGACGGCTATAATCAAATTAAAATTCTATAAAAAGACATGGAGACTCGAACCCTAAACCAGAATAAAAATTGAAACTATGGTCGTCATGCTACCATCTTGTAACTCAGAATAGCAGCCACCAATTAGAGAGGAAGAACAACGAATCAAATCAGTTCTATTCAACTTTAACAACGAATCTTCTTCAAAGGAGAGCTAATACAACTTCAGAACTCAGAATTCAGAACTCAAGACCCTCTTTGAGTTGTGAGTTCGATTTCTTTAATAAAATAATTATTAAATTGATTGGATTAAGTTATGATGTGGATAATATGGATGTGATGTGAATTATTGACCTCATATTATGATTATGTTGTAAAATTTTAATGTTATCATATATATTCTATGATGTTATGTTGTGATGTTATCATCCATGTTGTAAATTTATGATGCTATCATCTATGTTGTAATTTTATATAATCAAATCATCATGTTGTTCATATGCTAGTTGGGTTCATATGATAAATCATATGTATTTATGCAACTTAGGATGTGAATTGAGGCATAGATCATATGCAAATTATGTATAACTTTCATGACACCTCTTTTATGTGAATCGGATCTAAAAGTTAGGCAATGACATGTGTGAGTTATATGCTAAGTCCCACATGTTAGTTTACATGTTTAGATGTAAGTTTACACCATTGTTATGTTGCATAAATCACATATGCAAGTTTATATAAATATATGAGTTTGGAATATGAATCATGTTATGTAAGTTTGTGGTTATTGCCTATGCAAGTTTACACCTTTAGATGTAGATCTATGACATACATGATTTATGCAAGTTTGTGACCATTATCTAAACAAGTTTACACCTTTAGATTTGGATCTATGACATATGTAATTTTATGCAAGTTGTAACTTTGACCTGTGCAAGTTTTAGATGTAGAACATCATTCACACATGCAAGTTCACCCCTATGTTTAGATCTAGTTTTAATTATATGTATGTTGTGATGTTTTCTCTGTATTCCATGAGCTAGACTATTCGAGTCTAACGTATATTTTACATTAAATGAACAAACATACAACGTGGGGTAATGGGATAATATTAAAAGATTTAATATTGAGAATTGGCATAAATGTCTTCAAAGGCATAGAATTAATTTATGGTGATAATTGGTATGATTTTGCATACCATAAATAGATGGACATAAATAGTTAAATTTGGAATTGATTGATAATTTGAATAGGGAAAGTAATTCAAATTGGGGAATGATTAATTAGGTGTAATTAATCGTCTAAGACACGAGGTTAGGCTCTTTTGTGGTCTAAGACTGCCCGGACCCGCCCGGCAAATCCAGCTACCACAAATGCCAGTCTAATGTGGGAGGTCTTAGGCACAAATTAAATAGGTAATAGTTGTAAAGACACGAAGTTAGGCTCGTTTGTGGTGTAAGACTGCCCGGACCCGCCTGGCAAATCCAGTTGCCATAAATGCCAGTCTAATGTGAGAGGTCTTTATGAGGTTACGGTCTTAATGAATTAAGAAACACTTAACCAGATAAACATGTAGTGGGACATGAGGGGTTAAGTGGGTGCCTTGGGTGGCATGTGGAATTAAGTGGGTGCCTTGGGAGGCATGTGAAATACGATTAGGTGTCTCAATAATTAATTAATGCTGATTAAGGGCAAATATGGATGACAAAATGAAGTTTGGTTGAGTGAGTAATTCTCTTAGTAACGATCTGATGTTGATCTCGGTCTTTGGGGTTGGTACTAAGGGAGTTATCCTCCTAACCAAAGTATCTTTGGACAAAGAAGAACCTAATCATAAACTAAGTGAAGGGGTTAAGACCATCTTAACCAATAAATTGATAAGTGGGTAGGGTAAAGACAAACTTAACCAATAATTTGATAAGTGGGTAGGGTTAAGACCAGCTTAACCAATAAATTGATAAGTGGTTAGGGTTAAGACAAACTTAACCAATAATTTGATAAGTGGGTAGGGTTAAAACAAGCTTAACCAATAACACATGTTGATCGTTGAGTAAGTAACATGGGTGACATGTGGGATATAATTATAAACACTTAACCAAGTTGAAACATGTAAGTGAACATGAATAAGAAGAGGGTTAAGTGGGATGTACTAGAGGGGACCAAGCTTAGGTGGATAGCTTGTGTCAAGTAATGGGGGCCCGTTTCAACCAGTAACCCATACGTATCTTTGTGAGCTCGACCCAAGTCGAGGACGGGACATGCATACTGGGCTTGACTGTAAGAGGCCAAACCGAGTTAGCGGTGGCAATGCAAGTCCAACGGGTTCATATGCGTGTGTGGAACCGGGCTGGTAGGTAAGACGTTGTTGCATCGTGTAGGTATAGGCCATGCATTGTTGGTTATATCGGGTTGCCACTTTGGGGAGTGATACACCCCAGTGTAGGGCCAGCACGGGTATCTACGAGTTAGGGAGCCGATCGAATGGGGAGGGTAGTAGGTACACCTAGTGGAGATAGGAGCAGGCGGCACCTATGAAGACAACTAGGAGTATAACTACGATATTATGAATAAATAATAGAATCGGGAGGGTAGTAGGTACACCTAGTGGAGATAGGAGCAGGTGGCACCTATGAAGACAACTAGGAGTATAACTACCATATTATGAATAAATATTGTAATTAGAATGGGGAGGATAGTGGGTACACCTAGTGGAGATAGGGGCAGACGGCACCTATGAAGGTAGCTAGGGGTACACTAAACTACCATTATCATTATTAGGTTCTGTAGGTGGGATCAACCGTTAGGGTGACTAGTGGTGGTGCAGTATAGTAATTATCCTATAGTGATTAGGAGTACCTTTAACGAATAAGTTGGTTCATCTTATTCCCTTGTTTATTTTGTCATACCTAATTGTTCACAGTCATTTCCTTATTTTCCAGCTTATGCCTTAGCTAGTTAATTTGATAATTATATTGTTAAAGTTATCGCACTCGCCAGACTTTATGTCTGACCCCCTTTTCTTTCCACCTCTTGTCTTCCTCCCCCCCCCCCCCCCTCAGGTGTGCAAGGAGGGAATACTACAGCTTAGTGCCGATTTCTTTCAGTTGCTTGAAGAGAGTAGATGTATCGCTTGGGACTCTCTCATCTTTATGGCTTTGCTTATGCTCAGTGGGGATTTATGCATTTATGTTATTTAAGTATTTGCTTCTTTCTGTACTTTGAAGTTTTTGAAAAAAGACTACTGATCCTGTTGTAATGGCTTTGGAAACTACTTATGTAAACTCGTTTTGAGTAATAATGAAATAAAATAAGTTTTATCTTCCGCTGTGTTGTTTTATTTATTTATTCTTGTAATTTATCTATTCTATACAAACAATAACGCTTCATGGACATTGATGCATTCCCTTTGTGAGTGACATTAATGGACGTGGGGTGTTACACGTATCATCTAGCATAATATTATTCCTAAGACTAGAAGCCTGGAGCAAATCTACCCTTTTGTGTGTCGCGCCACTTGTGCTATCATTAGCGTCATAGCAGTCAACTGGACGCACATGCTTATGATTCATCTTTCTAACCCTTTTGTTGGGACGCTGAGGGGCCACTTCCCTTATATTCATTTTCTCACTTGTGTCTTTCTATGGTTTAGCGTTAAGCTGAGTGGAGAAACGTCGGTCAAGAAAACACCAGCTGCCATCGACCGCGCACTCTCCGCAAAATGGGCATTCAGCTGCCTGTAGCTCCAGTTCCTGCACCTCCAGCCCCAATAAAGAGCTCGTCGTCCTCCGCGATATCCAAGCCAAGCTTCGTAAAATATGCAGAGAGAAGCATCGGTAGGTGCACGATATTGGTTGCAATTCTTTCATACAACATTCCTGGCGTGGGAGTGGTATTGGATCAAGTTTCAGCCGCGGGGCCCGACCATTTCGTAGTGCTTAGGCGGAGTTCATATGTGTCTTGTGTATCTTGTATCATGTGTTTCTCTTTTCAGCATTATACCTTTATTCTTGTAACTATAGTATTGTCTTTAAAATCGCATGATGATTAATGAGATTTGATTTTTAAAATATTTTATGTCATTCGCGCTTATCTATTTGTGTCATTCGCGTTTATCGGTTTGGAAATCTAATTAACTAATTGATTGCTGGTTGTGATGGATGATAATTAGTTTGACTAATTTAAACATTGGAATAATAAAACCAATGTGAATATGAAAGGGTAAAATTTATCCAAATTGAATTTAATATTGAACTGAATTGAAAATTAGTTCAAATTGGATGTATGTATATGTTGTACAGGTTATTGTGTGGATGCTACGAAGAGGAGTAAAATTGTATGTCGACCAATAGGTACATGTTTACTATATTGATGGGGTTTGATGATTTTATGAGCCGATTGGCTTTTTGATTTTCTTTTGATATATGATAGCCTGTAGAGGCCATTTATAGTTGTACCGATCAACCCGTACAAAGGAGGTTATGGTGAAATTTTTCGAAAAATTTAAGGCGTTAGCCAAATTTTGAGAAATTGGAAAGTTCTTAGAAACTGAAAAGTTGAAGAACTTGAGTCAAGCGAAGGTTGAGTTAGTTAAGTAAACGACCTTCAGTTCCTTCTTCCTTTTCGGGGAGGAAAATATTTTAAGTGGGGGAGGTTGTAACAACCCGTATTTTTGGAATCAATTTAAAATTTATTTTTAATTGATTTTCATAGAAATTAAATATTTTAGATGAATTATTTTGAGAATAAACGACTTAAAATTTACTTCAATAGAAGTTAGAACGTATAAATTTAAAGTTTAATTAAAACGAGCTTGAAATGGCTCGGTAGTTTGAAAATTCGATTTTAAACTATGAATGAATGTATAGAATTCAATATAAATTAGAATTTGATAAAACAAGAAACATTGGAATATTCTTAATTGTAATTTTCTAACGAATGTAAGAAATTGAGATTTCGCTTTATAAATTGTAAGTTATGTCTAAATTAAAATTTAGAATAGTCGCTATGGAATTTATATATATTAATATTATATATAGCCCTTAAAAATAATCACATTTTGTATACGGATGAATTTTGACCCAAAACCACTTCCATTGACTTCAAAACGCCGTTTGCGAGTTCGAAAACTATAAACATCGATACATCTAGAGTTGGGTGGTCTTTTCTTTGTGAGTATGACCAAAATATCTCGTTTGTATATGGACGAATTTGGACTCGAAACCGCTTCCATTGAGTTCAAAATGTCATTTATGTGCTCGAAAACTATAAATTTCGATATATTTCGAGTTTGCAAAAATTCGGGACTTCGGGTAGGGTTTGGGTTAGTTAAACCTAGCCCACTCTTATAAACCCCAAATCGGCCCTCTCTTCTTCATTCCATCCAAACTCTTAGCAAAAATAGAATATGGTGGAGGGAAAGGGAAATTAAAATTGTGAATATTAGGCTCACATCCCTATTTTGATACTTAATTAGGCTCACATCCGGTCATAAACTTATTGTAAATTAGGTCCCTATTTTCTGAAAAGTCATCAAAAAAATATAAAAAAATCACGTAAATTCGTATTTAAATAAAACATGTAAACACTAAAAAATTCAGAACAAAAAACCATCAACGAAGGCGTCAAAAATCAAAAAAACAAAAAAAAACGAAATTTCCAGTTAAATGCATAATAGTATGCACATATATCACTTTCCTGCATACATCCGTGCATATTTTTCACTACATACATCTTCGTTGATTTTTATTCATGCAAATAAATGCATACATGTGCGCAAAAATTTCAAATACTTGCATACATTTGTGCAGGTTTATTTTCAGATTTTAATCTGAAAACAGCTTACAGAAAAGTTGCATACAAATATGCAATTATCAGTAATAATTGCATAAATGTATGCAACTATTTTTTTTCGATTTCCGTAGATTCCTGACATTATTTCCATATTTTAGAATTTTTTTTATTTTTTTTTATGAACGTACGCACATTTTTTAAAAAAAAATACAAAAAGGCGGAAAAAATAAAATAGGGGGCGGGTTTAAAAATTTTCAGAACTTTGTTTTTTTTTATAAATTAGGTCCCTACTTTTTATCCTATAAAAATGTTGCACACATGTGTGCATTTTTTTGAGAAATTTGCACATTTGGATGCAAATAAAAATGAACTGAAAAATTATGTTAAATCTATCCGTTGGAAGAACTGCAATAATTGCATATATGCATGCAATAAAATCAAAAAGGTGCATAATATTATGCATTTAACTGCAGTTTTTTCTGTTTTTTTGCTGTTTTCTTCTTTCTAACATTATTTTTGTTGTTTTTTGAACTGAATTTTTTTTATAATGCGTAATATATTTTATTACTAATTTACGAATTTTTTTATTTTTTTTAATTATTATTTTATAAGTTTTGAAAACAGGGACCTAATTTACAATAAGTTTATGACCGTTTTTTTTTTATATTTTGAAACTTAATAGGGACCTCTAAAAAACGCACCCATTAAAATTCCCTAACCCCTAGCTTGATCTTAGGAATCCAATTCAAGTCCATATCATGTGCAAATCCAAGGAAAAACTTATTTAAGCTCCTCTCTGTCTTCTCTAGCTTGCTTTCTCTTTGATTTATGAGATTTCCAATGGCGTAATTCTTAGGAAATATGTTCATATGATCATAGATTGTTGATTCTAGTGTTTTTATTGAAGAGAGGTTGTTCTAGCTTGCTATTAGATTGATTCATTGCTTCTAACCATCAAAGGTGAGTTCTTTATGAGTTTCTTCATGAATTTACATCTATGCCACAAGCTATTGGCTTGTAAAAGGGTAATTTAATGTTAATTTGAGTTTGCATATGCTAGTGAAATGGATATGTCAGTGTAACTTAGCCGATTTCATGTGCTTATGTTTCAATATTGAAAAGTATGATTAAAATTGTCCATATAATCTAATTCATATGCTACTAGCTGATTTGGCGATATTGTGAAGCTCCGTTGTCGCACAGGCAAGTTCTAAGACTTCACAATTCACTTGAATCATACTTGATTGCTTTGGTTAGAAAATTTGTCCGATTATGAGTTTATAATCAAAAGTCATTGCAATTTCATGTATATACGTTTGTGCATGTGTTCTTGAGCGTTTTCAGTGAGCTAAAGAGGCTTCATTTTCACTTAGAAAAAGTTATAAGCCATCACCATTGATCTGGGCTTGTCCGAGACCGATTGCAAATCATTGCCTAAGCAAAATATTGATTTTGCTTCAGTTCAAACGACTGGAGCGAAGCAACAGACGTTCATCAAATCCATCGGCAAAAAAATAATTAATTCTTCAACTCACTCGTCTGAACCGAAGCAACAGACGTCCGTCAAAGCTCTTGAGAAATAATCAATTGCTTCAGGTCTGACGTCTGAACCGAAGCAACAGACATCTGTCAAAGCTCTGGCGAAATAATTAATTTTTAAACGATCATAACTTTTTCATACATCGTCAGAAATTCGCAAACTCAGACCCATTGAAATCGTGACGACGAACACTACAACATGGAACTGACCAAGTGCTATAAAAACACATCATACGCCTCATTCCAATCCAGAATATTGTTTTATTCAAATATCCTTTATATTGGGAATTATTCCCATAAATCTTATCAAAGATTTAATTCATTTAAACCTCTTGTTTAAATCTTCACTTGGAAACCATTTAAAATGATTTTGTATTATCTTTTCATAACTTTAAACCAAATTAAGGTTTATCAAACTAGTCGGGATTATCGAGCCTTACTGAAGGAATCATTTATTTATTTTTCCAATCCCAACCTATTCATCCCATGGAGCAAATCTGGTAGTACTCCATATCTAACACCCAGTGTGTTATCGGTAAATTTAATTACCATTTCACGTTTTAAATCTAATTGAAGATTTAACTATCGCATGGAGTAAAACTGGTGGTACTCCATTTCAAACAATTCTTGAATTCGGTAAATTTATTTACCACATTCACATTTCAATCTAAATAAAGATTCATTAAAACTCCTCTTAGTTTTAATCTTCAAAAATCATTACTTAATGATTATTCAGCTTTTGGAAATTTATCCCATCTTTGACATGGTTCATGATAAACCCAAAATCATCTTCCATAAAGATGGAACCTTCATGGAAATCAGATCAGTCGTAATCGATATGGATTTCCATATCAGACTAATAATATAAATGTAACGGCAAAGCCTTTTAAATTCCATATATAGTGACGATCTTCCTTTACAGAAGCTCATCTCAATTATTACCAAATCGAATTCCATCCAATTCCAATTTAATATATTAAATTGGAAAACTTTACTTTGGAAAATTACATTTAATCTTAATTAAAAGATTATAAATTCCAAATCATATCTTCAATGTTAATTGGGTTAAAGAACAAATGTTATTTAAGACGTCATTCACGATAAACCCAATATTAACTTACATTTAATTCCAATTAAATTAATTAATTGGGAAACTTCTCTAAATTTTAGTTAAAAGATTTATTCTTTTTTAACTCGGTTTAAGAACATTGTTAGTAAAGACACCATTCACGACAAACCCAAAATCCAAATTGCTATTAAATACAAGGCTATGAATAGAAATTATTTCGGCTTATATTCAATATCAAATTCTGAAACTAACGGATATCGAATTTGGAATAACGATATCTATATCTTCCAAATTCCTCAACAATATCAGTATAATCACGAAATCCGATATCAAAATATTCCGAAGATTATTTCCATTCCAATTCATACGTTTGAAAATTCTGGTTATATTAAAACGCTTTACAAATCCAATTTATTTATTTCTAAAAATTGGATTGTTGTTCTAGTTAATAACTAGTTCTTTTGGATAAAATTATCTTTTATCCTTTCAAAACTTGGAATTTTTCATTCAAAATCTTTCAAAATCATTTGTTATGATTTTACACAATTTTTCCAAAGTTTTAATAATTTTATTTAGGCCTTTACAGTCGGTTTTCGATAACGGCCACCGAACTGCATCCATTATGACCTTTTTGGAATTGATTTGGACATAATTTAGAATCGAACCATTCAAATTTACATCTCTTATATTCATTGGAAATATTTTTTCGATACGAACCCAACGGTTCTAGTTTTAGGAGAATCCGACGGTCGGATCTCCAGTTACATCAATTTGAAGTTAATGGTCGAAATTCGCGAAAGGTCGCTGCGCGACGCGTTCTATTCATGTCATTTAAATATATACAATATATATATATATATATCTTCGATTTCTATTTAAAACATATTTTACAAATCGTTTATAAATTCATTTTAAAATGATTTCAACTTCATTTCAATTTTAAATCAAAATTGAATATTCCATATTATTATAATATTAAAATGATAATATTTTCAAAATATCAGATTTTAAAATCAAATATTTTCGATATTCATTATAAAATGAATAAAATTGACAGAAAAATCCATTCGAGTTAAAATGGCGTTTAACTACTTAACTCTCCTGCATATATTTCAATATTTTCGTATCCATTCAAAATCGGACATCAAAATCGTATTTTGATTCTTTACTAAATATTATTTTAAAATATTCGTTTATATTCTAAATTGGAATCAGACTCAATCAATTACAATACAATTTTATTCATATGGATTCCATACATCGCATGTATTCAAAAATAGTGATAAACAACTATTAACCAGTCAATTCACATCCAGAGTGCAATTTACTACTGTATAAGCATTAAATAATTAAATAATGCTTATAACAGTCTGTCAATCAATCGGTTGACATATAATTAAATCCAAGGGGGATATGAATAAATTATCATCCCTAGACCTGTGTGTGATTTTCAAACATCAACAAATAATTGGGTAATGTGTAAAATTATCGTTCCAATACCCGTGTGGGGTTTACATCACAGTCCATGTTAAATTACAGTTTAATAATAATGACATTAAAACCGTCCAAAACCAACAATCACCAAAAAAAACATTGTAGTCACAGGCAAACCATATATATGCAGTTATAAAAATGAATAACTGTACAAATAAATTCAGTGAGAGAGATCTCACATTGGTTTCCACTCCGTCGGTCTTTATTTAACGATTTAAGATCGTTCGGATTTGAATTTGCTTTAAATTCTCATTTGCTCCTTTTCCATTTTGGCCAGTTCCATGTCGTAGATATCGTTGTTGTGATTCCAACGCTTCTTGAATCGTCTGATTCTGATAACGCAGTAAAAAGTTATTCAAATTTTTGTACAAGGTTTTTAATTTTATAATTTATTTCCTAATCACTTGATTAAATTGATAATTACTTATAAAATCCTCAGGCCCTTCTCTTTCTTCCTCCCGATGTCTACTGCTTCACGATCAAAAAAACCTGGCCTCTAGGGCTTCAAATCACGCACCATCTTCGCGCCGCACCGGGATCGGTCTGTACCACATCGTCGGTCGTCCTCAACTCCCCCCACGCCTTAGATCTTCAGCCATTCGAGCTCCCCTAGCCCTCGGAAAACAGGTGCGAACAAAGCACCTTCAAGCTCCAAAATCAAACGAATTACAACATGATACCAAATCTCATCCATATAGAATTGAAGGCGATAAAAATCTCTACATTCCTCACTTAGAATTCATGAGCTAATTCTGCCTAGATTGGCTACGATTTAGGATTTTGTTTGGGATTTTTTTGGCAGTAAATTGCATGGGGGCGGCTTCTTTCTAGTTTAGGGTTTAGGGGCAAAAATGAGATATATATATATCCTTATTTTATAATATTTAATTTCTTTTATTACTTACCTATGAAAATTAACAATTCGAACTCCAAATTAAACCCAACGACTGTTGTTCCTAATCAAATACCCCCATTCCGGACATAATGGAATATGTTTCGTAAGCCAATTCGACTGTTTCGATCATTTTTTATCAAAATTAAAATATAAATTAATATAGCGTTCAATATTGAATTTCAACGTACATTTTAATATACCAGGGCTGCATACTGACTCCTAAAATAACGGAAGAAATAAATCTAGCTATGTTTTGATGATACGGTCCTAACAAGACTAATTTCGTCGAATTAGGAGTCCGTTTGAAAAAATGGCCTTTTTCCAGTCGATTAAATTCAAACTGAAATTACAAAACTCAGTTAAATTCACTGCACTCACATATTAAATCCGAAAATTATGAAATTTTAAACCTGACTATAATTTGACATTCCACATCCAACAAAAGTGGTTTCGTCGAAAATGGAGGTCATTTGTCAAATGGCTACTTTTACGGGCTATATATAATTTAAAATATATGTTAAATTCTATAGCGACTATTTCAAATTTTAAACTGGACATAACTTACAATTTATAATGTGAAATATCAATTTCTTACATTCGTTAGAAAGATATAGTTAAATATATTCAAATGTTTCTTGTTTCGTCCAATTCTGATTTATATTGAATTCTGTATATTCATTTGAAGTTTAAAACCAAATGTTCAAACTACCAAGCCATTTCAAGCTTGTTTTATAATTAAAATAAATGTATACGTTCTAACTTCGATTTAAATAAATTTTTAGTCGTTATTATTTAAAATAAATCATTTTAAAAACTTAAATCCCATTCAAATAGCTAAAATAAAAAATTTAAAATGGTTCAGAAATTTTGGGTTGTTACATGCGTTTCTTTCTAGCTATGGGTGATGTCATGGTATGGAGCCTAGACATTTTTACTTATATAGATGATGGATTGCGAGGCGCCTCAGATATAGAGTCGATTAAAACACTCGAGTGATAGGTATGATAGGACCGGTAAATGTATTGTTCAGGAATAACCAATCCACTAACATTAGGTGTGGACCGGTTCTGACGCTAACCAAGGGCTTACTAGAGTCTGAGTCCTGAGGCATTTGCTAGAGTGTTTCGAAACCGATGAGGAAAATCTGTTGCCTCGACCCAAAGATGGAAATTCAATTTCCAGTACTCGACCTTGCGGTTTTAGTTGTAAACCTATATGGCAACATAGTAGGGTGGGGTACTATGCTATTTATGGTTGATACATTTATATTTGAAGTTGTTTCTGACACTATGCACTTATAGTAATATTCAAATTATTTGTTTTTAAAGAGTACCAAGCATGTTTGGCTATTATAAGGTAAAACTCTGTCCTCTGTCTTGCGTTGCATTGTGTGATGGGACCTGAGTCTTATAATAGCTTCATTTTTCAAAAAGCATTGCATTGTTTATAAATTGTTTTATTTCAGAGTATTGATGGGTGTGAACCCGTTCCGTGACATACGGCGTGGTCCCGTGATGTACCCTATTTTAAACTAAAAGTTTAATAACTGTTTTGAGTTCTCACACCAGTCCAAAGACTGACCTGGAGTATATTGTTTTCGCCTAAACTCTGGGTGCCCATATTTTCCACTCGAGCAGCTAGTAGTTTTGGTTTTGCAGATTTCTATTTTACGGGATCCTGGTTTACAGCTGGACCTATATTCAGAAAGCTTTATATCCGTGTATTTCTTTCAGTTGTGTTAGTTGATGTATTTCCGCTACGCATTGTATTTATACATTTTATTTCAGCTGCTATGTAAATTATAATCTCTGATATTATTTTTCCATTGTGTACTATTTATTCGTACTCTGATGTAAATTGTAGTAATAGCAATGAAATGTTCTCATGTTTGTGTTCTGATGAGTCGTGTTCTCACGCAGTCCATGCTTTTTCGTCTCTTCGGAGATCGGGGAATTTCGGATCGTTACAACCGATCCTGCGCTTCGATACTTTCAAGTGCGAATATTTCCCGTGCTTCATTCGCCTCTTCGATGCTTAGATGGAAGTTCACATCGATGAGGACACTTTCACCATCCAGTCTGAGGTGAAAGGCGCCCATACTGAGCTTACCGAGCTGGATATGGTGGAGATTTTGGGTATTTCAGTGGTCGGAGCCTAGTTGAGTGCTATTGAGTTGGACGATCCTCAGATTCTTTCCCTCATCTTTGTTGGAGCTGCCGGTGTTTAGAATACAGGTAACCTGTGATCCATCGCCCGTCTGATAGTGCGTATCATCCACCACAATATTATTCCCAAGACGGGAAGCCTGGAGCAAATTTACTCCTTTGTGCGTTGCGCCACTTGTGCAATCATTAGCGTCATAGCCGTCAACTGGATTCACATGCTTATGATTCATCTTTCTGACCCTTTTATTGGGACGCTGAGGAGCTACTTCTCTTGTATTCATCTTCTCACCTATGTCTTTTGACGGTTTAGTATTAAGCTGAGTGGAGAGACGTCGGTCTAGAAAACACCAGCTGCCACCGACGGCGCCACTCTCCGAAAGATGGGCATTCAACTGCCCGTAGCTCCAGTTCCTACACCTCCCGCCCCCAATAAAGAGCTCGTCGTCCTTTGCGATATCCAAGCCTGTTGGATCTAGAATAACCCTAGAGGGGGGGTGAATAGGGTTTTTCACAGTTTTTAAATAAAATTGAAAAACTGACAGGATATTAAAATAATAAACAGATCACAGAATATAGCAGAAACAGAAATGCAGAAAATAAATCACACACAGATATACCCAGCTTCGGCAAAACCCTGCCTACTGCTGCATTTCTAAGGTTTCTACTAGGTGATAGAACAGATCCCGCATACAAGACCATGTATACTCGCAAACCCTGCTCCTATTCTAACCCTACGCTCAAATCCCTAGACTGATTCAAACCCCTGAATCAGATTTTCCCCAGATTACAAACCCGTAACCTGTATTCCTAGATTTTACAGATTCTAGTACTGTCAGCTAACTCCTAACTGAAACTCCCCTAGAGTTTTACAGACTCTATAAACTGTTCAGAATGTTTTACAGAACAAAATGAAACGACACAAAAAAAAAAATAAAGACAATTAAAACTAAAACAATAAGAAAAACCCTAGGATTTAAAACAAAAGGGGTCACTCCCTTTAACACTTCAACCATAGGTCGGCCCCTCCTTTCATTTGTTAACCCGATCCTTCTTTGCTCTGTAAAAAAAATGGCGGCTTCAAAGAAACTAGGGTTTCTGATAAATCCTCCAAATCCAGATCGATCTGATGATGATTTTGTTTCAGTGATGCCTTGAATCGAAGGATGCTTTCAGTGTTTTGATTTGAGAATTGCTCTGGCTCGATTCACAGACTTGGGTTGCTACCGACAACGATTTGTGAGTTCTCTTAATTTCAGTTTTTCTCTTGAATTGATTCTGTGGGTTTTCGATTTCAGTTGCTTGGGATTTCCTCGAATTTGCCAGTGATGAAAATGCGTGTACATATAGGGTTAGAAATAGAAAACCCTAAATCACTGATTTCATATATGACCCGATCTGATTTCGCTGCTTTCCTCGATTGAAATTCTCGGCTTTGATTGAAAAAGAAATTTGCGTGATTTTGCCCTCTGATTTTCCCCAGCTTTGAAAATGATTTGCGTGGCTTTTAATTTCTGTGAATTCCTTGATGACTTTAGACGTGTTCTTGTCCCATGAGTGAACTTGAAAAAATGCTGAGAAGAAATTATGCTTCTAATTGATCTCTTTTATTGTGGCATTCCAAATATGTTGGTGTATTTCCTCTTTGGATTTTGAAATTCTTGGCCCTTAATTTTTACAATAAATGATACTTGCGTGGATTTTCCCTTTTGAAAGTGAAACCTCTCGGTTGAAAAAAGGAATTTAAATTTGTTGTCTTTCAACTGGAAAATGAATTTGCTGCATTTGCCTTGAATGCTCTTGCGTGATACTAGCAACGTTGAAATTGTTGCCAAATATGAATTGTCTGATTTTCACAGACTGATTTCTGAATAAAACATTGCCATATTTATGTGAAACATTGCTTCCACATCTCTCGGCCATTTCTGGAATTCAAATTTTTGCCATAAAGATGTCACCTCCACTGATTTCATGTTTGCCAAAAATTCCACTTGAATTTCTGAAGTTTAAAAAACTTTTCCAAAAAAAAAATGTTTCAATAAACCTGGAAAGTTATTTTCTTTTCTGGAAACATGTAATTACTGCCTTGCCCAAAAAATATGTCTTGGATATTCTGTTGCATGCCACAATTGAATATTGATTTCCTGAAAAAAAAAATTGCCATATTTGTCTTCATTTCTTGAGACAAAAAAAAAATTGTTTTCCTTTTAG
The DNA here is from genome assembly GCA_030737875.1 of Allium sativum. Lineage (NCBI taxonomy): Eukaryota > Viridiplantae > Streptophyta > Magnoliopsida > Asparagales > Amaryllidaceae > Allium > Allium sativum. The sequence continues at coordinate 935,620,760 of CM060924.1, read as the reverse complement.
AACTTCTGCACCATGTATATTCATTCAGTTTCACAGATCATTTGAACTTGTGTTAAACCACCATTGTGTATGCACCTTGATGATGTTTGTTTGCCATGCATCACCACCATGCCTCATTTATTTGTGAACTGCACTGTCCATTTTAGTCTGGCTTGTGATTTGTTTCTTATGCTTCTTCACTTACTGTTGTACTAGAAAATGTCGAGGCAATATCATACTGCTTTGCTCATTCATTGTTGCTCGACAGTTTGTTCACTTGCACTGAATCTTGTCCATACTAGTCTTGCACTGATCTTGCCACACACCTCTTTTAAGTTTTGTATTGTTTGACTTGTGTTGTGAACTATTTGTGGCCATTTGTCTTGACCACATGAACTGCTGTACATTTTGACTTTGCTGCACCAGAATTTAGCACATACACATATGTGCACTGTTAATTTGTTGATTATGAATCATACTGTTGCACCAGATTTTGACTTATGCACCATTGCTACTATGACCTGAGTAGTTTGTGTAATTTTCATTTGAATGCTTGCTGAACCAACACCATACTGTTGCATGTATGCTCTTCTATACACTTTGTATTGATCATGCTCACTGCCACTTATGTGTATATGCATTTAACTTGAGCCATTTCCTCACCCTTGCATTTGCTGTGTGATTGCGTATTGAAACATGTATACTTGCACTTGGTTTCTCCACTGTATATACATGCTTCATGTTGTGCTTGTGCTGTTACACCCATTCTATTGTTGCCGAGCCTTGTATACTGTTTTGACCATTTGCTTGAGCACCTTTCTTTCTGTATTGGCACCATGTTGAATCACTCCTTGTATTGCCTTGACCATTATTGTTGTTCTCGGCCATTTTGCATTGATGTATTTGCTGTGTGAACTTTGACTTTTGTGTTTATATGTATATCAGCAGACTAGTCACGCTATGTTGAGGCTGATCAAAAATCAGCAAACTAGTGTGATTATGTCGAGGCTGATCAAATCAGATTGAGTCAGAAAAATGATGAGAAACACACCGAAATTCTGAGGCAAATAAATTTTCAAAAATAAAAATTATATTTGCATGTATTCTATTTCATTTCTGTTGCAGTGTACTGTGTGTGTTTCTGTTTTATGTGACAGGTAAGAAGATGACTGGACTGATAGTGAAGTGCTGTGAAGACTAAAGACCGAAGACAGAAGACTAAGAGGCAGTGTCAGTGAATGTAAAAGTGTCTGTATATGACAAAGTCTGTAAATGAGTCTGTGAATGTATAAGAATGTAATGAATATCAGTGAATATCAAAGAAATGTATAAACAGTGGAGTTTATAAATTTGTACTGTTTTGATAATGAAATAAAATATTATATTTAAATAAAATACTGTGTAAATATTTAAATTTCTGTACAGTCGTATTTTATTCAAATATAAATATTATATTCTAGTCTGTGATGTATAATAACAGTACAATATCAAACACATTAAAATAATATTTATTTGGTTGTTATCATCAAACAAAAAATCATATAATTGTGTATACAACGCCGTTATATACAACAATCTCCCCCTTTTGATGATGACAAACAAATAAAAGATTTTGTATACAATAGATGTGTTTGACAGTGAATATTGAACTCCCCCTATTTATAGCTCCCCCTATAACAGACAACTCCCCCTATAACTGTGCATGAGAGCAATGTATGAATAATAATAAATTTTCAAAATTAAAAATATTTATAAAATATTCACTCATAAATCAAAATCTAATCCATTCTCCCCCTTTTGTTATCATCAAAAGGATACAGACTTAAAATACAGATGAAAATTGACTAAAAATATAATTTCAGCTTAAGAGGAAGAACAATCATCATAAATTTCAATCAGTCAAACAAAAAATCATAATATTCTAAGAACAGGTGGCATATTTCACATTTTAGAGAATGACGGATATACGATGAATTTTATATAAAATGGAGAGAGTTTTAAAACAATTCATTTCCAATTATTTTCAAAGGATTTTTATAAAAATAAAGCACAAAAACAGTGATAGATTTGGACTATAATTAATAATTCAATTTAAGTGACAAGATTAAATAATCTCAAAACCAATATCTGTCAATCAACAAATCATGATACGTCATAAAATTTCAACACATTTCACAGATTAGAAAGTGGATAGATAGGCTGGTTTTTATAAACACCAAGGAGAATTTCAAATTAATTTCAATTTATAGCACAATTTTCCTTTTTCTTTTTATTTTATTTAAGAGCACACTGACCACGCATAACCAGAGCTTGGATTTTTAAATGAAGTCAATCGCAGCTTAAATTATAAGTTGTCTCTTAACCATTCATGACCAGAGCTTGGATTTTTAAATGAGGTTAGAGACACACTTATATATTAATTATATTTTCATCATTTTCAGCTTTAACTAGAAGAACTCCTCGGTATATACAACCAATATGAATGACAGAAATGTGGTAAGTACAGAGATGGACTATGAAATAAATTTCTAAATTAATTATATTATGAAATATGATCAACTGTACCGAGATAATTGAAAATTCTCAATTTCACTAATTCTGAATATAACATAACCACAATTCCATCACAAATATTTTCATTATTTATACAAAAAGATTTTAAAAATATTAAACTCTCCACATTAATATAAAAAACGTGATGGATGACAGACAGGTGATGGATAAAGGAGATGGTCGAGAAATAATTGCCAGTTCAAAGATATTATAATAAATATTCAACCGTCATGAAAATCCAAATAAAATCTCCTCTTGTTGTGAAGTACACTGCAGTCACAATTCATCACAATTTCAAAAACTGATAATAATTTTGATGAATTATAAATACATTTCAATTTTGGATATTGATTTCAATTTCTGAAAGAATAATCAATAAATAATTTTTAAAGTTGAAAATCAATTACAAGAGGAATATGAAGAGCTATACAAAGCACAAGAGGGAAAAGAAATATATATACATGATGAGAATAAAAAAAATTCAGCACTTCCTAATCTGATACCACTTGTAGTCTCTATTAAAGAGGATTTTTAAAATGACACTGGTGGCTAATCAAGGGTATCTCAGTCAACAGAAAGACTTAATTACAAAGCAAGCAACTCAAGCACACAAATTTCATTCATCAGAGCACAATGAACCTTTGATACCAAATCAAGCATCCTCAAAAAAATATTTACAAATCGATTTCTTATAATCAGAGCAGCATGATTCCAAAACAACATTTTTTATTTTTATTTTTAAAAACAGTATCAGAGCAGCACAGAGAAATCAGTATCACAACAGACTTGTCAAGATGTTGGTCACATAAGGTGGTTCATGATCCAAGATTTGCAGATATACTCTATTTTAAATCATTTGAAGAAATGTGAAAGTATTAGGATTTAATGAATCAATCACACCAGGTTATATTTCAGATTCAAGATATGTGTGAGATCCAATAAATCAATAATTTCAAATGATTTTAAACGAACATATATTCAAATCAAATAATCATGAAATAACAATGATTTTCAAAGACCATTTTCAAAAAGAACATTTTCAAGAATTTCTCAAAACTATTTCCGACAAGTCCAAGAGAAATTTCAGGTCATTTACATCAAATTTGAAAATATTCATGATCGGGGTAATTTATTTGAAAACACATGAATCAAAGTAAAGTTTTGGGATATAATGAATCAGTCACACGAGATTGACAATTTAAAAAAAAGGTGTGTGATATTCAAAATATCTAGAATTTCAGATGATTTCAAACAAACATATTTCAATATAATGATCATGAATAAAGATGAATTCCAAGATGTATCACTGATACAAGCCAATCTGAAAATCAATGAAATTATCACAACTGATAAATAACAGAGTATTGTAATGAGTATAATATTTTGAGCTTTCCTAAAATGAATTAGAATAAACTCAAAACAGCAAAGATGTGTGACATTTCATTAGATATTCAGATCTTCAAAAATTTAGAATTCAAATTAACAGTGTTCAAGATATGACAAGAATACATCAACACTGTTATGAATTCAGAAATAAAAAAAATCTCAAAAACAATTGCAGATATTTACAAGATTAAATTCAGGATATGGAAATGATTAACACACGATGATTTTATACAAATAAAGCATATTTCCAAAAAGATCATGAATTCTGCAACTGGAAGTTTAAGAAGTACAGACAAAGAAGAATATGGCAGTGTCAAATCAAAAACAAAAAACAGAAGGAGATAGAGGAAGGAATAAAAACAGACAATAAAAACAAAGAGAATATACAAAGGTGAGTTTAGAGATCATACCAGAATCCAATGTAAAGCAGAATCTCTAACTCAACAAATGTTGGCCTAAGGAACTGTAAATGACACAGAATTATAGACAATCTTGATTTCAAATTTCTTTTCAGCACAGCAGTTCCTCAGCCTTCACTGGTACCTAGCAGTTGAGTGAATTAAGTGGTCTAACAAAATTTGTAAAACCACTCTGAAATACGTTTACCACTTTTGGTACCCAAACCTGTTTGTATAACAAACCATCAGAATTAACCTTTGTACCCTTTGGAACCCAAATCTGTTTGAATTTAGTCAAAGTCGTTTTATTTTTATTCGGGATCCAAGATTGTTTAAATGGTTTATTATAAAACGATTTCTCATCACAATTTCGATTCAAAAAACCTTTGAAATTTTCAGAGTTCAAATTTTCAACGTAGTTCTTTCCAAAGCAATTTGAGGGATTTTTCAAATCATTTGAATTTTGTTTTCCAAAAACATTATTCTTCCCAAAACCAAGACCACGTTTATTTCCAACAGAAAGTTGGTTTTTCAACAACATATCCAAAGATTTTTCACCGTTTGAAAATTTAGATAAAATTGTTTCAAGTTGTTGAATTTCAGTTTTAAGATCATCGTTTTCTTTTATTAAATCTGAACAACGACTTTTAGTGATCTTACATCTTTCAAACTCAGATTTCAAAACCAAATTTTCATCATTAAGCAATTTGATTTTGGTTTGAGACTTAGCCATTTCAGAATCAAAATATTTTCGACTTTCAGATTCAAGTTTCTTCCAATTTTCAATTTCGATTTCAAGCTCTTTCAAAATCAGATCTGTTTTCAACAAACTATCATTTTCAGCGTTTTCATGTTTGGAATTTTTGATAGCCTTGAAATTTATAAATTCCTTTTGTAAACAATTGTTTGCATCTTTCAGCTCAATCTCGTTATCTTTTAAAATTAAAATTTCTTCTTCAAGCCTTCGAATATTATTATTGAAATGAACGAGATCAGTTTTTAATTTCAAACAATTTTCACAATTAGAATTTTCAAATTTCACGACATTTGACAATTTCGATTCCAAACAATTTATCTTGTTGGTCAACTCAGAATTTATAGATTTCAGAGATTTATTTTTCGATTGGAGTTTGTCAACAGACTTGGTTAAATCAACACAAAAATAAACCAGATCTTCATATGAAAAATTTCTTATCTCATCATCTGTTGAGTCTTCATCAGCTGATTCATCTGTTGAACAAAGATCTGAATCTGAGTTGACAGTTGAGGGTTTTGAGAAGTTGCTGTCGTTTCCATATCTTGTAGTTAGAGCTGTCCAAATTTCCTGCGCAGTTAAACAATGAGAAATCAGACTGTATTGATTATCATCAAGGTGAGAATACAGAATATGTGTAGCACGAGAATTAGAAGCTTTATCTACAATGTCAAACCCATTGATAACAACATCCCAACATTTAATATCAACAGATTTTAAATAAAATTCCATTTCGGATTTCCAATTTAAAAAATCTGTTCCAGTGAAAATAGTTGGAGATGAACTGGACTGACTCTCTATGGACTGACAGCAAGGGTTACCCATGACTCTAGAGTTAATGAAATTACCAGGCTCTGATACCACTGTTGGATCTAGAATAACCCTAGAGGGGGGGGGTGAATAGGGTTTTTCACAGTTTTTAAATAGAATTGAAAAACTGACAGGATATTAAAATAATAAATAGATCACAGAATATAGCAGAAACAGAAATGCAGAAAATAAATCACACACAGATATACCCAGCTTCGGCAAAACCCTGCCTACTGCTGCATTTCTAAGGTTTCTACTAGGTGATAGAACAGATCCCGCATACAAGACCATGTATACTCGCAAACCCTGCTCCTATTCTAACCCTACGCTCAAATCCCTAGACTGATTCAAACCCCTGAATCAGATTTTCCCCAGATTACAAACCCGTAACCTGTATTCCTAGATTTTACAGATTCTAGTACTGTCAGCTAACTCCTAACTGAAACTCCCCTAGAGTTTTACAGACTCTATAAACTGTTCAGAATGTTTTACAGAACAAAATGAAACGACACAAAAAAAAAAATAAAGACAATTAAAACTAAAACAATAAGAAAAACCCTAGGATTTAAAACAAAAGGGGTCACTCCCTTTAACACTTCAACCATAGGCCGGCCCCTCCTTTCATTTGTTAACCCGATCCTTCTTTGCTCTGTAAAAAAAATGGCGGCTTCAAAGAAACTAGGGTTTCTGATAAATCCTCCAAATCCAGATCGATCTGATGATGATTTTGTTTCAGTGATGCCTTGAATCGAAGGATGCTTTCAGTGTTTTGATTTGAGAATTGCTCTGGCTCGATTCACAGACTTGGGTTGCTACCGACAACGATTTGTGAGTTCTCTTAATTTCAGTTTTTCTCTTGAATTGATTCTGTGGGTTTTCGATTTCAGTTGCTTGGGATTTCCTCGAATTTGCCAGTGATGAAAATGCGTGTACATATAGGGTTAGAAATAGAAAACCCTAAATCACTGATTTCATATATGACCCGATCTGATTTCGCTGCTTTCCTCGATTGAAATTCTCGGCTTTGATTGAAAAAGAAATTTGCGTGATTTTGCCCTCTGATTTTCCCCAGCTTTGAAAATGATTTGCGTGGCTTTTAATTTCTGTGAATTCCTTGATGACTTTAGACGTGTTCTTGTCCCATGAGTGAACTTGAAAAAATGCTGAGAAGAAATTATGCTTCTAATTGATCTCTTTTATTGTGGCATTCCAAATATGTTGGTGTATTTCCTCTTTGGATTTTGAAATTCTTGGCCCTTAATTTTTACAATAAATGATACTTGCGTGGATTTTCCCTTTTGAAAGTGAAACCTCTCGGTTGAAAAAAGGAATTTAAATTTGTTGTCTTTCAACTGGAAAATGAATTTGCTGCATTTGCCTTGAATGCTCTTGCGTGATACTAGCAACGTTGAAATTGTTGCCAAATATGAATTGTCTGATTTTCACAGACTGATTTCTGAATAAAACATTGCCATATTTATGTGAAACATTGCTTCCACATCTCTCGGCCATTTCTGGAATTCAAATTTTTGCCATAAAGATGTCACCTCCACTGATTTCATGTTTGCCAAAAATTCCACTTGAATTTCTGAAGTTTAAAAAACTTTTCCAAAAAAAAATGTTTCAATAAACCTGGAAAGTTATTTTCTTTTCTGGAAACATGTAATTACTGCCTTGCCCAAAAAATATGTCTTGGATATTCTGTTGCATGCCACAATTGAATATTGATTTCCTGAAAAAAAAATTTGCCATATTTGTCTTCATTTCTTGAGACAAAAAAAAAAAAATTGTTTTCCTTTTAGAACTTCTGCACCATGTATATTCATTCAGTTTCACAGATCATTTGAACTTGTGTTAAACCACCATTGTGTATGCACCTTGATGATGTTTGTTTGCCATGCATCACCACCATGCCTCATTTATTTGTGAACTGCACTGTCCATTTTAGTCTGGCTTGTGATTTGTTTCTTATGCTTCTTCACTTACTGTTGTACTAGAAAATGTCGAGGCAATATCATACTGCTTTGCTCATTCATTGTTGCTCGACAGTTTGTTCACTTGCACTGAATCTTGTCCATACTAGTCTTGCACTGATCTTGCCACACACCTCTTTTAAGTTTTGTATTGTTTGACTTGTGTTGTGAACTATTTGTGGCCATTTGTCTTGACCACATGAACTGCTGTACATTTTGACTTTGCTGCACCAGAATTTAGCACATACACATATGTGCACTGTTAATTTGTTGATTATGAATCATACTGTTGCACCAGATTTTGACTTATGCACCATTGCTACTATGACCTGAGTAGTTTGTGTAATTTTCATTTGAATGCTTGCTGAACCAACACCATACTGTTGCATGTATGCTCTTCTATACACTTTGTATTGATCATGCTCACTGCCACTTATGTGTATATGCATTTAACTTGAGCCATTTCCTCACCCTTGCATTTGCTGTGTGATTGCGTATTGAAACATGTATACTTGCACTTGGTTTCTCCACTGTATATACATGCTTCATGTTGTGCTTGTGCTGTTACACCCATTCTATTGTTGCCGAGCCTTGTATACTGTTTTGACCATTTGCTTGAGCACCTTTCTTTCTGTATTGGCACCATGTTGAATCACTCCTTGTATTGCCTTGACCATTATTGTTGTTCTCGGCCATTTTGCATTGATGTATTTGCTGTGTGAACTTTGACTTTTGTGTTTATATGTATATCAGCAGACTAGTCACGCTATGTTGAGGCTGATCAAAAATCAGCAAACTAGTGTGATTATGTCGAGGCTGATCAAATCAGATTGAGTCAGAAAAATGATGAGAAACACACCGAAATTCTGAGGCAAATAAATTTTCAAAAATAAAAATTATATTTGCATGTATTCTATTTCATTTCTGTTGCAGTGTACTGTGTGTGTTTCTGTTTTATGTGACAGGTAAGAAGATGACTGGACTGATAGTGAAGTGCTGTGAAGACTAAAGACTGAAGACAGAAGACTAAGAGGCAGTGTCAGTGAATGTAAAAGTGTCTGTATATGACAAAGTCTGTAAATGAGTCTGTGAATGTATAAGAATGTAATGAATATCAGTGAATATCAAAGAAATGTATAAACAGTGGAGTTTATAAATTTGTACTGTTTTGATAATGAAATAAAATATTATATTTAAATAAAATACTGTGTAAATATTTAAATTTCTGTACAGTCGTATTTTATTCAAATATAAATATTATATTCTAGTCTGTGATGTATAATAACAGTACAATATCAAACACATTAAAATAATATTTATTTGGTTGTTATCATCAAACAAAAAATCATATAATTGTGTATACAACGCCGTTATATACAACAAAGCCGAGCTTCGTAAAATATGCAGAGAGAAGCGTCGGTAGGTGCACGAGATTGGTTGCAATTCTTTTATACTATGTTCCTGGCGTGGGCGTGGTATTAGATCAAGTTTCAGCCGCGGAGCCCGACCATTTCGTAGTGCTTAGGCGGAGATCATGTGTGTCGTGTGTATCTTGTATCTTACATCATGTGTTTCTCTTTTCAACATTATACCTTTATTCTTGTAACTGTAGTGTTGTCTTTAAAATTGCACGACAATTAATGAGATTTAGTTTTAAAATATTTTGTGTCATTCGCGCTTTTCTATTTTTGTCATTCGGGCTTACCTATTTGAAATCTAATTAACTAATTGATTGTTGATTGTGATGGATGATAATTAGTTTGACTAATTAAAATATTGGAATAATAAAACCAATGTGAAAATGAAAGGGTAAAATTTAGCTAAACCGGATTTAATATTGAACTGAATCGAAAATTAGTTTCAATTGAATGTATATATATGTTGTACAGGTTGTTGTGTGGAGGCTAAGAAGAGAAGTAAAATTGTACGCCGACCAATAGGTGCATGTTTACTATATTGATGGGGTTTGATGATTTTATGAGCCGATTGGCTTTTGGATTTTCTTTTGATATATGAGAGCCTGTAGAGTCCATTTATAGTTGTATTGGTCAACCCGTACAAAGGAGGTTATGGTGAAATGGATATGTGAGTGAAATGGATATGTCAGTGTAACTTAGCCGATTTCATGTGCTTATATTTCATTGAATTGAAAATTATGATTAACATTGTCCACACAATCTAATTCATATGCTACTAGTTGATTTGGCGATATTATGAAGCTCCGTTGTTGCACCGGCAAGTTCTTAGACTTCACAATTCACTTGAATCATATTTGATTGCTTTGGTTAGAAAATTTATCCGTTTATGAGTTTATAATCAAAAGTGATTGCAATCTCATGTACATACGTTTGTGCATATTTTCTTGAGTAGTTTCGGCAAGCTAAAGAGGCTTCATTTTCACTTAGAAAACGTTATAAGCCATCACCATTAATTCGGGCTCGTTCGAGACCGATGGCAAATCATTGCCTAGACAAAATATTGAATTTGCTTCAGTTCAGATGTTTGGAGCGAAGCAACAGACGTCCGTCAAAGCCCTCGGCAAGAAAAATAATTAATTGCTTCAGATCAGACGTCTAAACCGAAGCAACAGACGTCTATCAATGCTCTCGGGAAATAATCAATTGCTTCAGGTCAGACATCTGAAATGAAGCAACAGACGTTTGTCAAAACTCGGGCAAAATAATTAATTTTTAAACGATCATAACTTTTTCATACGTCGTCAGAACTTCGCAAACTCAGGCCCGTTGACATCGTGACGACGAGCACTACGACATGGAAGTGACCAAAATGGAAATGGAGTAAGTGAGAATTTGAGGCAAATTAAAATCCAAGCAATACTATAATCGTCAATTAAAGACTGACGACGTGGAAACCATGGTGAGAACTCTCTCACTCAAATCTTTTGTACAGTTATTTATTTTTATAACTGAATATGTATTGATTGTCTATGATTGCAATATTTGTTTTATGATTGATGGATGTTTACAGTTTTAATGCTATTATTAGTAAACTTTTACATATATATATACGTTGTCAAATAGAACGTTTATATTATGAATTATTCTGGTATGACAATTTACCCACCCATCTCCCAAATAGTGGATAAATTCACATGGATTGTGATGTAAACCCCACACAGGTATTGGGATGATAATTTTACACATTGCCTAAATATACAAATAATAATATTTGTTTGATGGCTGAAACCCCACACGGGTCTGGGATGATAATTAATTCACATCTCCCTTGGATTTAATTGTATGTCAACTGATTGATTGACAGACTGTTATAAGCAATATTTAATTATTTAATGTTTATACAGTTGTAAATTGCACTTTGGATGTGAATTGAATGTTTAATAGTTGTTTATCTCTGTTTTTGAATACATGCGATGTATAGAATCCATATAAATAAAATTATATAGTAATTGATTGAGTCTGATTCCAATTCAGAAAAATGGATATTTTAAAAAAAAATCAGTGAAGAATAAAAATATGATTTTGATGTCCGATTTTGGATGGACACGAAAATATTGAAATAATTTTGGATGAAATACACCAAGTTTGAAAAGATAAAAGATATTTTTATCTGAAAGAAATAGTTAACAACTAGAATAAAGAATTGATAAGGTTTTAATATAACCAGAATTTTTCTAATGTATGAATTGGAAAGGATTTGAATGGAAATAATCTTCGGAATATTTCGATATTGGATTCCGTGATTTATACGGATATTGTTGAGGAATTTAGAAGATATATATCGTTATTCTTAATACGATATCTGTTAGTTTCAGAATTTGATATTGAATATAAGTCGATATAATTTCTACTCGAAGCCTTGTATTTGATGTCAAATTGGATTTTGGGTTTGTCGTGAATGGTGTCTTCAATAACATTGTTCTTAAACCCAGTTGAGAAAAGGATAAATCTTTTAATTAAGACTAATGAAGTTTTCCAATTAATACATATAACTAGAATTAAATGGAAGTTGATTTTGGGTTTATTGTGAACGATGTTTAAATAACATTTGTTCTTAAAACCCAATTAATAGTGAAGATATGATTCAGAATTTATAAATCTTTTAACTAAGATTTAGTGAAATTTTCCAAAGTAAAGTTTTCCAATTTAATACATTAAATCGGAATTGAGTGAAAGTTCTATATTAATGGAAGAGGTTTTAATGAATCTTTAATTGGATTTAATGTGAATAAGGTAATTAAATTTACCAAATTCAAAGAATGTTTGAGAATGGAGTACCACCAGTTTTACTCCTTGCGATAGTTAAATCTTTGATTAGATTTGATACGTGAAATGGTAATAAATTTTACCGATAACACAGAGGGGGTTAGATATGGAGTACTATCAGTTTTGCACCATGGGATGAATAGGTTAGGATTGGGATAATAAAATGAATGATTACTTCGGTAAGGCTCGTAAATCCCGATTAGTTTGGTAAACCTTAATTTGGTTTAAGATTGCTAAAGGATAACACAAAATCTTTTGCAATGGTTTTCGAAGAAAGATTTAAACAAGAGGTTTAAATGAATTAAATCTTTGATAAGATTTGCAAGAATAATTCCCAAATTAATGAAAATTTGTTGAATAAAAGAATATTCTGGATTAGAATGAGGCGTATGATATGTTTTTATAGCACTTGATTATAAAATATGCGAGTTATTCGAAAAGACTAGGTTTAACCCATTTTGAATAACTGTTACGATGATTAAAAGTCAACGATGAAGACGGTGGTTGAAGACCGGAGATCTTCACATCGAATGGATGATTACTGATGTCTTGATTGGGATGTACACCCAAGACAAGGTAATAAGCGGTGATCGTCCAGACGTACTTGGAGATCGACCGGATATGCGAGGACCTCTCTCTTGTATTGGACATATGGGATGAGGAATAAGGTGCCTCCAGTTTCGTTCAGACCCAGAACGGACTTGCAAATGGATGGTGTGTCTGACATTGTATTCCTTTATGTTGTATTAGTTGATCTCTACTAAATATATATTTGTTTGGTGGCGGAGAATTTATTCTTTTGCTTAACACACTTATCTAAGATGTATGAGCTTAGAGGTTATATATTGGTGGAAATCAATGATATGGTATGGATTGATATTGTGGCATGCTAAGATGCAAATGATCCAGGCTTTGGTTGAAAAGCAGGGTCTTGTAGATTATGATCAAAGCATGGCTTTAAGTAGCATAGCTTTGTGTATAGCGTTAATTCATGAGTCTCATACCTCGGTATGAGTCAAAAATGGGATGAGGACCTCAGGGAGGACATGTGTTTCTTTCTAGCTGTAGGTGATGTATTGGTATGGACCTATACATTTTTACTTATATAGATGATGGATTGTGAGGCGCCTCGGATATAGAACCGACTAAAAGGCTCGAGTGATAGGTCTGATAGGACCGGTAAACGTATTGTTCAGGAATAACCAATCCACAAACGTTAGGTGTGGATCGGCCCTGACGCTAACCAAGGGCTTACTAGAGTCTAAGTCCAAAGACATTTGCTAGAGTGTTTCGAAATCGGTGAGGAAGATCCTTGCCTCGATTCATAGATGGAAATCCAATTTCCAGTACATGACCCTTCGGTTTTAGTTGTAAACCTATATGGCAACGTAGTAGGATGGGGTACTATGTCGTTTATGGTTGATACATTTATATTTGAAGTTGTTTTTGACACTATGCACCTATAGTAATATTCAAATTATTTGTTTCTAAAGTGTACCAAGCATGTTTGGTAATTATAAGGTAAAACTCTATCCTCCGTCTTGCATTGCATTGTGTGATGGGACCTGAGTCTTATAATAGCTTCATTTTTCAAAAAGCATTGCATTGTTTATAAATTGTTTTATTTCAGAGTATTCATGGGAGTGAACCCGTTCCGTGACATACGGCGTGGTCCCGTGATGTACCCTATTTTAAACTAAAAGTTTAATAACTGTTTTGAGTTCTCACACCAGTCCCATGACTGACCAGGAGTTTATTGTTTCCGCCTAAACTCCGAGTGCCTATATTTTCCACACGGGCAGCTAGTAGTTTTGGTTTTACGGATTTCTATTTTACAGGGTCCTGGTTACTGCTGGACCTATATTTGGAAAGCTTTGTATCCGTGTATTTCTTTATGTTTGGTTAGTTAATGAATTTCCGCTATGCATTGTATTTATACATTTTATTTTAGTTGCCATGTAAATTATTAATCTCTGATATCATTTTTCCGCTATGTAATATTTGTTCGTACTGTGATATTCTTGTACTCTGATGTAAATTGTAGTAATAGAAATGAAATTTTCTCATGTTTGTGTTTTGATGAGTTGTATTCTCACGCAATCCATGCTTTTCCATCTCTTCGGAGATCGTGGAATTTTGGATCGTTACAACCGATCCTGTGCTTCGATATTTTTGAGCACGAGTATTTCCCGTGCTTCATTCGCCTCTTCGATGCTTAGATGGAAGTTCACATCGATGAGGACACTTTCACCATCCAGTCTGAGGTGAAAGGCCTATTGAGTTTACCGACCTGGATTTGGTGGAGATTTTGGGTATTTTAGTGGTCGGAGCCTAGTTGGGTGCTATTGAGATGGACGATCCTCAGATTCTTTCCCGCGTCTTTGTTGGAGCTGCCAGTGTTGGGAACACCGGTAACCTGTGACCCATCGCTCGTCTGATAGTGCGTATCATCCAACACAATATTATTCCCAAGAGGGGAAGCCTGGAGCAGATCTTCCCTTTTGTCTGCTGCGCCACTTGTGCTATCATCAGCGTCATAGCCGTCAACTGGACGCACACGCTTATGATTCATATTTCTGACCCTTTTGCTGGGACGCTGAGGAGTCACTTCCCTTATATTCATCTTCTCACCTGTGTCTTTCGACGGTTTAGTGTTAAGCTGAGTGGAGAGACGTTGGTCAAGAAAACACCAGTTGCCATCGACCTCGCCACTCTCCACAAAACGGGAATTCAGCTGCCCGTAGCTCTAGTTCCTGCACATCCCGCCCCAATAAAGAGCTCGTCGTCCTCCGCGATATCCAGGCCAAGCTTCGTAAAGTCTGCAGAGAGAAGCGTCGGTAGGTGCATGAGATTGGTTGCAATTCTTTCATACTACGTTCCTAGCGTGGGCATGATATTGGATCAAGTTTCAGCCGCAGAGCCCGACCATTTCGTAGTGCTTAGGCAGTGTTTATGTGTGTCTTGTGTATCTTGTATCTTGTATCTTTTATCATGTGCTTCTCTTTTCAGCATTATACCTTAATTGTTGTAACTATAGTATTGTCTTTAAAATCGCACGACGATTAATGAGATTCAATTTTTAAAATATTTTATGTCATTCGCGCTAATCTATTTGAATAAAATCTTATTTTCTTACCTAACTAACAGTTATCTTAGAGCTGGAAAGTATAGTATTTTGTAGTAGACAAGTTTTGGTGAAGGACAGGTTTTTGCGTTGTTTCGTCACGGGTATATTTATTATTTGTCACCTGTTCCTTTTAAGCAAAAATTTGTTTTTGGGTTTGCTTGTGTAGTTTATATTTTTTCACTTTTGGACGACCAACTTCCTCCAACGCCAACATGTGATTTGGATCGTAGTTTCCATAAAATATATTTTTAACTTTTTTTTCAAAATGTTGTTTGAAAAAAAATAAACAAATCTTTTTCCTTTTTAAAATTCCATGTTTCTGTTTGTTCTTATTTTCCCATAAAATCTGATTTGTGTATAAAACATTGATTTGGGTACGATAGTTTACGTACGTTTAAACATTTGTTTTTATAAAAATAGATGGTTTAAATATAGTAAAGCATACATTGCCGAAATTTTGTTTTTATACAAATCTGATATGGAAAGTAAGCATATTAAAAATGATTTTCAAATTTGCATGAATAATTTTTCAGGCGGCAATTTATTTTGATATAAAAATTTCGATTTATAATCACACGAAAAGTATAAGTTTTTGAAAGATTTTTTGTGCATTTTAGCGGTGCATTAAGAACGATGATTCATTGAAAACATTAACAACAACAAGGAAAAGACTGTTTTAGCAGAGGAAACGTTGTTTCCATACCTTGTCAACGGTACGCACGAGTTATTAATTACCTCGTTTTACATTTTAGAACCAGTATCAAGCCTTCTCTACAGTCTATAGATGGAAATTTTTGGAGTATTTTGGGCTATTAAGGTAAAGTTCCACTGTAGGACGGTGATTGTAATATTTGTAAGCGGAAGGAAAGTTAAATTTCTCCATTTTGATTTCCTATTTCTGTCTTAGGATAAAAAAATAGGAAGTGATTTAGATACGTTAACGAATTGGATGGTAGGATTTGGATGCAAAATTGGTTGCTTCGCACCTCTATTCGTAAAAATGTGATGGTTATGAATGAAAATATTTTCAAAAATTTCATTCATATTGAACTGCCAGTATATTTAGAATGTTTTACATCATGTTTTTCAAAAGTGTTTTCAAAAATAAAATACATACATATAGGAGGATCGAATTTAGAATCATTATGCATACATGTTTTATAGTTGCGATGCATTATGTACACCGTGCACATGCGCACTTGGTTGCAAAATTGGGTGGACACTAATTGGTTGTCTAGTTCTGTAACGTCCCGCATTTTTATCGGTTCGTATTTGAAAATTTAAATCTGTTTAAATATTGAATTCGTAATGTAAGTAGATTTATATATTAATTAAAACGAAGTTGAACGTATAAAAATATATATTAAATAAAATCAAGCTCGTAATATTGCGGTAGTTCGTAATTTAACGTTCTGAACTTTAACTGAGTGTACAAGACCTGTTATAAATCGGATTTCTTCGAAACAAGAAACGTTCGAATCTGTTAAACTATATTTTTCTAATGGAAGTGGAAAATGGAGATTTCGTCTTATGGATTGCAAGATATGTCCAAATCAAATATTCAAATAGTCGCTATAAAATCGTATATGGACCATAACAGTTATTTGAATATATTTAAATATCGGTTTCGAATTTAGACAAGGTTTTTTTGCGATGTAGTGATAATTTAATTTTTAGAATTTTACTGTAATTTTTAATTAATTTAATATGCAACTTTTTATTTGGAGTATTTTGCACCCTATATCAAAATTTTGGGGTTTCACAATATGAGTTAATCTACCGATATTATTACATTTCTGGAATCGTGGCACCTCGCTGGACACGACCGTATTATTATTTCTGTCCGTGGCGGCTTGGACATGAATGTAATTTTTCGTAACACCGCACCCTTATATTTTAAAAAAATATAAAATATATACCTAGGATTTCTTCTAAGCAAGACAGACCATACTGTTTATTTCGTGCATGCAACAACAAATGATATGGTGGGTACAATTCGAAAACTATAGTTTTGTTGAAAAGAAAAGAAATGACCTATCTACATGCTAATTCTAATAACAGTATATATACAAATATATAAATCGTTTCCTTGGTAGGTAAGTACGGTACTACCTTCTTTTCTTTGCCCTGTGTAAAACTAGCAGACCTTTGTCAAGGCAAATCAAAAGATAAGCGCAGCTACACACCTATGTTTTCTATTCAATCAAGACACTGCAGTCCTACAATGCTTCACGTTAAGTCTAAGCTACCCTAAGCTATACAACTGCTAAGGAAATGAAAGCAAGCACGATCTATGATGGAAACCACACGGTGCTTCCTTTCCACAACTCACTGTCACCTTTCAAAGATGTGAACAATTCATCGCAGCATACGTTCAAAATCAAACAACTACTAGAAATAAAATTTCATCCCATCCAAATCAGAGCAGCTAAGACGTGAGAATTCATTTCAGTCTGCACCTCAACTATAAACTACTCTACAAGCCTATACATGTGAAGGCTTTTCAACATTTATGAATCTGCAAAGCTACTAGGGGAGGGGCGTGCATCCTACATGAATTATACTCCTTGGCCACTAAGGAATCCACACTATAAATATACAGGGTCTCGACTTATCTTCTGGAGCAAAATCCAACGGGCTTTGGAAAGTTTTAATGACTGAAATCCTCTAAAGATTACTCCACCCTTATTTGAATTTACCCAGTTCGACGCTATACACTGCGGACGTGGAAGCATGGATGGCATTTTCGAAATGCTTGACCCAAGTTTAAAGGTGATGAGGCGTTCGGTTTCATGAAATATCAAGGGCGTTAATGGTGAATTTATTCTCTGGAACGAATGAGCTTAAGGTGTAGGGTGGAGATGATCTTCGGAAAATGGCACAGGCAGTTGGATCTGCTGTTGCGTGGTGGTTTCCTAGTAGTTGCGCAAATGCTCGGGTAGGTCGAGTGTTGATACTTGGTGATGGGGTTATAGAAGACAACAAGATGAGGATACAGTGTTTTTTTTTTGGGATTGAGTACTGGTAGTGTGGGCGAGTGGGATAAAACCCATTGAGGAATAGGGTAGAGAAGGAGGGGAGGATGGTTGGGGTAGTTTCAGATGTTGGATCCACCGTGGTCGTAGGAATAACAACGTGGAAGGATGAAAGTGAACGTGCAGGTCTGTTTTGAACTTAAGGGAGAGTAGGCCAGTTGATTTACAAGAAAATGTGTGTAAAATCCAAACGCTTTAATGAAGAGGAATAAGGAGGAGCGGCTGTTTATAATTTTTCATTTCAAGAAGATGGTCTTGTACAAGCGGTTATGGGTTTTAAAGGGGAACAGGGGCGTTTGGGCCGAAGTGGAAAAGCCCAGCAAAAAAATATATGATGAAGGCCTGAAAAGGGGACGTGAATTGAATTGAATGTTGTGGTGGGATCTGATTTCTAGTTGAACTGGTTGAACTAGTGAAGCACGTGGTGAGGGAATAGTGTCATCTGAACGGGAGGAAGTTTGGCAGCAAATAAAATTATAATGGGTAATTAAATTTAATTAGTAATTAGATAAAGTTGTTTAAATTATATAAATACTTGAAATAGTTTTAACTCATCCGTTAATGAACAGAATTTAACGCAAATGGATCCGTTGGAATCGCAACAAAGATATCTACGTTGTAGAACCGATGTGGCTGAGGACAATGCTATTGGGATTTCATAGAAAAATCAAACGTATGTTTGATTTTGAACGAAACAAAAGCAGGATCGTCAACTGCGAAACAAAGTGAGTAAATCTCACTAACTCTGCTCAACTTATATTTTTATAACGTATTTTTAGAACTGATAAATGATGGTTGTTTGATATGTGTTGGTTGTTTGGTTGAACTGCTAGTTAGCGGTTAAAATATAGATAACGATATATATAAATCGTAATCGATTATTGATTCTGTTTATCAGAATATTTTATATTCGTGTTATTTATGTTGATTAACATCTGTGGATGCAGGGAAATAGGTCGGAGGGATCCAACTGGATTCCTCAACATTTATTTTACTGTTTTCATATATTGTGATATATGATGTGCTTTATGATCTGTTGTTGATTGTGTGTGTTTAATCATGGTTATTTGGTACTTTTAATTACCAAAGGAAATACTGGAAGGTGAAAAGGAAAAATTCAAACTAAAATTTGAAATAAAATATTTGTATATATAAAATCAAAGAATTTTATATAAAAAGGAAATTTGAAGTGATTATTAAATTGTGAAAGTTTATAAAATCAAAAGGGTTTTATAAGAAGGGAATTTTTGAAGTAAATATTGAATTTGAGGATTTTATAATATCCAAGGATTTTATAAAAAGAATTATTTAGAAAATTTATAGAATTATAGACCGGAATGGGCGGGATATAAAAGAATTATAGCAAATTGATTTAAAGTAAATATTTAAAAGAAATATGTTTAACAGATGAATTGAGAAGGATAAATTATAAACGATGTTTATAAATTAAGGAAATAATTATCATTTGATAAACTGAATATATAAACCTGAATTTATATAGAGAAGTAGAAATCGGTTTTAACACTGACATGTTTACTAGAATTTGAACTTAGTATTTATAAAAAGGGATTATAAATGAGATTTAAGTATTGGAAGAAAAGGAAGATTTCGTATGGAAATCTTATAAATAGAACTATTAATAGAAATTAAAAAGGGGATATTACTGTTAAATACGAAATCAAACTAAAGAGATTGTATAAAAGAAATATTATTCACATTTGATGTGAATACTGAGATTAAGTAAGGATTTTGCAAATAAACACATTCATATAGGAAAATGGATTTTGAAATAGAAATTTAACAGAAATGGGATTTCAAATGGTGAGAAATAAATAACTTGTTTGATAATGAAAACAAATGTCATGATTTATAAACCAAGGTTTATAAATGAATTAAAATATAATTATCAGTGGAAAATTTAGATTTGCAAATTCGATAGTGAATTTAGAAAAAATGGGGAATTTGGAGTTGTTTTAAAAGGAACGATGAAATCCATTTCGATATTCGAAATGTAAAAAGGATTAAGAAAAATCCGTAAGGATTTTTAACTAGAATTTAACTAAACCAGATGTTTTCCAAATAAGAACTAGAAACGTTTTCTAATATGGAAATAAGGAATGTGAGCAAATATGGAAATGTTTACAAATGTTAATAAAGGATATTTTCTAAATTTTAGGAAACAAGAATTGACGGATATATAAAAATGGGGAAATGAATAAACGTATGATAAATTAAATAAAAGAAGATAAGAGTTGACTGAAGATTTATCGATAAAGTTTCCATCTGGAAATAATATCGTTGTATGCACACCTGTTTTTCCTTTGATAGTTAAATCACCGACTATCGAAGTTTTTGACCATTTTTATGTCGTCAATACGGAGAGACCGGGATCAGATTCATTTGCTGAAAACCACTCTGTATGGACGTTAGCGTTGCGATCAAATATTGAAGATGGAGTATGCAAGGACTATCCTGTTTACATAATAGTGCCTTCGAATTGTCCAACCCCAGGACAAACGTGAATGGACGAATGTCTGACAGAGTATATCTAATGGATCGCGTAAGTTGATCTCTTCAAACGTACTTATGTTTGGTGGCGGAGGAATTCGTTTCTCTTAGCTTTATACCCGTGGTATTTTCGGGGAAATCAATTTGTGATTTGGCGGGTATGACGATGTGGCATTCGAAGTGAATGGTGGTCAAGTGTTTCAAAAGATACGTAATGACCTCAAGCCTTATCAACCGGGAAATGACAGAAATCGGGCAGGCAGCATGGCTATGTGGGTCGCTCCCATTAGGGTGTATATCACCTATCTAGAGAAAATCCAATTCATTCTTTTATCTATTATCGATGCTGTCCCTTTTCGGGAAACGGTGGGTAGCTCCCAACCGTTGGTGATATACATTTGATACACTCAAGCGAAATGAGTGGTCGGTCATGTGTGGGCCGGGTTGCAGGACGTTCTTGATTGAACCCAGTTTATTCGCCTCTATAGATACACTATCGGCAGGTGGTCCCATACCTTGTCGAAATCCAATTTCCAATAAGAGCCCGCGATTTTGATTGTATATAATATATGTGGAACGTGAGATGCAAGCGTTCTGCTAGATTGTTATTTACTTGTGATTAGACACTATTATAATATCAAGTATTGATTTCCAAAACTGGTTTGGGTTATCGTAAGGTAAAAACCATCCGTGTTTATGTGTGGATCGGTCTTACGATTATCCTTTCTTTTGAAAAGGGATTTTTGAAAAGTTAAATCAAATGATTTGAGTTTACTCACACTAGTCCCATGACTGACCCAGAGTTTATTTTGCTTCGTTTTCCATAAACTCTTGGGTGCCCAAATTTGTACGGGCAGTCAAGTAGTTCTGGTCTATACAGATATACTTGGAGGAGCTTGAAGCAGGAGGCTTCAGGATTATATGGCTATTGTTAATTCCGCTGTGTGTATGTGTTGTACTCTGATAATGTTATTGTATATATATAAACTATTTTATTGCAAAAGTTATGTTATTATTATATTTTATTTGTAATGACCCGCATTTGCAGAGGTATTATAATTAATTTATTTAATTATATAAATAGTGATATAGTGAAATAAATGGTCGTGGAATTAAATAATGGTGGATATTTAATTAAAATAATAAATTAAATAATATATTTAATTCTGAAATAATCAGAATTTGGCTGACATGGCGATATGGTGTGATCTGGATCATCTGTGATATTTAATTCAGCTTGGAATTGAATTTGAATAACGAATATATTATATAAACGACAGTTTGAACGTAGAGTTATATTATTATTAAAATCGAGCTCGAAATGGCGCTATAGTTCGTAAATTGGCGATTCGAACTTCAAACGAATATACATAAGCCGTTTTAAATCGAATTTCTGTGAAACAAGAAACGTTAGGAGCTGGTGAAGTATATCTTTCTAGTGGAAGAGAAAAATCAAGATTTCGTCGTGTAGATTTTGATGTGTATCCAAATCAAATTTTAAAATAGTCGTTATAGAATCGTTTATCGACCATAATGGTTTATTCGATATAACTAGAGATCGGGTTTGAATTTAGACAAGGTTCTTTTGAGACATAGGTATAATTTAATTTTTAGAATTTTATAGAAATTTTTAATTAATTAAACAGGCAACTTTTTATTTGGAGTATTGTGCGCCCTTAACCAGCGATTTTGAGGTTTCAAAATATGAGTCAATCTACCAGTATAATTATATTTTTGGGATCGTGGCACCGAGCTGATTACAAGGGTATATTTATTTCTGTCGTTGGTCGTCCGGATGAGAACAGAACTTCATATATAAGGGTCACCAAAATGCTAAAATAAAATATCTAACTTTCAGTGATCAACAAAGGTCCATGTATCCCCTTTTTACATTCTAACGTGGTCGAAGCTTCCACCATAGGACTTGGAAGCTAACACTATTATATAAACGTTTATTTTTTTCCATAAGACCTAAATTATCCCTCTCCAAACAACACAAAGAACGGATGCCACCAAGAAATCCCCAAACTGAATCTAGTTTTTAAAAAAAATCCAAAACTAAAATATATCAGGTAAAGCAAAAACAGTTCGGTATGAACTGCTGCGAGTGTATTGGTCCTCTTCGAGCAAGAGGACGCGTGAAGGAATATGGAGGACGTTGGAGTTAAAAGGCATGGGTTTGCGTTTGAATGGGGAGAGGAATGCGAGCAGTGGCGAGCTCCAGTTATTGGGTGAAGTGTGTTACATGAAGGAAGTTTGTGCAGGCATTTAAAAGGAGAAAACACTGAAAATGGATGGTGCGGCAAATGGACTCACGAGTTGTATACTGGAGTATGGTGTCAGGAGTTTGATTGGGGGAGCTCGCGTTTTATGTGGAGCGAAGTCTGCGAATATAAAACAAGGAAGAAATGGTCGTTGTTTTTGGGCACCATTGTCCGCTCGAGGTTAGAACGTGCTCGGTGGTGCAAGTTAGATAAATGGAATACTGGAAGTTTCATTTTTGTGAAGGAGGAAGGGTATGGTTATGTTTGTACGGGAGGAGATGTATTACGGTGATGGTGTATTCATTTAGATGGTTGCGTTAAGGGTATTGGGGTGCGGTGTAGAAGAGGCAACGGACTGGAGCTTACATTGATGATAAGAAGAGGTGTTGAGTGGTCTGTCTAGGGGAGGACATGCGGTATAGTTTAGAAATGGGCTGGGTTTGTAAAACGTGAGGCCGAAATGGGTGTAATGCTGGAGGATAGTTTGAAGAGGAGGGGGGACGTGATTGCATGGAGGACGCGTATTGGTCCTCTTCGAGTGTATTGGTCCTCTTTGAGCAGGAGGACGCGTGAAGGAATATGGGGGATGTTGGAGTTAAAAGGCCTGGGTTTGCGTTTGAATAGGGAGAGGAATGCGAGCAGTGGCGAGCTCCAGTTTTGTGGTGAAGTGTGTTACATGAAGGAAGTTTGTGCAGGCATTTAAAAGGAGAAGACACTGAAAATGGATGGTGCGGCAAATGGACTTACGAGTTGTATACTGGAGTATGGTGTCAGGAGTTTGATTGGGGGAGCTCGCGTTTTATATGGAGCGAAGTCTGCGAATATAAAACAAGGAAGAAATGGTCGTTGTTTTTGGGCGCCATTGTCCGCTCGAGATCAGAACGTGCTCGGTGGTGCAAGTTAGATAAATGGAATACTTGAAGTTTCATTTTTGTTGGTGCGTGTTTGGGCTTATATGCCCTTAGGCACACTGGCACTTGAAAGTGGAAAGGAGGTGGATGCGTTGTCAGGGAAGAAGGCTTTAAGGTGAGGTGGGGGTAACATTTGAAAGGGCGTTGTCAACATGAGCAGTTTGGGTTTAAGTTTTGTTGGTGCGGGTTTGTGAGACTGTAGGGGGAGATGCAGTATGTAATAGCGGGTTTGGGTGATCACGTTAGGAGGTGGGCCAAAGGAAGTAAGGTAAAGCCCATTAATTTAAAAAGGAAGTTAGCTTATTTTAAAATAAATACTATATAAACTTCAATTGTTAATACCCCGTACGTTCATGATCAGAATTTAACAAAACAAGATCTGTTAGGATCGTATGGACGAGCACTCCATAATGAAACTGACTGGAAGTCCATCGGAGCTCGTTACAATTTAGGGCGAAATAAATTGTTTGATTCAAATCAAACAAACAGTTTATCGTTCTTTAACGATGAACTACCAATGTGAGTAAATCTCACTAACTCTGAACAGTTTATAATTTCATATTGTATTTTTAGAACTGTTAAATATTGGCTAATTGACTGTGTGTTGACTATTTGATTGAACTGCTAGTCAGTTAGTGGAAATTATATATATATATATATATATATAAACCATTAAATCTATATATATGTTGATTCTGTTAACAGAATATATCATATGGAACTGAAAGTGATGTTATCTATATTTTTTAACATCTGTGATGCAGGGAAACAGGTTGGAGGAATCCAACTGGATTCCTCAACATTTATTTTACTGTGATTCATATATTGTGATATATGATGTGATATATAATCTGTTGTTGATTATGCGTGTTTGGACGATATTTATCGTTGTTATATTGTACGTTAAATACCATAAGAAATACTGGATGTGGGAAAGGGGATTTTCAAAGTGTATTTTGAAAATGAATTATTTATATAAAATCGATGGATTTTATATAGAAAAGGAAAAAAGGTTTTATAAAGGAAATAGATTTATATAATCGAAGGATTTTATAAAAGGAGATATTTATTTAGAAATAAATAAATAGGATTATAAAGGTTATTGATTTAGGAAATAAATAGGATATTTTAAAAAGGAAATATTTATTTGTTAGAATAAATAGAATAAAATAAAGGAAATATTTATTTGTTAAATAAATAGAATAAGAAAAGGACATATTTATTTGCAAAATAAATAGGGTTATTAAAGGAAACATTCAAAATAAATAAATAGGATATTAAACGGATTATTTATTTAGGAAATGAATAAGTTATGATAAAGGGATATTGACTTAGAAATTGAATAAGTGATAAATAGAGATGTTAAGCAAAATAAATAGAATAAAGGATTATTTATTTGGAAAATAAATAGAGGAGTTAATCGAATCGAGTTAATAGAACAGAGTTAATCAGTTAGAGTTAATCAGTTAGAGTAAACCAGTTAGAGTTAATCAGTTAGAGTAAACCAATTAGGTTAATCAAATAGAGTTAAAGAAATAGAGTTAAGCAAAATTAGAAACTGACTAAAGATTAGTAAGTTGAATAGTTTTCTGAGTATCGGTCTGATGTTGGTTTCGGCCTTCGGGGTTTATACTTGGGAAGTTGTTCTCTTATTAGTTTACAATTAGAGTCTGATAGTTGTGGAATGGTAGTGATTGATGATTGATCGATAGAATTTCCTTCTGGAAATGATATCGTTGTTTGCACACGTATTTTCCTTCGATAGTTAAATCACAGACTATCGAAGTTTTGACCAATTTACGTTGTTAATATGGAGAGACCGGTTGGATTATTATCCAAAGAACCACTATGTATTGGCATAAGCGTTGCGAATCATATATGCCAAAGATAATTGAAGATGGAGTAAAGTGCAAGGGCTATTTTATAAGTCTTAGATAACAGTGCCTTAGATGGATGTACTGAATAGTTCCTTCGGTTCATCCTGTTCCTGGATGACTTGTATGGATAAATGTCTGGCAGAGTATTTCCAGAAAGGTCACGTACATTGATTTCTTCAACCATACCAAGAGTGGAAGCGGAGAAGGAAACTTCTTTAGCTAACACGTAATGTACTGTTGTAGACGTCAATTAGTGATTTTCGATGGATCTGACAATGTGGCATTCGAAGTGAATCTGATGTGATGATAAAGCGTGACCTCAAGCCTCATCAACCGGAAAATGACAGAAACCGGGCAGGCAACATGGCTAAGTCGTTCGCTCCGAAGAAGGGTGTATAATCACTTGATCTAGAGTTTCATTTATTTCTAATAATCTATTGTCGATATTGTCCCATTCGGGAAACGGTTGCTGATCCCAACCGTTGGTGATATACATTCGATACACTCAAGCGAAATAAGTGGTCGGTCATGTGTGGCCGGGTTGCAAGATGTCCTTGTTGAACCCAGTGTATTCCTTTCTAGAGGTACACTAGCGAAAGGTGGTTCCATACCTTGTCATAGTTAGAAATCCATTACCCAATACGTGCTTGCGATTTTGATTGTACTATATATGTAGAACGTGAGATGAAAGCGTTTCTGCTAGATGATTATTATATTGTGGTTGATAGACATTATTATAATATCAAAAGGTTTTTTTGATATAAAGATATTTTGGAATCTCATAAGGGAAAAACCCATTCCATTATACGGCGTGGTCTTATGAGATATCGTTTACTTGTTCAACTGTTTTAAACTGTTTTACTCATACCAGTCCCATGACTGACCCGGAGTTTATTTGTTTGTTTCCCTAAACTCTTGGGTGCCTGAATTTGTACGGGCAGTCAAGTAGTCGGGATTTACAGATATATCTGAAGAGCTGGAGCAGGAGGCTTCAGGATCATATAGCTATAGTTAATTTCTGCTGTGTTGTAAGTGTTGTACTTTGATAATGATGTATATTCAAATACAGATGTATATTTCAAGTTATGTTATATATATTATATGTTATTCGTTCCGCTGTGAGGTTCGTGTTACTCTGATGTTGTGTTCTTCTTCTTCTATTCTAAGTTTCTATCTTCTCTATTCTCACCCTCTAATTTCTTTCATTAATCATCCGGTATTTTTCGATGTTTGGTTAGTCATCATTGAGTTTATGGCGATAACCAAAGTCGATAAAAACCGGGACGTTACATTATTCGTTCCGCTGTGAGATTCGTATTATTCTGATTTTGTTATGTGGTGATCTTCTTCTTCTATTTTAATTTTCTATCTTATCTATTCTCACCCTCTAACTTCTTTCTATAAATGACCAGGTATTTGCGATTTTTGAATAATCGATATGGTATTTTATATCGATTTTCGGAGTCGAAAATCCCTGGATCGTTACAGTGGTATCAGAGCTGAAGGTTAAGTGATTACCTTGGCTCTGTGGCGTGACTCGATAGAGATGGGGTTAGTAATACCCTAGATTGAGTTTGAGTGTATATATATGAGCGCATATTTGTAAATTGATATGAAAATTGTTTTATGTGGTGTTGATTGGTTTGTCGAGTTGGTTATGAATTCTGGTCGATACTGGATTGCAAACTGTATCGATAGGTGTTTCTAAACTCTTGAACGGAGTTATTCGACACAATATTGTTTTTAAAGGCTGGGTAAATGAAATATTTTACACAAAAATATATTTTGATATAAACGAAGTATATATATTAAGATTATTATAGTATATATTGGATATGTTGATTTGTTAATATAATCAAATAAAATTATAATTAAAATGGATATAAATAACCGATCAGAATTTGTATAAATGAAATATGTAAAATAAGACGAATTAAATCTATAGTGAAACCAAAGTTGAGATTTAAAACTCTGAGAACTAGGAAAAGGTTTGAAAATGGATTTTGGGATTCAATATATGGAAATTTTAAGATCCTGGGTGAATTTAGAAAGGTTTTCTAAATATTGTAAAGGATATTTTTGAACTAGCTTAAAATTTTGAAATATTTTAAAAATGAGTTTTGAAGTGATATAGTATAGCACTCACTTCGATAGCTGGAAAATAATTCTGATGATGACGGCCGCATCATTAGTGTTCATTTTCGAGTTTCTAAGTGACGGATTACTACCAAAGATTTTGTTTTGAATTATTTTAAGGAAACAAGTTATTCAAAAATTCAAAATGTTTTGAATTGTTATTATTATATGTAATTATATATGATTTCAAACTGCTTTGGAATAAAACACAGGAAATTGAATTCTGGAATTTGAATTTAACCAATGAAGCTAAAGAAATTGGAATTTGAGAAATTGTCAAATAAGAAATTGGAATTTGAGATTTGAACTAGAATTTGAGAATGGAACTGGAGTTGAAATGGATTTGGCTTGGATATAAACAAAGGATTTGAATTTGATGGAGATCAGTTGGGATTACATTTGTATATGCTGAAGTGATAGCAAATGGAAGAGATAGAGTTGAGTGCCTAATAAAAAGGTACGTGTTTATATTTTAATTGGATATGAGATTTATGAGCCTGTTTGATTTTCCTTTTATATTGGAGAAGGCCTACAGAGGCGGGTCGTAAATGTACCAATTGAGCCGTGTAAAGGATATGTTGGCAAAAATTTCCGAAAACTTTAAGGGTTAGAAAATTTTTATAAGCAGAAATCGACTTGTCAATTGTAATTTAAAATAAGAAGATCAAAATGGATTAATAAAATTTAAAGTAGAATAATAAATTTAAATTGATTTAAAATCAATTTGAATAGTTGAGGAGTTATGTTGTGGTGCGTATGAGTTGAAAATAAGATTGGAAAGATGGACTATCCAAAAATGGTGGATAGGTCGATGGAATAATCATGGAAGGTTGAGTATGGCATAAGGATTAAAAGTCTATAGGGGACTGTGGAGCAAATGTGAAGTGTAAAGTTTTAAACAAATGGGTTGAGTGAAGTTAGAAGAGTTATAACATCTTTTTTACTTAGCAATTTCGAGGACGAAATTATTTTAAGGGGAAGGAATGTAACATCCCGCATTTTTATCGATTCGTATTTGAATATTTAAATCAGTTTAAATATTGAATTCGTAATATAAGTAGATTTATATATTAGTTAAAACGAAGTTGAACGTATAAAAATATATATTAAATAAAATCAAGCTCATAATATTGCGGTAGTTCGTAATTTAACGTTCTGAACTTCAACTGTGTGTACAAGACCAGTTATAAATCGGATTTCTTCAAAACAAGAAACGTTCGAATCTGTTGAACTATATTTTCTAACGGAAGTGGAAAATGGAGATTTCGTCTTATGGATTGCAAGATATGTCCAAATCAAATATTCAGAAAGTCGCTATAAAAATCGTATATGGACCATAACGGTTATTTGAATATATTTAAATATCGGTTTCGAATTTAGACAAGGTTTTTCTGAGATGTAGTGATAATTTAATTTTTAGAATTTTACTGTAATTTTTAGTTAATTAATTATGCAACTTTTTATTTGGAGTATTTTGCACCTATATCAATATTTTGGAGTTTTACAATATGAGTTAATCTACCGATATTATTATATTTCTGGAATCGTGGCACCTCGCTGGACACAACCGTATTATTATTTCTGTCTGTGGAGGCTTGGACATGAATGTAATTTTTCGTAATACCGCACCCTTATATTTTAAAATAAAATAAAATATATACCTAGGATTTCTTCTAAGCAAGACAAACCATACTGTTTATTTCGTGCATGCAACAACAAATGATACGGTGGGTACAATTCGAAAACTATAGTTTTGTTGAAAAGAAAAGAAATGACCTATCTACATGCTAATTCTAATAACGGTATATATACAAATATATAAATCGTTTCCTTGGTAGGTAAGTACGGTACTACCTTCTTTTCTTTGCCATGTGTAAAACTAGCAGACCTTTGTCAAGGCAAATCAAAAGATAAGCGCAGCTACACACCTATGTTTTCTATTCAATCAAGACACTGCAATCCTACAATGCTTCACGTTAAGTCTAAGCTACCCTAAGCTATACAACTGCTAAGGAAATGAAAGCAAACACGATCTATGATGGAAACCATACGCTGCTTCCTTTCCACAACTCGCTGTCACCTTTCAAAGATGTGAACAATTCATCGCAGCATACGTTCAAAATCAAACAGCTACTAGAAATGAAATTTCATCCCATCCAAATCAGAGCAGCTAAGACGTGAGGATTCATTTCAGCCTGCACCTCAACTATAAACTACTCTACAACCCTATACATGTGAAGGCTTTTCAACATTTATGAATCTGCAAAGCTACTAGGGGAGGGGCGTGCATCCTACATGAATTCTACTCCTTGGCCACCATGGAATCCACACTATAAATATACCGGGTCTCGACTTATCTTCTGGAGCAAAATCCAACGGGCTTTGGAAAGTTTTAATGACTGAAATCCTCTAAAGATTTACTCCACCTTTATTTGAATTTACCCAGTTCGACGCTATACACTGCGGACGTGGAAGCATGGATGGCATTTTAGAAATGCTTGAGCCAAGTTTAAAGGTGATGAGGCATTCGGTTTCATGAAATATAAAGGGCGTTAATGGTGAATTTATTCTCTGGAACGAATGAGCTTAAGATGTAGGGTGGAAAAGATCCTAGGAAAATGGCACAGGCAGTTGGATCTGCTGTTGCGTGGTGGTTTCCTTGTAGTTGCGCAAATGCTCGGGTAGGTCGAGTGTTGATACTTGGTGATGGGGTTATAGAAGACGACAAGATGAGGATACAGTGTTTTTTTTTTGGATTGAGTACTGGTAGTGTGGGCGAGTGGGATAAAACCCATGGAGGAGTAGGGCAGAGAAGGAGTGGAGGATGGTTGGGGTAGTTTCAGATTTTGGATCCACCGTGGGGGTAGGAATAACAACGTGGAAGGATGCAAGTGAACGTGCAGGTCTGTTTTGAACTTAAGGGAGAGTAGGCCAGTTGATTTACAAGAAAATGTGTGTGAAGTCCAAACGCTTTAATGAAGAGGAATACGGAGGAGCGGCTTTTTATAATTTTTCATTTCAGGATGATGGTCCTTTACAAGCGGTTATGGGTTTTAAAGGGGAACAGGGGAGTTTGGGCCGAAGTGGAAAAGCCCAGGAAAAAAAATATATGATGAAGGCATGAAAAGGGGACGTGAATTGAATTGAACTTGGTGGTGGGATCTGATTTCTGGTTGAACTGGTTGAACTAGTGAAGCACGTGGTGAGGGAATAGTGTCATCTGAACGGGCGGAAGTTTGGCAGTAAATAAAATTATAATGGGTAATTAAATTTAATTAGTAATTAGTTAAAGTTGTTTAAATTATATAAATACTTGAAATAGTTTTAACTCATCCGTTAATGAACAGAATTTAACGCAAATGGATCCATTGGAATCGCAACAAAGATATCTACGTTCTAGAACCGATGTGGCTGAGGACAATGCTATTGGGATTTCATTGAAAAATCAAATGTATGTTTGATTTTGAACGAAACAAAAGCAGGATCGTCAACTGCGAAACAAAGTGAGTAAATCTCACTAACTCTGCTCAACTTATATTTTTATAACGTATTTTTAGAACTGATAAATGATGGTTGTTTGATGTGTGTTGGTTGTTTGGTTGAACTGCTAGTTAGCGGTTAAAATATAGATAACGATATATATAAATCGTAATCGAATATTGATTCTGTTTATCAGAATATTTTATATTCGTGTTATTTATGTTGATTAACATCTGTGGATGCAGGGAAACAGGTCGGAGGGATCCAACTGGATTCCTTAACATTTATTTTACTGTTTTCATATATTGTGATATATGATGTGCTTTATGATCTGTTGTTGATTGTGTGTGTTTAATCATGGTTATTTGGTACTTTTAAATACCAAAGGAAATACTGGAAGGTGAAAAGGAAAAATTCAAACTAAAATTTGAAATAAAATATTTGTATATATAAAATCAAAGGATTTTATATAAAAGGAAATTTAAAGTGATTATTAAATTGTGAAAGTTTATAAAATCAAAAGGGTTTTATAAGAAGGGAATTTTTGAAGTAAATATTGAATTTGAGGATTTTATAATATCCAAGGATTTTATAAAAAGAATTATTTAGAAAATTTATAGAATTATAGAAGGGAATGGGCGGGATATAAAAGAATTATAGCAAATTGATTTAAAGTAAATAATTTAAAGAAATATGTTTAACAGATGAATTGAGAAGGATAAATTATAAACGATGTTTATAAATTAAGGAAATAATTATCATTTGATAAACTGAATATATAAACCTGAATTTATATAGAGAAGTAGAAATCGGTTTTATCACCGACATGTTTACTAGAATTTGAACTTAGTATTTATAAAAGGGATTATAAATGAGATTTAAGTATTGGAAGAAAAGGAAGATTTTGTATGGAAATCTTATAAATAGAACTATTAATAGAAATTAAAAAGGGGATATTACTGTTAAATACGAATTCAAACTAAAGAGATTGTATAAAAGAAATATTATTCACATTTGATGTGAATACTGGGATTAAGTAAGGATTTTGCAAATAAACACAGTCATATAGGAAAATGGATTTTGAAATAGAAATTTAACAGAAATGGGATTTCAAATGGTGAGAAATAAATAACTTGTTTGATAATGAAAACAAATGTCATGATTTATAAACCAAGGTTTATAAATGAATTAAAATATAATTATCAGTGGAAAATTGAGATTTGCGAATTCGATAGTGAATTTAGAAAAAAAGGGGAATTTGGAGTTGTTTTAAAAGGAATGATGAAATCCATTTCGATATTCGAAATGTAAAAAGGATTAAGAAAAATCCGTAAAGATTTGTAACTAGAATTTAACTAAACCAGATGTTTTCCAAATAAGAACTAGAAACGTTTTCTAATATGGAAATAAGGAATGTGAGCAAATATGGAAATGTTTACGAATGTTAATAAAGGATATTTTCTAAATTTTAGGAAATAAGAATAGATGGATATATAAAAATGGGGAAATGAATAAACGTATGATAAATTAAATAAAAGAAGATAAGAGTTGATTGAAGATTTATCGATAAAATTTCCATCTGGAAATAATATCGTTGTATGCACACCTATTTTTCCTTTGATAGTTAAATCACCGACTATCGAAGTTTTTGACCATTTTTACCTCGCCAATACGGAGAGACCGGGATCAGATTCATTTGCTGAAAACCACTCTGTATGGACGTTAGCGTTGCGATCAAATATTGAAGACGGAGTATGCAAGGACTATCTTGTTTATATAATAGTGCCTTCGGTTTGTCCAACCCCAGAACAAACGTGAATGGATGAATGTCTGACAGAGTATATCTAATGGATCGCGTAAGTTGATCTCTTCAAACGTACTTACGTTTGGTGGCAGAGGAATTCGTTTCTCTTAGCTTTATACCCGTGGTATTTTTGGGGAAATCAATTTGTGATTTGGCGGGTATGACGATGTGGCATTCAAAGTGAATGTTGGTCAAGTGTTTCAAAAGATACGTAATGACCTCAAGCCTTATCAACCGGGAAATGACAGAAATCGGGCAGGTAGCATGGCTATGTGGGTCGCTCCCATTAGGGTGTATATCACCTATCTAGAGAAAATCCAATTCATTCTTTTATCTATTATCGATGTTGTCCCTTTTCGGGAAATGGTGGGTAGCTCCCAACCGTTGGTGATATACATTCGATACACTTAAGCGAAATGAGTGGTCGGTCATGTGTGGGCCGGGTTGCAAGACGTTCTTGATTGAACCCAGTGTATTCGCCTCTAGAGATACACTATCGGCAGGTGGTCCCATACCTTGTCATAGTTGAAATCCAATTTTCAATAAGAGCCTACGATTTTGATTGTATATAATATATGTGGAACGTGAGATGCAAGCGTTCTGCTAGATTGTTATTTACTTGTGATTAGACACTATTATAATATCAAGTATTGATTTCCAAAACAAGTTTGGGTTATCGTAAGGTAAAAACCATCCGTGTTTATGTGTGGATCGGTCTTACGATTATCCTTTCTTTTGAAAAAGGATTTTTGAAAAGTTAAATCAAATGATTTGAGTTTACTCACACCAGTCCCATGACTGACCCAGAGTTTATTTTGTTTCGTTTTCCCTAAACTCTTGGGTGCCCAAATTTGTACGGGCAGTCAAGTAGTTCAGGTCTATACAGATATACTTGGAGGAGCTTAATGCAGGAGGCTTCAGGATTATATGGCTATTGTTAATTCCGCTATGTGTATGTGTTGTACTCTGATAATGTTATTGTATATATATATATACTTTTTTATTGCAAAAGTTATGTTATATATTATATTTTATTCGTTCCGCTGTGAGATTCATATTATTTTGATTTTGTTTTGTGGTGATCTTCGTCTTCTATTCTAATTTTCTGTCTTATCTATTCTCACCCACTAACTTCTTTCTATAAATGACCAGGTATTTCCGATTTTTGAATAATCGATATGGTATTTTATATCGATTTTCGGAGTTGAAAATCCCTTGGTCGTTACAAGTTTAGGAAAATTAGGCGCCAATGCTTTGATTTAGTCATTAGTAAAATTTCGGGACAAATTTTCTTTTAAGGGGAGAAGAATGTAACAACCCGGAATTTTGGCAATAGTTGTTAATTTAGTAATTTAATTAGGTTTCGAAAATGGAATTTTCACAAATGATTGAATTTGACCACGATACTTGCACTGTTGTGTTCGTGAACGAAGTCCGTATGAAAAAGTTACGTACGAAAAACGAAAACATATGGAAAATAAATCAACAGAATAATATAATAAATATATACCATTTATAACCCGCCTTACTGGGCGAATACGACTAGGGCGGTCGACCCCTTGGGCGTGAATTCCCCAGTGGCGGCTAGGGTTGGTGGGTTTATGTTCACTCAGACATATCTTAATTAAAGTTAATCTAACGGTTTAGGGATATTCTAATCTCTATAAATAATGGGTTAGACCACATCCTTTTGCACGCAATCCTAAAGGCAGTAGAGAAGCTCTGTCATTTCCATCTTCTTCCAAACCTCTTCTAAATCATATATATATATATGTAACAACCCGGAAATTTTGAACTAATTTAATATTATTATTTTTTGACTATTTTAATGGATTTTAATATTTAAATGGTTTATTTTAAATAATAACGACGAAAAATTTATTTAAAACCGAAGTTAGAATGAATAGTTTTATTTTAATTATATAACGAGCCTGAAATGGCGCGGTAGTTTGAAAATTCGATTTCAAATTTCAATTGCATGTACAAGATTCAAAATAAATCGGATTTCAATGAAACAAGAAATATTTGAATCTGTTTGAAAATATCTTTCCAACGAATGTGAAAAATCCATATTTCATAACGGGAATCAAAAGTTATGCCTAGTTTAAAATTCAGAATAGTCGCTATGGAATTTTTATATATATTTTAATATTAAAAATAGCCATTTTACAAATGACCTCCATTTTCGACGAAACCACTTATGTTGGAACCGGAATATCAAATTATTGTTAGATTCTAATTTTCATATTTTTTGGAATTAATATGTGAGCGTGGTGAATTAAAACGTGTTTCTTCAATTTCAGTCAAATGGGATCGACCAGAAAATGGCTATATTTCAAACGGTCTCCAAATTCGATGAAATTAGTTTTGTTTGGATCCTATCATCAAAACAAAGCTAGAAATAATTTTTTTGTAATTTTTAGAGCTAGTATGTGACCGTGACAAATTAATTGCAAATCGATCAGTCATATAAAGACAAAAATAGGACTTTCTGAGCAAACGGACTCGGAATTCGACGAAACCAGTTTTATTAGAACCGTATCGTCAAGATATAGCAGCAGGTCAATTTTCATCGGCAACGGAGTTCGTATGTGATCGTGGCATCAATAACTGTCGAATAAAGAGAGTGTGAACTAAAGATTTAAAAATAAAGCTAGAAAATTAATAAACAATAATAAATCCTAACCCTCGGCTATATAATATCTTTTCCCCCTTCCCAAACCCTCATTATTCTTCTTCCTAAAAAATTGACAGCAGCCATCTCTGTCTTTCTCTCTCAAAATTTTGCAAATAAGCCCCTGGAAACAAAATAATTTATATCTCTCAATCCGTACGCAATCAACCCAAACTGCTTCTGGGTATTGTAGATCATCATGATCTCTACCTACCGCAAATATTCCAGAACTTATCATCGCACAGATTCGTCGAAATCTTAATCCAAAGGGAGAAAATTAGTTTCAGTTTTGGGCCATTTTCTGATCAATCCATGAAGAATTAGGTGATGGCCCAGTTGAAGAAAATGTAGAGGAGAGATAGATGAACAACTTTGTCTTTGGTTGTTCGATCTGAAAGCGCTAGTAGTAGCGGCAAAATCGAGATAAACGTCGACGATGTTTTCTGGCAATTCACGAACGGGTTTTGACATTTTCCAGCGAGCTGAAGCATTTTCTGGCGATGGGGTATGCGGGGCAGAGGATCGTCGTGGCGAGGCGTAGCTAATGGTGGTGGCGCACGACGCTCAGGTGGCCGGTGGTGGCGGCAATCGACGGTGAACGCAATTTGGGGCAAATGGCAAATTCTGATCGATGGGGGGGAGGGGGGTTCAGGCGGCGGCGCTTCAGGCGTAACGGCGTCTCGGACAGGTGAAGCGGCGGCAAGGGCCAGGGCGGCGGCTGTAACAACCCAGAAATCTGGGCCAGTTTAAAATTCAGAATAGTCGCTATGGAATTTCGGCCCTTAAAAATAGCCATTTTGCAAACGACCTCGGATTTCGACGAAACCACTTTTGTTGGATCCGTGATGTCAAGTTATTTCTAGATTCCAAAATTCGTAATTTTTCGAATCAATATGGTCATTTTTCAAACGGTCTTCAAATTTGACGAAATTAGTTTTGTTAGGACCGTATCGTCAATACGAAGCTAGAAAATATTTTTTTGGAATTTTTAGAGTCCGTATGTGGCTCCGGCAAATTAAAATGTACGTTCAAATCCATATATGAATGTTTTATACTTTAATTTGAAGAATAACTGATTGTAACTGTCGAATGGGCCTACGAAACATATCCTATTGTGTTCGAAAGGGGGGTATTTAGCTAGGGACGACAGTCATTGGGTTTGATTTCGAGTTCGGGAATTAAACAAGACATTTTCGAAAATAATAATAATATAAATATCTATATAAGGGCAAGTCAAAGGGGGGGCAAAACCCTATTTCCTCCAATCATCAAAATAGCCACCGCCTCCATTCAATAGACGGTCTAAATGCTCTGAAATAGTCCCCAAAATCGCTCCTCATATAACTGGAATTATTCCCTGATTTCAAGACGAAAATTAAAGAGAAAGCTTTGATCTTTAATCCCATATAAGTGTGATCAATAACCGTGAAGAATTCTATTCGATTTCTAGGCATAAACAGCCCGTGCTCGCCTGCGTTTTTGGGGCAAGGTGGTGCTTCGATCTTGGCGCGGTTCCTGCTGAAGGGAGGGGTTAGTTGGCGCTACGGTATGGCGGTGTTAGATCGAGATTAACGTGGCTGGTGGTGGTGCGATTT
The DNA here is from genome assembly GCA_030737875.1 of Allium sativum. Taxonomy (NCBI): domain Eukaryota; kingdom Viridiplantae; phylum Streptophyta; class Magnoliopsida; order Asparagales; family Amaryllidaceae; genus Allium; species Allium sativum. The sequence goes on along the minus strand of CM060924.1, from coordinate 935,583,252 downwards.
TGAGGGGGAAAGAAACACGGATGGGTTCGATTTTTGTTGGCTGTGCGTCGACCTGGAGGAAGATGATTACGGGTGTAAATGGTAATTAGTGGTTTTAATTAAGTAATTAACGAGTAAATAGTTTATTTAAAATATATAAACTTTAAATTACTGTGTCTTTTTCAAATAAACACAGAATCACGCAAACAAGGATGCGTTGGAATCGTCTTTCCGAGATCTACGCAAGGGAACTGACCAGAACCAGAACGAAGCACATTGGGATTTTAGGCGAAATTAAATCTGAACTGTTCAGAATTAAAAAAATGACTATGAGAATTCTCTCACTTTAAAATTTTCTTTACAGTTATTTATTTAGTAACTGCATATATGAACTGTTCCCCGTCGTCCACAGACCATGGACGACTTGTTTGATTGTATTCTGTGTGGAAATTGATCGTGATGTGAAATGAATTATATATATTAGAAGTGTATGAAATATATATATTGAAAGTGAAAATATCGTATATATTAGAAGTGTATGAAATATATATATTGAAAGTGAAAATATCGTATATATTAGAAGTGTATGAAATATATATATTGAAAGAGAAAATATCGCATATACTGAAAATGAAATATATATATTGAAAGTGAAAATATCGAATATATTGAAAGTGAAAATATCATATATATTGAAAGTGAAAATATCATATATATATATATATATATTGAAAGTGAAAATATCGTATATATTAGAAGTGTATGAAATATATATATTAAAAGTGAAAATATCGCATATACTGAAAATGAAATATATATATTGAAAGTGAAAATATCGAATATATTGAAAGTGAAAATATCATATATATTGAAAGTGAAAATATCATATATATATTGAAAGTGAAAATATCGTATATATTAGAAGTGTATGAAATATATATATTGAAAGTGAAAATATCGCATATACTGAAAATGAAATATATATATTGAAAGTGAAAATATCGTATATATTAGAAGTGTATGAAATATATATATTGAGAGTGAAAATATCGCATATACTGAAAATGAAATATATATATATTGAAAGTGAAAATATTATATATATTGAAAGTGAAAATATCGAATATATTGAAAGTGAAAATATATATATTGAAAGTGAAAATATCGTATATATTGAAAGTGAAAATATCGCATATATATGAAATGAAAACGATATATATATATATGAAATGAAAACGATATATATATATGAAATATGAAAACGTATATATATGAATTATGAAAACGTATAAATATGAAATGTGAAAACGATGTGAATTGAATAGAAAATGAATTCGAATTGAATTGAATAGAAAATGAATCCGAATTGAACTGAATAGAAAATGAATTCGAATTGAAATGAATAGGAAATGAATTCGAATTGAACTGAATAGAAAATGAATTTGAAATGAATTGAATCGAATTGAAATTGAAATGAAATAGAATTGAATTCGAATTGAAATGAATTTAAAACGAATTTATAAGGAAAAATTCAATTTTGATTTGAATTTGAAACAAGAAGTTGAAATCGATTTGAAAAGGAGTTTAAAACGATTTATAAAATTCGTTTTAAATAGAAATCGACAAAATATATATTATATATATATTATATATAATGGCCTGAATAGAACGCGCCGCGCTGCGGCAGTTCGCGAATTTCGACCATTGACTTCGAATGGACATTACAGGAGATCTAACCGTCGGATTCTCCTGAAACTAGAACCGTTGGGTTCGTATCGAAAAGAGCTTTCTAACGAATATTAGAGATTTGAAATCTAATGGTTGGATTTGTAATTATGTCCAAATCAAATTTGGAAAAGGTCGCTGTAAGTGCAGTTCGATGACCGTTGATGGAAATCGACTGTATGGGCCTTGATAAAATTATTAAAAATATCGATAATTTGTGTAAAATCATAAGAAATGATTTGTGAAGAATTGGGATGAAAAACTCCATATTTGAAAAGAAAAAAATATATTTTTATCGAAATGAACTAGTTATTAACTAGAAAAATAATCCAATGGTTATAAATAAATAAATTGGATTAGATTTGAATTGAAATTATCTTTGGATATTTTCGATATTAGATTCCGTGATTATATAGATATTGTGATGGGAATTTGGAAGATATCGATATCGTTATTCCCGATATGATATCTGTTGGTTTCAAGATTTGATGTTGAATATAAGTCGATACTATCTCTATTCAAAACCTTGTATTTAATGTCAAATTTGATTGATTGATTGTTTGGATTGTGCTCGACCAGTTTATGAGCAAAATATGTTTTTACATTTAGCATTGGGTTGGGTTGAAAATATCTGTGTGCTAACACCTTGTGAAACACTTCACGATTTGATGATAAGGTGTTTAGCGAGTTGTGTTCATTTCAAATTTAATAAATGATTTGGAAATGATATTTTTTTCTTAAGTGAAAAGAAATATATTCCCGATTTTGGGCAGGGAATGTTTTATAAAAATGTTTTATAAAATAGAAAGGATTTCGAGGCCTAAAACCCGATGATTTCTAAAATGATTTAGAAATGTATTATGTGTTACATTGTGGTTCATCGCGTATTGATTAGTTGCTATTAATGATGTATCTGTTTGATGGTGGAGAATTTATTCTCTTGCTTAACACCCTTCTTTGAGACGTACGAGCTCAAAGGTTATGTGATTAATAGTGATTGATCATATGTGTGAATTACTGATGTGAAGTACTATATTTTGAAAGTACTTGTGATTATTATGTTGTGAAATGATTTTCCCTACTTCGGGATATGAAATGATTTAGTATGTAGCTAAAGAGTCGGGTAACCCTGAGACTAAAAGTATGGGTGAGAGGGCGGTGTATGCTCTCCATGTGTGGGAGGTGCATCGTCGGTGTAGCCCGCTCCTATGTGGGGTAGGTGCACATTTATATATCGAGTTGCATGGTGCGTACCCTTTGCCTTGTCGATGGGGAGCACGATATTTGGTTGCATACTTGTTTGTATGTATTGTTATGTTTTGGAATTCACATTTCCAAATGATTTGATTTAAGATCCCGAAGTGAAATCTACTTTGATATAGAAAGTTAGATAGGTATTTCAAATGATTTGAAATAAGAAATCGGGAATATAATCCAAAGGAATAATTTCTGTAAATTGAATTGGATTTGGAAAATCTAAGTGTAGTGATTAATCTAAGTGGGTAGATTGGGATATTGCATGTTGATTGATGCATAGTAGATCCATATACCTATATTGATTGTTGTTTATACACTAGCATTCATGGGGGTGAACCCGTTCCGCGTTAGCGGCGTGGTCCCGTGATATGCCATATGATTTGTATAAGGTTATAATTGTTTAGAGTTTCTCACACCAGTCTCATGACTGACCTGTAGTTTGCTTTTCCCTTGCGAACTCGGGTGCCCCTATTTTCCACACGGGCAGTCGAGTAGTTTTATTTTGCAGATATATTGAGCAGGATTCTAGATTGAAGCTTTAAGCTGTGTCCAGTGCATTTATTGTCTTCCGCTGTGTTATTTTATATTTCCGTTGTGTATTGTATTATCTTCCACTGTATATTATATTTCGAAATACTCTGATATTCTGTACTCTGATGTAACATTATTATGATGTTTATAGACGTCTTCTGTTATTTGTTCTGATGTGTTGTATACCCAGAGTTAGCGTATGCGGGATTCGAACGGTCTTGGTCGATTTAGCGATCGATTAGGTCCGGGCGAAATTCGTGTCGTTACAGCGGCGTAGTGGCCCAGGTGGCGGCGGTGAGCATCTAGAGAAGGGGAACGATGACGGAATCAAATTAAGGGTAAAATTAGGGTGATTAATTTTAATATTTAATTACATGTTCAAACTTCGTAACATCATATCTACCACATACGAGGTCGAAATCTGACGATTTCAGATCCGTTGCGATCGTGGAGTCGAGAGCTTCGCAACGACACTAACTAGGTCCAATTTGAAGCAAGTTAGAATTTGGGACAAATTCAAATCCAAACGGTACCAAAATCATCAGTTAAAGACTGACGGAGTAGAAACGAAGGTGAGAACTCCTCACTAAAATATCTGCACTATTATTTATTTTCATAACTGAAAAATATATCGAATTGCTAAAGTAGATTTCTATCAGTTTAATCATTATAAACTGTAAATTGTGCCTGTTAGATCACTTTTCTCGTCCACAAACCATGGATGATTTAAATTGACTGTATTGTATGTTGTTTGTGATGTTGAAATGATTAAAAATAATGTTAACATAAATTTAGTCATTGAAATTAGATTATAAATATTCATTTATAATTTGAATAGTGAAAATTGGTTAAATTTCTCAACCAATAATTTTATTAAAATAAACCGTTGTTGTTTGAAAACCCCACACGAGTCTGGGATGATAATTTATCCACATCTCCCCTGAATTTAATGATATGTCAATCGATGGATTAACAGCCTGTGATGAGCAATGCTCACACAGTTTTAAATTTCACTCTGGATGTGAATGGACTGTTTGTTGATTATTTAAAATTATTGCTGAATACATGCTATGTATGAAATCCATATAACTGAAGTTATATGGTAATTGATTTAGTCGCATTCTGATTCAGAAATAAACAATGTTTTTAAAATAAACAATGTTTTTAAAATAAACAATGTTTTAGAATAAAATAACATTTTAGAATGAAAAAAAAACATTTTAAAACTAAAATTATCATCTATGGTGAAATAGAATAATTGAAACCAAAATTGACATCTTTGTTGAAATAGAATAATTGAAACCAAAATATCATTTTTGTTGAAATGAAATAGTTAAAAAAAAATAACATTTTTGTTAAATAGATTTGTGTTAAAACAAAAGTGTCAATTTTGTTGAATTGGATTATAGTAAATAAAATGAGGTTATCACTTTAATTCATTTTGTTAGAATAGAATGGTTAACAAAATGAAGTGGTCACTTTTTATTCATTTTGTTAAATAGAATTGTTAACAAATGAAGTTAATACTTTTATTCATTTTGTTGAAATAGAATTATCAACAAAATAAAAGAATCATTTTAATCGTTTTGTTGAAATAGAATTGTCAACAAAATATAAGAACCATTTCAAGGTAAAGGAGTCATTTTAACAGAATCGAACATTTATTATGTATATAATGTAAAAGAACATTTATAATGTGAATAATGTAAAAGAATAATTATAATGTAAAAGAAGATTTTAATGTAAAGAACATTTTAATGTAAAGAATATTTTAAATAACAGAATAATTTAAAATAAAGAATCTTCTAAATAAAGAACATTTTAAAATAAAAAAATGTTTTATCAATAAAAGTCACAATTTTATTGTATGAATAAACCAATAAAATAGTCATACATTAAAATATGATTTCGTTCGTTAAAAATATAATCTTTAACATGTTAATGAAAATAGAATAGTCATATGTTAAAAATATATTGTTTTTAACATGTTAGTGAGAATATTTTAAAATAAAATATATTTTAAATAACGAATATTTTAAAATAATATTCAGTGAAGAATAAAATCATGATTTCGATGTCCCTTTTTAGATGGACACAAAAATACAAAAATATGAAACCGAATTAAGTAGCAAACGCCATTTTAAACCGAACGGGTTTATCGATCGATTTTAATTCGTTTTATAATGAATGTTGAAAAGAAATGATTTTTTTAAATATAATATTTTGAAAATATTATCATTTTAATATGATAAAGATATAGAATATTCAATGTTGATTTAAAATTGAAAAATGAAGTGGGAATCGTTTTAAAACGAATTTATAAACGATTTATAAAATACGTTTTAAATGGAAATCGACGATATATATAATATATATATTATATATATTTAAATGGCTTGAATAGAACGCGCTGTGCTGCGACCGTTCGCGAATTTCGACCATTAACTTCAAATTGATGTAACCGGAGATCCTACCGTCGGATTCTCCTAAAACCGAAACCGTTGGGTTCGTACCGAAAAGAGCTTTCCAATGAATGTAAGAGATTTGAAATCTAACAGTTAGATTTGGAATTATGTCCAAATCAAATTTGAAAAAGGTCGCTATAGATGCAGTTCGGGGGCCGTGATTGGAAACGACTGTACGAGCGATAATAAAATTATTAAAAATATGGAAAAATTATGTAAAATCATAATAAATGATTTGGAAAGAATTTGGATGAAAAGTTCCAATTTTGTAAAGATAAAGTATATTTTTATCGAAATGACGTTTTAAAGAACTAATTATTAACTAGAATAATAATTTAATTATTTTTAGAAATAAATAATTTAGATTTGAAAATGGGTTTAAGATAACCAAAATATTCCAATATATATATTATATATGTTGGAATGGATTTGAATAGGAATTATCTTCGGAATATTTTGATAGTTGATTCTGTTATTGTACGAATATTAGGAGGAATTTGGAAGATATATATACATCGTTATTCCCAATACAATATTTGTTGGTTTCAGAAATGATATTGAATATAAGCCGATATAATTTCTATTCAGAACCTTATATTTAATGTCAAATTAGATTTTGGGTTGTCGTGAACGGTGTCTTTAATAACATTGTTATTAAACCCCGATTAGAGAAGAATAAATCATTTAAATAAGATTAAATGAAATTTTCCAATTAATATTAAATTGGAATTAAATAGGAATATAATTTTGGAAATTATAAATCTTTTAATTAAGATTATTAGAGTTTCCAATTATATTTAGTAATTGGAATAAAATTGTAACGACACAGATTTAGCTCGGACCTAATCGATCGCTAAACCGACCAAGACCGTTCGAATCTCGCATACGCTAACTCTGGGTATACAACACATCAGAACAAATAACAGAAGACTTTTATAAACATCATAATAATGTTACATCAGAGTACAGAATATCAGACTATTTCGAAAATAATACACAGCGGAAGATAAATTTACATAAATGTAATACAATGCACAGCGGAAGACTATAAATGCCTGGACACAGCTTAAAGCTCCAATCCAGAATCCTGCTCAATATATCTGTAAAATAAAACTACTCGACTGCCCGTGTGGAAAATAGAGGCACCCGAGTTTGCAAGGGAAAAACAAACTACAAGTCAGTCATGGGACTGGTGTGAGAAACTCTACAGTTAAAATTAACTTATTTAATCATAAGACAAATCACAGGACCACGCCGCTAACGCGGAACGGGTTTCCCCCATGAATGCCAGTGTATAAACAACAATCAGTAAAATAGATATGGATCTACTATGCATCAATCAACATGCAATATCCCAATCTACCCATTTAGATTAATCACCACTTATATTTTCCAAATCCAATTCAATTTACAGAAATTATTCCTTTGGATTTCAATCCCGATTTTTTTATTTCAAATCATTTGAAATACTTATCTAACTTTCTATATCAAAGTAGATTTCACTTCGGGATCTCAAATGAAATCGTTTGGAAATATGAATTCCAAAACATAACAATGCATACAAACAAGTATGCAACCAAATATTGTGCTCCCCATCGACAAGGAAAAGGGTACGCACCTAGCAACTCGATATATAAATGTGCACCTACCCCCACATAGGAGAAGGCTACACCGACGATGCACCTCCCACACATGGAGAGCATACACCGCCCTCTCACCCATTCTTTTAGTCTTAGGGTTACCCGAATCTTTAGCCACATACTAAATCATTTCATATCCCGAAGTAGGGAAAATCATTTCACAATATAATAATCACAAGTACTTTCAAAATATAGTACTTTACATCAGTAATTCACACATATGATCAGTCACTATTAATCACATAACCTTTGAGCTCGTACGTCTAAAAGAAGGGTGTTAAGCGAGAGAATAATTCTCCGCCACCAAACAGATACATCATTAATAGCAACTAATCGAATATGTGATGAACTACAATGTAAAACCATTATATATTTCCAAATCATTTCGAAATCATCGGGTTTTAGCCCTCGAAATCCTTTCTGTTTTATAAAACATTTTTATAAAACATTCCCTGTCCAAAATCGGGAATACATTTCTTTTCACTTAAGAAAAATATATCATTTCACAATCATTCATTAAATTTGAAATGAACACAACATCGCTAAACACCTTATCGTCAAATCGTGAAGTGTTTCACAAGGTGTTAGCACACAAATATCTTTACCCAACCCAATGCTAAATGTAAAAGCATATTCTGCTTATAAACTGGTCGAGCACCATCCAAACAATCAATCAACCACAATCAATATCAACAACTAAGTAAATTTGGTTTAATCACATCACGTGTTTTGGTAAATTTAATCACCATTCATTCATCCAAATCTAATTAAAGATTTATTCAAACCCCAACTGGTTTCATCTCTAAAATGATTTCATATTGATTGTTCTACTTTTAGGAAATTAATCCTGCTTTTATGCGGGTTAAAGAACTAATGTCATTTAAACACAGTTCACGACAAACCCCAAATCCAATTTGATATTAAAGACAAGGCTCTGAATAGAAAATATATCGGCTTATATTCAACATCAAATTATTAAACCAACAAATATCGTATTGGAAATAACGATATTAATATATCTTTCAAATTTCCACAACCATATCTGTATAATCATGAAATCCAACATCGAAATATTCCGAAGATAATTTCGATTCAACTCCATTCCAATTCATATATTGGAAATTCTGGTTATTTTTAAAACCATTTCAAATCCAATTTATTTATTTAAAAATAAATAAATTATTATTCTAGTTAATAACTAGTTCATTTCGATAAAAATCTATTGTTATCTTTTCAAATATGGAATTTTTCATCCTAATTCTTTCCAAATCATATATAATTATTTTACACAAATTATTGATATTTTTAATAATTTTATCAAGGCCCGTACAGTCGATTTCCATCAACGGCCATCGAACTGCACTTACAGCGACCTTTTCTAAATTTGATTTGGACATAATTCCAAATCCGACCGTTAGATTTCTAATTTCTCATATTTGTTGGAAAGCCCTTTTCGATACGAACCCAACGGTTTTAGTTTCAGGAGAATCAGACGGTCGGATCTCCCGTAATGTCCGTTCGAAGTCAATGGTCGAAATTCGCGAACTGCCACGGCGCGTTCTATTCAGGCCATTGTATTATTAATATAATATATATAATATATATTTTGTCGATTTCTATTTAAAATGAATTTTATAAATCGTTTTAAATTCGTTTCAAAAACAATTTCAACTTCCATTTCAAATTCAAATCAAAATTGAATTTTTCCTTATAAATTCGTTTTAAATTCATTTCAATTCAATTCAATTCAAATTTCAAATTCATTTCAATTCGAATTCATTTTCTATTCAATTCAATTCGAATTCATTTTTTATTCAATTTAATTCGAATTCATTTTCTATTCAATTCAATTCGAATTCATTTTCAATTTTATATCAAAATCGAATATTTCATATACATGACAATTTTATATAGTGTATATATATATGTTAAAAATTATATTTTTAACAATCAAATCATTTTCACATTTCATATATATATATATATATCATTTTCACATTTCGTATATATATCGTTTTCATTTCATATATATATAGTTTTCACATTTCATATATATATCGTTTTCATTTCATATATATATCATTTTCACTCTTCATATATATATACATATATATATTGTTTTCATTTCATATATATATCGTTTTCACTCTTTATATATATATTTTTCACATTTCCCATATATATCGTTTTCACATTTCATATATATATCATTTTCTCTCTTCATATATATATCGTTTTCATTTCATATATATTTACCATTCGCATATATATATATATATATATAATCATTCACTTTTCATATATATTTGCCATTCGCATATATATATAATCATTCACTTTTCATATATATTTACCATTCGCATATATATATATAATCATTCACTTTTCATATATATTTACCATTCGCATCTGTATATAATCATACACTTTTCATATATATTTACCGTTCGCATATATATATATATATATATATATATATATATATATATATTATCATTCACTTTTCATATATATTTACCATTCGCATATATATATTATCATTTACTTTTCATATATATTTACCATTCGCATTACATATATATACATTCACTTTTCATATATATATCGTTTCATATTTCATTTCACGATCATATTTCACATAGAATACAATCAAACAAGTCGTCCATGGTCTGTGGACGACGGGGAGCAGTTCATATATGCAGTTATACAATAAATAACTGTACAGAAATAATATAGTGAGAGAATTCTCACTTTGATTGGTTCGACTTTCTAGTTTATTACGGTTCAGATTCGAATTTGCTTCATTTTCCACTTTGCTCCATTCTTGTCTGAACTGATTTCAATGCGTAGAGTTTTTCATGAGGATTCCAACGCATTTGATTTCGTCTGATTCCGTCGCTGTATAAAAAAGATATGTTCACTTAATTTTTAATTACTTAAATAATTAACAACATAATTAAAAATTTAATTAGTTTGGATAATCACTTTCCTCACCCCTCTCTCTCGTTTCTTCCTTCTGTAAATCACCGGTGGCTTATTACCCATCACCTTTTCCAAACCTCCACCAACTGTACGCCCACCGAGGCCTAAGACCCCGATCCATCACCCCTATAACATCGGCCATCTCTCCCTCTCTTCACACGCTGAACCGCTCCCAGCTCGCGGGCCCATAGGTGCCGGAAACCGAACCCGAACCTGCTGCGTTAAAGCCCCAAATTCCCACAATCCCCAACACTAAATTTGATCCTAACCATTGAAGTTAAGGATTTCTAGGTGCTCTTCAATGTTGTAGTTGTTGATTCCTTAATTAATGAGTGGATTGATAGAAAAATTAGGAAGAAGTTTAGAAGATTTAGGCCTTTCGATTTCGCTTGGAGTCGGCGGCTCGTTTTCCTGAACGATGGAATAAGGGTTTTGACCCTTTGACCTTATATTTATATATATTTATATATTATTTAATTCACCAATTGTCTTGTTTTCGTCCGAACTCCAAATTAAACCCAATGACTGTCGCCCCTAGCTAAATACCCGATTCCGAACACAATGGGATATGTTTCGTAACCCAATTCGGCTGTTACGATCAGTTTTCACCAAATTTAAAATATAAATCAGTATATATTCAATTTGAACACACATTTTAATTTACTGGGGCCACATATTGATTCTAAAAATTCCCCAAAAATAAATCTGGCTATGTTAGTACGATACGGTCCCAACAAAACTAGTTTCGTGGAATTCTGAGACCGTTTGAAAAATGGCCATATTCTGGTCGATCCAATTTAACTAAAATCAACCAAACACGTTTTCCTTTGTCACGCTCACATATTAGCTTAAAAAATTATGGAATTTGAAACCTAGCAATAATTTGACATCCCGGATCCAACAAAAGTGGTTTCGTCGAATTCTGAGGTCGTTTGCAAAATGTCTGTTTTCAAGGGCTATATATTCTCTACAGCGACCTTTCTGAAAATTCATTTGACCATAACTTTTGATTCCCGCTATGAAACTTCGATTTTTCAGATTCGTTAGAAAGATATTCATAAACAGATTTAAATATTTTTAGTTTCACTAAAATCCGTTTTATTTTGCACCCGGTACAGTCAGTCAAAGTTCGAATTCAAATTTTGAAACTGCCGCGCCATTTCAGGCCTTATTTATAATTAAAAATAAATATTTATATTCTAACGACAATCTATATAAGTATATACATTCTAATTCTATTCAAAATAAATTTCTCGACATTATTATTTAAAATAATTCAATTTAAATATTCAAAATTCATCAAAATTGCCAGTTTAAAAATTTTAAATTGGCTCAGAATTTCCGGGTTGTTACAATCTCCCCCACTTAAAACTTTTCGTCCTCGAAAAGGAACGAAGCCGAAAGTTGTTTAACTAATCAACTCAACTTTCATTATTTTCATTACGGCTTAAGTTCTTCAACTTTTCAGTTTCTAAGAACTTTTCAAATTTTTCAAAAATTTGGCTAACACCCTAAATTTTCAAAAAAATTCGCCATAACCTCCCCTGCACCGGGAGCTTCGGGATATTTCATATAGCCTCCCATGGCCTTCTTCAATCCAAAAGAAAACAAAAAAGCCAAGCGGCTAGCCATTCGGCTCATAAAATCATCCAAAACCCAAGAAATACAATAAACATGTACCAATTTGTCGGGCAAACAATTTTATTCCTCTTCTCTAGCCTCCTTGCAATGACCTGTTCACACATATAAATGTACATGCATGCATTTGTAATCATTTTCAATACAGTTTAATATTTGATTCAATTTGGCTAAATGGTTCAAAATTCTAACTAATCAACCAAAAATCAAACAACACAACCAGCAATCAATTTATTGATTAACTTTTCAAATATATAACTTTATATATACTCAAAAATTATATTTTTAAAACTAGATTATATATATAATCACAAATACGTTATTTATAAACATATAACCCTCAACTCATTCTGGGGCATTTCTAACCCCATCTCTAATGAGTCACTCATTCTAGAATGCTACTGATTCCATCTCTAATGAGGATTCTTCTATAGGATATTACTAATCCAATCTCTGATGAGTCTTTTATTCTGTTCTAATGAGTTGCACCCCAAAGGTTTGAGTTAACCAAAGCTCTGGTACCAGCTGTAACGGCACGGATTTCGCTCGGACCTAATCGATCGCTAAACCGACCAAGACCGTTCGAATCCCGCATACGCTAACTCTGGGTATACAACACATCAGAACAAATAACAGAAGGCTTTTATAAACATCATAATAATGTTACATCAGAGTACAGAATATCAGAGTATTTCGAAAATAATACACAGCAGAAGATAAATTTACATAAATGTAATACAATGCACAGCGGAAGACTATAAACGGCTGGACACAGCTTAAAGCTCCAATCCAGAATCCTGCTCAATATATCTGTAAAATAAAACTACTCGATTGCCCGTGTGGAAAATAGGGGCACCCGAGTTTGCAAGGGAAAAACAAACTACAGGTCAGTCAAGAGACAGGTGTGAGAAACTCTACTGTTAAAATTAACTTATTTAATCATAAGACAAATCACAAGAACACGCCGCTAACGCGGAACGGGTTTAACCCCATGAATGCCAGTGTATAAACAACAATCGGTAATATAGATATGGATCTACTATGCATCAATCAACATGCAATATCCCAATCTACCCATTTAGATTAATCACCACTTAGATTTTCCAAATCCAATTCAATTTACAGAAATTATTCCTTTGGATTTTATTCCCGATTTTTTTATTTCAAATCATTTGAAATACCTATCTAAATTTCTATATCAAAGTAGATTTCACTTCGGGATCTCAAATCAAATCGTTTGGAAATATGAATTCCAAAACATAACAGTGCATACAAACAAGTATGCAACCAAATATCGTGCTCCCCATCGACGAGCCAAAGGGTACGCACCTAGCAACTCGATATATAAATGTGCACCTACCCCACATAGGAGCAGGCTACACCGACGATGCACCTCCCACACATGGAGAGCATACACCGCCCTCTCACCCATACTTTTAGTCTCAGGGTTACCCGAATCTTCAGCCACATACTAAATCATTTCATATCCCGAAGTAGGGAAAATCATTTCACAATATATTAATCACAAGTACTTTCAAAATATAGTACTTCACATCAGTAATTCACACATATGATTAGTCATTATTAATCACATAACCTTTGAGCTCGTACGTCACAAAGAAGGGTGTTAAGCGAGAGAATAAATTCTCCGCCACCAAACAGATACATCATTAATAGCAACTAATCGAATATGTGATGAACTACAATGTAAAACCATAATATATTTCCAAATCATTTCGAAATCATCGGGTTTTAGCCCTCAAAATCCTTTCTGTTTTATAAAACATTTTTATAAAAGATTCCCTATCCAAAATCGGGAATACATTTCTTTTCACTTAAGAAAAATATATCATTTCACAATCATTCATTAAATTTGAAATGAAAACAACATCTCTAAACACCTTATTGTCAAATCGTGAAGTGTTTCACAATGTGTTAGCACACAGATATCTTTACCTAACCCAATGCTAAATGTAAAAACATATTCTGCTCATAAACTGGTCGAGCACCATCCAAACAATCAATCAACCACAATCAATATCAACAACTAAGTAAATTTGGTTTAATCACATCACGTGTTTCGGTAAATTTAATCACCATTCATTCATCCAAATCTAATTAAAGATTTATTCAAACCCCAATTGGTTTCATCTCTAAAATGATTTCATATTGATTGTTCTACTTTTTGGAAATTAATCCTGCTTTTACGCGGGTTAAAGAACTAATGTCATTTAAACACAGTTCACGACAAACCCCAAATCCAATTTGATATTAAAGACAAGGCTCTGAATAGAAAATATATCGGCTTATATTCAACATTATGAAACCAACAAATATCGTATTGGAAATAACGATATTAATATATCTTTCAAATTTCCACAACCATATCTGTATAATCACGAAATCCAACATTGAAATATTCCGAAGATAATTTCGATTCAAATCCATTCCAATTCATATATTGGAAATTCTGGTTATTTTTAAAACCATTTCAAATCCAATTTATTTATTTAAAAATAAATAAATTATTATTCTAGTTAATAACTAGTTCATTTCAATAAAAATCTATTTTTATCTTTTCAAATATGAAATTTTTCATCCTAATTCTTTCCAAATCATATATAATGATTTTACACAAATTATTGATATTTTTAATAATTTTATCAAGGCCCGTACAGTCGATTTCCATCAACGGCCATCGAACTGCACTTACAGCGACCTTTTCTAAATTTGATTTGGACATAATTCCAAATCCGACCGTTAGATTTCTAATTTCTCATATTTGTTGGAAAGCCCTTTTCGATACGAACCCAACGGTTTCAGTTTCAGGAGAATCAGACGGTCGGATCTCCCGTAATGTCCGTTCGAAGTCAATGGTCGAAATTCGCGAACTGTCGCAGCGCGGCGCGTTCTATTCAGACCATTGTATTATATATATAATATATATTTTGTCGATTTCTATTTAAAACGAATTTTATAAATCGTTTTAAATTCGTTTCAAAAACAATTTCAACTTCCATTTCAAATTCAAATCAAAATTGAATTTTTCCTTATAAATTCGTTTTAAATTCATTTCAATTCAATTCAAATTTCAAATTCATTTCAATTCGAATTCATTTTCTATTCAATTCAATTCGAATTCATTTTCTTCGAATTCATTTTCTATTCAATTCAATTCGAATTCATTTTCAATTTTATATCAAAATCGAATATTTCATATACATGACAATTTTATACAGTGTATATATATATGTTAAAAATTATATTTTTAACAATCAAATCATTTTCACATTTCATATATATATATATATCGTTTTCATTTCATATATATATCGTTTTCACATTTTATATATATATCGTTTTCATTTCATATATATATCGTTTTCACGTTTCATATATATATCGTTTTCATTTCATATATATATCGTTTTCACTCTTCATATATATATTGTTTTCATTTCATATATATATCGTTTTCACTCTTCATATATATATTTTTCACATTTCCCATATATATCGTTTTCACATTTCATATATATATCGTTTTCACTCTTCATATATATATCATTTTCATTTCATATATATTTACCATTCGCATATATATATAATCATTCACTTTTCGTACATATATTTACCATTCGCATATATATATAATCATTCACTTTTCATATATATTTACCATTCGCATATATATATATATAATCATCCACTTTTCGTATATATTTACCATTCGCATATATATATATAATCATCCACTTTTCGTATATAATTACCATTCGCATATATATATATTATCATTCACTTTTCATATATATTTACCATTCGCATATATATATATATATATATATATATATATTATCATTCACTTTTCATATATATTTACCATTCGCATTTCATATATATACATTCACTTTTCATATATATATATATATATATATATATATATATCGTTTCACATTTCATTTCACGATCAATTTTCACATAGAATACAATCAAACAAGTAGTCCATGGTCTGTGGACGACGGGGAGCAGTTCATATATGCAGTTATACAATAAATAACTGTACAGAAATAATATAGTGAGAGAATTCTCACTTTGATTGGTTCGACTTTCTGGTTTATTACGGTTCAGATTTGAATTTGCTTCATTTTCCACATTGCTCCATTCTTGTCTGAACTGATTTCAATGCGTAGAATTTTTCATGAGGATTCCAACGCATTTGATTTCGTCTGATTCCGTCGCTGTATGAAAAAGATATGTTCACTTCAATTTTTAATTACCTAAATAATTAACAACATAATTAAAAATTTAATTAGTTTGGATAATCACTTTCCTCACCCCTCTCTCTCGTTTCTTCCTTCTGTAAAACACTCGTGGCTTATAACCCATCACCGTTTCCAAACCTCCACCAACCGCACGCCCACCGAGGCCTGAGACTCCGATCCATCACCACCATAACATCGGCCATCTCTCCCTCTCTCCACACGCTGAACCGCTCCCAGCTCACGGGCCCACAGGTGCCGAAAACTGAACCCGAACCTGCTGCGTTAAAGCACCAAATTCCCACAATCCCCAACACTAAATTCGATCCTAACCGTTGAAGTTAAGGATCTCTAGGTGCTCTTCAGTGTTGTAGTTGTTGATTCCTTAATTAATGAGTGGATTGATAGAAAAATTAGGAAGAAGTTTAGAAGATTTAGGCCTTTCGATTTCGCTTGGAGTCGGTGGCTCGTTTTCCTGAACGATGGAATAAGGGTTTTGACCCTTTGACCTTATATTTATATATTATTTAATTCACCAATTATCTTGTTTTCGTCCGAACTCCAAATTAAACCCAACGACTGTCGCCCCTAGCTAAATACCCCCATTCCGAACACAATGGGATATGTTTCGTAACCTAATTCGGTAGTTACGATCAGTTTTCATCAAATTTAAAATATAAATCAGTATATATTCAGTTTGAATGCACATTTTAATTTACGGGGGCCACATATTGATTCTAAAAATTCCCCAAAAATAAATTTGGCTATGTTGGGACGATACGGTCCTAACAAAACTAATTTCGTCGAATTCTGAGACCGTTTGAAAAATGGCCATATTCTGGTCGATCCAATTTAACTAAAGTGAATATTAGGCTCACATCCTTAAAAATAAAGTTAATTAGGCTCACATCCTCCCGTTTTGAAACATTTAAATCTCATCCCTATTTTTAAAATGCAGCTTTTATTTTTCCGGAAATGCCCTCATTCAATTTTAAGGGTGTAGGGATTGTTTATAGGTTACGTATTAGGGTTTTATTTTTTACAGGAACAAAATTTTCTAATCCATTACGGGGGCGGCTCCAGCACCAAAACCTAAATCACTAGACGCGTGAGCCCTACTTCCAGCAACCAGCGACCGCCGCTCCAGCACCATCAATCAGCCCCCCTTCAGTCGATGCCGCTCCAGCACCAGGATTTGCCAACGCGCTGCTACCCACTGGCGCACCCGCACCTCCAGCAACCAGCGACGACCACCATCGTCCAGCCCCCCTTCAGTCAAAGGCAGCGAACCGTCCACAGCAAACTCTCCACCCTTTCCGGCTCCGTCGATCTGAAACCTAAAATTGTGTTAGTTTTTTTTCTTTTCTTTCTGATTTTATTTGTAGGATAAATATAAGGTTTTTATTAGCATAAAAATATGATTGTTAGAACTCGTGGATTTTGGCTGAACTTCTGATAAAAAGTTGCGGACAAATATGCATCTATTCTTAATATATGCATATATGTATGCAATTTTTTATCAAACAAACAAAAAAACATATTTTTTACTAATATATTCATAATTCTATGCATATATCTGGAATACTTTCATATAAATATTCAGAAATTATTGTTATTTTGCTGAATTGTACGCATGTATTTATATTATTTTGAAGTTGTTTTTGTAATTTAGGTTACTGCACATTAAGCTTATTAATGTTGATTTTCATTTTTTTAATAACAATGTTCCGGCGGATATTGGTGTAGTGGTGTTGTTGAAGCTTGGTCGTCCATCTTTTTCCAAATGATTGAAATCTGCAGTTGTTACTCGTGGATTTTTGCTGAACTTTTGATAAAAAGTTGAGGACAAATATGCATCTATTCTTAATATATGCATATATGTATGCAATTTTTTATCAAACAAACAGAAAAACATATTTTTTTTACAAATATATTCATATTTCTATGCATATATCTGGAATACTTGCATATAAATATTCAGAAATTATTGTTATTTTGTTGAATTGTACGCATGTATTTATATTATTTTGAAGCAGTTTTTTTAATTTAGGTTATTGCACATTAAGCTTATTAATGTTGATTTTCTTTTTTTGATAACAGTGTTCCGGCGGATATTGGTGTAGTGTTGTTGTTGAAGCTTGGTCGTTCATCCTTTTCCAAATGATTGAAATCTGCAGTTGTTTCTACAGAGACTACTAGATGTGGTTTGCGCGATAAGCTGGGTCTTAACAAAAATATTTGTTCTTCAAAAGACCATCATCTCTGCTTTGTAAATGTTCTGAAATTTTTGATGTAGTACATGTAAATGTGGTCTGTACTTATTTTTTGATGTAGTACATGTAAATGTTATGAAATTTTTCGTGTAAATATGCACATATTTCTGTTATTTGCATATATATATATATGCATCTTGTTATAATTATATGTATTTACTTTTTTGTCATTTCTTTTGTTTCAGCAATTATGCAGTACGGTTCTGTATATGTATGCAATTATTTCACTTAGTTGCATAAATGTATGCAATTTTATGTAATATTTGTATCTAATTGTCTAGTTTTTCGTAAAAATCAATAATCTTAATAAAAAAATTGTAGTCCCCACATTCAAGTAATTATTTATTTCTGTATAATATTAATGTATGCACGTCTACTTCATTGTTGCATAAAACTAATAATTTATTTTCTGCATAATATTAATATATGTATGCAATTATTCCACTTAGTTGCATAAATGTATGCAATTTTACGCAATATTTGTATCTAATTGTCTAATTTTTCGTAAAAATCAAAAAAAGTAATAAAAAAATCGTTGTTGGATAGTTTTTTAGGTGTGTAAGGGTAGATCTGGAAATTTTTTAGTGGAAATTCAAAAATAGGGATGTATTCTATATTATTTTTTTCACCGGGTTTTTTTTATATTTTGAAACTTAATAGGGACCTGTAAAAAACGCACCCTTAACTAAAATCAACCAAACACGTTTTCCTTTGTCACGCTCACATATTAGCTTAAAAAATTATGGAATTTGAAACCTAGCAATAATTTGACATCCCGGATTGAACAAAAGTGGTTTCGTCGAATTCTGAGGTCATTTGCAAAATGTCTATTTTCAAGGGTTATATATTCTCTATAGCGACCTTTCTGAAAATTCATTTGGCCATAACTTTTGATTCCCGCTATGAAACTTCGATTTTTCAGATTCGTTAGAAAGATATTCATAAACAAATTTAAATATTTTTGGTTTCACTAAAATCCGTTTTATTTTGCACCCGGTACAGTCAGTCAAAGTTCGAATTCAAATTTTGAAACTACCGCGCCATTTCAGGCCTTATTTATAATTAAAAATAAATATTTATATTCTAACGACGATCTATATAAATATATACGTTCTAATTCTATTCAAAATAAATATCTTGTCATTATTATTTAAAATAATTCAATTTAAATATTCAAAATTCATCAAAATGGCCAGTTTAAAATTTTTAAATTGGATCAGAATTTTTGGGTTGTTACAAAAATGAAATGTGAATTGGGTTTATCGTGAACTGTGTGTTTAACGACATTTGTTCTTTAACCCAATTAAACAATGAAAATAATATTTGGAATTTATAAAGCTTTTATTATGATTTAAATGGAATTTTCCAAAGTAAAATTTTCCAATTTAATATGTTAAATTGGAATTAAATGGAAATTGATTGGTTAATAATCGAGAACTTCTATATAAATACACTAATTTAGTTTAATTAACCATAATTAATTAATATTAATATGAAATTCAACTATATCGCAATTGGTTAATTTTGTGTTATACAATTGGGTACATTAAAGTGCAAGATTTGGACCAGCAAGCTATGGATTTCATGAGATATAACTTAATTAAGATCATACACGTACAAAAATATCTGATCTCCACTGAATTTAGCATTCGCCTTCAGAAAAACAACAAACTTGTAGATTACTTTCATTTCCCAGCCCTTCTTAGCCAACTAGCCCAACACTAAACTCCGACACTTCTCTTCTTCTTTACATTCACCACCCATGTAATCATATCCGAGTAAAACTCTAACCTGACCTCTACATCTGTTAATCATCCCTTTAAGGCCAACCTATATGGTTCACAATTACTGCACCACCTCCCTCCCGATTGTCAACCATATAAATAACTGCGCCGCTGCTACCAGGCTACCATTCAATTGCCACAGCTCGCCTCACAACCTTCTCTGTTATATTTACTTCATCACCTATACTCACTATCACAATAACATAACTATAAGAGCACTTGTCACTCCCATTTCACCTCCTCTTTCTCCATAATCAACGACAAAACACATCCACCACACTACTTTAAAACTTCAACTCTACAACCGAATAACTTTCCCCAACACAAAAATACCAATATCACTATTGCCTTCAACTGAAATTAGAATTCTTTGAAATTATTTTACATTTGCGTTCATATATTTAGGTTCATAATATATAATACCATTAGATGAACATATAGACTTAATTAATTTGTTAAATTATCCAAAATCAATTATAAAAGGTTAGTTTTTTCTTTTTTATAATAATAAATGATATTTGAGTAAGTACATATGTGATCTATTTTACTATTATGTTTAATCCATTTGTCCTTAAATGTTGCATTTTTGTATAAAAAAAAATCTTATTATGTTTCTTGCACGCTACAAAAATTGTGAAAATTAAACCTCAAAGATAGAGGCATGACATAAAATAAACCTCTAATAATTGTTAATTAGGGATAAAATAGTGTATTGCCTCTACAATTAATAACAGAGGTTTCTATAAGCACCACAAACTATATTGGTAATCTCCTAGTGCAGAATTGTATTTAGCCTCATATATTTAAATTTTCGAAAACAACAAACTAATCATCTTTCAAACCTGATGTTCTGGATCACATATTTCCAATAGATTATATCAGTAAAAAAAATATTACATTGTTGACTTTAACATAGACTATGAGTGCCTAAAATATGCAACATATATATATATATATATATATCTTGATTGTTTGATGGATATGGTCCATCTTTATATAAAACTACACACTTAACATTGGGCGTCTTAAAATATGTGATGCTAATAGAATGGATATCATATGCCTGAGATCCTATTTCATGTACACTTATTTTAAAGTTGCCGACAATCCTTCTAAAGAGAGTTAGACTATAAAAAGTACATTCATCGTCTGATTTTATTTAACATTCATATAACCAAGGCTATATATAAATAAATAAACCAAACTTGTAATTTTATTAGAAAGATAGTTTACTACTTTAGTAAAAATGAAAACCTGGGTCTGACTAATTGCCTTATTTATAAATATATAACATATAGATGTTTATTAATAAAAAATTTTAGAAGTTATAAAACCTTAACCTAACTAGTTGTCGATTGGAATAACATAACACATCATCTTAGTGAATGCCAACTATTACTATTACACTCTAACGTATCACTAGCTAACATTCAACTAGTATATAGTATGGACAAGTAGAAGGATGGTACGCCAAATGAAGACAATAGTTAGTCATAACTAAAAGGAGATATCGTGTCTATAGAATTTTGGTTTTTCTCATTACTAAATTTTAAGTTCCATTCAAACAAGTGTGTTGATATGTGTATAAAAACAACATAAACTTATAGGGCTATACTCTTGCATATTATTGAACTAAACAAAGGATCCTATCTGGAATTAGGTGTATGATTACATGTACATATAATTGGTCAAAACAAAGAAAACTATCATTTCAAGAAACAACCTTATTTGTTATAATAGATATCGAGGATGATAAACCAAACTGAATATAAATATATGTATACTACACATGCTCAAAAAAGGATAGTTCGCATAGGTTTGCAACTTAAATTTTTAGCACATAAAAATTTAAATTCCACAAACTACAAGTGAGGATCCATATGATTGTAATATATCCACTCATCTATGTTCATCCCTGCATTCTCAAAAAGCAAAAGAAACGACCAGCTTTCCGGTCGATGCATAGGGGATTCATGACCGTGTTACTTTGAATCGGTCTCCTAATTAGGGTTAACACCATACAAGCAAAGATCATAAAAATATAGCACCAACTCAATGAACACTAACACCCGATTATCAAGTATAACATCAAAAGCATGGTGATGTTTTTAGCATATAATTAAAAGCGCTTACACAATATCAACAACAAAGAGCAACATTATATAATGAATGGATGATTTAAGCTCGGACCGGCTTGGTTCTGATAACTGATTGTGATTGAAGCCCTCCGTGTTCCTTAGATCTTCTTGAATCTGCATAAAACTTTCACCGCGTATTATTTTACATTTCCTAATCCTCGGCAAAATATTATTTTAAAAATACAATTTTAAACATTCATAACTATCATTTTGAGCTTTTCTCCCGTTCGAACTCCTATCAAACTTGGGTTATATCCATGTAGGTCTTAGCACTATAGAGATCATAAAATGCTTGCGTGGATCCACTAAAAATTACTTTACAAAATAAAATCACTCATTTTTAGATTACTACACACATTTAATCAAACAAACCGTAGCATGAGCAATTATGCGGTGTTGTAGCCAATCTTTATATTAGAGAGAAACTTCGTTACATAGTTTCATTTGCTAAGCAACGAAAAAGATTTCAATCATAACCCATTTCACGTTTCATTTATGTTAATACATATATAATATAGTGCTTTTATATTGACAAATTAAGTTGGATTTATGATCCTTTGTTTGATACATTTAGGCAAGCAATTTTGCACTTCGTTTTTGCTTATAATCCACATTAGAATGTGGAATGTTAGATTACTTTTTGTATAATATGACAATGAAATGATATCGGATATTGGATTGATAGTAGATGGTATTCAAATAAAGTGATTTAAACTACTAACAACAACAGAGCCATATATACCAAACAAGTTGGGGTTGGCTAGATATGGAACCAAGAATTAAAATAAATTAAATAATAATGATAATATATATATATATATATAATAACACCTAATCATATCTAATTCTAGCACCAAATGCGTATTATTCAAAATAGTGCATTAGAACATGACCAAATTAAATATATACTTTCAGCAATTTTAAACTAAAAGAGGCTACCATTGAAGATGAAAAATCAACGCAAAATATTACATTTTCGTACACATAATTTCACTTGTTGGCTTCATATGGTTAAGCTTACTACCCAGATATGCATAGTTTAACGTTGTCTCCTTTGAACTTGCATAGTATACAATTACATGTAGTGATGCAGCTGCTTCGTTTTGGTGATAGTGCAAATTCAATTGTTTCAGTCTTACCAGATTGTGTTGCTAGTGCAAACTGCAATAAGATGTAACAACCTGGAATTTTGGAACCAATTTAAAAATTTTATTTTAAAAATTTTAATGGATTTTATATATTTAAAA
This sequence comes from Allium sativum, assembly GCA_030737875.1. Taxonomy (NCBI): domain Eukaryota; kingdom Viridiplantae; phylum Streptophyta; class Magnoliopsida; order Asparagales; family Amaryllidaceae; genus Allium; species Allium sativum. Next base: position 935,559,331 of record CM060924.1, on the reverse strand, counting down.
TAATTTATTTTAAATAATAACGATAAAAAATTTAATTTAAATGAAGTTAGAACAAATATATTTATTAGGAGTTAGAAATAGCGCAGAAGTTTGAAAATTTGAATTTGAACTTTGACTGAATGTACAGGATGCAAAATAAATCGGATTTTAGCGAAACCAAAGCTATTTTAATCTGTTTAAAAATATCTTTCCAACGAATCTAAAAACTTGAAATTTCATAGCGGGAATAAAAAGTTATGGCAAATTGAATATTCAAAACAGTCGCTATAGAATTTAGTATAATATATATATAGCCTGTATAAATAGCCGTTTTGCAAACGACCTCCGTTTTTGACGAAACCACTTTGGTTGGATCTGGAATGTCAAATTATTGCTAGATTCCGATTTTCATAATTTTTGGAATTAATATGTGAGCGTGGCAAAAGAAAATGTGTTTTGACAATTTTAGTCAAATTGGATCGACCAGAAACGGCCATTTTTCAAACGATCTCCAAATTCGACGAAACTAATATTTTTGGGACCGTATCGTCAAAACAAAGCTAGATATAATTTTTCTGTAATTTTTAGAGTCCTTATGTGGCCCTAGTAAATTTAAATGTACGATCAAATTGAATAAATAAATGAATTATATATTAAATTAAAGAAAACAAGCTAAAAATGATAGATTGGGCTGACGGGACCTAGCCCATTGTGTCCGGAACGGGGGTATTTGCCTAAGGACAACTCTCATTGGGCTAAAATTGGAGCTATTGAGACTGAACGGGTTTATTTGCAAAACTAGGAATTAAATAATATTATAATTATAAATAACCCTAAGATTTAGAAAACCCTAATTCCGTTCTTATACAGTAGTCGTCGTTCTATGAAACTAATGGCCGAAATCAACCCAAAAAGAATCCTCAATCTTTCCCAAAATACAATGAATTTACATATGATGTTTAAGCGATAATGGAAGAGCAAGGGGTGGGCTTCAGTTCTGTACGTTTCAGATCATCGATGGCGATCTCCTGCGGCCATGGCAGCGCCTCAAATGGCTGTCGTTCGCATCAATTTTCATGTCGCCGGGGACTGACGAGTTCGACGAGATCAAGGGAGTAGGAAGGCGGCGTTGGGGTCTACAAGGTGGTCAGGCCAGAGCGGTGGTGAAGGCCTTCTGGCGGCGGTGAGTGGGAAACCTAATGTCGAGGTTTGGGTTTAGAGAATCGACCGTTTTACAGGAATGAAGAAGGAGATTAGAAATGTAATTTAGAATTAATTATAAATTTAATTATATAATTTAAGTATTCAATGTATAATCGATCATATCTTTCTCAAACCGTATCAGAATTCGACGATTTTCGAAGCATTGGAACCGTCTTGGCCTGATCTACAAAATGAAATAGACCAGATCTGAAATGGAGCAATCTAAAATTTTGAAGAATTCAAAACCCCCAATGTGATATTTCTCGTTTTAACTTTAAAATAAAAATTAGATATATATATATATATATATATATATATTTGAACTGATTTTGATTGATCTTGGTTGTGATGTTGAATCTAAATATATTTATTCGTTAAAATTTGTCATCCTTAGCATGTTAAAGTTAAAGATATCATTTTGTCATAAAATGGGATGTCAAAATAATGAAATAACATTTTGTTATAAAATGTTACATTAGAATAAAAATAACATTTTGTTATAAAATGTTGCATTAGATTAAAATTGTCATTTTGTTATAAAATGTTTTATTAGACTAAAAATGTCATTTTGTTAGATTATGTTATATTAGATAAAAAAATCATTTTATTTAGAAATATCATATTAGATAAAAATATCATTTTATTTAGAAATGTCATATTAGATAAAAATGTCATTTATTTAGATAATGTCATGTTAGATAAAAATATCATTTATTTAGATAATGTCATACTAGATAAAAATATCCTTTTATTGTTCACATATAAATTATTAGATTTGTTAACATTAAAAATACCCTTTATTTGTTAACATGTAAATTGTTTAAATTTGTTAACAGTAGAAATATCCTTTTATTGTTCACATATAAATTGTTAGATTTGTTAACAGTAAAAATACTATTTTTATCGTTTACATGTAATGTTAGAATTGTTAAACATCAAAATACTCTTTTTATTTTAACATATGAATTGTTAGGATTGTTAAACATTAAACATATTCTTTTATTGTTTACATGTAACATTAGAAATTGTTTGTACAATAAAAATATTCTTTTTATTGTACATGTTGATAATAGTAATTGTTAGACTATAAAAACTCCCTTTTTATTTGTCACACGTTCGTATATTATAAGAAGTAAAAATTATGTAAAATATGTTATGTTATTAAAAATAACATTACTTTTAACATGTTAGTTAAAATAAAAAGAAAAACATGTTAATATATGTTTATTATTAAAAAAGACATTTTCTTATGTTAGATTAAGATTAAAAGAATAACATGTTAAACATGTGTTGTCATTTAAAATGACATTTTAATATGTTAAGTTAGATTAAAAATGTTCATTTATTTGAAATGAAAATATATTAACGATAAAATTCACATTCTTATCGTATATATAGAAAAGTTTAACAGTAAAAATTCACATTTTTATTGTATATAAGAAATATGAAAAATGATCATTTGTTTGAAATGAAAAAATGTTTAACAATAAAAATTTACATTTTATTGTATACAAGAAAGGATTTAAAATGACCATTTGTTAACATAGGATTTGTTTATTAAAAACATTATCATTTATATGTTAGCGCATTAGAAATAAATAATTTGAAATTGCCGAACGAGTTGTATTTATATATTTTATATATATAATTAAGATTAAGATTAAATGAATCGTGCGCAGTAGTTCGCGTTTCGGAATTGTAACTTTAAACGACTATACCGAAAGATCAGATCGTCGGATTTTCCCAAAACTGGAACCGTTAGGACCGCTTTGGGAAGATCTTTCCGACGATAAAAATTTTGTTAAAATCCAACGGTTAGATTTCAAGATATGTGTAAATCAAATTTTGATAAATACAGCGCCAGGGCCGCATAGCGGCCTGAAGCGTCGTTAAATTAAATTGGACTATTTTTATATAAATAAAAATAGCTATAAATCGTTATAAAATATTATTAACGATATGAAATGGAAATAAACCAATCTCGCCTGGTTTATTAAGTAATTATTAGTTTGTTAAAAATACGATTTTTAACATATGTATGCAACATATAAAATTGACATGTTATGGTGGATTGATTGAATGGATTATGCTCGACCAGTTTATGAGCAAAATATGTTTTTACATTTAGCATTGGGTGGGTAGAAATATATGTATGCTAACACCTTGTGAAACACTTCACGATTTGACTATAAGGTGGTTAGCGATGTTGTTTATTTCAAAATTAATGAATGATTTTGAAAAGTGATTTCTTAAGTAAAAAAGAATAGTATTCCTGATTTTGGACAGGGAATGTTTTATAAAATGTCTTATAAAACATAAAGGATTTCGAGGACTATACCCGATGATTTCGAAATGATTTGGAAGTAGAAATCTATATAGATTTGAAAGTACTTGTGATTATTATGTTGTGAAATGATTTTCCCTACTTCGGGATATAAAATGATTTAGCAAGCATGTGGCAGAAGATGCGGGTGACCCGAAATTGACTAACAGTGTGAGGGCATGCATGTCTTCCCCAATTGGTGGGATGATGCATTGTCAGTGTAGTCGTTAGGTGCATATATATATATATATATATATATATATATATATATATATATATGTTCAGTTAGGGTGCGTACTGCCCGGTCCTAAGGGAACATGACTGATATTTGGTTTCATACTTGTTTGTATGTTTTGTTACGTTTTGGAATTCATATTTCCAAATGTTTTGTTTTCAAATCCCGAAGTGAAATCTACTTTGATATAAAAAAATAGATATGTATTTCAAATGATTTGAAATAAAAGAAATCGAGAAATAAAGTCCAAAGAAATAATTTCAGTAAAGTGAATTGGTTTTTTAAATCTAAGTTTAGGGATTAAGCCTAAATGGGTAGATTAAGGAATTGCATGTTGATTGATGCATTGTAGATCCATATGTTTATTTATGGTTGATGTTTATGCACTGGCAATCCAATGAAGTAAACCCGTTCCGCGTTAGCTGCGTGGACCTGTGATTGACCTTATTATTAAATAGGTTAAGTAAGATTTCTCATACTAGTCCAATGACTGACCTGTTGTTTGTTTCACTTGCAAACTCGGGTGCCCATATTTTCCACACGGGTAGTCGAGTAGCTTATTTTGCAGATATGTTCAGCAGGATTCTGGATTGAAGCTTAAAGCTGTGTCCAGAGTACTGATAGCCTTCCGCTGTGTTAGCGTATTAGTTCTGGTGCCTTGTATTAAGTTTATTTTAATTTATCTTCCGATGTATTATTATTGTCGATGTACTCTGATATTCCATACTCTGATGTAACATTAATATAATGTTTATAAAAGTCTTCTGTTATCTGTTCTAATGTGTTGTATGCCCAGAGTTAGCATATTCGGGTTTTGAACAATCTTGGTTGATTTTGCGATCGATTAGATTCGAGCAAAATCTGAATCGTTACACAAGAGTTCTTGTATAATAAATGTAATTCAGCTCACGTCCAATCGACATTGTCCTATTGGTACAAAATAACATAACAATCAACGTTTTTAAATTATACATTTTAATGTTGCTTCATATTGCATTGGGATAGCCCATGGACAAACACCAATATCCTTTTTGTGTGCTAATTAATACCGTAATAGTGGCTCAGACAATGTACCATTGTGGTTTTTAATAGGGGTGGGGACGGAAGATTTCCGTACTAACCGACATGTTTTCCGTTTCTTTCGATTGTTAACCAAAAAGTAATACTTGTTCCGTATTCCGTACCGTTAACCCCGAAATTCCAATAGGTGGAAACCGGAAGAAACGGAAGGAAAAAGGGAATTCCATTTTTTTCCGTCAACAAAATTTCAAAAGAAGAACACGCATCAAATTGGGTTTTGAGCATTTGGCAACAAACTGTTGAAGAAAAAATGAAAAAACTGCATCATACAAGCACAAATCTGCAGTAGAAAATGAAAAAACTGCATCATATATGGAATAACAGCAACAAATAATGCAAAACTGCCACAGGAAATGTAACGACCCAACTTTCGAACACATCGGAAGTTGTGTCATTAATAAGAAATAAGGATAGATAGAAGATAAATCACAGAAACATCAGAATCTCACAGCAAAAAATTTCACAAAAGATAATACTTTATAATATTGCACAACAGTACATAATACATCAGATCATCACATGTCTAGTGGTACAACCCATTCATAGTACATCAGTAATATAACATAACATTCACGGCTAACTTGCAGACTTATAACTATACAATAGATAAGGTAGGTAGACCAACACACTGATAATCTTCATCCAGCTTCACAAGTTTTCCAAATCCTGATTCACATGTCTATTCATAACAAGTGTTATGAATACCCAAGAGTTTAAGGGAAAACACAAAAAAATAAACTCTGGGTCAGTCAGGGGACTGGTATGAGTAAACATTTTAAAACAGTTTAAAGAAAACATCTCATAAGACCACGCTGTGAATACGGAACGGATTTTTACCTTATGAGATCAAACACTTTGTATACTTTAAACCAGATATTATTATAGTGTCTATTTGGTTTCCACAAATAAATTAAAAATCTTGAAGAATGCTTGCATCTCACATTCTCCTATATAGTATACAAATAAAAACCATTGGCACTTATGGAAATTGGATTTCCAACTATGACAAGGTATGGGACCACCTTCCGATGATGTATCTCTAGAGGCAAATACGCCTGGATTCAACGAGAACGTCTTGCAACCCGGCCCTCACATGACCGACCACTCATTTCTCTTGAGTGTATCGAGTGTATATCACTAATGGTTGTGTACGGCAACAATTCCCGAATGGTCAGAATCGATAGATTAAGAAACAAAAGGAATTTCTCTAGATAGGTGATGCTACACCCTAATGGGAGCGACCCACATAGCCATGCTGCCTGCCCGATTTTTTTGTCATTTCCTGGGTGTGAGGCTTGAGGCTAGACTTACGTCATTATCATTGGTTTTATTTTCTTTGAATGCCACATCGTCAAAACTTCCCGATCACTAATTGACTTCCTCAAAAATATATTACATGTATACGGCGAGAGAAACGAATTCCTCTGCCACCATATCAAGGGCGGATCCAGGAATTAATAAAGGGGTGGGCTGATTTACAGTTTGGTTAACTTACAGTTTGATAGAAATGCATTTTGTAATTTTGACATTGAGCAAGTAGCATTGCTGAATAATGATGCCTGTTTAAATTCAACATGACAACAGTTTACAGTTTGCCTGGTTTAGTCAACCAAAGTTTGTCTAATTTACTCCTCATTTTCTCATTTTATCCTAGATATGCTTTTTTGTTTTCTCATTTTCTCAATTTGCTAAACCTCCAGAAATCACAACTTTAGATTGTAACAAGTTAAATCATTCAAAATAAATTAAAAAAATTCCAAAGGTAGATAAACAGTATTTTCATTGCAGTTTCAGTTAAAATTCAGTATTTCAGCAATTAATCAATAATCCTCATTAGGTAAACTCACTAAGCCACCAATTAGATTATTACAGTCCAATCAGTCCCAACAACAATACGCAACCAAACTATTCAACGATGATTCATGATTGAATTTAAAATATATAAAATATAGGAATGATTTAAATAAACCGTGAGTGGATTATATTCACCTAAATCAAAGTTGTATTCAAACACGGCAAAGATTACCTCGCTGTCCACTGCTCCTATCATCTCCTTAATAGCTTCCCAAATCGTCTCCAACAGCCTACATAGCAGTCTCAAGCTTAAAACAACCTCCTCCTTCATGCGCAAACCACCATTCCTTCATCAGTTGCTGAGATACCACCCTAATCGCGGAACTGTTCAGGGAATTTCAAAAACTGAAGCGATTTTAATTTGTTAGCCCTTAACTGACATAATTTTGATTCGAGTGTTTCCATTAAATTGGATTTCAGAAACCAAAGCGATTTTAATTTTATGGGAAGAGATACGTGAATGAAACTGCTAATTTTTTATCTTACACTGGGCTGCAGCCCAGGCCCGCCCGGGGCTGGATCTGCCATTGCACCATATAAATATGTTTGAAAAGATCAACGTACGTGATCAGTTATAATTACTTTGTTAGACATCCGTCCATACAATTTGTTCTGGGTTTGAACAAACCGAAGGCACTATTCAAAAATAGTCCTTGTATAACGTCGTCTTGAAATTTAAAATCTTGGCGTACGGCGTATAATCAATTCAAAGTGAAATCTTGATTTCGGTCTCCTTGAAATGATTAACGAATATTTCCTTTTTAAAATATTGATCTGATTAAATATACTCTACAGTTCTTATTTTATCAAATACAGAACTGTACATGACCGTTTTCTTATATATTGAGATTGCAGTTTAAATGGTTGAATTCAGCGTATGTGTGACATACGTTTTCTTATCACTTGTATATTTAAAAATTCAAGTATTTTATTCACAAATAAATTCTAATTATAAACCAAATTTATAATTTAATAAAATTTACAGATTCTGTATTTGGTTTCAATTTCTGACGAAACACAATCCTGATTCACTTTTCCCATTTTAATTAAATAAAAATTATATTTTTATTTAAATATTTATTTACTTATTTTATTTAATTCATAATTAAATTTTAAAAACATATTTAAACTTAAACATATTTAAAAACTATTGTTTTTAAGCAAAAATAGCAAAGTACCAATTTGACAGAGTACCAATTGTAAAAACCTTAGCGTGCACACACGAAACCGAGCCCAGATCCCATGATTTCGACCAAGTACCAAGGTCTCGGCCCTCGACATCACCCCTACCCGATCACTTAAACCCCTGTGTAAACCTAAAGTACTACTTTTTCCTGGTATTACCACTTTTTGATTTTGGCAAACTACCAAGTGCCAAGTACCAAGGTCTCAAAACACTGCCCCGATCACTCAAAATCACGACAGCCGCCCCTTCTTCTTCTTCATCTGCTCCGTGCCATTGCTGTGCACGTGCACAGCCACGTGGGCCCCTTCCAACCACCACTGACCATCGCCATCACTCACTCTCCGACCCCTGAACGTGCCACCACCTTCCAGTCGCCTCCCCTCGGCCTAAACCAAAAACTTACCGTGCACCTCCTTCTCCCAGAAAAGAACATCATCCAAGAAACCCCTCGCACCTCCTTCCCTCGACCATCGGTCGCCACCACCTCCTGGCCACATCAGCCCATGACCTCGACGCACCAATCCCCCTTGGACCGCACCCCCCTAGTCCCTTCTTCTCCGAATAGTTCAACCATGAAAACAGTGAACCCGAAACTAGTTTTAAACCCTATTTCCTTATAATTTACCAAATTTATTCATTTAAAAATTAACTTTAAATTTTTCCTATGAACCTCAACCTTCCATGCTTCTCTAAGCCGAGTGCCATCACCTCAAATCGTGTGATGCGCCAGAAGTTCACCAAAGTTGAACTTTCGGCCATCCCCTAATTTCTCTCGATATACATATTTAAAAATCTTGATTTTTGTTTTAAAAATCATCATTTTTTTACCTTATTAGGATCATGTAATCAAAACTTGTTTTAATTAGTTTTGAAAATCCATTTTGAAAATTAGAAACAGAGAGCATCCTGTGTTTGTTTTTCAAGTACCAGGAAATGGTTTTGCCAAGAATGCTTTATTTTGAACTTTTGTATGATTTGGGCAAAGGTTTAAAACATAGTTAGCATCTTATTCTAACCCACTAACATAGATCTTACTGGTCCATTTGGGTTTTGTCAAGCTTACACCAACAACAGGGTCTGGTAAACACAAAACTATCAATGCACTACTCTACATAGGATACTTAAGGTTTTCACATACCAATCAGTGATCACTACACCATAACAAACAATCAAACCATACATGAATGGTTACTTGAACAAGATCATAAAGGAAATACAAGATCACTTCATGTTTCATACAACAAAACTGCAGTAATTGAAACAGAAAATAGAGATGCAGTTTTACTCACCTTTAGATGCTTAAAAACCTTTACTTTCCTTGCTAAAACTCTTGAATTTGCTGTGTGTTTGTGTGAGTAAAATGTGTGCATGGGTAGGTCCTTATATAGTGGTAGAAAATGGTTAAAATATTGGTGCATTTAATGCATGATTTGAAGCAGCAAAACAGCTTTTTGCTTGACAAATGAAAGACCATATTAAAAACTGATTTTCTCTCTCAAAATCCTTACATTCTCTCCTCATTTCACATGGCATTCTCAGCCTAGCCATCACCTGAAAATACCCTAGGCATTGTACTAAAACTCTTCTCATTGGCCTACAAATAACATCTCATTAAATGTTCTTTGTACAACCCTTCTTTCTATCAATCTTTTTCCTTGGTTTAAGCAAAGTGTTGAGATCATTTGTGTGCCATAAATGTTCAGAATTCATTGAGTTATCAAGCCATATTTTTCACATGTCAAATTTGATTTTACAAGAATTTCTTTTATATACAAACTTGCCTTCCAAGGAGTGTCAAAATATGAAAATGTTGTACCATAAAAATATATGTTATGTAATGAAAATACATGGAAAAATCCATGGTTTGACATCAACTAGTGTAGGTAAGATGATGGTGTCAATTCATGATTTTGTAGATCTTTTTATGCATGTGTTCATTGACAACATAGCCAAGGTTTTGAAAAAATGAAACAAGAATTGTATTTTCAGCAAATCAAATGAAAGGAAATAAAAAGATTTAAAAACTGAAATTGTTCTCACCAAAAATGATTTTATCATGTGCCTAAAAATCTTCCTAAAGGTCCTACTTACTAGCATGATCCATCATGTATGTGCTTCATGAATGAGATCATGAAGTGAAAGAGGATTTGACCATACATGTTCTTGTTTCAATGCATGTATAAATGCCAATAATTTACTTGAGATCTTATTTTCTAGCAAGATCTATGGTGTAGGTGATGAGAACATGATTTTACAAGAGGAATAGACAATGCATGGTTTTTTATTTTTAAACATATGAAAATTCCCATATTTCCTTACATTTTGGTTTGAGAATAAAGAGATGTTTAAATCATGTTTTAGGCAAAGAGGCTTTAATCATGTGTTAAAAGCAAGGATTTTGTTAAAACAATGTTTTAAATCCTTTTGAAAACATGAACAAAGTATTTGCAAAAGAATGGCACTTTTAAAATTGCTATGCACAAGTGTTATTTAACATATATGTAAAAATATGATTTTAACAACACTATTTGAAATATGCTACCACATATACAAAAGAGAAAAATGCAAATTTCAGTCTTGACCTGTTTTTAAACATTTTAAAGTCTTGATTTAAATACACACTCACGATCTTTTAATATATGTGTTTACGATTGATGTAAAAACTCGGGTCATTACAATCTACACCCTTATAAAAATTTCATCCTCGAAGTGTAAACAGAAGATAAGCAAAAGATAATATATATATATATATATCATACGTCAAACTGACTACAGCAAAATACAAATACTATACTCGACTAGTATCGAGTTATAGACTACAGCAAAATACAAGTACTATTATAACATACATATCTGCCCTACTATTACTACTACTATATGTACAATATCACCCCAGGCCATCTATCCTACTCAGAGCTGCTACTAATCTCAATGATATCCTCGTCATCGGAAATGATGATCATCTCCTCATCGTCATCAGAAATGCTGATCACATCCTCGTTGTCTGAAATGCTAATCACATCCTCACTGTCCGATATCTCGATCACCTCAACTACCTCCTCAGGAACATCATCATCTGAAAGCTCAATGACCTCAATGGGAGAGGGTGGGTAAAGCATCATATCGGGATAAGAATAATCCATGAGTGGCTCTATATGCCCTCCATTGGCAAAATACTGTGCCATCTCCTGTGCTAGCTGCTCCCATAGAACAGCCAACTGTCCATCCATAGGCACTGGTGGAGCATGAACCCATGGCTCTAAATCTGGCTGTCCAAGTGGAATATCCACCTCAGGCTGTGGCTGAGCAAGTGGAATGTCCTCAAGTGGAATGTCCTCCTCGGGCTCCTCCTCCGGATCCTCCTCATCCATATCATCCTCGTCATCACTGTCGTCTCCACTGTTCCCATCATCATCATCATCTCCACCATCTGTTCCCTCGCCTACATAGTACTCTACCTGATCATCATCTCCCTCATAACCCGACTCCTGAGGAAGGTCCCTACTGTCCTCCTCAATGGAAGACTCCCCCTGGTATATGCCTGACTCCTCCGTATCTGCATATCGTCTCGACCCCTCATCATCTTGAGTACCTACAAGCTCATGAATACTGATGTCGGTGTGCAATCTCAATCTCTGTAATGGGATCAGCCTCTTCCTTGCTGTCCTCTTAAAGATAGGTGCCATTTGGAAAAGAAACAGATTTCAGTACAAGTGATAGTAAACTGAAAGAGTTCATAAGTCCTACGAATGTTGAGTCCTCATAATATCCATAATCCATAGAGATGAAAACCCAAATTCCATTTCCAGACAAAAGATAACATTCATACAAGTCATATAATACCATCATAGATACATCCAAAACAAACACAGGATAGCTAACACCTAATTCACAACAAAATCTGGATACAACTCCCTGATGTGCTTCTCCGTTTCCCAAGTACAGTCATATGAATTCTCACTCCACTATATCTTGAGTAGCTTCACGACCTTATTCCGAAGTTGCTTTTATTCTATATCCACTACATAGACTGGATATGTAACCACAGTCAAGTTCGGTTCAATTTCAAGATCCTCCTGAACCGATGGTTCCAAGATTAAAGATGGGTCGTGAACACATTTGCGGAGATGAGATACATGAAAAACATTGTGAATCCCTGCCATTCTCTCAGGTAATTCTACCCTGTAAGCAAGAGATCCGTCCTTCTCAAGAACACGGAAAGGTCCCACATATCGTGGAGCTAAATTCCCTGTCTTACCAAATCTGATTGTTCCCTTGATTGGTGAAATCTTCACAAACACAAAATCCCCAACAGAAAAATTCAGATCCCTTCGCCTTTTGTCTGCATAGCTTTTCTGTCGATCCTGAGCCTCCTTCATTCGTCTTTTAACTAACTCCACCTTCTCAGTTGCTTCTCGAATCATATCTGGTCCGAGAACGAGTTTATTTCCAGACTCTACCCAACAAGTTGGTGCTCTACACGGTCTACCATAAAGAGCTTCATATGGTGCCATGCCTATGCTTACTTGGTAGCTGTTGTTGTAGGAAAATTCAACTAGATGTAGGTGATCCTCCCACGATCCTCCGAAGTCAAGAATACATGTCCTTAACAGGTCTTCCAATATCTTGTTCACCCTCTCTGTCTGGCCATCTGTTTGGGGATGATAAGCAGTACTTAAATTCAGCTTGGTCCCTAATGTTGTTTGGAGTGCTTCCCAGAATTTACTGGTGAAAATGGGGTCTCTATCACTTATAATACTCACTGGGACTCCATGTAATCGCACAATCTCCCATATAAAAATCTCGGCTAACGAAGCTGCAGTCCAAGTTGGTTTCACTAGAATAAAATGTGCGCTCTTTGTCAGTCGATCTATTATCACCCAAACTCCTTCATATCCTTTTCTGGTCTTGGGTAAACCATCGATGAAATCCATTGATATCATTTCCCACTTCCATTTAGGAATCTCCAAAGATTTCAGTAGCCCTGCTATTTTCTGGTTATCACCCTTTATTTGCTGATAGCATAGACACTGATTTACATAGGCCAGAATATCTCTCTTCATCCCAGGCCACCAAAATACTCGCCTCATATCTCTATACATCGTGTGTACTCCGGGACGAATACTCAGCTTTGATTTATGACATTCTGCCAAAACTTCCTGCCTTAGCCCACCAACATCAAGAACACACAGTCTTCAATTTATCCTGAGAATACCTTGGACATCCATTTCAAAATCTGACTCCCCGCCTCTTATAACTCATTGAATCAACTTTTCTAGATTTTCATCTCTCCGTTGATTTGCCATTATTTTTCCATGAAGTGCTAGGGTAGCTTCTAGAAGAGATAAGATCGCATTTCTGCTTAGAGCGTCTGCTACGACATTTGCTTTCCCTGGAGTATAGATAATATCCAGATCATACGATGCATGGAATTCCAACCATCTCTGTTGCCTCAGGTTGAGATCTTTTTGAGAAAACAGATATTTGGGTGGTTTGTGATCCGTGAAAAGCTCGAACTTCCCTCCTAACAGGTAGTGTCTCCACATTTTTAATGCAAAAACAACTGCCAATAACTCTAGATCGTGTGTAGCGTAATTCTTCTCATGAATCTTTAATTGTCTACTAGCATACGCAACCACACGTCCATTCTGCATTAGTACTGCACCGAGTCCCACTCCACAAGCATCAGTATAAACCTCAAATTTACTTTTCCCATCGGGAACAACAAGAACTGGTGCTTCTATTAATTTCTTCTTTAACTCCTTGAACGATTCTTCACACTTCGGAGACCATATAAATTTCTCACCCTTCTTTGTCAGCTTAGTCAGATGAGAAGAAATCTTAGAATAATCTTGGATAAACCTCCTGTAATATCTTGCTAATCCCAAGAAACTACGGACCTCCGTTGGTGTTCTGGGTTGCTTCCATTGTTGCACTGCCTCAACTTTGATTGGATCTACAGAAATACCATCTCCATTCACAATATGCCCCAAGAATCTAACTTCAGATTGCCAGAATTGACACTTAGAAAACTTCGCCTTTAACACATTCGTCCTTAGAGTTTCCAATACCACTTTAAGATGATATCGGTGCTCTTCTTCTGTCTTTGAAAAGATTAAGATATCGTCAATAAAAACCAGAACGAACTTGTTTAGAATCTTCCTGAAGACACGGTTCATCAAATCAACAAAATATGCTGGTGCGTTGGTTAATCCAAATGGCATAACTAACCATTCATAAAAAAAAATCCGGGCCTCTGAAAGCAGTTAAAGGAATACTATCTTCGGCGATTCTTAACTGATGGAATCTTGTAGCAAGATCCATTTGAGAAAACACCGTAGCTCCATTCAACTGATCAAAGAGATCATCAATTCGCGGCAAAGGATACTTATTCTTGATGGTCACTTTATTTAACTCCCTATAGTCAACACATAACCTTAGTGATCCATCAGACTTAACCACGAAAACTACTGCTGAACCCCAGCTTGAAAAGCTTGGCCTGATCAATCCTCTGGCCAGTAAATCTTGAGTTTGCTTCTCAAGTTCCGTAACTTCTTTTGGCGCCATTCATCATTTTGGTTGAACGATCGGTCTGGCTCCTGGAATTAGATCGATGCGGAACTCTATCTCTCGATGTGGGGGTAAACTCTTAACTTCTTCAAATACGTCAGAGAAATCTCGGACTACTTCTAATGTTTCCAAATTCTCTTGCGGTGCCTCCAAGGCATACAAGAAACTACACATATGAATACCGGGTTTTCCACACGGTATCCTAGCTTTGCTCCCAATATTGGTTACCAGAGTTACGATTTCTTTGTCGCATTTAATCTTAACTTGGAATTTACTCAACCAGTCTATCCCAAGTATAAAATTAAATCTTTTGAAATCCAAAACATAGAAATCGAAAAGAAAGGAATGAGAAAGGTACGAGAGTGCCACATTATCACAATACATTTTTAGTTCAATTTTCCCGCCAATAGGATTATATACGCAAATTGGATTCTGGGAAATTTTTGGGATAAATCGGAATTTTCCAACCGTACCAGAAGAAATGAAACTATTCGAGGCGCCGGTGTCAAATAAAACACGAACATCAGTGCCATTTAAATCAAAAGTACCTTTGAGAACTCAATTGCCTTTCACATCTTGGGAAGTTGATGGTTCACTTTTGATAGCATACACCTTGGGTTGTTGTGCCCTCTTCATGAGTGGACAGTCTTTAACCAAGTGCCCAGGCTGATGGCAGTTGAAAGATAGAGTCTTCATGACTATTGCATTTCCAGGGCCTTGCTGCTGTTGTTGCTGAGATTGCTGTTGTTGCTGGGTTTGCTGAGGCTTCTTTGCTGCTGGTTTGGTGCAGAACTTGGCAATATGTCCCTTCTGTAAACAGTTGTGGCATTTGGTGTCCTTGAATCGTTCTTTGGCCTTTTCTCCCATCTTAGGTACTCCTTTGTTGTTGTTGTTCCAGTTTGGGTTGAATTTCCTTTTGTTTAGATTCTCACCACTAGGTCCTCCTGTCTGTGCTGCTTTTGCAACTGGCTTTTTACCTTCCAGTGCCTCATAATGAACTGCCATATCAACTAGATCAACAAATGGAATCTTGAGATGTCCAATCATCTGAACTTGCAGGCTATCCTTCAATCCCGCTACGAACATTTCATTCTTCTTAAGCGGGGTGTTGATCGGTTCTGGCCCGAAACAAGAAAGTAAGTTGAATTTGTTCTCATATTCAGATACTTTCATATTCCCCAGCTTAAGATCAATGAAATCATGATACATCCTTGTCTTTCCAGCGGCGGGCAGAAATTGTGCTTCAAATGCTTCTTTGAACTTGTCCCAAGTAAAATCTTCCTTAGGAACATTAGCAGTTTGAGCGTCCCACCAGATTGCAGCAGCTCCTTGAAGTTGCCATGAAGCTAAAAGACGTTTTTGATCATCATTCAACTTCAATCCTTTGAAAATTCTTTCACAGGACCTCATCCAAGCTTGAACCTCAATAAAAGACTCAGTCCCTTTGAAAATTTTCCCTCCCAGAGTGGTATACTCCTTACAAATAGTTGCAAAGCTCTTGTCCTGTTGGACTGGTGCAACTTCCTCCACCGTTTCACCTTGGTCTTGGGATCTAGTGGTACGACCAGTAATAGTGGAAGATCCCCTAGCTCGACCTCTTCGTGCACGGTTACTCATTTTGATTACCTGAATATAACAGGTTGTCAATCAAGACTTGATGGGATATAACTAACTTAGGTATATCATCTAAGTTGATCTAAATTTATTTTAAATTTTATTATTAAAATACGCTCTCTCACACTCACCCAAAGCCTAGGTAATCAGTAACCTAAGTTCTGATACCAACTGTAATGACCCAACTTTCGAACACATCAGAAGTCGTGTCATTAATAAGAAATAAGGATAGATAGAAGATAAATCACAGAAACATCAGAATCTCACAGCGGAATTTTTCACAAAAGATAATACTTTATAATATTACACAACAGTACATAATACATCAGATCATCACATGTCTAGTGGTACAACCCATTCATAGTACATCAGTAATATAACATAACATTCACGACTAACTTGCAGACTTATAATTATACAATAGATAAGGTAGGTAGACCAACACATTGATAATCTTCATCAAGCTTCAAAAGTTTTCCAAATCCTGATTCACTTGTCTATTCATAACAAGTGTTATGAATACCCAAGAGTTTAAGGGAAAGCACAGAAAAATAAACTCTGGGTCAGTCAGGGGACTAGTATGAGTAAACAGTTTAAAACAGTTTAAAGAAAACATCTCATAAGACCACGCCGTGAATACGGAACGGGTTTTTACCCTTATGAGATCAAACACTTTGTATACTTTAAAGCAGATATTATCATAGTGTCTATTTGGTTTTCACAAATAAATTAAAAATCTAGAAGAATGCTTGCATCTCACATTCTCCTATATAGTATACAAATAAAAACCGTTGGCACTTATGGAAATTGGATTTCCAACTATGACAAGGTATGGGACCACCTTCCGATGATGTATCTCTAGAGGAAAATATACCTGGATTCAACAAGAACGTCTTGCAACCCGGCCCTCACATAAACGACCACTCATTTCTCTTGAGTGTATCAAGTGTATATCACCAATGGTTGTGTACAACAACCATTCCCGAATGGGCAGAATCGATAGATTAAGAAACAAAAGGAATTTCTCTAGATAGGTGATGTTACACCCTAATGGGAGCGACCCACATAGCCATGCTACCTGCCCGATTTTTTTTTCATTTCCTGGGTGTGAGGCTTGAGGCTAGACTTACGTCATTATCACTGGTTTTATTTTCTTTGAATGCCACATCGTCAAAACTTCCCAATCACTAATTGACTTCCTCAAAAATATATTACAGGTATACGGCGAGAGAAACGAATTCCTCTACCACCATATAAATACGTTTGAAAAGATCAACGTACGTGATCAGTTAGAATTACTTTGTCAGACATCCGTCCATACAAGTTGTTATGGGTTTGAACAAACCGAAGGCACTATTCAAAAATAGTCCTTGTATAACGCCGTCTTCAAATTTAAAATCTTGGCGTACGGCGTATAATCAATTCAAAGTGAAATCTTGATTTCGGTCTCCTTGAAATGATAAACAAATATTTCCTTTTTAAAATATTGATCTGATTAAATATACTCTACAGTTCTTATTTTATCAAATACTGAACTGTACATGACCGTTTTCTTATATTTTGAGATTACTGTTTAAACGGTCGAATTCAGCGTATGTGTGACATACGTTTTCTTATCACTTGTATATTTAAAAATTCAAGTATTTTATTCACAAATAAATTCTAATTTTAAACCAAATTTATAATTTAATAAAATTTACAGATTCTATATTTGGTTTCAATTTCTGACGAAACACAATCCTGATTCACTTTTCCCATTTTAATTAAATAAAAATTATATTTTTATTTAAATATTTATTTACTTATTTTATTTAATTCATAATTAAATTTTAAAAACATATTTAAACTTAAACATATTTAAAAACTATTGTTTTTAAGAAAAAATAGCAAAGTACCAATTTGACAGAGTACCAGTTGTAAAAACCCTAGTGTGCACACACGAAACCGAGACCAGATCCCATGATTTCGACCAAGTACCAAGTACCAAGGTCTCGGTCCTCGATATCACCCTTGCCCGATCACTTAAACCTCCGTGGAAACCTAAAGTACCACTTTTTCCTGGTACTACCACTTTTTGGTTTTGGCAAACTACCAAGTGCCAAGTACCAAGGTCTCAAAACACTGCCCGATCACTCAATATCACGGCAGCCGCCCCTTCTTCTTCATCTGCTCCATGCCATGGTTTTGCACATGCACAGCCATGTGGGCCTCTTCCAACCACCACTGACCGTCGCCATCACTCACTCTTCGACCCCCGAATGTGCCCCCACCTTCCAGTCGCCTCCCCTCGGCCTGAACCAAAAACTTGTCGTGCACCTCCTTCTCCTAGAAAAGAACATCATCCAAGAAACCCCTCGCACCTCCTTCCCTCGACCACCGGTCACCACCACCTCCTGGCCACATCAGCCCATGACCCCAACGAACCAATCCCCCTTGGACCGCACCCCCCTAGTCCCTTCTTCTCCGAACAGTTCAACCATGAAAACAGTGAACCCGAAACTAGTTTTAAACCCTATTTCCTCTTAATTTACAAAATTTATTCATTTAAAAATTAACTTTACATTTTTCCTATGATCCTCAACCTTCCATACTTCTCTAGGCCGAGTGCCATCACCTCAAATCGTGTGATGCGCCGGAAGTTCACCAAAGTTGAACTTTCGGCCATCCCCTGATTTCTCTCGATATACATATTTAAAAATCTTGATTTTTTTTTTAAAAATCATCATTTGTTTACCTTATTAGGATCATGTAATCAAAACTTGTTTTAATTAGTTTTGAAAATCCATTTTGAAAATGAGAAACAGAGAGCATCCTGTGTTTGTTTTTCAAGTACCAGGAAATGGTTTTGCCAAGAATGCTTTATTTTGAACTTTATGATTTGGGCAAAGGTTTAAAACATAGTTAGCATCTTATTCTAACCCACTAACATAGATCTTACTGGTCCATTTGGGTTTTGTCAAGCTTACACCAACAACAGGGTCTGGTAAACACAAAACTATCAATGCACTACTCTACATAGGATACTTAAGGTTTTCACATACCAATCAGTGATCACTACACCATAACAAACAATCAAACCATACATGAATGGTTACTTGAACAAGATCATAAAGGAAATACAAGATCACTTCATGTTTCATACAACAAAACTGCAGTAATTGAAACAGAAAATAGAGATGCAGTTTTACTCACCTTTAGATGCTTAAAAACCTTTACTTTCCTTGCTAAAACTCTTGAATTTGCTGTGTGTTTGTGTGAGTAAAATGTGTGCATGGGTAGGTCCTTATATAGTGGTAGAAAATGGTTAAAATATTGGTGCATTTAATGCATGATTTGAAGCAGCAAAACAGCTTTTTGCTTGACAAATGAAAGACCATATTAAAAACTGATTTTCTCTCTCAAAATCCTTACATTCTCTCCCCATTTCACATGGCATTCTCTGCCTAGCCATCACCTGAAAATACCCTAGGCATTGTACTAAAACTCTTCTCATTGGCCTACAAATAACATCTCATTAAATGTTCTTTGTACAACCCTTTTTTTTATCAATCTTTTTCCTTGGTTTAAGCAAAGTGTTGAGATCATTTGTGTACCATAAATGTTCAGAATTCATTGAGTTATCAAGCCATATTTTTCACATGTCCAATTTGATTTTACAAGAATTTCTTTTATATACAAACTTGCCTTCCAAGGAGTGTCAAAATATGAAAATGTTGTACCATAAAAAATCTATGTTATGTAATGAAAATACATAGGAAAATCCATGGTTTGACATCAACTAGTGTAGGTAAGATGATGGTGTCAATTCATGATTTTGTAGATCTTTTTATGCATTAGTTCATTGACAACATAGCCAAGGTTTTGAAAAAATGAAACAAGAATTGTATTTTCAGCAAATCAAATGAAAGGAAATAAAAAGATTTAAAAACTGAATTTGTTCTCACCAAAAATGATTTTATCATGTGCCTAAAAATCTTCCTAAAGGTCCTACTTACTAGCATGATCCATCATGTATGTGCTTCATGAATGAGATCATGAAGTGAAAGAGATTTTGACCATACATGTTCTTGTTTCAGTGCATGTATAAATGCCAATAATTTACTTGAGATCTTATTTTCTAGCAAGGTCTATGGTGTAGGTTATGAGAACATGATTTTACAAGAGGATTAGACAATGCATGATTTTTGATTTTTAAACATATGAAAATTCACATATTTCCTTGCATTTTGGTTTGAGAATAAAGAGATGTTTAAATCATGGTTTAGGCAAAGAGGCTTTAATCATGTGTTAAAAGCAAGGAATTTGTTAAAACAATGGTTTAAATCCTTTTGAAAACATGAACAAAGTATTTGCAAAAGAATGGCACTTTTAAAATTGCTATGCACAAGTGTTATTTAACATATATGTAAAAATATGATTTTAACAACACTATTTGAAATATGTTACCACATATACAAAAGAGTAAAATGCAAATTTCAGTCTGGACCTGTTTTTAAACATTTTAAAGTCTTGATTTAAATACACACTCACGATCTTTTAATATATGTGTTTACGATTAATGTAAAAACTCGGGTCATTACAGGAAACACGTAAACTTTATTCCAACATGTATCATTCAGGGAATAATCATTCACTCAGTCCAATATTTGCATCATACAAAGCACAAATCTGAAGTAAAGAAGGAAACAACTGCATCATATACTGGAAAAACAACAACAAATAATGCAAAACTGTCGCAGCAAACTCACAGAAACTACATATAAATTGAAACAGGTTGCAATTCTTAAATAAACACCAATGCTCTTCAAGAATGAAGACTCGCAGCAAAATAACACATTTCTTTAAGAATCTTCCTTGCTCTGCACATAAAAAGTAGAACTTGATTAGTTTAGTAAAACAAATACAATTTATTATTGACTTTAAGAACCCAGAGCACAATTTCACATAGCTATCAAATGCTATCATTCACAAGAATACATTAATAACACTAAGAAAATACATAGCTAGACAACCCGATATAAAATGTGCTAACATGCATGATTAACAAAAATATAACAATGCCATTTACCAAATGCAGGAACTGCAACCAAAACAAAGGCTAAAATGAGCAATAATGTTGTATTTGCATGTAGGCTCAGCCTATGTGAAACAAAGGAAATAATAGAGGTTTTAAATAATGATTATGGAAAGCTGGTACAGATGCTAGCTAGCTATGAATTGATCACATGTAATCAGTTGGTTGGTTGCTTGTATGTGTATTCTCGTACACATATGAAAACAAAAACTAAAATATGAAACTCTGATCAATAAATTGTGACTGTGTAGTCAGGCCCTACTGAAACTTCTATGATTTGTTTTGACATTTTATTCAATTTAGGGGATGCCTTTCGTTCACAACTGCCTTCAATGCCCCCCACCGCCACCCTTTCTCTGTTGCTATCCCTTATTCCTTGCATTTCATAATATGTAGTTTCTTTTTTAAATTTAATTATCATATATATGGCTAGCCTACACATACATGATACATTCATTCATATAACACTAACAGAACATAAGTTCTCGTTTACCTTCAAATTTCATCTTCAAGCATGATCATATCACTTGTCATCTTCCATTTATTTTGCATGTATACATTAGAAATATTTATCGAAAATAATTTAGAACAACTAAAATTGAATATCTAAAGTTCCAGCATAATTTAGAACAACTAAAAAACATTTTGGATTATATATAAATATACAATGTGACGGCCCGCCCCGCACCAACCAACATTTACTCCAAAAGTGCGCTGTACACATGTCCAGTTAGCACGGGAAGGATCGTCAGAAGAAAAGGGAAGAAGGAAATGAACTAACAAGGAACCTGTAGAATGTCTCACAGCGCATAGAACAAAATATAATAATAACATACTTGACATAAAACAGGTGAGACAGTGCATAAGCTGAAAACAAACTAACATATCAGCGGAAAATCCAAGTACAGCTTATGATCCAAAGCTAACATTATTACAACTTTTCAAACTGTCTCAAAAGCAAAAGCAAGATAAAGGAGGTACACTACTAATGCCCAAGTAGCGACCACCAACGACACAGGGAGAATATCTATATATCATACGTGGAAGCCTCCTGCTCGCCTCTGAATCAGCTACTCACGCATCACCAGCTAACATGTCTCTAGTCTGCTCGTGTGAGCACCCAGAGTAATAAGAAGAGACATAAAACTCTGGATCAAACATAAAACCTGGTATGAGCGATAAGCATCTAAACAGAACAATAACAGGTAGACTAAAACATACCTGAACCTGGACCTGCAACCAAAGAGTTAGCACTACATACTGTACAACACTCTAAGGTGCCATTTCAAATGGTGTAAAGGTAACGGGGGTGGGGGTGTGCATGTCATAATAATGGCAAACAATCAAACATAGCAACCATCCTCACATCTCTCACTCAGTGCGTAAAGCATACGATATTCACCACTTCGATCACCCAACATACCTTGTTATGATCACTTTGCCACATGAAGTCATAAATGGCTTCACTGTCCTTTGCTATGTCCACTTTGCCCCTATGGAGTCACAATGACCCCACTGCACCGGCTCATAGCCTCACTAATCCTTTACTATGTCCACTCTGCCCCCATGGAGTCACAATGACCCCACCGCACTGGCTCATAGTCTTACTACGCATCACTTTGCCCCTCGAGTCATAATGATCACAATGACCCCACTGCACTGGCTCATAGTCTTACTACGCATCACTTTGCCCCTCGAGTCATAATGACTCTACTACACTGATAACGTAGTCTTGCTACCATCACCTTGCCCCTCGAGTCATAATGACTCTACTGCACTGATAAGTAGCCCATCATCCATTTTCAGTGGTGAATCGAAGTTATGAACGTCGACAACTCCTTAGCACACGTCCCGCAGCAAAGCCCAACCATGCAGTGAACTCATTGGTTCCCAACTGGATCCTGAGCTCTAACTTCCATTTGGACTACCTTTGCATCTCGGGTTATTGGTCATCACCGAATCGGTTCGGATCCCCTCTTAGCCATCAGTTCGGTTCAGATCGGAGTGCTCCTTCTTCACTGGATCGGATCGGGTCATCATCACCTCAGCGGATCGGATCGAGACTCCACGTCCAGTCTCCAACACCGGTTCGGGTCGGGGTCCTCCAGTTTGCCACGGTTCGGATCGGCTTCTTCTTTCCAAGCCTCGTCGAAGTACATCGGTTCGGGTCGAGGTGCCATGGAGGATCGGGTCAGAGAACACCAGGCGGGTCGGATCGGACGATGCATGCCACGAGAAGAGCAAATAGATCAAAGAGTACAGTATAGGGGGCGGATCGGGTCCTCCCTCAGTTGCGATCTGGATCGGTCTCTTTTCTGCATTTTTCCAGCAAGCAGTTTTATGCCACTCGACGGCGTTTTCGACTATTCCAACTATTCTAATCAATCACAAAGCATACCATACAGTCATAGCAACATGCATAATCAAACACAAACATCAAAACAACAATATAATAGGTTAAAATGGATCAAACCTAGCCAAAACCCCATATTTTCCCTTAAGCATGTTTAGGTGAAACTAATGATATGGTTAGCAAAACTTAACCGAATTAACCCAAATTCATATCAGAGGTTTAAAACATCATTTAAGAATTTATAAACATTTTTCCAGAATTTTATCATGTTTAAATTCGCTAATTAACACTAATTACCCTTAATTAGCCATAATTAGTGAGGAACTATGCAAATCACTCACCTTAGCCACAAACAAAACTTAGATCTGGAATAAATCTATGATTTGATGCGAATCTCAATGCTAAACAGCAGCTCCAATGTTGATTTGGTGTAGATCTCCCTTGATTTGATGTTGTTAAGCTTAATCCTTGATTAAAAGATGATTTGGAGGTGATTTAGAGGTTGGAGGCCATTTTTAGGGTTCCTTGGATATAAGTGGAGGCTAGAAAACTGAAATGGAATGATTCTCTAACCCTTTTTAGCCTCCCCATAATCCTAATCCCGAAATGGGTTATGGGCCTATTCACTAATTACCCTATTTGGCCCGGTTAAGCAGTTTTTCACCTTCCAAACCTTATTTCAGCCATATCTCCCAAACGGTAAGTCCGTTTTTCACATGTGACCATTCTTCGGAAAGGTAAACCATCAAACGAATCTAATGGAAGTGATTTCAGATCAAAATTCCTTTCCAATCAAAAGTTATGGCCAAAACAAGATCAGATAGGGGCAAAACGGTCATTTAAAAATCGACAAAAATCATGAACATGGGAAATGGCTCTAATGGTTGTTTCCCAAAGTTACATGACCATACGACTTCATATGGGAAAGAAATAAATATTCTACGATCCTCCGATGCGTAGAATGCGGGTTGTTACATTCTCCCCCCTTAAGAAATTTCGCCCCCGAAATTCCCTAACCAAAACACACAAAAGGGTCCCGCATGCCTATCAACCATAAAACAACAATCAAACATGCAAAACGAGCAAAACAAATCTATCCTAGCATGCGGAATAACTAAATTATTAGGTAAATCTTACCAGGCAAAGAGTTCTGGATACGTCTTTCTAATGCTCTCCTCTGTCTCCCAAGTACAGTCATTCTCGTTCTCGCCCCACTGAACCTTGACTAGCCTCACCGCCTTCCTTCGAAGTTGTTCGTATCGTACTCGACAATACGAATCGGCTTGCGGTTCCCAACCACCTCGGGTTCTACTTCGAAGTCCTTTAACTGATCAGGTGAAATAGTCATATCTGGGTCGTGAACGAACTTCCATAGTTGGGAAACATGAAATACGTTGTGAACTCCCGCCATCTTCTCTGGTAAGCCAACTCTATATGCTAAATTCCCGACTAGTTCAAGAACAGGGAATGGGCCAACAAATCTTGGTGCTAACTTGCCTCTCCTGCCAAATCGTATCACGCTCTTCAACGGAGAAATCTTGACAAACACCAAGTCACCAACGGAGAATTTTAAGTCTCTCCTCCTCTAATCAGCATAACTCTTCTGCCTTTCTTGGGCAGCCTTCATTCGTTGTTGAATGATCTTAATCTTATCTGAAGTTTCCCTCACCACATCTGGTTCAAGCATGAACTTCTCGCCAGTCTCTATCCAACATGATGGTGAGTTGCACGGTCTTCCGTACAAAGCTTCATATGGAGCCATACCGATACTGGATTGGTAGTTATTATTATATGCAAACTCTACCAGAAGCAAATGGTCATCCCATGATCCACCAAAATCCAATATACATGCTCTCAAGAGATCTTCCAATATACGATTCACCCTCTCCGTCTGACCGTCGGTCTGAGGATGATATGCGGTACTGAGATGTAATTCTGACCCTAGAGCCTCTTGTAAGCTCTTCCAAAACCCACTAGTAAACAACGGGTCTCGGTCACTCACAATGCTTTTAGGTACCCCATGAAATCTCACTACCCACTTCATATACAATTCTGCTAACTTAGTTGTCGTTCTGGTCGATTTGACTGGTATAAATCTTGCACTCTTAGTCAATCGATCCACAATTACCCAAATGCTATCATGTCCCGCTCTAGTCCTTGGTAAACCATCGATGAAATCCATCAAGACTTGCTCCCATTTCCATTCGGGAATTGCTAATGGTTGCAACAACCAACTAGGCTTCTTTTGCTCGGCTTTAACTAGCTGACAATTCATGCATTTGGATATAAACTTCCCAACGTCTCTTTTCATCCCTTCCCAGTAGTAAGTCTGCTTCATGTCTCGATACATCTTATTACCACCGGGATGCATAGTCAGTTTTGAGTGATGACATTCTCTAAGCACTTCATCTCTCAAACCATTTACGTTGGGCACAACTAGTCTTCCATTCTTTCTAAGCCATCCATCCCGATCAAGCCTATACAAATTCATCTCCTCACTGTCGATGTTCATCTCTAACTTGGAGACGATTTCCAATAAATTAGGATCGTCCCTCTGGCTGGAACCAATCCGCTCTATCAAAGTGGGTCTGATCGTCAAACTAGCTAGCACTTCTGGATCCAAACTTTGGTATGAAATCAAACCCCGCGATATACTCCAGTTGCTTCCATTCAAGAAACATAGCCCCTAAACTGGCATGTTTTCTACTCAAGGCATCGGCTACCGCATTACCTTTCCCAGGTGTGTATGCGATATCAAAATCATACGAAGCCAAGAACTCTAACCATCTCTGCTGACGGAGATTTAGATCTTTCTGAGAGAAGAGATACTTCAACGATTTATGATCGGTAAACAACTCAAATCTTTCTCCCAAGAGATAGTGTCTCCACATCTTCAGCGCAAACACGATCGCTGCTAATTTCAAATCATTGGTAGGATACTTCTTCTCATGCGGCCTTAGCTGCCGACTAGCATAAGCTACAACCCTACCTCCCTGCATCAAAACAGCACCTAGTCCGATACCACAAGCATCTGTGTATACCGTCATCTCTTCATTCCCTCTAGGAATGACTAATATTGGCGCACGCGTCAACTTTTCCTTTAGATTCCTGAATGCATTCTCACACACTCCGTCCCAGACGAAGGACTGATTCTTCTTAGTCAACTGAGTCAACGGTGCTGCTATCTTAGAGAAGTCCTGGATAAACTTACGATAATATCCAGCTAACCCCAAGAAACTTCTTACATCTGTTGCATTCTTGGGTGTAGGCCAATCCTGTACCGTAGCCACCTTCGCAGGGTCCACGGCAATACCATTCTCGGAAACAACATGACCCAAGAATCTCACTTCCCTTCTCCAAAAGTGACACTTAGAGAATTTCACTTTCAATTGGTGTTTCCTCAACACCTCCATCACTATCCTCAAGTGTCCCTTGTGTTCCTCCTCTGTCCTCGAGTAAACAAGATATCGTCTACGAACACAAGAACAAACTTATTCAACTGATCTCTGAATACTCGATTCATAAGATCCACAAAGTAGGCTGGTGCATTGGTCAACCCAAATGGCATGACCAACCACTTATAGAATCCAGACAGCGTCCTAAATGCCGTTTTTGGAACACTCTCATCCGCTACTCGGAGCTGATGAAATCCTGTCGCGAGGTCCAATTGGGAGAACACTCTTGCTCCTTCCAGTTGATCAAACAAATCATTTATCCGCGGTAGAGGATACTTATTCTTCCTCGTTACCTTATTCAACTCGCGATAGTCCACACATAAACGAAGGGAACCATCTGCCTTAGTGGCAAACACAACTGGTGCTCCCCACTCGGAGACACTTCTTCTAATAAATCCCTTCTTCAAAAGATTGCTGACTTGCACCCCGAGCTCTCGCTGCTCCCTTGGTGCCATACGACGAAGTGGCATCACTATAGGTCTGGCATCTTTCACTAAATCAATACGGAACTCAATCTCTCGGTGTGGTGGAAGCCCGGTCACCTCCTCGAAGACGTCCGGATACTAGCCAACCACGGGCACATCTGACAACTCATCCTGCGGGATGTCGAGGGAATTTATAAAACTAGCCATCACCCCATCACTAGGTAGTCTACCAAACACTACCCTCCGCCCATCATCCGCCCTAACTGTCACCAAAAAGCCCTCACAGTCTACCACTACCCCGTATCTTTGGAGCCAATCGACTCCCAATATAATGCCATACACAGTAAAGCCCAAAACAAAGCAATCACAAACAAACATACATCCATGACTCGATAAGACCACATTTCGGCAAATCATACTAAGGCTAGTCGAACCACCAATCGGGTTCGTCACAACCAATGGTCTATCGACTATCTCAGGTTCCAGTCCCAACCTATCTACCAGGTCACTAGATATGAAGGAACGGGAAGCCCCAGTATCAAACAAAACTCGAACTGGTACATCATAAATAGAAAGCATACCTTGAATAAAGACATTCTTTCCTTTCTCCGCCGCAGTTGGGGCATTCGACGAAGAAGGAACAGCATCAATAGCATATGCTTTCACAATCTGCTTCTCCTTAAGAGGTTGCGGACACTTATCCTTATGATGTCCCACTTGGCCACAATTGTAGCACTTCCTATCCACTGGCTTGGCCCGACAATCTTTAGCATAATGGCCCATCTTACCACAGCTGAAGCACTCAACTTCTTTCTTGTTCTTTTTCTGGCCATCCTTAGATTGGCTCGGCTTCCTCTTATTCCGAGAGTTATTCTTGCCTCCACCGCCTACTTGCGGCTTCAGCCCTTCTGCAGATGCAGCCTCAGTCTTTGACTTAGGGTAAAGACTCTCTGATCTCAAAGCTTTCCCCACAATCGATTCAAAAGTCTCATCGATGTGGTTGATAAGCCTTTCCCCCAAGTATCCATCCAACTCAGTAATGAACTTCTCATTCTTCTTCTCAGGAGTATCGATAAGGGATAATCCATACTTCGGCAAAGTGTCGAATTCAGCAATATAGTCTGAGACTGCCCTACCATTCTGCTTGAGTTCCAAGAATCTCTTAAACAACACTGACTTCTGGGCAGCTGGAATGAACTTCTCGCTAAAGCGAGCCTTGAACTGATCCTAAGTAACCTGATCTTCTGGAGTAGCTGTTCTAATGGCATTCCACCCATTCATCGCTCGCCCTTGCAGCTGACGAGACGCTAGCCTTCTCTTCATCGCATCCTCAAGACCCAAGTCGTCGAAGATACGATCACAGCTATCCATCCAATCTTGAACATCTGTGGCCGACTCCGTCCCGTGGAACGGCTTCCCACCAAGGTTAGTGTAATCCTTGCACAACTTGGCGAAATCGACCCTAGGCGCCTGCACTACTGGACCACCACCAATTCCGGGATTGGGAACTACCCTTGCACCTCCCTAAGCATGTCTCTCATGAGGTCAGTAAACATCGCCCTCATGTCAGCAGCATTCCCATTATTGGCTCCCTTACCAGCACCTCTAGCATATCGGCTCATCGTCAATCTGTAAAAGGGGAAACGATTAACGACCCCATAGTGGTGCTAGTGCAGTACGACTTCATTCTTATACTACTAATAGTATATATATATATATATATATATATATATAGCTTTTGAAAACCAAAGTAATCACAAATACGCTCTCTCATATACGTACTATCTCTCCCTAGTGTCTTTCCCCAGGTTAACTACGCAACCTAGAGCTCTGATACCAAATGTGACGGCCCGCCCCGCACCAACCGACATTTACTCCAAAAGTGCGTTGTACACATGTCCAGTTAGCACGGGACGGATCGTCAGAAGAAAAGGGAAGAAGGAAATGAACTAACAAGGAACCTGTAGAATGTCTCACAGCGCATAGAACAAAATATAATAATAACATACTTGACATAAAACAGGTGAGACAGTGCATAAGCTGAAAACAAACTAACATAGCAGCGGAAAATCCAAGTACAGCTTATGATCCAAAGCTAACATTATTACAACTTTTCAAACTGTCTCAAAAGCAAAAGCAAGATAAAGGAGGTACACTACTAATGCCCAAGTAGCGACCACCAACGACACAGGGAGAATATCTATATATCATACGTGGAAGCCTCCTGCTCGCCTCCGAATCAGCTACTCACGCATCACCAGCTAACCTGTCTCTAGTCTGCTCGTGTAAGCACCCAGAGTAATAAGAAGAGACATAAAACTCTGGGTCAGACATAAAGCCTGGTATGAGCGATAAGCATCTAAACAGAATAATAACAGGTAGACTAAAACATACCTGAACCTGGACCTGCAACCAAAGAGTTAGCACTACATACTGTACAACACTCTAAGGTGCCATTTCAAATGGTGTAAAGGTAACGGGGGTGGGGGTGTGCATGTCATAATAATGGCAAACAATCAAACATAGCAACCATCCTCACATCTCTCACTCAGTGCGTAAAGCATACGATATTCACCACTTCGATCACCCAACATACCTTGCTATGATCACTTTGCCCCATGAAGTCATAAATGGCTTCACTGTCCTTTGCTATGTCCACTTTGCCCCTATGGAGTCACAATGACCCCACTGCACCGGCTCATAGCCTCACTAATCCTTTACTATGTCCACTCTGCCCCCATGGAGTCACAATGACCCCACCGCACTGGCTCATAGTCTTACTACGCATCACTTTGCCCCTCGAGTCATAATGATCACAATGACCCCACTGCACTGGCTTATAGTCTTACTACGCATCACTTTGCCCCTCGAGTCATAATGACTCTACTACACTGATAACGTAGTCTTGCTACCATCACCTTGCCCCTCGAGTCATAATGACTCTACTGCACTGATAAGTAGCCCATCATCCATTTTCAGTGGTGAATCGAAGTTATGAACGTCGACAACTCCTTAGCACACGTCCCGCAGCAAAGCCCAACCATGCAGTGAACTCATTGGTTCCCAACTGGATCCTGAGCTCTAACTTCCATTTGGACTACCTTTGCATCTCGGGTTATTGGTCATCACCGAATCGGTTCGGATCCCCTCTTAGCCATCAGTTCGGTTCAGATCGGAGTGCTCCTTCTTCACTGGATCGGATCGGGTCATCATCACCTCAGCGGATCGGATCGAGACTCCACGTCCAGTCGC
Organism: Allium sativum; assembly: GCA_030737875.1. Taxonomy (NCBI): domain Eukaryota; kingdom Viridiplantae; phylum Streptophyta; class Magnoliopsida; order Asparagales; family Amaryllidaceae; genus Allium; species Allium sativum. The sequence goes on along the minus strand of CM060924.1, from coordinate 935,528,728 downwards.
CAACACCGGTTCGGGTCGGGGTCCTCCAGTTTGCCACGGTTCGGATCGGCTTCTTCTTTCCAAGCCTCGTCGAAGTACATCGGTTCGGGTCGAGGTGCTATGGAGGATCGGGTCAGAGAACACCAGGCGGGTCGGATCGGACGATGCATGCCACGAGAAGAGCAAATAGATCAAAGAGTACAGTATAGGGGGCGGATCGGGTCCTCCCTCCGTTGCGATCTGGATCGGTCTCTTTTCTGCATTTTTCCAGCAAGCTGTTTTATGCCACTCGACGGCGTTTTCGACTATTCCAACTATTCTAATCAATCACAAAGCATACCATACAGTCATAGCAACATGCATAATCAAACACAAACATCAAAACAACAATATAATAGGTTAAAATGGATCAAACCTAGCCAAAACCCCATATTTTCCCTTAAGCATGTTTAGGTGAAACTAATGATATGGTTAGCAAAACTTAACCAAATTAACCCAAATTCATATCAGAGGTTTAAAACATCATTTAAGAATTTATAAACATTTTTCCAGAATTTTATCATGTTTAAATTCGCTGATTAACACTAATTACCCTTAATTAGCCATAATTAGTGAGGAACTATGCAAATCACTCACCTTAGCCACAAACAAAACTTAGATATGAAATAAATCTCTGATTTGATCCGAATCCCAATGCTAAACAACAGGTCCAATGTTGATTTGGTGTAGATCTCCCTTGATTTGATGTTGCCAAGCTTAATCCTTGATTAAAAGATGATTTGGAGGTGATTTAGAGGTTGGAGGCCATTTTTAGGTTTTCTTGGAGATAAGTGGAGGCTAGAAAACTGAAATGGAATGATTCTCTAACCCTTTTTAGCCTCCCCATAACCCTAATCCCGAAATGGGTTATGGGCCTATTCACTAATCACCCTATTTGGCCCGGTTAAGCAGTTTTTCACCTTCCAAACCTTATTTCAACCATATCTCCCAAACGGTAAGTCCGTTTTTCACATGTGACCATTCTTCGGAAAGGTAAACCATCAAACGAATCTAATGGAAGTGGTTTCAGGTCAAAATTCCTTTCCAATCAAAAGTTATGGCCAAAACAAGATCAGCTAGGGGCAAAACGGTCATTTAAAAATCGAAAAAAATCATGAACATGGGAAATGGCTCTAATGGTTGTTTCCCAAAGTTACATGACCATACGACTTCATATGGAAAAGAAATAAATATTCTACGATCCTCCGATGCGTAGAATGCGGGTTGTTACATACAACATGATAGTGTATGAAAAAAAGTTATAGGTAAAGTTCTCTCAGAGCCGAAGCCTACAAATTAAGACTTGGGCCTGTCAAAGAAGTCTCGATCATCAGACCTAATCCGCCTTTCCGTGCCAAATCTCCTTGCGTCTGGCTTATCTCTCATCTTTCAGGCTGGTTGAATGGATCATAGAAGGTCCAATATTTCCATATAAGCTCCTACCTATGCTAGATATTTTCACCAATTAATATCGTTCTGTTCTAAGGGATAAAAATATAGGTGATGTATTTTCCTTATCGCTATGGAGCTTACTTCTTGTAACCGCAATCCTGCGGTTTCGTACTAATATACTTGCGTCTTTGGCCTTTCAAACATGACCTTTCGATCAAGTTGCTGAGTATTGGAAACAAGCTATAGCGCTTACTCCAGGTAATTATATTGGGCATTTTTGGCTACTGACATATGGGAATGTTTTGTGGAAGATGGAACTCAACTCACAATTCATATTAGGCGTTCCTGATATTCATTTTTTGAAAAGTACTATGAAAACAGTTTTTTTTTTTTAAAAAAAAAAACTTTGAACTGTGCATCGGCCTTTTTTGCAAGTCTTTTTTTATGTTTCAAACATTAGATTAGTTAGTCGACTCATTATGTACTTGAGCAGTATGCATGCACGTAAATCTGAGCAATTCTAATGCTGGTATAACATGTCTTCAATATGATTATATCATTTGCTTCAACAATAACAGTAAAGGTTAAAATTATTGTCAATATAAACAGGCTAGATTAACATCTGTACTCATTATTAATCAATCAGTAGAAAGGAGACTAAATTGTAGACATTAATTTCTACATAGAATATCGATTTTGTGATATAGTCCATCAATCGGTTTGATATCTGTAACTGAGAAACAATGTGCATATAAACCAGTACATAATGAACATTTTATCCAGCTTATAAATTAATATAAAGTAAAATTCAAGGGTGTTGTTATTGACACTCCAACTATTGTTAAGGGGGGTCATTTTTTAAAAACACTCCACTCTTTGAAAAATTGTTAAGGGGTTACACAAACATATTATTTCACACAATTCAATATTCCCAGATTACCTCTTCAAATTAGATTAACAAAACATATTCGACAAGGGAAACCGAATTAAAATAAGCAGTTTGTCACCACTGCACTGAATGCAGCACGCAATCAATTATGTATGTATTTGACAGTGATATGTCGAAAATTAATAATCATTCCGGTGCATTGCCTTCGTAATTATAAAATTCGGTATATTTATGTCGACTAAAAAAAAAATTAGATCCTATTCCTCCGAAAACGCTTATCCTTTAGGGTTTAAAAAAATCGGCATATGCGAATTGAAAAAAATTACTATGACCCTTGCAATATTTGTTAAGATAAAATTACCTTTATTTGTTAAGGTGTTAAATGGGTGATAAGGTAAAACTACATTTATTTGTTAAGGGGCTACTTTCCTCATTGGTACTTCCCTTAACAATTTTTGAAAAAATAAAAAATTGGCCCCCCGTTAACAATATTTGAAGTGTCAATAACAATGCCCAAATTCAAACATAAAGGAACTCTGTTTCAAGGGGAACCCCAAGCTGTTTCATTTACTCATAATACTCTATGAAATGCTTGTTTGGTGCATGAAAAAATAAACAAAATTTCTTAAATATGAACAGAAGTAGGTTAAAAAAAAAGGAAAGTTTAGCAGGCACTACTAAGAATTTTATCAAGATATGAACAGGAGTCACTTAAGTCAAATTTAAAATATATATATATATATATATATATATATATATATATATATATATATATATAACCTGGTTACCTGCACACAAAAAGATAATTCAGTAGCCAGTGTTTGCCTAGTTCATATATTGATGAACCATCCAAAATATATATTTATTTTTTTCTGTTTTATAATTTTACTCTTGTTATATAGTAATACACACTAATAGATCATAAGAAACAAATGACATTGCAAATGATATAGCATGCATCAGTAACCTAATAATGTACAGCGAACACGAGATGAGATTAATTAGTTGAGCATCTGACGAAAAATTAAACCTTCAAATGGTGAGAACATCTTGCAACATAAATTTATCATTGATCAAAGAAGATCAGCAATTTGATCATGTAAATTTGACATAAAAGCATACGATTCAGGTGAGAACATTTTGCTGTGACTTGGTGGTGCTTGTGGTGATTCTTGATTATCAATTCCGTTGATGTTTTTCGATCATTCAGACTTTATGACTAATGGCTCTTGATGAAAATAAAACTATGATTTCTTCCATATGTCAAACTAGCTGTGAAGTTTTTGCACTATTTGATGATTTGTACCTCTTGTATGGTAAACAAAATATTTATTTTGGTGACTCCAAACTGGCTACTAAGGTATAGTGTAACATATCTCACAGCTTAGGCTTATGGATGTCATACTCTTTAAAGCTTTATCGAACATATAAACAATATGAAAATATATGATGACATATGGAAAGCCAAATTTTATTGTTTATTTTTCTTGATCCAACTCTTTGAAGAAGCTAGTTTTCCCTGCTCTAGCAAAAGTAATCCTTTTGGTTGCTTTCTTCGTTGCATTAACTTCGATTTTGATCAAGTTAATGCTATAGTTAAAGGATCTATCAAATTATATATGGTACGAGCTACTTTATAATTAGATTTAGACTTTTTCTTAACACAACTGGGTACTTATATTACAAAAGAAGAGATGCATAAAAAATGAGTTGGCCAAAAATACAAACTACGGAACAACAGATACTATACAAAGAAGAAAAGAAAGGCCAACTCAAATGCAAACCAACGCTACAACATACCACACTAATTAAAACACAGACAGCACAATAAGAAATTTAGCCTTGTTCCTTTTACAAACTCAAAGTGCCCAGGCTTCTGAATAAATTTAAATTGGATATTAGCAAGTTACAACTGAAGAATATTTTTAGGCAATGTTTACTAGTTTGTTTGTTGAAGGCATATTATATCAGACTAACTAACAAAGAATCAAATGGAGTTACATCCTAAGAGAGCAGGATAAGAAATACAAACTATAAAAGTAAAGAAAACAGTTTCTCATTTAATCAACCGAAGCTTACAAATCTCAAGTCACTACAAACTTCAAGACGATATTTTCGAAAGATTAGAACAAACACAGGTCTATACTTTTCAATTACTTAAGATACCAATTATACTTTATACACTTTACGCCGTACATTAAATCAAAGAAAAGCAAAGACGAATTGAAGGGAAAAAAACCCAAAAAGAAATCGAGTACCTGAAGTAGTAAAATTAGGGCTTTTGCCTAAGTCCTAGATTCCCAGATGCGCACGAGAGGATCTCTAGTGCAAATGAGAAGGATACGAACTCGGATCGTGAATGAGAAATTAGGTTTAAGGGTTTCTACGAATTTGAACTTGAGAAAGAAAAGAACAAACGAAACGAGATGATGATGGAAATTAGGTTTAAGGATTCCACGTTAGGCTATTAGAATTTTGAACCCAGCAACATTAGATGGGCTTGGCCCAACAACGGTAGGAAAATATTTCCTATGGAAATTTCCAGTTTCTTCCTATAGATTCCAACTTTTGTCGGAAATATTTCCTTCCCACCCGCTATTAAATGGACGAGGATGGAAATTATTATTTTTTGAAAATGATTGGAAGAAATTCAGCGGAAACCGGAATAACGAAAAAAAAACCCAGCCCTAGTTGTTAATGCTTTCAGTAATATATAAATTATGCCCATATACTTTATGTTTCTATTTTGCAACTTCTTGTGCAATAAAGACAAGTCCCTAAATTTTAAGCTGCGCATTTATGAAGTTTGTATTGGCATATCTTCTTTATATAAAGCAGTTTAGAATCACAAATTAGTGAAGTATTCATCTACCTCATAGTTCAATAAAGGCTTATAAGAATCATTTATCCCAACAAAAGATCCATAAATCGATATATTGTGCAAACTGGTTAACAAAGGATGTTTCATAACAAAAACGAGGATACAACTGTAATAGGCTAATCTGTGTGCATCTAGAGAAATTTTAATAGCATATGTAATAGGAACTAATTTTGCATGTATAAAATAATATTACTGAAAATTAATAATTTAGTAAACTTTCGCTAACTCCAAACATATTGATGTTTATAGTTTTAAATATCGTAAACGACATTTTGAACTCAATGAAAGTGGTCTCGAATCCAAATTCATCCGTTTACAAGAAGTCACAAATTTCGGGTTTTAAATCGACGACATGGTACGATATTTAATTAAATCTCCTAATTAAATAAATAGTAAAATATGTGGGTTGTTACATAAAAGTACCTTGAATTGAGTCGGTAGCCGCACGATCAAAATAATGAAAAGGGTTAATGAAGGACTCTAATCAAATTGCAGTATATATTGAGTACAAAGATTGAGAAGGATTAGACTTGGAAAAGGAAAAGTTCGATTGAACAATGGTTTGAAAATAGATTGTTGCGAAAATTACGTGTATGGATACATTATATGAGAAAGTAGCCAAAAAGATATTTTCAACTACCGAAAAGAAAGGAAAATTAGATCGAACTGAAAGAGCGTTCAAATAGGATGCTCAAAAAGACAATTCTTCCCCGACTAGTGATCGTCAAAGACTTGAGGGAGGGCATGTGTTACATCCTTTTGAACCACAAACAGACTGTTACGGCAATGAAACGCTTCTCAACCTGAGCCCTACAGTACAAGGTATCCAGCGAATTGTCAATAATGCACCATCTTACGAGCCTCAGAAGAACCCCGACCTACATCCATAGTTTTTCATCTCAAAATTGTAATCTATTATCTGACATAATTGAGGAACACAGAGAAGGATACAATAACCTTGCATGAAAACTGAGCAGAGATAAACAAATGTCATACTTTGCTAATGCCTACAAGAGCATGTATGTGTAGCACACACCGGGACAACGTAGACAGTGGGAGTCAAAGATCACTTTCAATGAGCTGCATTCAAGGCTACTCGGTACATGCTTCAATGTAGGACCGATCTTAATGGCAAAATAACAGAGACACGGACCATCCTTATCTTCTACCAATAACCCGAGTATAATTGCAACAAAAGAAGCACAAAACCATTCAACACCATGCTATAATTCAAACGTAAAGTCGCCATCTCCATGCTTCTTTAAATCATCTTGAAGACCTCAGGAGAGACCTCAAGTATACTTTTCAACATCTCTACCCCTGCAGGTCATGAAGAGACAGCCCACACAAGCCTAGATTTCCCGCTATGATTTTCAATTGTCTAGCCTCTATTCTCAAAACTCTCACCAATGTTGTTGTCTCTCACCTTGAAAGATATCACAAATTCGAGCACAAGCAAACACTATAGATAAGTATTAAATGCAAAATCTGAAGATGAAAATCAAGGTACGAGGTAATGACCACTTACATCAAACTACAAAACTAGAAACATTATTAAAAGGACACTAGAAAGATGGAGAAGGGGCGCTTTTTTCTTGAGAATTTTCTCCTAAAAGAGTCTTCGAAAATATAATGTAAATCTAAGAAATTGTGCATGTGTAAAAACATAAACCATATATAATGGAATATCCCGCAGACGTAGAATAATCATAATTCAAACCATGTAAAAAAAATACATCTTAATTTTTGCTTGCGCTTTCATTCTTTTCTATAATAAAAGCCAAATCTAGACCCCCACTATCTTCAATGATGTTCCAACAAATAGTTGAATCGCACCCCTATAGTTACATAAGCATCCGGTAACGTAGCCTCTTCCTCAAGACAGATTTGAAGGCATTCTAGTTTGTTGGTTGAAAATGTTTTGGTAAACGTGACTAAAGCCAAAATTTCACCAACGCACCTATGTAGCTTATGTAGAAAAGTAGCCATTTATAGACAAAAAGGGTTGGCATATATATAATTTAAAAGGATAGCACATTTAGTAATTAGTACCGAAATCTCAAGAACTCACACTTACCTCAAACATAATGAGTTGGCTGTATATACAAGTTCATTATCAACACTTTGGGGTTGTATGCTTTATAACTGAATGATCCAAGATAATTGATGTTAATTTATGCTCATAGTCGATTTATAGTTGACACCTAAAGTATCTTGATCTCAATTCTCGAAAGGATTACAACTACCCTACGTGTTGGAAAAAGTTTTTCATACATATGGTAACATAATGCAAAATTTGAACAGAAGTAATAACATGGATCCCCCAAATGCAGGCACCGTTGCAACAGCACAAGTGCAACGGCTTAGTCCCCAACAACTCACAATTTTAACTTTCGAAGATCAACCTTTTGTACCGGGTAGCTATATGCTTCATAATTGATTTGCTGACCAAGGCAACTCAACTTTGTCATGGTTGTTATCAGATCAACCTGCAATAGCAAAAGGCTAAATGATAAACGAATGATTATGGTTCATTTGGTTTATAATTTTCAATTTTGAAATTGCGTATGATAAACATGGTAGATTTCTACAAATGACTAATCCAAAAAAATGACTTTAACATATAGAATTGAAAACGGTTTCTTTATACGATGACCTTTATGCAGCATTAGAACCAAATTTTGATGGAAGTAGTCTTTTCCTGCTTCTTTCTGTTTCCTTTATATCGAAGAGTACTAATAGTTATGTCGGTAATATCATCCTCTACCAGAACATTTCACTGAGCATTTAAAGTGCGTTCAGCCTTGTTATGGGATTATGAGATTTGATCAATAAGATACGCTAAGCAATTTTCTCAATTTTTTTTTATCTATCTGTCATCCATAATCAACCAAACTACGATTCTTTTTTATGTACGCGGTTCACAAATGTCCATGACACATGCTATGCGCGTAAATTATATTTTTTTAAAACTGTATATGTTTAGCACATTCAAAATAAAATGACATATACGAATATTTAATTATATTTTTGCGTCAAAATCATGTGTAATTAGTTTAGAATTTATCTATAAGTTACAATATCTAATTTCTTATTAATTTGTGTGTGTGTGTGTGTGTGTGTGTGTGTGTGTGTGTGTGTGCGTGCGCGTGCGTGCGTGTGCGTGTGCGTGCGGGCGGGCGTGTGCGCGGGCGTGCGTGCGTGCGGGCGTGCGGGCGTGCGTGCGTGCGCGCACGCGCGTGCGTGTGCGCGCGTGCGTGCGTGCGTGTGCGTGTGCGTGTGCGTGTGCGCGTGCGCGTGTGTGTGTGTGTGTTTAATAAATAAAAAACAATGTTGTAAAGCCTGTGTATTTGCCAGACCCTGTTTTTAAGCGTTATCAAGATTTGTTAGTATTTGTAAATGCATTTTGAATTTGTAAAGATGGTTGATCATTACAACCTATTTTTAAATGATATATAAAGATAAAGGTATGTAAGGGGGTGGTCATGATATATTTTTTGCAAGTGAAGTATGCTTTTAAAAAATGTATATGCATAGCACATTGAAGAGAAAACAATTTACATGAATATTTAGTTATATTTTGTCTGAAATCATGTGTAATCGATTAAATTTTTATTTTAAGTTGCAATATCTATTTTTTATTAGTTTCGTATTGATTTATGTTGTTAATTAATAAATAGCGATGATGTAAATAATAACTATTAGATCTATTTTTAAGTGCTAATATATAGAAATATTTGTTAGTATGTGTAGATATGCAATTTGAAATTGTAAAGAATGTTTAATTGTAAGATCCTATTTTCAAGTGATATGTAAAGTTAATGATATGTACGGGGATGTTTAGAACTTTACGGTCGGACCAAAAATTTTGCGTTTCCAAGAAAACTACTAATAAAGCTATCTAATGTTTATTAGTTCTAGTTTTGATTTGTCTTGTTAGTATTCGTATGAATGTATATTGAATTGGAAAAAAAATTGATTACCATACTCTGTTCTTTAGGTGATATATAAAGATAACCACAAATAAAGACGTGGTCGTGATACATGTTTAACGCATGAATTATGTTTTTAGAAATGTGTGTTTAGCACATTGAACAGAATAATTGTCGCGAACATTTAGTTATACTTTTGCAAAAATCATATATAATTAGTTAATGTTTTATTTTTAATTGTGATACCTAATTTTTTATTATATTTAATTTTGAATTGTGTTAGTTAATAAATAACGATGATGTAAATAATATCTATTGGATAGATTCTATTTTTAAGAGATTATAAGATTTGTTAGTATGCATACAAATTCAGTTTGAAATGGTAGAAACATGTAATTGTTATATCATATAGTCAAGTGATATATTAAGTTAAAGATATGTAAGGGCATTTTTGTAAAGAATATCCTATTTTTACGTGATAGTAAAATTTGTTTAGTATGTGTAAAAATGTAGCATGAAATTGTAAAAATGTTTATTTGTTAGATATTATATTTAAAAGATATATAAACATGAATATATGTAAAGGCATTTTTGGAAGTTCGCTATTGAACCAAAAGTTCGCGCTTCCAAAATTCAATTATTGATAAAGATGTATGTATTAAAAGAACAAATCCAAACAGTAGAGCTAGCGAATTTGATCGACCAACCTGATCCAACCCCTATTTAAGTTAGGCTCTCAGAAATGCACTTTTTGATTTCGAGGCTTTTGCCTATTTAAAAGATCATCACAGGTCCTCGCAAATAACAAGTGGCTTAAGTGCCGCTATCAAGGCTCGAATCATCACCTTATAGCTAGAGTTGGAAATCCTTGCCAACCCCACTAGAGCGCGGGTACTTCTTTCTATACTCTATTAGTCACAACCAATTACGATGCATAATTTAACTTTATATACTAATTGTGAAAGTCTTCCCAAGAAGAATTACCCCTCCCTCTCCATACGTGCGTTGCCCCACACACTCTCGTATACATATATATATATATATATATATATATATATATATATATGGGAAAGTCTATTTAGACACAAAACGTTGACACAAATTTGAACACAAACAATCTCAACCACAAGATTTCTCTCTGAATTCCACCTCACACAAAGACTAACAAATCCTACGGTCCAGATTTTGTGTCTCTAATTCTGTGTTTAATTTTGTATCTCAATAGCCGCTCCTTTTATATATATATATATATATATATATATATATATATATATATATATATATATATATGTATGTATATATATATGTATGTATGTATGAACGGTTTAATGGCACCCTGAATAATACAACACCTCAATTATCCCTTGATTTCAACTCAATCATATATTTAAATAACCATTTTTACTTTCTTTCCACTCACTTCATTACTAAAATATAAACTTGTAGTTAAAAAGATAAAGATACAATTGGGTGCTGCGAAACAGGGATGTCATAAAACGTTCATACACACACACACACACTCACACACATACGCAAAAACACACACATATACGCACAAACGCAAAGGAATTAGTAAAGAGGACAAATTCTCAACATCTTTAGATGTTAGAACATGTGTTTCATATTTATGCGTGGAAGACAAAAGTTGAGTCGAAATAGAGCAGAAGGCCAAACATTCTAGATGGCATGAGACGCTAAATTGGTATTGTGTTTTTCACCTAGTGGAGTTTGTACAGCGAAGGGGAATGACAAATCTCGACGGTAGTGCACTGGACCTCAATAGCTATGTCGTCAAGATTGGTAGACGCGATGATGGTCAACTATGGTTTTGGGAAGAGACTGAAGTTGAAGTGTTTTGTTTATATGATGATAGCGACTAAGGGTGTATTAAGGATGGCCCTAATTTTTTTAATCCACATAATTACGTATATTTATGATCACAATGCTGTTATATAGTAGCATTTTAAGAATGTAACTGCGATTTCTGAATTATTGTACTTTTTTTGGATTGCATTAGCATATTGTAAATAATTATAGCATCTTTTTAGATATGCGCATTAATGATACTACATAATATTATTTTTATTTTTCTAAATAAATATAGTTATTTATATTGGTGTTAATAAGCTATTTTATAGTAGCATTTTACGAATTGTAGTATCGATTTATGAATTGTGGTAACTGTTAGCACCAAAATAACCAAAAGAAAACCGAAAGCAAAAACCAGGGTGAAGGGGAGTTGAGGTCAGTAGTCCTTCAACAAAGACAGACCTAACTCGTCAACTTTTGTTGCTTTCAAAATCAGGAATGAAGAAATAAAAGATTCTTCCAAGAAAAACCCTTGTCGGCATAACTCGAAGGGTATAATCATCAGATTTGTCATCTCAAAGCACGCATAGTTAAGCTTAGTATACCTTTCAGTTTACCCGAAACGGGAGACCGGGAAGCTTGAGCCTATACACCAACTAATCACCACAGACAAGCTTCATGCGCAAAGGACGTCAAAGTCGTAAGTAGCACCAAAGGTCAGGAGCACCGGCAAACTCACTTCTTCATCTCGCCAAAATCTCCACCTTCGAAAGAGCTCCTTCGAAAAATCCTTCAATGGCCATATAAAACTACTTTTCCAAAGTATAGCGAAAGGTGCAGTCACGAAACCTACATACACCATTTCACCAAAACGTTGGGACAAAGTCCAAATAGCGAAGGGAGAGGCCAACCCGCACCTATAAATACGACCCTACGAGTCTAGAATGGGGATCTAATTTCTTATTCTTAATCTTGTATTCATAAGTTTGAGTTGTAAACCCCAATTTCTAAATTGATTTGGGGAAAAGAGTCTAACCACAACAATCACTATTAAAGAATTTTGTCAAGAAATCGAGGTAATAAAGTCATAATTATTTACTTATTACTCTATTATTATCATAACTTTCCAGGTTTCCAACCCAATAAGTCCGAGAGGCAATGGTTTAACTGAGACATCTCCTGGAAAACTGTGAAAGGTCACAATTACCATTTAAGTCCACTTTGAGATTGGAACACCTGAAACCTTATGTGTCATTGCATATCGATGGTTGCCTAAGATCATCTAGCTTAGCTAGGATCCTAAACCCCACTCCAATCACCTGATCGCTCCTTCGTTGGCTCGATCGAAACCACATAAACTTGTAACCAAGCGATGGTTTCTGAAGATTAACTAACCAATAAGAGTTCAATACCTCTCGTTTATCACATCGAGATATCCAATGTCTGCCTTACCGAAATGGTATTTCAGAGGCCAACAAGGTAGGTTATAACGGAAATACTAAGTTTCTCCAAATCATAGTAACGGAGACTATTGGTCCAACCAAAAGAATTATCCCGAAACTTAAAAAGCAACATCAACTAAAAGCCAATTCAATACATAATTCAAGTTATTTTAGAAGGGACTTCTATCTTCTTTACCACCAAAATCTTACCATTATATCTTAATTCCTACAAGAAGTTACTTTTAGAAGTCGCCAGAAGCATACTACAAGAACTACTTTACGGAAACGGTTTCCAAATCATATTCACTCCTTTCGAAAGCAAAGGATTCTACTGGTATTCACCATTTTAGGGTGTTAACCACAAAATTAGCTAACAGTTTTAGCATTAGTAGGAGGGCTTGAACCTCCGTAACCTTTTAACCTCTAATTCGACAAGTGCTTTTTCTAAGAATAACAAATGGATTCTAAATATGTGAGAATTCGAAATGGTCTGTGAAGGATCACGTATACCTCAAAGGGCATTATGTGTGAGCCAAATGATAATAAACATGGATTGGGAAAGAACCCCCACGAAACGCAAGAACATTTCCGAAGGGCTGAGCGTAAGCCTGAAAGAATAAACCGGACATATCCACAATCTTGAAAGAGAAAAGAGTTGTGACTCCTCCATATCTTGGAAAGGACAAAGAAAGAATGGAAAAACAAGGATCTTCAGACCTGATTATACAAGAAATATTCTATGTAGATTTAAGATTTCATGAGGAGCAAATGCTGTGAGTGAAGGCTTTAAATTTGATTAACCAAAGAAAGGAAAGTGAAGGCCTACGAATTAGGCAGCAAAAGGACAAACCCACTAGAAGGAGGATCAATATCATTATCCACTTATGAGCAAGCTATAGAAAAGGACTATGGCATGTTCCTTCAAATAAAACGGGCAGTACGGTCTTATTCACGACGAACAAAATTTGAAAAAGAGATGATAAAGAATTACGAGGCCTTCGCCCAAAGATGGCAACATGACACAAGTGAGCTATCATCAAATTACATCCAACAGGAGAAATCAGAAGGGAAAACAAGTTACACCAATGAGGTTTCTTCACGCTATCTATTGAAAGCAGAGCGAAAAAGGAAACGACTAATAATATATGAGAGTCATGGTTAAGGAATAAATAGTTAAAGAATGAGCCGAAACTCACTTTGCCTACAGGGTACGATTTAGTTACTTCAATGGAAAACATCTTTTTCTTAATGAAATAAGAGCTTGATTATTGGCCATCAAAGAAAAGGGAAATTAAATACGAAAGGAATGAGGGAGGCAGTTATTTCCATTACCACTTAATGAATAGTTACGAAACCAATCACTGCAAAAATCTTAGAAAGAGGATATTAGACTTCTGTAGACAAGGAAAATTAAAGGAATACTTAAAGGATTGTAAATAAGTTTTCTAAGAAATTGAACTCTATTCTAAAGAATGAATTCATACAAGGACAATAATTAAGAGTCAAAATAAGAAATTCTACTTGGTTGGGGGAAAGATTCCCTTAATAAATGGATAAACCATAAAAAGTCCTTGACGTAGTAAAGACGCTTCCCTAAGAGGAGGAGGGGTAAACCCACGGGATGTGTCTGACACCCATTATATCCTTGATATGCCAAGGTTCTTCTCCAAATAGGAGGGGGTAAGCCCAAGACATACATGCCTGACGCAGTCAAGGCGCCCTTTGAAGGAGGGATGTGTAATCTATATTCGTTGCATAGTTCTGGTTCTGAATGAAGCATGTCAAGCCTCTGCTTATGTCTCGTCCCGTATAAGGAAATGAAAGATCAAAAGGAGCATTTAAAGCATGCCAAACATCTGCTTTTGGAAAAGCCTAAAATGGAATAGCGTTGGTTAAAACCGAAAGCGCTTTCCTATCTATCAGTCTCGAAAGAGGAAATTCCAAACTTCTATTATACTCGAATAAGGGTTTCGGGACTTCTATTATCCAAAGGAGACTTCATATCTATTATTTCCAAATAGAGATTTATGGATTGCTAACAGTTACCCAAATTTGGGTTCGGCCTTTCTATTAAGTCGAAGGAGGTTTCATATCCATTATTTCTAGATAAAGATTTCTAGATTTCTATCAAATACTTGAATCCATGTTTCGGGTTTTTTATTAAGCCAAAGAAGGCTTCATATCTATTATTTCCAGACAATGATTTCTAGATTTCTATTAAATATCTGAACATGGGTTTCGACTCCTCTATAAAACCAAAGGTAGTTTCGTATTCATAATTTTCAGTGGATGATTTTTGGACTTCTATTACATTTAATCTGGGCTTTGGACTATTTATTAGCTGAAGATGATTTTGGTCATGTTCATTATTTATTGAAAAAGATCGCCACAATTCCTTTTTGAAAACCAGTTATTATCTTTAGACTAATATTAAACTGAAAGCAGTTTCAAACTTATTATCTCTAGAAGAGGAATCTAGGTTATCATTGATTGATCATCCGTCTCTCAACCGAATGTGGCTTCTTTCGATTCAGCTATTTCAACCATAGCTTCAAAAGTGTTTTTCCAAGATGACTTTGTATATTCTTACTATTCTCAAAGGGATGTTTTTTAACTTCTACCTATTTCAAATACTCAAATATTGGTTTCGACGTATTATGATTATTCAGATAAAGGTAAGCAGGGTAAACAATACAAAAACATACTCAAGAAAACAAGTCGAAAAGACGAAGAATACTACTACTAATATTCGGACAAACAACCAGTCAAGTCACAAATGAATAGATTTTTATACACAGGCAAACAAAAACGGAAAAGAAAAAGTAAATTTACTACTTATCAAGCTTTCCTCTTTAAAATCTCTAACACGGCAGGATGTGAAAGGTGCCTCAAAACAATCTGAAGTATGTTCTTAAGTTTTAATTCTCTCTCCCTGACATTGTCAGTGTCGTCAATTGAACTAATCTAATCTTTGAGAGCTCGATTATATGCTTTGTTAGTTATCATGAGAAGCTTGTTCGCTCTTTCATACTCGACAATACATTTCTTCATATTATAATCTCCTTCTTCAAGATTTTAGTTTGATTAACACATTGACAAATACAATAATGGACACCGTTCTTCCATTTATTTTCAAAATATTTCCAAACTTCATGTTTTACCTTTTTAACTCAGTCCCTTATAAGCTCTCAGTCTAAGCCCTTTGGAGAATTTACCGAATGAGGAAAATGTTCCGCAACTTCTTTTTGATGTCTTGTCGCTTAGGCAGGACCAGACGGAGCCTAAGAAGAAGAAATTACAAAATCGAAGGCGCTATCGTTTAGAATGAATTCCAAGAATTTGCAAGAAGCTTGGCTATTCTCTAACCGAAATAGGAGGTCAGAAACTTGCTCCCGAAGCAAGTCCATGTCCTTATCGAAATCTACCATGAGATTGGCCTTTACCGATTCTTTATGATCGTCAGATCTTTTTCTTGCTGGACAAGCTTCCCTTCCAAATCCATCCTTTGCTCCCTAAGATATTGCACGATAACCCTTTGCTCCTAAAACTTTTTAAACCGATCAAAAGCAAGCTGGTTGTAAGCAATATTTGGAGGAATAAAATCTCCAGAGGTTTTTCCTTCTTCGATGCTAGTTATGATTTGAACAGGAAAGACCTCCGGGGAATTGGATGGGATTATCCTGATCAAAGCAGAATTACACAACAGTGTTATCCACAAAAAAGGATGCATAACACATGGTTTATGAATAAAAAGATAACGCTAAGAATGCAAACATATCAAAAAGAAAACCTTTTCATATTAACTTCGGTTAGATATTTACAAAATTCAAGAATGATTTACACAAAATTAACTTCTTAACATTTCTGGTATTAACTTGTCCCTATAATGTGAAAGTCTCTCAGGAGAAAGGTCAAGAGGCAACGAAAACACTTTTGGAAGGTTCCATGTACCCTTCGGATGTGGGTCACGTCCAAACTCTTTTAAACACCTCTGGTAGAAACGCCGAAGCAGACCTCGTTGAGAATCCTGAGATCTCTGAAGAATGCGAAGTCGTCCTTTGCGTAATGACAATAAGCTTCCAAGAGAAAGCCAAGTAAGAAGTTTCTTTCTCCAATTAACATCCAAAAGAATGCCATCAACACTTTATTTTCATTACTGGGACTTTCATTACTGAGACTTTCATTTCGAGGACGAGCCTTCTTCAAGCGAGGACCCACTTTGTCAGTCTTAAAAGACATCAGGGCAGAGGCGCTTTTGTCAAGCTCAAAATATTTATTAGATAAGTTATTATAATCCCTTGTTTGTTTATCTAACTCTCTCCGCAAAAAAATTATTTCTACATGCAATTTACTAACTTTATCTTTAAAGGATGTTGAATGCCTTCGGTTGACCTAAGGTTATGAAATTATCATGTGACTTAATTGCTAACGATCAAATGAAGTGTTGGAGAAAATAATATCATACTAGAAGAATGAATGTCGAAGAATGTGTCACTGAACATGCATCGACAATATTGTCAGATTCAGAAATTATAGGAAGTTCAATAAGATCAACAGGCTTTGTAGAATCGAAGGTCTCAGTGACAGAATTGTCTTCCCCAACATTAGGAGCATCACCCCTCTTGGAAGATTTGCGATCTTTTTTAGAACCTTTGCCTGGAGAGGTTCCAAAATCCTTGGCACCAATCGTAGCATTAAAATTGATGGGGTCGCTCCTTGGGTTTTCGCCATCATAGTCTTCATAATCACTATCGGAGCAGCCCTCCATATCATCATCTGAAGCCTCATCGTCCTCTTTATTAACATCTTTTTTAAATTACCCACGTCAATGTTGGGTACTTCAAAGGAAAAAAGCACTTCAACATCCACAATCTCCTTTTGAGAAATTTTACCCTATCCCCCTCTCGAGAATATCTACTTTCCTTTGGAATTCACTCACTATCTCCAAGGAAAGATTGGGGAAGTTAAGATCAGGGCACTTATCCTTGCTTTCGGTGTAAACGACTACGAAAGCATTTATAAAGGTGTTAGTCAAAATTTCATCAAAAGAGTGAGCCAAGAACTCGTCAACCTTTCTCTAGGCATCTTTGAAAGCGATAAGAACTTTCAAAATAGATCCTTTTCTCTTTTGAACACCCTCCTTAAGGACGGAAGAGAAAGATGCAATATCTGAGCCAAGATCTTCTAGCTCTTTCTTGGACTTACCCAGCTCAATGCTTAGATCCAGATTTTAGCCTATGAGTGTTTAACCTGAGTCTTCCCTCACTGAAAGGGAAGCCTTCGTAACCTCTAGCTCCTTTAGAGCTTCATCCTTCATAGAAGATAATTCAGCATTTTGAGCTTTCAAATCCCGATTCTCTTCTTTAATGGCAAGCAAATCAGCAATGTCTTGCTAAGAATAGAACCACTGTCTCACAAGTCGCAAAAGTGTAAGGAGGAATATATATAAAAAGAATAACTAAAAAGAATGCCAGAGTCAAGAAATTATTGAAAAGTGATGAGCGATAATTGTTTTCTGCTCTAAAGAAGATCTAGGAAGGAATGAAAGATAAGCAAACGAAGGGAAGTCAACTACCGCCTTCACCAAATCAGAAAAAGAGATCTCCAGAGGTGGACTAAACGAAGAACCAACGATGTTGGTGATGAAAGGGGGAAAGGAGAAAGCACTAACGCATTAAATATATTTTCCTAGATAGAAGAAGTAGAAAGTTGGGGCGATGGTAGGGGAGCTACCCTAGTAGACTGAATTATGAACGAAGCTTCACTACCGAAAGTTTGTTGAGAAACAACTGGGGGCGTAGGGAGGCTGAAACGGAGAATGTTGGTATCTCATATTCACCCCTTGAAGTTGTCACCACAGTTGAATCGATGACTTTAGCTTTCTTGGACGAGTCTTCCGCCTGAAATTCAAAAATCCTCTTTTATGTTGCTGCTTTGACATTGTAAATCTCCTTTTCGATACCGTGCTTTTGGAAAGGCGCTGGGGAGCGTTGGTAAAAGGAGCGAAACCTAGAGTGTTGGAAGCAGTAACTGCAAAAGGAAAAACTATTCAGGAATAAAGTTATAGACTTTCTTACAACCAAAAGAAAATTTGAGGCTTACCGGTAGAGTCGAGACGAAGGGGTGACTAAGAGGAAAAACTATATGGGTCACCCCTTCCCATATAGAAAGAGCCCGTTGGACACTGGAAGACGCCCCAAGGTCTTTTGATCGACTGGAAGAATCGAGTGTTTTGCAAGAAGGCTGAAGGTCAAGAGAGAGGGTCTTTTCCCTAAGGTCAAGGATGCTTTTGTTATCTCTTTCATAAAGGACTTGGTCTCGATGCTTGGGATCTTCAGCACCCCACTTGGAAATGAAGTCATAACATCGATAAACAAGGAAAAACTGTGTACAATATAGTAACAAGAAACTTTAAGAAAATTACCATGTTTAGTAAAGGTTCCCAAGATGCCGGGAAGACATCTATCAAAGAAGAATCGATGCTCCTACTCGCTGGACTTGTTAATGCTTCCTTCGACCAATTTCGACGAAGGGATAGCCTTATAAATATGAGAGTTCACTTGCTTCAGCTTCGCTAGATGGAGTAACTATTCAGAGCAGTGGCACCAAAGGAGGAGCCCCTGGACTCCCGAGAAAGAGCCTCCAACCCAATCATGTACGTATAAGTGTTGGGGTCAAAGCTGAATCGGAGCAATTCCTAAATGATGGAGAAAGTTATGAATAAAGGGAGGAAAGAGAATGAAACTTCCATGCCTAATATGGATAGCGGTATATACAAAAAAAACACTTCGGGGGTTGATCGATAGTATCTTAGACATTCGAAGGAATGGCTTCGACTTCGGAAATGCCAAAATCCTCTAATATGGCATTAACATCATCTTGAGATGAAACAAACGAATGCGTCTCGATGGCATCAATCTTTGGAGGAGCCTCCTCTGGAACTTGTTGCTTGGAAGACTCACTTTCGCTAGCGGCGGAAGCTTCCAAGATGGTCTTTTTAGTTGTCTTTTTTTTGTCAGACATGATGTTGTCAGGATATCATTTTAATTAAAATTATATGAGATCGTAGAAGAATACAAATATGAGAGGAAAGCCCTTCGACCTTACCGAAAACCCCTCGAATATCATTATAATAAAGTACATATACGAATGGACTTCTAGTAAGGGATAGGAAGGTCTAATCACTAAAATCGATTAGACAATTTTCGATTACTATAATTTATTCTCTCACATCGGATATTTCGAGTCCAAACCTGAATTCATGAAACAAAATAATGAGGAAAGGTACACCTGATTGGAACTGGTGAAATTCAAATTGCAATTCTAGAAATTTTATTCCACAAACAAAAGTATCTCGAATTATCAAAGAAAGACTAGATTGAAGTTCGAAGTTTAATACTAATTCCGACAAGAAATACGAATGCTCGTGGTATTCACAGTTAATTTAAAATCGATTATTTAGTAATCAATTAAGATAAACAATCGATTTGAGATTAAAATTCAAAAAACTAAAGTTTAAGGAAAATATCGAACTAATAATCGATTTTGGTACTCAATCCCTGGAATCAAAACAAGGATATTTACCTTAATCGATGGTCTTGAAGTATCAGAACAGTTATAGGGATTTCTGGAAACTTTGATGCATGTACGAAAACTTAAAATATAGGAAAGTGGAGAAGGAGTTGCATCGATTTATAACGGAAAATCATCAGCTGACCAACCTTCAGATCAAATCTGAACGGCTGGATTAGAGCTCCAAAAGGCGGGAAAGTTGAATCGTCACTTAGAAAGAATGTCAGTTGGACTTATCGACTTGAAAAGTCAAGAACACCCCTTCACTAGCACGGACGGGGGAAAATATTAGCACCAAAATAACCAAGAGAAAACCGAAAGCCAGAACCAGGATGAAGGGGTGCCGAGGCTAGCAGTCCTTCAACAAAGACATAACTAATTCAACTTTTTCTTTCGAACCGGGAATGAAGAAGCAAAAGATTCTTCTTCAAGAAAACCCCGTCCCATGTCTGCATAACCCCAAGGGCTTGATCACAAAATTTGTCATCTCAAAGCACGTAGAGCAAAGCATAGTATACCTATCGGTTTACCCAAAACGGGAATATCGGGAAGCTTAAGCCTAAACCAACTAATCATAGCAAGCTTCGTGCGCAAAGGAAGTCAAAGTCATAAGTAGCACCGGAAGCTGGGAGCATAGGCAAACCTATTTCTTCATCCAGCCAAAGCCTCCGCCTCTAGAAAAGCTCCTTTGAAAAACCCTTCCACTGCCCTATGACCATTTTTCCAAAGAATAGCAGAAGGTGGTCACAAAACCTCCATATGCCCTTCCGTCGAAACGTTGGGACAAAGCCCAAATAGCGAAGCAAAAGGCCAGCATGCACCTATAAATACGACCCTATAGGTCCAGAATGGAGATCCAATTTCTCATTCTCAATCTTATAATCATAAGTTTGAGTTGAAAACTCTAATTTCGAAAATGATTTGGGGAAAATAATCTGTAACCACAACAATCGTTGATAAAGAATTTTACAAAGCAATCAAGGTAATAAAATTGTAATTATTTAATTATTACTCTATTATTGTCATAATTAACTTTGCAGGTTTCCTACCAAATAAGTCTGAAAGACAATGAGTTAATCGAGAAATCTCCCAAAAAATTACAAAAGGTCACAAGTACCATTTAAGCCAGCTCTAAGATTGAAATACCCAAAACCTTATGTGTCATTGCCTATCGATGGTTGCTTAAGATCATTTAGCTTAACTAAGATCCTAGATCCCACTCCAACCACCCAATGGGTCCTTCGTTAGCTCGACCAAAACCATCAAAACTTGTAACCAAACGATGGTTTCCTAAGATTAATCAACTCAATAAGAGGCAATACCTCTCTTTTACCACACCGAGAGATCCAACGCCTGCCTTACTGAAAGGGTGCTTCAAAGACCAACATGGTAGCTTACAACGAAAATAATAAGTTTTTACAAATCACATTACCGGAGATTATTGGTTCAACAGAAAGAATTATCTCGAACTTAAAGATAAAAATCAACTGGAGCCAATTCAATAGAGAATTAAAGCTATTTTAGAATGGACTTTATTTTTGTACCACTGAAATCTTATACTTATATCTTATTTCCTACAGTAAGTTACTTTCAGAAGTCACCAGAAGCATTCAACAGGAAATGCTTTACGAAAACGGTTTTCAAATCATACTCACTCCTTTCGTAAGCAAGGGATTCTACTAGTATTCACCGTTTTGGGGTGTTAACCATAAAATTGGCTAACAGTAATTTTTTTAAATTGTTGTAGCGATTTATAAACAATTATAACTTCCTTTTAAATGATACACACACACACAGATATATATATATTATCTCATAACATTATTGTATAATAGCACTATAAAATGCAGTTTAGTTTGAAATACATTAACATTTTTTCTGAAATTGTATTAGGTTTTTATGAGTTATAATACCATTTTCAAATTCCATGTTCTCATGCCATTTTTATTTAAATATTTCTTAACCCTTGTAATATTATTTTATAATGCAATTGCATAGCTTCGTAAAAGTGATATTATTTCTGTTTAATTTTTTGACAATTTATCATGTTATTTTTACAAATTAACTAATAATGCTACTATGTAATATCAGTTTTGCATTTGCTGAATAAAAAAGGTACAACGATTATATATCAGTCTTATAGAAGATAATAAAAGCCCTTACCTTATGTCATTTTTTGGGTTAGATAAAGATTATATGATTCGGTAGCATTTTGTACTTGCTATGCTTCTTGCATCATTTTCTCATACAATTCTAATGTACAATATAAATTTATTTAGATGTTGATATTTTACAGTAATTGACGATTGGTGAGCAAGATGAGGTAAGCAACGATGTTGTAATGTGCTAGATGAGGTAGACGGCACGACGATAAGCATGGACGTGATTTCGTATCCAAAGGTCATGTTTTGAGACGATGGCTATGCAGGTGACGGCTACAATGGACCATGGCTATTAGTAGTGGCGATAATTATTATACATGATAATAACTAACCTTACCTCATGTTTTGGTGTACTAATTATTTTTGAAAAGGTATGTAAAGAAAGAGAACATTACGAAGATAATTATAACAAGCGTTATGACACATGCTTCGCACGTGAGTTGTTTTATTTACGAATATTATATGTTTAACACATTCAAAATAAGATGATATATATATATATATAAGGTGGATACCCAGTGCCAAAGGCTCCCGTACTCAAACGCGAGAGGACTTCTCAGGCAGTCTCTCGTCCTAATATTATTCTCACGGCTTTCCAGGCTCTGGGGGTGGTCGATTATACATATATATATATATATATATATATATATATATATATATATATATATATATAATAAGGGTAATATCAACTTTTTTGTTATAATTAGTTTTGAGTTTTGTTTGTTTTATTAATTAATAAAGAACAATGTACAGAATTTTTATTTGTTAGATCTTATATTTAAGTATACATCAAAAACTAACATTTAAATGTGTAAAAAATGTTCAAGTAGTAGATCCATTTTTTAAGTTTTATATAAAGATAAAGGTACGACAGGGTATTTTTGCAAGTTTGCAGCCGAATCAAACGTTCACGCTTTCAAGATAACTATTAATAAAGATTATATGTAGAAAAAAAGAATATATTATTATAAATGGAGTTTTAATCAATGTATGTATATTATTTTACATTATTATGGTAATTTAGAGTTAACGTAAAGTACGAAACAATATTTCTACCTTCTGAGGGTATATTTGAATCGTTTTCCTTTTCTTTTCCTTTTTTGTTTGTTCGTTATGATATCATTATTACTTGATATTCCATATTTTCAGGAAGAAATCATTATTACTTCATACATGTTAACATAGTACACTTAAAATCTTCAAAATAAGCATTTGGCGATATCAAATTAAATTTTTCATAAGTTTGAATTTGATGTATCAGAACATCAAAAGTACCGTATCGAATTGTGTGCGCATAGCATATCGATACAATTGTGGATTGTGTCTCAGAACACACTATCAAAATGGAATATGACAGCTAAAGTGATAGTTGTGGTAACATGGCATTAAAACAAGGTATTTGAAAAAGGGAACACACCAATAATAATGATAGCATGTTTGAAGAAGTTGATGTTGCGTAATGTATAGAAACCATTCCAATATCAACGCTCATGCAAACCGGTCATTATCAAGAACTGACAATGAAAAAAATATGATGTAATTTTGTTATGATTTTCAATTGGTTAAAACTTAAGAAAGTCACTTGAAAAAAACATGATGTTAGCATTTATGCGATAAAATTTGAACATTTGCAATTTTGCTTAGCTTCAATTAATATTAGCTGTAATTTACAATTGGTTGAAAATAAACCTAATGTTTATTTATACAAGAACGAAATTACTTTAAGTCCATCCATTTGTAGTAGAAGACAATTTACAAAAAATTCTATGTAACTAGAGTGTTTTCGAAAATATTCCACGTTCTGCGTAGGTGTAATTTGTTTTGTCTAAGCATTCCTGTTACACATAACCTCCACGTATTGCATACCATATAGTATGTAATGTTTTTTGTTTTATCCTTTTCGTTCCACATATAGTCGTTCAACTTACCAGGTTACATAGGGCTAGGCGATAAACTTCGTATATTCCCCAGGCGAGACGAAAGCGGAGGTCCAAAAGGATTTCTAGAACAGAGCCAATAAAACCTCCTTTTATTCTCATTCCAAATGCTCCAAAAAAATTCTTCTGTTCAGATTTGAATTCTAAGCATTTGAAAGAAAATTTTGTTGGAATTAAAATAAAATTTAAAATATAGTCATCTCGCGAACAAAAATTGCAACTCTAGTGATGAGTTTCCATGAAGTTGATTGTTGCAAGTACAAAGTGCTAACAACCGACTGGATCATAAAAGAGACAATCTACCATCTATAAAGTATTGACAATGAGGAAAGTTATCCAAACCCCTAAATTTGTTTCTTTATACGGCACCGTTTGCAGACGATTTTCGTCGCACTACCAATGGCATGGCGGCCAATGCCTCAATGCTTCTCAAGGGACATTTGTACGGTCGAGGTTAACGGGGAAACAAAATATAACTAATATAATCACCCTAGAATTCCTAAACCGTGGGAACTGACTAATATAATCGGTCCATAACATTAATTTATATGATAAAATCAAATTGTAAGTAATTAGAAGTAAACTAATATAAAGTTAACTTTTCATATAGTATGCTAAAGATGGTTAATATGTTCCATGTCATAATTTGTTTTTAAATTTATTCTGCAAATCTGCAACATAGAGAGTAGAGACGTGGATCTTATCTTGTATGTATGCGCACGTGTTAGTACATGTATACGAGTGTGAATACTTTTTGTAGCCCCTTCATTTTAACCATTGGGTTTGAGAATTAAATGGTTGTATTTCATGATTACATGAGACATAGAAAACTGATCGTATGTGAGAAAGAGAGAGAATCATGTTATCCAGTGATTTATTTCTCAAATCCGACAGCTAAAATGATGAGGCTAGGAACTATATGTGTGTGCATACGTGCACGCATGTACACTTACAGAACATTATAGCATCCAAAATTTAAATATGAATTGATCATCCGAAAAATGATTCACCTCATAATCAGTTTGTGATACAGTCTCTCTACTTCTCTGATACTTGTCAACCCACGGGCGGACATCTGGATCAGCAGCTAGCTTACTTTCTGTTGCTAATTGATTGGGACCAAGAAATGCAGACATTACAGCTAGCTGCAAACAAGCAATTTCACTTGGTTCTTCATGACAGTAAAAATGCATGGTTTAAAAAATGATGCCCTGTACGCTCGAAATCAAGGATTATGCAATGAACATCAGTTTGTCTTGTATTCACAACGAATGGGTTTGGTAAAATTAAGTCACAGGGACAACATGGAGAGAGATAAATCATTATATGCTATTTTTTAATATATTGAACTAAATCTCATATCTCACTGTTTAATTTATATAAGCATAAGAAGAGCATCTGTTAGATATTAAAAAAAATTACATACGGGATAAATTTCGGAACAGAAAAATAGACAAGATGATAATCTTAACCGCTTACAAAATGAAATCCAGTATTCACTGTTTGGTCTAGTGCACTCTAATACTAGTCAATAGTCCCAACGTACCTGTGAATCTATCTTAAGAAATGTTTGAAGTACCTGGCGGGGACCAAGACCAATAGCGGTGAACTTGTCCTTCATCTCTTGAACAGAAGCTTTGTCCCACTGCAGCACTCTCCCCTCGGGATCGACATCCTGAGAGTCTGTTCGTCCAAAATTTCTATCAAACAAGCCCCACTGAAATACAATTTCAAAATGTTACATTAAAAATAACTTCTGACTGCACCTAAGCATGTGTTTCGTTATGTGCTTATACACTACAAGAAACGTTTAATTTCGCTACGGACCCTAGCAACGGCTGGCGACGGCTAAAAAAAAATGGCCGTCGCTAGCCGTCGCCCAATATCATATAAGCCGCGAGCCTACAGGGAAAATAACATTTCCCTCTTGCTCGCCCCAAATTATTTCGATCAGCCAAATAAATAAACCATACACGTCACGCGGCTCACGCCTCCCTCCCTGCCGCCGCTGACCGATGCCGGACTACGTCTCCCCCCCTTCTCCAGCCGTCTCCCCTTGCTTTCCACTCTTCTAGAGGTATATAATTTAATACTCTAACTTCTTAATTTAATTAATTAATATTATTTAAATGTATATGTTATGTGATTAGATTATGATTGTTGAATTATTGTTGATTTAGTAATGATTGGAAACCATAAAATGTGGATTTAGTTGTTTATCGATGAAAATGTGCATTTAGTTGATTTTGTGCGTATGTATGTGTTAATGAACCGTTACTTTATAGATAATAATCAGTTATTGATATTGAATTTATAATATAACCAATTAGATTTTAAATTTAAAAATTATTTAGGTGATTATCGATTAGAAATCGGTTAATAAATTTTGTGAATTTAATTGACTGGTATATACGTTGTTTCTGGGTTTTGTAATTGTTGGATATGGGATTGGTATACATGTTGTTGGATGTAGCTATTTAAAAGCGATGGTTCTGAAATTGTTGTATATGGATTTGGTAATCCTATTAAATGAGTTGTTGGTATATACGTTGTCGAATAAAATTGTTGTTAATGGTGCAAGCCAAGTAAGGAGAGGTGTAATGCATAGACGTTACTCCGATGCTACAAAATGGCGTCGTTGTAATGGCAATTTTTTTTTTAAAACAGTTTGGTAATGCATAGGAATTTTTAGAAAGATAAGTTTTAAAGTTGATTGGTATATATACGTTGTTGGATATGGGTTTTGTAATTGTTGGATATGGGATTGGTATATACGTTGTTGGATATAGCTATTTAAAAGCTATGGTTCTGAAATTGTTGTATATGGGTTTGGTAATCCTATTAAAGGAGTTGTTGGGTAAAAAAAATTGTTAATGGTGCAAGGCAAGTTAAGGAGAGGGGTAATGCATAGACGGTACTCCGGTGCTACAAAATAGCGCCGTTGTAATTGTAATTTTTTTAAAACAGTCTGGTAATGCATAGGAATTTTCAGAAAGATAAGTTTTAAAGTTTATCGTTTAGTTGAGAAATCCGAAATGAAATACTGTCGAGATATAACAGTGTAGTGCGTAAAAGCTTTAGTACCAAAAGGCTTTATAATAATAATATATGTATGTGTTATCAAAGTCACTGAACTATATTTTTGAATTAGGAAAAATATTTGATTATTACAAACCGTAAGTTAGAATTGGAATGAAAGACTCAGCGAAAGAACATTTCTATAATGGTGTAAATGAATTTGTTAAATTTGCAGTATCTAATAATCGAAATTACGAGGAGCTTCGTTGTCCGTGTAGTAAATGTAAATTGATGAGGTTTCATAAACCAGATATCGTTAAAGTACATTTGTATAAATCAGGTTTTGTACCAAATTATTATTTATGGGATCGTCATGGAGAACTTGTTGCGCCTACAGTAAATCCTGTAGGGTCGGAGGTCGAATTAGTTATGACAAATCCAATAAAAGATATGGTGGAAGATGCAGCACGATCAATGTTCCCTACCGGTCAGGTTGACGATGATGACGTCAATATTGAAGAAGAACCGAGCACGAAAGCCAAAAAAATATATGATTTATTGGCTTCAGCTAAGCGGCCATTGTGGAATGGTTGTGGAAGTGGAACTGAATTCTTTTTCTCATTACTTCAGTGATCATGTGAACTTATCATTTGTAAGTGGTCCTCGTAATGATGAAACCGTGGAACCCAATTTTCGTTCGACAATGTTATCTGTTTTTAGACAACATGGACGATTTTCTGGAAAATGTGTAGAAATATGGTTAAATGATAGAGATCACCATGTCGCACACACATATGTTCTTCTAAATTGTGCTGAAGTTGCACCATTTGTTAAGTACTAAATTTTTAATATTATTACAGTTATGTGTACATCAAATGTTAGCTAGTAATAAAATCATTTATATTTGCAGTATTTACGAATCAGAAAATCCAAATGGCGATCTCAGTAAAGATTTTGCTAAATGGTACTCGAAGTACGTTTACGATCCAATAAACTGCGTCAATGATGAGGGTTTGCAACATCTTGCGCTTGGACCAAAAAATGTTCAGACTTATCCAATATTCTTCGTCAATGGACTTAAATTCAACACCAAAGACCATGGTACTGACAGATTAACATATAACAGTGGTGTATTTGTCAAAGGTAGTGATGATCCTGAAGAGCATATAAAAGACTTTTATGGCGTCTTGACACAGATTTTAGAGTTGACATATTATGTACAACCCGTTGAAAAAGTTGTTCTATTCAAGTGCAACTGGTTCAACAATGTTCCTGGTACTGGAATCAACGTGCATAAAGATTACAAGCTTATAGAAATAAAGCACACATCACATTACTATAAGTATGATCCTTTTGTATTGACAAAGCAAACATTACAAGTTTACTTTGCTCTGTATCCGTCTTTAAAAAGAGATAAAGCAGATTGGTCTGTTGTAATTAAAACAAAGGCAAGATTTACATTTGAAGGAACTGCTATTCCAGACGATGCAGCGTATCAAACGGATGCAAATCAAAAAGATGAAATAATAATTGCTAATGATGTTAATTTAGGGTGTCTTTGAACGACGAATCAAATGAATTAATATAAGCATTTGAGAGTAAAGAGGACAACGATATAGAGTATGAGACCGAAACTGAATCAGAAAATGAAGAAGAATAATATTATTTGTATCATTAGTTGTTTACATATGATGTACAATGATATGTTTTATATGATGTGCTATGTTGTAAGCTATGATGTACAATGATATGTTTTATATGATGTGCTATGTTGTGAACTTATATGATGTGCTACGGTTATCTATTATTTGGTTCTTCTTTTATGTAAATGGGTCTTGTAGTTGCATTTGATAATATACGTTGTATGAGTTTATTTGATAATGGATGTGCATAATGATATATGAGTTATTATTACACGAAATAATATGTTTGTGACAGATATGCCTCCTAGACGCCGACCTACCCACAATTCGGAGGCAGGTGTCGTAGAGCTCGTACCCAAGACCGTAGTGTAAGTTTTTAATTTCTTAAATGTTTAGTATTCAAAACTTATTAAATGCTAATATCGTACTTTCTGCAGAGGGTTTGATATTATTCCTGCAGAACTTGTTTTATATGTGTCTAGAAATGCATATATCGCTAGGTGGACAGAGGCGTGGGCCCACTGGGACGATATTCCTGTGCATATTAGGAATGCTATTCTCGCGGAGATTCTTGTAAGTATAAATATATTTCTCATTTACAAAATTATATAAAATATGTAATACAATTTGTTTGTTAATTCATAGGTTGTTGTACGAGTTAGGGAAGAAGATATGGATCTTTTCCTCACCGCATGGAATCAAAAGATAAGGAAAAATTATTCAGGCAACGTACACAAGGCAAAAAAAGCGAGAAAGAGGCCTCCATGGATGAGCGAGGAGGTCTACGGCGATTTCCAGCACCTGTGGGCTACCGAAAGAGCGAAGGTTTTTATTTTTAATTTTTATTTTGTATATCAATCAATTAATCGTATAATTAAATATACATGAGCTTTCAGAGCGAAACCGGACAAACAGACTCAAAAATCCTGCTTTGCATCCCGGGGGGGAGGGGGGTCTAAGTCCTTCTCGCAGCACCGTCGCGAATTGGTACGAATGATAAATCACATTTAAAAATAGTTCTAAAATTTTTTTAATCGTATTGACAAATTCGAAATATATATTGTATCATTTTAGATGTCATCTCTCCATCGGGAGCCTACACTTGCTGAGGTGTTTACACAGACTCATGCTGTCGAGCAGACCGACGAGGAGGGTAACACCTCAATACATGGACGGACAATAAGTCCCGTGGAGTGATGGTTAGTATTCGTAATAATTTGTATTTCACATTGTTATTTAGAAATTGTATATTTAATGTATTCCATAATTATTCGCTATCGCAGGAGAAATACAACGCGAAGTTAAATGCTCAACCGGCGCAGTTAGATCAAGAGCCGGACGTGGAGGATTGCAATCGTATTTGGAACACCATCATCGACCCGCCTCTCAAGGGTAGACGCTGCAGTTTTGAAAACATAGAGGTAAAGCGTTTTATTAAAAAAATTAAACATATCCAAGTGCTATTAAAAGTTTAAAGTGTTGGCATATTTAAACATAACGAATTTATAATACATTTATCAAGTCATGCTTATAATATAATAATTACATATAGCTGAGACTCATGCCTCCTATACGAGGCGTCAGGACGAGGAGGAGATTGTCATGCTTCGACAGCAGGTGGTAGATTTACAGGATTTCCAGAAGAACAGACTTGTGACCATGTTGGATGAGAGGATTGCTGCATATCTCCAAGAGTATGGGCATATGCCGCCGAGTGAGCCTGCTACCGGGGAGGAGGAGGAGGGCCAGGAGGAAGAGGACGACGAAGATGAGTAGGTACTTGTCCTCTGCTTTGATTTTGGACTTGGTTTATATATATATATATATATATATATATATATATATATATATACACTAGTTGTATTTTGGACGTGGTTTTATTTGGACGTGGTTATTTTTTGGAGACGATAATGGTTTGTTTATATTATGTGAACGAGATGTTGGTTTTTGGACTGTTGTATTGTTTTTATTTATCGTTTACTAGCTATTTAGTCGTGTATGCGACGTTTAATATCATATATGTTGGTTTATGTGGTGAATTGGAGTATATATGAGGTGATGGATTGTGAAAGTGATAGAATATGAGTTGTGAATTGGTTGGATTTGAGTTGATGTGGCTTGAAGGGCTTATGGCTGCTGAAAAACAGAAAAATGTACACAGTTTAGCGACGGCGGGCGACGGCTGGTCACGGCGTATTTACCCAGTTTAGCGACGGCTGGTGACGGTTTGTTACAACTTACTTACCCAGTTTAGCGACGGCTGGTGACGGCTAACGACGTTATATTGACATGGTATAGCGACGGTTGGTCGTTGTTTTCTTGTTTACCGTTAGTGATGGCTTGTCACGAGAGTTAAAAGGCAAACGGTTTGTCCACGTGGCAAGTATGCCGTCGTCAGCCGTCGCTATATTGGAGACCATAGCCGTCACTAACGCCGACGCTATTTGCTTAGCGTCCGGATATATAGCGACGGCTGGTGACAGCTTTTTGTCATCGCTAAACTGGCATTTTCTTGTAGTGTAGGTTCCCAGTTATTCAACCCTTCTTAGAAACAGTGATTGAACTGCACAAAAAAAGGTAGGAAAAAAGATGGCTTTTTCTCAAAGTACTAAAGGGTAAATATTTTAGTGTTGGCATACTACTATAGCACAAATGCCTTCGGATCGAATCTGCAGGGAATTTGTTTGAAATAGTTCAAAAAAATAAATCACGAACTGTAGGCAATTATAAAAACTTCAAAGTTTGATTTTAAACTACTAAAAAAATTATGTTAGGATTTAATACCAAGTTTACGAATTAATTTGTAATTAACGAACTATATCAGATGGTGTTAATTTAAAATCCAAACCCTTAATCTCGATTAAGAAAACTCTTCTCTAATATAAAAAATAGAGAATGCATGAAAAACAAATTGAGCAACAAAAATAAAACGGATATAAAATAGACAACGTGCCACTTGAATGATTCACATATGGTTCCCAAAAAAAAAGGGTGCTATTATGGGGATTTTTCTGATACCACTTGTATGGTTTTCTGAATAAGAACAAAGGAGTAAAGCGAACATACACATTGATTGCATGGGAAAATACACCCAGTGAACAATTAACAAACCTGGCCAGATGAACCATAAGCTGTATATAATAATTTTCCTTTCTCTTCGTTCCCTCCACATTTGCGGATGGCTGAATCTAGAAAGGTTTTCTTCACAGCAGTTTGTGCTGATAAAGAAAGATAAACTAGTGAACACTAATTAATTTCAACAGAACTTAAGTCTCTATTTTAATGCTATACATAATTCAATATTTTTGCTAGAACCTGTGTCCAATACTATTGTTACATAAAACATATGTATCGCCCTTTTTTAGTCTTCATACAGTAACCACTAAAAAGGTGTGCTGTCACACTTTATAATTTAGTTACAATCAAATGGTGGTTAAGGTAAAGCAAAGTCGCAAGTAAATTCTGAACTACAAATTAAACTGGGATTTTTGGAATTTACAGCATTTATGGCAATAACTAGTGAGGATTATTACACCTTCGGATGGGAGTTCTACTTTACCTGCATACTGAATGAGATCGGCAAATGAAACAGGACCTCCTTTAGATGCAGAGTCTATTTCCTTCTTAGCTTCTATGATTATATTCAATGCAGGAGAAAGCCCTCTATTTTCTGGTCTGCTAATCTCTGGACTTCATTTTAAATATGAAGAAAAAAGAATGAGTTATTCACCAAAACAATCAAAAATTAGTAAAGTCTATGATTACATTAAGTATTTAATCACCTTAGTCGTATGGATCCATTAGGCCCTCCTGATTTTGTAACCTATTACACAAGTTAATCAATTCAATAATCCAATAAGTGGGTTTACAAGTTAAAAATAATCTCCATATTTCATGGTGGTTAACCAACCTTATCAAAAGTCACTGCATCATTTAGTGCTAGAGTCAAAATCGAAGTCAGCAACTCTGGATTTCCCTTAAAAAGTACATATATGTTAGGATTTCTCAAACTTTGTCAGTAGAGCTAAATGGAATGGGAAAGAGAAGTTATTACCTTTAACGCTGTATATAATGTGTCTTTGATACTTGCTGCAAAACAATGTTATAACATGATAAAGCTTCATAAACAATTTTAGTTTATAACCCACAGTACAAATGATGCTGAACAAGGTAGATATATCAGCCATATACACCTGGTTATTCAAGAGATTGATACAATGACGAAACTAATGCAGCTGACAATAAAAATGTGGATGCATCTTATCTCAGTGGCTGAGCTAGCTTAATGATTTAACTAGGGCAATATTTCTGCTGCACAAAAATCATGCTAACTGAAAATTTATCTTTCACACAGCATTAACAAAACTTGAGTTTCTGCACATTTAAAGGAAAAAAATTATGTGAACAATACTCTGAGCAACGATTCTTTATGATAATGTAACAAAGATGGACCTAAATTTTTATGGCCAATATAAAAAGTCAGAAAGGGCCGAACATCAAATTTTCCTATTTTGTAATATGTTTTGTATTTTTCAGCTAGGTCAGCTGCCCTAGCTGGGCCCTAAAGCAGCTCCACTCCTATCTACCAGGTGCATTATAATTTAAACAATGCAAGAAGATATATCGAACAAGGTAATAAGCTATCTTACATAGTAATTCAGATCGCTGTCTACGCTGAATAAGATCAGCAGCAATAGCATTCTTGGCAAATGGCCCAGAGCTTGAGATCAAGCAGAACTGCCAGAAACTCATAATTGCATCTATCCCACAAAAATATTACAAGAGAGAAAAGTACTGAATGATTTCCCAAATACAAGGATAGACAAAAAATAATTGACAGAAATAGTCAAGATGCAAGAAACATTGACTTATTTTACTATATTAAATGCACTTTCTTCCTGCTTAATATATTCAAACTGACAGCTGCAAACTGTGAAGAGGCATATATTTTCGCCCAATGATACTTTTCATTTCCCCTAATTGTTATGTTTGTCCCCTGATATACTTTCAAGCTACTTCAATTGTTACATTTGTCAGTCGGTATACTTCCCATTTACGCCATGGAAAAGTCGAATCTAAAGCTCAATCCGTATTCCAGATGCAGTTGGTTATATGAAATATTGTCTTATCATTTCCTTTATGATTTATTCCTGATCTACAGAGCCACAAGATCTATGGGAAAAAATAACTACATAATGTGAGGGTTGAAATTGTCACTCAAATATGCGTTAAGACAATATAAATTGACTTTTTTATTGCATCAAAGAAAAGATAAGAAGTTATTTACATGTAAAGAAACAAATTTGAGAGACGAGTGCAATATCAATTCCCTAATCGGTTGATTAATGAAGACATGTTATCAGGCCTATTCATATTAGAGGAAACCGAAGATTGTAATGCATATATATGTTCCCATATGAATCAAGGAACTGAAGCAGCATTGATTTATTAACATAAATTAATTTCTCCAAGACCAAGTATTGATCTTTGTATAAACGTAGTCATTCATTAATGATCATCAACTTTTCAAATTTTTTTTTCTTCCAATTCTTGTATTAAGTGTCCGCTAAAATAGATATATTAGTCTCGTATTCCTCTCTGAAATTATTAACACAATTTCTCTTCTTCAAAGTGGAAGTATACTACTACGTCGATAGTGGAACCACTACAAATTTCTATGTCATATTAAATTTTTGTTTACTTCATTTTGCATGTTTTGATTGTGGATTGCTGAACTAAGTTTGATCATCAACTTGTTTGTTTTATCTCCTATAGCCGATTCTACATGGGCTTCCGTTGAGATTGGCATAAACTAATGTTAATAGGCAAAAAAAAATCCCAAATCCTGAGCTCATAAAAGGTGGCTTAACAACTTGGATGAAAGCTGAAATATGTATTGATTTTGTTGAAAGTAAAAGTGTTGCCAACACTTCATTTGTTACCCCTTTCTATCTCCTACTTATTTTATCTCATTTCCTTTCTTCTAATTGTGATTTTCTTTGTAAAAATTGAAAGCATTCGTGTTAGATGTTTGAAGAAATTTCATGAAACAGCTAATGTATGAAAACTGCGGCAAATCACAAATTTGAGGCTTTAATTAACTTCCAAGAAGTGTCAAGGAAAAATAGGATTTAGTTTCCGAAATAACATATCTGCGTGATCTGCAGTAAAAATAATTGTTGAAACCTATTTTTATATAAAAAGTTCCTATTATTAAGCTACATAAAAAATTATTACATGATCACTATGTTCCAAATAATTAAATCATTGCATAATAAAACTTTAAAAAAAGTAGAATATACAGATTAGAAATGCTAATCAAATTAAACATACAAATCAAAATTGAATAATATGTACTTCTTTACTTAAATGCAGTATGTATGACTGTCCATTGAGGCATTTTTGTGAAACAATATTTGAAAGTTTTTTGTATTGTTGGTCACTATTCAGTGTGTTAAATTCTGTGCATGTGTACATGTGAATGCACATATACATATTGCAGTCTAATTCATTTTGATTTAGGCATCAAGTTAATATTCTGTGTAATAATTTGAAATAAGATGTAGCATTAAAAAACTTCTAAACTTTTGTATTTCTTGTTTGTTATTTGTCATCATATACGTATACATGTATACATACACATACATATATATATATATAATGCATATTATATATATACATATATATATGTATTTGTGTGTGTGTGTGAGTGTGTGTGTGTGTGTATATAGAGGAGCGTTCAATGGCACTCCAAATAGTGAGCACCCCCATTTGCCCCTCTATATAAACCAAGCATTTATATAGAATAAGTGAGTGGGAGGTGAGAGAATGAGTGGAGGGAGAGAGAAACGGGATATATGGTGGAAATCAGGGGGCATTTAGGGGTGCTGCACTGTTTCGGATGCCATTGAGCTGAGACAACTGACGTTATGTTTCAACCATTATTGCCACGACTTGCTTTTTGTATAAAGAATATGTGGTTCAATGCATTTTTTGTAGTAAGCAAATGCATTCGTGGGTTAGAAGATTGAAACACCTTGCCGGCGGATGTGCAGATGTAGCAATATATCCAAAAACAACTCTAGAAACTATAAAAAAAATGAAAAACTTTAAATGATGTTGGCGATGATGATGAAGTTCATGAAGTTCAACTATATAATGAGACATCAACAACTCCTTCAAATTTTACGCCAAATTCTGTAACAACAGCAAAAGAAAGAAGACGACTTTCATAGTAACACAATTAAAGCCAACAAAGTCAATTGCTTATATACTCCGAAAGACCCCTGAAGAAGTCATAGAGGAAAGACATAGTAGGGATCCATCTCAAACTACCCCTGAAGAAGTCATAGAGGAAAGACATATGCATATTTTCCACTATGCAGGATTTTTGTACATGCACATTTTTAAATTACACATGTACAAAAAAAAAAAAAAAAAAAAAAAAAAAAAAAAAAAATCAGAAATATACATCTTTGAACTTCAAATTTGTGCAAGTATAAATTAAAATTTTGTTCTAATACACTGAATGTACAAGTATAAAATGATGAATAGTGAAAAACATGCAAATTTTCATAGTAAGTTTGGATGAGGCATAAACCTAAAGAAGAAAATTTTTAAACCTAAATGAAATTATGTCCTTTCTACAATTATCGTGTGTATCCCACGTGCCACATATAAGTTAAAAAAAAAGGTTCATCTTAACCATTTTTCCTCCTAAACTACTCGTTTGTTTTTCCTTCTCACATTAGTCAAGACTCATCTATTATCTATTGCACACTAAATTCTTTTCATTTTAAATTCAATAATTCAATAAGAAGATGCATCAATAAAGATAAGCTAGTATGATCCTTATGAAAGAGAACTGAAAATAAAATAAATTGTTCAATGCCACCATCGTAGTGGTTAGATGCTCCGGCTTTAGTACATATGATCACAGGTTCGAATCATTTATAACGTGATTTGAACCACAGGATATTATTTATTTATAATATGTTATATATTGTTTAAGACTTATAATACAACTATGAACTAACAACTGAATATTCAATTTCAAAAAAAAAAAAGGGAATCAATCGATGATAAATTAACAACTAGCAGTATGCGATAAAACCCCATATTTTCCCTTAAGCATGTTTAGGTGAAACTAATGATATGGTTAGCAAAACTTAACCAAATTAACCCAAATTCATATGCGATAAAAAAAATATTGTCTTAGAGAGATTATCAAATTATATGTTTCTATACATTGATTTTTTTTAATATTTTCCACCCATTGTAAAATATTGGTCCCTCATAGTGTGATAGTAAAAACACTTCATCCACTATTAATATTTCGCGGACGCTACGGCCACATGTTAAAATTTCTTTTAGAAAAAATCGACAACACCCTAAAGTCTTTATTGTCCCATTTTCGATCTTGTGCAACGAAAGCAAGGAAATCAAAGTTCTTATGCATACTTTTGCTTTGCTTCATTGAATTGTTTTGAAGTGTTCAAAACATGAGAAGAGAGAAAATAGACAACGAGGAAAGCAGTAGTTTAGTGAATTCATACATTTAACTATTTATTTGTTTACTTGAGTTGAGTGTCCCTTTAACAAAATTGGAACTCCTTTAAAGTTTTCCCCTTAATGTTTTTCCGAGTCTTTTTCTTAGCACCAATAAAAATTAATTAAAATCTAAATGATACAAATGAAAATTATAGGTACGATGAAAAATGCTTCATATCTACTATCATTTGATAGAACATATGAGTTTGAGGATCTACGCCCGAACTCTATGTGAACCATGTCTCATGCAATTCGCTACTGTCTGTTACAATGAATAACTTAACAAACCTGACAAATCGATTTATAATCAATGGTAAAAATCATCAATGGGTTAGGTAACATGAGTTTGGGAGCAGAGAATCTGGGCTTTGTGACGTTATGTTCTTTTATTAGCTTTTAATATTCAAACTTCCAATTGATTCACCATACACTTGTAGTATTAACGTATAGTGAAATAGTCAACTATCCACGACCAACTAAAGGTTCTACAGTTATCAATTATGCTGCACATCCATCTGGATGAGCATGCTATGAACTAAAGTTGAACGTAGGTTGGATCAACAAGAAATCTGCCCTTTTCCCCTGAAAATGTATTGTGCAAAAACCTTAGCATCTAACAGTTCATCTAACAAGCATGCGAAGTGGTATGTCATTAGTTGTTATCGAATCACAATGGCATCAATTACAATGTTATCCAATTACCATTCCGGTAGCAGTGCCAACACAGCTAAGCACATTGCGCCGACTCATCGCCCATCCTCCGTTGCCATTACGTGCATTTTCCGTAACTTCAAGCTTATGCTGACAACGTATGGAACCCTAATTGAAGAAGAAACAGGGAAATGTAATCATTTTTTCTTGCGACTCAAAGACAATCTGAGTACAAATGGAATACGCTTACGTTGATACGTTTGGTCAAATTAGACGCATGATAAGGGCAAGGAAGAAGAGACGGAAGCGATGAGAAAAATGAAAGTGTGGCCATTATTTTCAGTGGGATCGCTTGACAATTTTATTCTTTTTGAGCTTAAAATGTTATCTTTGTTCCGACTACCGAAGAAGATAAGAGATCTGTTAGTGCGGTTGAAACAAAAACATTATCCATTTACGTTTATGTTTGATATTATAAACAGTTTTATCGCTTTAGTCCTTCAAACGTTGGGTTAGTTTCATAAACCATTTAAAATGAAATATATTAATTATTCAGGAAAATGATCACAAGGACAAATTTTGGGGTTTTTTTATCCATAAGGACAGTCCACTAAAATTTTAACCACAAGGACAATATACTGATTCTTTATTATCTCGTGCGCTGATTTCTTTTTCTTCCTCCTTCGGACATCACGCGTCCTTATAAAAATCGAAATTACAAACAGCTAAAATTCACAAATCGGAATTCCCAAATCAAATTTCGCGGCTTCAAGTGGCTTCTGATTGTGGCAGGAAATTTTAGGTGGCGGGTTTAGGGTTTGAATTTCACGTTTTGAGGCTCGAGTGAGGTGAGGGACGATTTTGATTGCGGATTCCAGAATTCGCAGGTTGTAAGATCCATTATTTGATAATTGCGAGCTACTAGGGAGGAGTTCCGTTCAATTTTGGGGACGAAGGTGTTTGGACGATTTTTGGGAGCAGTTTTAAGGTATCATTTTTATATATTTTTAGGTATCAGTTTTATATTTTCAACATGAATTTACATCATAGCAGTTTTTAGGTATCATTTTTATATTTTTTTAGGTATCAGTTTTATATTTTCAACATGAATTTACATCACAGCAGGTTTTAGTTATCATTTTTATATTTTTTTAGGTATCAGTTTTATATTTTTCTAGCTGAATTTACAGTATTATGTTGGTATAAGTTTTGATTGTGTATGAAATACTTGTAGATACTACATGCTATTGGAATTTACTTGAATTCAAGGCTGGATTGAGTACTAGTAAAAGTAAATGCATGAATGCATGCTTGGAATGGGGAGCAGTGTTGTATGTACTTAGATTCTGTAGGAAAACAATGTATCCTAGTATATCAGTTATGTATAGTTGTAGGTATCATATGATACAAGCGGTTATTATTGTGTATTATTGAAAATAATCTAATTTTTGTGATAATTGAATTGAATTGAGTGCTATTGTTATTTTAATCAGTCGGTATTAGTGAAAATAAATATTATTTTTGTGAAATTTGAATTGAGTAGGTGGGTGTTAATTTTTTTTATCAGTGGGTATCAGTTAGAATTAATGTTGTGTATCAAAAAAAAATCAAAGCAAACAATACAAATCTACCTACTTGCCACAGTTCTCATACACAAAGCCATAAAAATGATACCTAAAAAAATATAAAAATGATACCTAAAAACTGCTTTAATATTTTAACGACAAAGGTAATACAGAAAATGTTGAATCACAATTTGATTGGTTAAAATGAAATAAATTCAATTGAATTACAAAGTTAGTGCAACAATACAGCAACAAAATTAATACAGCAACACAAAATAACTAAAAAAACATAGCATAGTGAATACAGTAAAAATGATACCCAAAAAAATATAAAAATAATACCTAAAAACTGCTGTAATGTTTCAAATAAAAAGTAACACAAAAATTACTTACATCACAGTGAAATATGATTTATTCACAATTTGATTGATTAAAATGAAATAAATTCAATTGAATTACAAAGCTAAAGCAACAGTACAGCAACAAAAATAATACAGCAACAAAAAGTAACTAAAAAAACATAGCACAGTGAATACAGTAAAAATGATACCCAAAAAAATATAAAAATGATACCTAAAAACTGGTGTAATGTTTTAAATAAAAAGTAGCACAAAAATTACTTACATCACAATTTGATTTTTTTAAATGAAATAGGTTCGATTGTAATACGTATATAATGCAACAATACAACTAAAAAATAAGTACAACATTAAAAACACAACAAACGAATATAAAACAGTGTTAAATAAACAAAAATGATACCTAAAAAAATATAAAAATGATACCCACGCGCTGAAAAGTTGAACATTAAAATTGCAGAAAAAAACATGAATCACCTTGCGGAATAAAAAAAAACTAATCGGCAGAAATGAACAAAAATTATAATGATTATAGCAACAACAAAAAATTCAAATTTGCCAAATCAAA
Source organism: Allium sativum (assembly GCA_030737875.1). Classification (NCBI taxonomy): domain Eukaryota; kingdom Viridiplantae; phylum Streptophyta; class Magnoliopsida; order Asparagales; family Amaryllidaceae; genus Allium; species Allium sativum. The sequence goes on along the minus strand of CM060924.1, from coordinate 935,488,340 downwards.
CTTCGCAAATCAAATTTCGCGGCTTCAAGTCTCTTCTGATTATTGCAGGAACTTTTAGGTGGCGGGTTTAGGGTTTGAATTTCACGTTTTGAGGATCGAGTGAGGTGAGGGACGATTTTGATTGTGGATTCCAGAAATCGCAGGTGGAAGCTGTTGGTTGGAGGCGACTGACGGAAGAGACGGTCACGACTAGGGTTTTCAGTGAAAAGATGGAAACGAGAAAAAGAACATAATAAAAGAGGTATTATGTTGGGCTGGCCTATTTACTGTCCTTATGAATAAATTATTAGTGGCTTGTCCTCTTGGATAAACTTTTTAATTAATTTGTCCTTATAAAAAATTTTCCCATAATTATTATCATGTTTTCTAATCGCACGCGCTAAGAATGGTGATATTACACTAATGAGCCCTCTAAATTTCATCTATTTTTTAATGTAATGACAAATTACATACCTAAAAAAAGTGAAAAATACACAGAAAAACAAACTTAGACAAAAAATTGATGAAAAGTATATGCAAAGTTTGTAATTTAGCCAAAAGAACACATTTTTTAGTGTAAAAGGGGAAATGATAGTGGGTTCCCTGAATTTTTCTTTTGCACTAAAATATGTCTTTCTTCCTAAAAACCAAACTTTGTATACTTCTCACCAAAATTTCTTTAAGTTTGTCCTTTTGTGACAACAAGGAATTTCGCTCGATCCGAATCAGTCGCTAAACCGACCCAGACCGTTGGAAACGCCGAATTGTTTTGAGAACACGACAAAATAGAACGCAGACGGAAGAACATTTCATTGTATATTACAACAATGCATCAGATTACAAGAATATACAGAGTATAAATGAATCAATATTACACAGAAATATCAGAGATTTAAATTACATTTAAATACATAGCAGTGGAAAATAATACAATACACAACTAGAAGAGATATACGGATACAAAGCTTTCCGGATATCGTTCCAGCTGTAAACCAGGATCCTGTGAATATAAATCTGCAAAACAAAAACTATTAGCTGCCCGTGTCGAAAATAAGGGCACCCAGAGTTTAGGTTAAAACAATAAACTCCAGGTCAGTCATGGGACTGGTGTGAGAACTAAAACAGTTATTAATCTTTATTTTTAAAGTTAGGTAAATCAAGGGACCACACCGCTAACGCGGAACGGGTTTCCTCCCAAGAACACTAGTACATAAAACAACAGCGCAATGCTAAATAAAGAACAATGAAGCTATTATAAGACCCAGTTCCCATCACACAATGCAACGCAAGCCGGAGGATAGGGTTTTTACCTTATAACAGCCAAGAATGCTTGATACGTTTAAAACAAATCATTTGATACTATTATAAGTGCATAGTGTACAAAACAACTTCAAATCATAAGTATCAATCATAGACGGCATAAGCGCCCCATCCCACTATGTCGCCATACTAGGCTCTACAAATAAAACCGCAAATGTCACGTATTTGGAAGTTGGATTTCCGTCTGTGAACCGAGGCAAAAGATAGTCCTCACCGACTTTGAGACTCTCTAGCCCGAGCCTCAGGATCAGAGCTCGAGTGACCCTTGGATCGTCAGGGTCGATCCACCGATGTGGATTAAAATGCCTGAACAATGCGTTTCCCCGCCCTATGGGGCGTAAATGAGCCAACGAATGGCTCCATCGGTTCGAGAACGACCGATATATCCGAGGCGCCTCGTAACAACAACAACCACATAAGTCAAACTCGTCAGGGCGTGTAAAACCACTGAGGCCACTTCTAACTAGAAAGAAACGCATGCCCTCCCTGAGGTCCTCTCCCGTTTTTAGTTCACCACCGGAGTGTGAGGTTCGCGAATCAACGTTACACAAAGCTATGCCACACAGGCCGTGCTTTGATCATCAACCACAAGACTTTGCTTTTCAACAGAAGCCTTGATCATTTGCCACTTAGGCATGCCACACAGGCAATTCACTCTATGCGTTTGATATCCATCAGTATATAACCCCTGAGCTCGTACGTCTCAGAGAAGGGCGTTAAGCAAGAGAATAAATTCTCCGCCGCCAAACAGATATATATTTAATAGAAATCAATCACACGGACTAAAATCCAATGTCAGACACACAGTCCATTTACAAGTCCGTTCTGGGTCTGAACGGAACCGGAGGCACCTAGTACCCCGCATATCCATCGATCTCCAAGTACGTCTGGACGATCACCAACTGTTTCCATCTTCTTGGGTGTACAGCCCAATCAAGATCATCAGTAATTATCCAAACGACGTGAAGACTTCCGGTCTTCAACAACCGTCTTCATCTTCGACACCACGTCGAATCAATTATTCAGAATGGGATAAACCCGGTCTTTCTGAATAACTCGCGTATATATTATAAAAGTGTTACACAAACACAACATACGCCTCATTCCACTTCAGAATATTCTTTTTATTCAAATATTCTTATATTTTGGGAAAGGTTCCCATTAATTTTATCAAAGATAAATTCTTTAAATTTATTCTTTAATCTCCTTTTTGAATATCAATTCAAACTAGTCGGAATTAGCGAACCACACCGAAGTTATCATTTATTTTAATTTCCAATCCCCACCTATTCATCCTATGAAGTAAAACAGGTAATACTTCATATCTAACACCACGGTGTTATCGGTAAATTCAATTACCATTTCAAGTTCAAATCTAATTAAAGATTTAACTATCGCCTGGAGCAAAACTAGTGATACTCCATTCTCGATCTTTTCAATCTAATTAAAGATTCATTTAAACTCCACTTAGTTTTAATCTTTAACTGGGTTAAAGAATCAGTGTCATTTAAAACACGGTTCACGATAAACCTAAAATCACATTCCATTAATTATCGGGTTAAAGAACAAGTGTTATTTAAAACACTGTTCAAGATAAACCCAATAATCAATACCAATTCAATTCCAGTTAAATATTATTTAATTGGTACACTTCATTAAATCTAAATAAAAAGATTTAATCCTTTTCTTAACTGGGCTTAAGAACAATGTTAATGAAGACACCATTCACGACAAACCCAAATCACACTTGATATTAAATACAAAGCACTGAATAGAAAATATATCGGCTTATATTCAATATTAAATTATACGACCAACAAATATCGTATTGGAAATAACAATATATATACATATCTTTCAAATTTCCATAACAACATCTGTATGATCACGAAATCCAACATCGAAATATTCCAAAGACAATTTCGATTCAAATCCATTCCAATTCAATTATTGGAAATTCTGGTTATATTTCAAAACCATTTCAAACTCACTTTATTTATTTTTAAAAAATAAATAAATTACTATTCTAGTTCAAAACTAGTTCATTTCGATAAAAATCTATTTTTATCTTTTCAAATATGGAGTTTTTCATCCAATTCTTCCCAAATCATTTCTTATGATTTTACACAAATTATTACTATTTTTAATAATTTTATCAAGGCCCGTACAGTCGATTTCCATCAACGGCCATCGAACTGCACTTACAACGACCTTTTTCAAATTTGATTTGGACATAATTCCAAATCCAATGGTTAGATTTCAAATTTCTAATATTCATTAGAAAGCTCTTTTCGATACGAACCCAACGGTTCCAGTTTTAGGAGAATCCGACGGTCGGATCTCCCGCAATATCCATTCGAAATCAATGGTCGAAATTCGCAAACTGCCGCGGCGCGGCGCGTTCTATTCAGGCCATTATATTATATATATAATATATATAATATACACTTCATCGATTTCCTTTTAAAACGTATTTTATAAATCGTTTTAAATTCGTTTTCAAAACGATTTCAACTTCTTTTTAAATTCAAATCAAAATTGAATTTTTCCTTATAAATTCGATTTAAATTCATTTCAAATTGATTTCAATTCAAATTGATTTCAATTCAAATTGATTTCAATTCAAATTGATTTCTAATTCAACTTCCATTCGTTTTCAATTTAATTCAATTTCAATTCGAATTCATTTCTATTTATTTCAATTCGAATTCGTTTTCTATTCAAATTCAATTCTATTCGATTTTAATTCGAATTCTAATTCGTTTCAATTCGGTTCGAATTTCAATTTAAAATATTCGATTTTGAAATCACTTTTCAATATTCCTTATAAAACGAATACAATCGATATAAATATCGTTTACGTCAAAATGGCGTCAATCTAATCACTACGGCTTCATATATTTCTATATTCAAATATTCTCTTTCAAATATTTCTGTTCAAATATTTCTATTCAAATATTTCTTTTCAAAAATTTCTATTCAAATGTTTCTTTTCAAATATTTCTTTTCAAATATTTCTTTTCAAATATTTCTATTCGAAACTGGAATGAGGCCCAATCAATTACCATATAATATTAATTATATGGATTTTCTACAACACATGTATAAAATAACAACGATAAATAATCAACCATCATCCAGAGTGCATTCTACACTGTATAAGCATCAAATATAAATATTCAACACTTATAACAGTCTGTCAATCAATCGGTCGACATACAACTAAACAATCGGGATTAGTGTACGTCAAATATCATCCCAATACCCGTGTGGGGTTTTCAAACCATCAAACACAGATTTTATTTGTGCAGTTGGGCGATGTGTAAAATTTATCGACCCAATCAATATCAGTCAAATGTGTGTATATAAACAAATCGTCCGATTTGTTTATTTTTATTTCATTTCATATACACGTTAAAAATTCTATTTTTAACTATAAAATATTTTCAACTATATAAATATTTTATTTCATTTCACATCACATCACACAATCAACTACACATCAAAATCAAACAAACAAGCATACAAGCCGTCCATGATCTGTGGACGACGGGTGTCGGGTGCTACTAAACACCGTCTGCATCCTAGTATATATATATATATATATATATATATATATATATATATATAACTAGAAAAACAAAATTAAAAGGTGAGAAGTTCTCACAGAGGGTTCCACTCCGCCGTGCTTTGCTTTTGAACTGCTGAACCGTCTGGATCGGTTGAAATTCCAATTCAGTCCTTTCACGCTGTTCAGATAAAAATTATATTTTTATTGCTTCATTCCAATAAATAAAAATCCTATTTTTATTTCATATATTTTTACAATGCTTCTTTCTATATAAAAATTATATTTTTATATTTGTATATCATCGCTATAAAAAATCACATTTTTACTTCACTATATATATAATAAAATCAGATTTTTATTTCGCTACATATATAAAGATAATATTTTTATATTCTCTATTATATAGAAATTATATTTTCAATACACCACTTATATAAAAACAGTATTTTTATATCTTCTATCATATAAAAATCATATTTTTAATACCCTACCTAAGTAAAAATCATATTTTTAATATGCCACTAGTATAAAAACTGTATTTTTAACCTTCCTATATTATAAAAATTATATTTTTAACCTTCTATTTTGCGATAAAAATAAAGTTCATATTTTTACCATCATACCTATATAAAAAATTATATTTTTATTCTAAACCTTTTCTATAATAAAAATCGTATCTTTTTGTTATGAAAAATCATATTTTTATACGGTTTAAAAAATCTTACCTTTGTCTTCTAACAAATATCTATTCCTTTACTTGCTAAAAATCTGAACTTGATTAAAACAAGAAAACCTAAACTTGAATTTAAATAAATCAAACAAATCAGATTTTATATTAACTAAAATAATAGTAGGAAAACTTACAGTTAACTTCAGGAAAGAGGGGGTGCGTTTGATTGGGGGTAGGGGGTTTGGCGTGGCGTCGGTTTACTGGAGGAAAGGGGAGAGAAGGGAGCGAAGGAGGAGGCAGGCGCGGCACATGGTGGCGGAAAGGGAGAGGGCGGCTCGTGGATCTCGAGGTGGGCGCTGGTGGTCTCGTGCGTTGAGCAGAAGGAGGGAGGATCGATGCGGGAAGGAGAAGAGGGGGGGTGCGATGGGGGGCGGTGCGGCCTGGCACGAGGCGTTGGGGGGGGGGGGGGAGGGAGTGCGGCGGCGGAGATCGATCGGGGGGGCTGCGGTTTCTCCTTTTTTTTATTTCTGAAATGAATTGAACGTAAGGGGGGGGCAGAGGGATTTAAGGAGAAGAGAGAGAGGTTTTATTTTTTTAATTATTTTAATTTCAAAAAGTTGACTTTTTCATACGACCTCTAAACGAGGCCCACAGCCTGTCGTCTATAGCGTTTTACCCCCATTCCGAACATAACGGGATATGTATCGTAAGCTGATTCGATCAGTTTCGTCAAAATCAACATATAACTATGTATATTGAATTTGAACGTGCATTTCAATTTACCGGGGTCACATACTAACTCTATAAATCCCAGAAAAATATTTTCTAGCTTCGTATTGACGATACGGTCCTAATAAAACTAATTTCGTCGAATTCTGAGACCGTTTGAAAAATGGTCATTTTCCAGTCGATTAAAATCAACTAAAACTGGTCAAATGCGTTTTCTTTTGCCACGCTCACATATTGATTCGAAAAATTATGAAATTTGAAACCTAGCAATAATTTGACATCGCGGATCCAACAAAAGTGGTTTCATCGAAATCCGAGGTCGTTTGCAAAATGGCTATTTTTAAGGGCCGAAATTCCATAGCGACTATTCAGAATTTTCAACTGAACATATCTTTTGATTTCCGCTATGAAATCTCGATTTTTCGGATTCGTTGGGAAGATATCCTCAAATAGATCCTAATGTTTTTGGTTTCACTAAAATCCGGATTGTTTTGCACCCGGTACATTCAATTGAAATTTGAAATCGAATTATCGAACTATCGCGCCATTTTCAATTCTTTTTATAATTATATATAATTATTATATTCTAACTACGACGTATATAATATATACGTTCGAATTCTATTCAAAATAAATTTCTCGTCGATATTATTTAAAATAATTCATTTTAAATGTTCAAAATTCATTAAAATTGCCAAAATAAAAATTTTAAACTAGCCCAGATTTTCGGGTTGTTACAATCTCCCCCACTTAAAACTTTTCGTCCCCAAAAAGGAACAAAGTCGAAAGTTGTTTGATTAATCAACTCTACGTTCGATCTGGCTTCCATTCTCCAACTCTTCAGTTTCTAAGAATTTTCAAATTCTTCAAAAATTTGGCTAACACCCGGAATTTTCGAAAAATTTCGCCATAACCTCCTTTGTACGGGAGAGGTTTGGAAATTTATTGTGCTGTATTAGGTACCCAATAAATCATAATAAGCATACACATATTTATAGTGATATATTCTGGTGTTTACAGGGGAGCGTGTATTGATAATAACTCCAGAGAATAAATTCTCGTCACCCTGTCAAAGCCTGAGGGAGTGTGTATTTTAAATGCTCCAGAGGATAAATCCTCGTCACCTCGTCCCGTGTGGGAAATAAATAGTCCATGTGCCGTATCTAATAACTAGAGAGACGTGATTATTGTCAACTCTAGACCCGTGTGGGGTTTTTTATTAATCTGGCAATTTTATCGTTACAATTTAAATAGTCCATATCAGTCATCAGTTCAACATGTAAAATATAGTCATCGCCATACAAGCCTCTCGCTCGTATGGTAAATCTTCCACCTCGTCACACAAACTCCAAATGCTTATGTGGTATATGATGAAGTATGCATATCTTCTAGAAGTATGCCATGTAATGTAGTTCAAAATTAATTGTTGCTATCCTATGGCGATGTTTATTATTTCGCACAGAATAACCAGCACTTCGCATCCAATGGCATTCACAGGAGTTGATATAATAATATTTCGCATCCAACTCATTAAGGTTTACCTATTTGTCGGGCACGCAAATAAAATCTTTACTCAACAGCTATCCAATTTCCTGTTCAAATATATATAATGCACAAGTATATATTTCTAACTATTTTCTTATCAGTTCAATGTGTGATTTAATTGAATAAATTTGTTCTGGTTTTTATTGATGATATTCTAATCTTCCCTAAATCAATGGCCGAAAAGGAACATAGCCGAAAGTTGTTTAACAAATCAACTCAACTTCCATTATTTTGATTACGGCTTAAGTTCTTCAGCTTTTTCAGTTTCTAAGAACTTTTCAAATTTTTCAAAAATTTGGCTAACACCCTAAATTTTCGAAAATTTTTGCCATAACCTCCCCTGCACCGGGAGCATCGGGAAAATCCCAAAATTGCCATACAGGCCTTCTGATCTCAAAAAGAAAAAGAAAAAGCCAAGCGGCTAGCCAAACGGTTCATAAAATCATCATCACCCAAACAAAACAGTAAATTATAATAAACATGTACCTATTTGTCGGGCAAACAAATTTTATTCTTCGGCTCTAGCCTCCTTGCTATGACCTGTTCAATGTAAGTACATGTATATGCAAGCAAATGCGACCAATTTTCAATACCATACAATATTTCATTCTATTAGGCTAAATGGCTAAAAATTAGCAAACAAATAAACAAACAACACCAACATCAATCAATTAGTGAATTAGAGTTTCAAATTCATAATTTTGATATATATACAAAAAATCATGTTTTTGATGCCAATTCACAACAATGTATTCTAGCTATATTAGTTTTGGTTCTCACACCGGTCTAATGGAAATATATAGAAATCACACCTTCGAAACTCGAATATGAATACTGATGATGATGCACCATCATCAGAATCATCCCCGGATGTCTAGAATGTGATTCTATATCTACCCAGTATATTAAAACTTCGACTATACGTTCATGACGCGTATACGCGAAATCTTTATATACTCGATTGTCCATATTCAATATAAATAAATTATTCAAATTCGTATAAAACGATTTAAATTTCAAAACAAAATTGTTTTCATTTGAAAAATATACTCTTCACACTCGTTCTAGGATACTACTGATCCTATCTCTAACGAGTCATTCTAATTGGATATTACTAATCCAATATCTGGTGAATTCTTTCGTATGGTTCTAATGTGTCTTGTTCTCTGAGCTTTGTAAACCAAAGCTCTGATACCAACTGTGATGACAAGGAATTTCGCTCGATCCGAATCAGTCGCTAAACCGACCCAGACTGTTCGAAACGCCGAATTGTTTTGAGAACACGACAAAATAGAACGCAGACGGAAGAACATTTCATTGTATATTACAACAATGCATCAGATTACAGGAATATACAGAGTATAAATGAATCAATATTACACAGAAATATCAGAGATTTAAATTACATTTAAATACATAGCAGCGGAAAATAATACAATACACAACTAGAAGAGATATACGGATACAAAGCTTTCCGGATATCGTTCCAGCTGTAAACCAGGATCCTGTGAATATAAATCTGCAAAACCAAAACTACTAGCTGCCCGTGTCGAAAATAAGGGCACCCAGAGTTTAGGTTAAAACAGTAAACTCCAGGTCAGTCATGGGACTGGTGTGAGAACTAAAACAGTTATTAATCTTTATTTTTAAAGTTAGGTAAATCAAGGGACCACGCTGCTAACGCGAAACGGGTTTCCTTCCAAGAACACTAGTGCATAAAACAACAGCGCAATGCTAAATAAAGAACAATGAAGCTATTATAAGACCCAGTTCCCATCACACAATGCAACGCAAGCCGGAGGATAGGGTTTTTACCTTATAACAGCCAAGAATGCTTGATACGTTTAAAACAAATCATTTGATACTATTATAAGTGCATAGTGTACAAAACAACTTCAAATCATAAGTATCAATCATAGACGGCATAAGCGCCCCATCCCACTATGTCGTCATACTAGGCTCCACAAATAAAACCGCAAATGTCACGTATTTGGAAGTTGGATTTCCGTCTGTGAACCGAGGCAAAAGATAGTCCTCACCGACTTCGAGACTCTCTAGCCCGAGCCTCAGGATCAGAGCTCGAGTGACCCTTGGATCGTCAGGGCTGGTCCACCGATGTGGATTAAAATGCCTGAACAATGCGTTTCCCCGCCCTATGGGGCGTAAATGAGCCAACGAATGGCTCGATCGGTTCGAGAACGACCGATATATCTGAGGCGCCTCGCAACAGCAACAACCACATAAGTCAAACTCGTCAGGGCGTGTAAAACCACCGACGCCACTTCTAACTAGAAAGAAACGCATGCCCTCCCTAAGGTCCTCTCCCGTTTTTAGTTCACCACCAGAGTGTGAGGTTCGCGAATCAACGTTACACAAAGCTACGCCACACAGGTCGTGCTTTGATCATCAACCACAAGACTTTGCTTTTCAACAGAAGCCTTGATCATTTGCCACTTAGGCATGCCACACAGGCAATTCACTCTATGCGTTTGATATCCATCAGTATATAACCCCTGAGCTCGTACGTCTCAGAGAAGGGCGTTAAGCAAGAGAATAAATTCTTCGCCGCCAAACATATATATATTTAATAGAAATCAATCACACAGACTAAAATCCAATGTCAGACACACAGTCCATTTACAAGTCCGTTCTGGGTCTGAACGAAACCGGAGGCACCTAGTACCCCGCATACCCATCGATCTCCAAGTACGTCTGGACGATCACCAACTGTTTCCATCTTCTTGGGTGTACAGCCCAATCAAGATCATCAGTAATTATCCAACGACGTGAAGACTTCCGGTCTTCAACCACCATCTTCATCTTCGACACCACGTCGAATCAGTTATTCAGAATGGGATAAACCCAGTCTTTCTGAATAACTCGCGTATATATTATAAAAGTGTTACACAAACACAACATACGCCTCATTCCACTTCAGAATATTCTTTCTATTCAAATATTCTTATATTTTGGGAAAGGTTCCCATTAATTTTATCAAAGATAAATTCTTTAAATTTATTCTTTAATCTCCTTTTTGAATATCAATTCAAACTAGTCGGAATTAGCGAACCACACCGAAGTAATCATTTATTTTAATTTCCAATCCCCACCTATTCATCCCATGAAGTAAAACTGGTAATACTTCATATCTAACACCACGGTGTTATCGGTAAATTCAATTACCATTTCACGTTCAAATCTAATTAAAGATTTAACTATCGCCTGGAGCAAAACTGGTGATACTCCATTCTCGATCTTTTCAATCTAATTAAAGATTCATTAAAACTCCACTTAGTTTTAATCTTTAACTGGGTTAAAGAATCAGTGTCATTTAAAACATGGTTCACGATAAACCTAAAATCACATTCCATTAATTATCGGGTTAAAGAACAAGTGTTATTTAAAACACTGTTCACTATAAACCCAAAAATCAATACCAATTCAATTCCAATTAAATATTATTTAATTGGTACACTTCATTAAATCTAAATAAAAAGATTTAATCCTTTTCTTAACTGGGCTTAAGAACAGTGTTAATGAAGACACCATTCACGACAAACCCAAATCACATTTGATATTAAATACAAGGCTCTGAATAGAAAATATATCGGCTTATATTCAATATCAACTTCTACGACCATCAAATATCATATTGGAAATAACGATATATATACATATCTTTCAAATTTCCATAACAACAACTGTATGGTCACGAAATCCAACCTCGAAATATTCCAAAGACAATTTCGATTCAAATCCATTCCAATTCAATTATTGGAAATTCAGGTTATATTTCAAAACCATTTCAAACTCACTTTATTTATTTTAAATAAATAAATAAATTACTATTCTAGTTCAAAACTAGTTCATTTCGATAAAAAAAACTATTTTTATCTTTTCAAATATGGAGTTTTTCATCCCGATTCTTCCCAAATCATTTCTTATGATTTTACACAAATTATTACTATTTTTAATAATTTTATCAAGGCCCGTACAGTCGATTTCCATCAACGGCCATCGAACTGCACTTACAACGACCTTTTTCAAATTTGATTTGGACATAATTCCAAATCCAACCGTTAGATTTCTAATATTAATTAGAAAGCTCTTTCCGATACGAACCCAACGGTTCCGATTTTAGGAGAATCCGACGGTCGGATCTCCCGCAATATCCATTCGAAATCAATGGTCGAAATTCGCAAACTGCCGTGGCGCGGCGCGTTCTATTCAGGCCATTATATTATATATATATAATATATATAATATATACTTCGTCGATTTCCTTTTAAAATATATTTTATAAATCGTTTTAAATTCGTTTTCAAAACGATTTCAACTTCTTTTTAAATTCAAATCAAAATTGAATTTTTCCTTATAAATTCGATTTAAATTCATTTCAAATTGATTTCAATTCAAATTGATTTCTAATTCAACTTCCATTCGTTTTCAATTTAATTCAATTTCAATTCGAATTCATTTCTATTTATTTCAATTCGAATTCGTTTTCTATTCAAATTCAATTCTATTCAATTTCAATTCGAATTCTAGTTCGTTTCAATTCGGTTCGAATTTCAATTTAAAATATTCGATTTTGAAATCACTTTTCAATATTCCTTATAAAACGAATACAATCGATATAAATATCGTTTACGTCAAAATGGCGTCAATCTAATCACTACGGCTTCATATATTTCTATATTCAAATATTCTCTTTCAAATATTTCTGTTCAAATATTCCTATTCAAATATTTCTTTTCAAATATTTCTATTCAAATGTTTCTATTCAAATATTTCTTTTCAAATATTTCTTTTCGAATATTTCTATTCGAAACTGGAATGAGGCCTAATCAATTACAATATAATGTTAATTATATGGATTTTCTACAACACATGTATAAAATAACAACGATAAATAATCAACCATCATCCAGAGTGCATTCTACACTGTATAAGCATCAAATATAAATATTCAACGCTTATAACAGTCTGTCAATCAATCGATCGACATACAACTAAACAATCGGGATTAGTGTACGTCAAATATCATCCCAATACCCGTGTGGGGTTTTCAAACCATCAAACACAGATTTTATTTGTGCAGTTGGGCGATGTGTAAAATTTATCGACCCAATCAATATCAGTCAAATGTGTATATAAACAAATCGTCCGATTTGTTTATTTTTATTTCATTTCATAAACACGTTAAAAATTCTATTTTTAACTATAAAATATTTTCAACTATATAAATATTTTATTTCATTTCACATCACATCACACAATCAACTACACATCAAAATCAAACAAACAAGCATACAAGCCGTCCATGGTCTGTGGACGACGGGTGTCGGGTGCTACTAAACACCGTCTGCATCCTAGTATATATATATAACTAGAAAAACAAAATTAAAAGGTGAGAAGTTCTCACAGAGGGTTCCACTCCGTCGTGCTTTGCTTTTGAACTGCTGAACCGTCTGGATCGGTTGAAATTCCAATTCAGTCCTTTCACGTTGTTCAGATAAAATTATATTTTTATTGCTTCATTCCAATAAATAAAAATCCTATTTTTATTTCATATATTTTTACAACGCTTCTTTCTATATAAAAATTATATTTTTATATTTATATATCATCGCTATAAAAAATCACACTTTTACTTCACTATATATATAATAGAAATCAGATTTTTATTTCGCTACATATATAAAGATAATATTTTTATATTCTCTATTATATAGAAATTATATTTTCAATACACCACTTATATAAAAATAGTATTTTTATATCTTCTATCATATAAAAATCATATTTTTAATACTCCACCTAAGTAAAAATCATATTTTTAATATGCCACTAGTATAAAAACTATATTTTTAACCTTCCTATATTATTAAAATTATATTTTTAACCTTCTATTTCGCGATAAAAATAAAGTTCATATTTTTACCATCATACCTATATAAAAAATTATATTTTTATTCTAAACCTTTTCTATAATGAAAATCGTATCTTTTCGTTATGAAAAATCATATTTTTATACGGTTTAAAAAATCTTACCTTTGTCTTCTGACAAATATCTATTCCTTTACTTGCTAAAAATCTGAACTTGATTAAAACAAGAAAACCTAAACTTGAATTTAAATAAATCAAACAAATCAGATTTTATATTAACTAAAATAATAGTAGGAAAACTTACAGTCAACATCAGGAAAGAGGGGGTGCGTTCGATTGGGGGTAGGGGGTTTGGCGTGAAGCGGAGAGGAGGAGGCAGGTGTGGCACATGGTGGCGGAAAGGGAGAAGGCGGCTCGTGGATCTTGAGGTGGGCGCTGGTGGTCTCGTGCATCGAGCAGAAGGGGGGAGGATCGATGCGGGAAGGAGAAGAGGAGGGGCGGTGCGGCCTGGCGCGAGGCGGGGGGGGGGGGGGGGGAGGGGGAAGTGCGATGGCGGCGATCGATCGGGGGGGGGGGGGGGGGCTGCAGTTTCTCCTTTTTTTTTTTAAATGAATTGAACGGAAGGGGGGGGGGCAGAGGGATTTAAGGAGAAGAGAGAGAGGTTTTAATTTTTTTAATTATTTTAATTTCAAAAAGTTGACTTTTTCATACGACCTCTAAACGGGGCCCACCGCCTGTCGTCTATAGCGTTTTACCCCCATTCCAAACACAACGGGATATGTATCGTAAGCTGATTCGATCATTTCGACCAGTTTCGTCAAAATCAACATATAACTCTATATATTGAATTTGAACGCGCATTTCAATTTACCGGGGTCACATACTAACTCTATAAATCCCAGAAAAATATTTTCTAGCTTCGTATTGACGATACGGTCCTAACAAAACTAATTTCGTCAAATTCTGAGACCGTTTGAAAAATGGCCATTTTCCAGTCGATTAAAATCAACTA